>OX328123.1:169273390-169873390 GCA_946811695.1 Gonocerus acuteangulatus
TGGAATATTTTGATATTGACCAACTTGCTGAATCTTTTTCAATGTTTCCATTTATTACGAATAAAATTTATCAAATAAAATTAAACAATTTTATAAAACCTTTATTACAATCAATTTAAAACATTTTTATAATGTCCTAGTGCTCTAGTATTGATTCCATCTTCTAAAATATATCGTTTATCATCATCAGGTGATAAAGCTTTCTTATTAACTTCAACTGAATATATTTCATGTTTGAAATTTCTGAATAGATTCATACTTCTATAATGATCTTTTTTATTGAATAAACAATCTTTATAATCTTCAAATGTTATTTTATTTTTTACAACACATTTCTTAATACCTTTCGATTTCTTACATATTACTCTTTCATTTTTGTGAGAATACATTTTAGATCTTAATCCTATGAAATTCTTCCATAACACAGGTCTACAACCAAAAATTTGATTTGATGATTTTGGCTAATCTCTGTGTTTCTCGGTGTGCTGAGGCCGAGAATGAAGTCCGTTTTTTTCTATCACGTACAGATTTTTTTCAAATCCATAGAACATAATATACCTGCTATACACATAAATTTGGTAAGAAGTAGGTTTTTTTTTTTTTCCAAACGATTTCTCTTTTTATAAACAGACATCTTTCACTGGGTGGTGTAGGCAATGACTCCCTCAGTAGATGTTGTAGGCCTGAGGGTGTCTAGGCACGACCTGTTCAGACTGGAACGTACTTGGTCTCAGATGTCACCGTCTGAAGCTAAACGAGATTGAACCTGTTGTATCAGGAACTTGGAGCTAAATTTCTGTTCATTCTCTCAGTTCAGTAGTATCAACTGAAGTGAACACATTCACTGAGGTCTCTTAGTTGTGTCAAAGTGATTAAGAACGTATTTTAAGGTTTGAAAGTGCATTTAGACAAAATGTCTCATCGTCGTTGTGTTACCAGTCCAGACTACTTCTGTTTTATCTGTGGTGAGTACACAGTTAAGAAATACCAACGAAATATATTGTTATAATCTTAATAATTAAAAAAGATATTATTTATATTTAAACTATTTGAATAGATAATTGCGCCGCGTTGGGTCGCCAAAATGTTATAATATTAAAAAATAAAGAAGAAATTGTTTTTTTTAATAATATTTTATTCTACGTATACCTCTACGTTGGGAACCAATATAATAAAAATTTTATAATAATTGATGTTAGAAACTCTTTATCTCAGGGTTAGGGTTCGATTTTAAGTAAAGTAACACAAAAACCATTTTACATAAGAAAAAACTCATAGATAAGTCAAATTTCGAATTAGACAAACAATCATTACCTGATATAGAAGCCAAATCTGGAACCAACCTCAGAGAACAGGATCCTTGTTACAAAAGCAGCTTCCTTTTAACTCAACAGCCTGCACTACTTTCAAAAAGACTGAACCACTGTACAACAAACTGTAACTGTCTCTTGTAACCGACTCTCATGTGAACCTGGAGCTACCTTTTCACAGACTCTCTCGTAACAGACTCCCACAACAGACTTTTTATGTGTCCGTATCTGCCATTACTGACTGTAACTAGTTTCCTGGCGGGAGCGTCATACCGGTATCCACTGCTACCTGTATCGACTGCTAGACCAATATAACAAATAATAACTGTTTATCACAATGAACTTAACATATCAATGAGCTTTATTGGATTTTCCGAATTTTCTGTGTTGGTTTTTAATTTAGAACTTTTAAATTTTTGATGAAAGTTAAATATAAGAAAAATTTATTTGTTTTTTATTTTCCGCAAACCTTGTATTCGTCTTTTCCCGCCTTTTTTACCCTTAACGGTTATTCGAATTTAAAAATTTTAAATATGTAATGTAAAATATCATTACAATATATTGTCAAAAATGTATATTATGCATATTTTTGCATGAGAATAGGAGATCAAGATAAAGTGTGGGCTCCTCACAAAGTATGCCATAGCTGCGTAGAAAAACTACGCTTATGGTACAAAGGAGAGTTAAAATCTTTCGGATTTGCTATCCCAATGATGTGGAGGGAGCAAAAAAAACACGTTAATGACTGTTACTTTTGTAATTGTCATGTTCAAGGCTATAATTCCAAAAATCATAAGCTCATTAACTACCCTAATGTGGAATCTGCTAGTCGTCCGGTACCACACGGTCCTGGATTGACAGTTCCTCAGCCCCCTCGTGACTTGGGCAGTATAGATAGGGAAGCTAATAGAGAAGACTGTATGTCGGAGAGCGATGAAGTACACAGTGAGTTCAAAGCAAGCAGTTCAGAAGATGAACCTCAGCTTATTTCTCAACAGGAGTTGAACGACTTAGTGAGAGATCTTGGACTTCCAAAAGATGCAGCTGAGTTACTTGGCTCCCGTCTTAAAAACAAAAATTTATTACAGCCAGGCACTTCTTTTTCATGGTATCGACACCGTGAAGCAGTTTTTGTTCCTTACTTTGCTCTGGATGAGAATCTTATTTATTGCAAAAACATTCTTGGTCTGATGGGTCAATTTGGTATACAATATGACCCGATTCATTGGCGTCTATTCATAGACTCATCAAAGCGAAGTCTAAAGGCTGTTTTGTTGCACAATGGCAATACTTATGCTTCAGTTCCAGTTGGCCATTCGGTACATTTAAAAGAAACATAAGAAAATTTGTCATTAGTTCTCGAACGAATTCATTATAATGAGCATAACTGGTTGATATGTGGAGACTTGAAAGTACTTACTATGCTCTTAGGTCAGCAATCAGGGTACACCAAGTTCCCTTTTTTTTTTATGTTTATGGGATAGCCGAGACAGAAATTCCCATTGGAACAACAAAGACTGGCCATCACGAAGAGCTCTGTCGCCAGGCCAAAAAAATGTAATTAGGAGAAGTTTGGTTCCTTCTGACAAAATCCTGCTACCTCCTCTACACATAAAGCTAGGGCTGATAAAACAATTCGTAAAGTCTCTCAATAAAGAAGGTGAATGTTTTAAGTACTTATGCTGCAAGTTCCCACGATTAAGTGATGCAAAGCTAAAAGAGGGGATCTTTGTAGGCCCAGATATTCGGAAACTTTTCACAGATCCACATTTCACTCAGACCATGAATGAGAAGGAGAAGGAAGCTTGGAATTCTTTTAAAGATGTTGTTGAGAAGTTCCTTGGTAACGTGAAGGATCCCAACTACAGAAGTATCGTGGAACGCATGTTGAAGGCATTTCAATTACAGGTTGCAACATGAGTTTGAAGGTTCACTTCTTACATTCGCATGTGGACTATTTTCCGGAAAACTTAGGGGAAGTAAGTGAAGAACAAGGGGAAAGGTTCCATCAGGACATCCAGGAAATGGAACGTAGGTATCAGGGCAAATGGAACGTAAACATGATGGCTGACTATTGTTGGACGCTGCAGCGTGAATCATCTGAAGAGTCCTACAGCCGGAAACGAACACGGAGAAATTTTCAAGAGAAAAAAATACGTTTTCATAAAAATAATAACTAAATATGCCACTGTAAATTCTGAAGCTGTTATTTCTACACATTTATGTATTTTGTACAGTAAACAACATTGAAATAACTAAAAGATCATGGAAATAAATGAAAACTCTTATTCGCCAATCCTGTTTTCTTTTAATGGTAGTACCTCTGCCCTTACTTGAGATTGAACAATTTCCTTACGTGATAGAGAGGGACTGACCTCATGTTCGGCTTCAGCACGCCAAGGAGCATAGAGATTGACCAAAATCATCAAATCAAATTTCAGAAAGATTATTTCTGTAGACCTGTGTAATTAATCCATTATTTTCATCCTTAATTTTTCCTAATACTTTCTTATTAATTCTAGGCATATTATATCTATTATCAACAGGGTAATCTGAAGTATCGAATAACTCAATCATATCTTTCATGTCTTCATAAAAATCTTCTGTTTTAATCATATATATAAGACTGTCTGTATCCATATACATTAATTTAATATTATTTTCATATTTAGGTTTCATAGTGTTATAATGGAAATCATACATTAAATACTTCGATAAATCAAATATACTCATACCAACATATATAGGTTTATTAAAATAAACTTTTGTTTTATTCATATGAATAGCAGTTAAATTTTCATCAAAAATAGTTCTTCCTTTAAAATTTGGTTTTGCTATTAATTTTTCAACTTTCTCATAATCATTACATAATTTTACATTAATTCTTTTCCTTATATTTTCCATTGTCTTACCAAACACTGAATTATTCATCAGCTTGTAAAAGTCTTTCTCAAAATCATTCACAGCTTGAGTTCTCTTTTTAGTGTTGAGATCTACATATTTTTTCAACCACGCTGATTGTTTGAATTCCAATATTCTATGAATCTTTTTTAATTTCAATCCCATATTCAAGCATTGCTTTAAATTTCTATAATGAATAACATACCTTTCTTTATCATATAATGTTATTAATAGCTTTGCATATTTTGAATTACCTGGGATTCCATTCTCAGGAGCTAATGGTAAATCAGAATGAATATCATGTAATTCTTTCGGATATTCAAGATCAACCTCTAGAATATATCCTTTCTCTGAATCATCTGGTATATTCATAACATCTATCTCTGTATCTGACCATTCGAATCCTTCATAAGGTAAATATTGACTCATAGCCCAACCATATAAATTATTAGCATCCAAGTACATTAAATAACTTGATGGTTGATTCTTATCATAATTCTTCATATATTTATTATTTGCTTTTCCATATCTATTACAACATTGTGAAACTCCTCCTCTGATTCCTTTTTCCAACATTAAAATCTTATCATAATCATTTAATAATTCCAACTCAATTTTAGTTCTTTTTAACATCGCATCCCAAGATAATCCAGGAGCTGTGAAATACCATGCTGGATCAAGATTAGAGTTTTTTAAACAAACATCTCTAAAGTTTTCAAATATATCAGCTAATATTAATACATCTGATTTAACATATAAATCTGAATACTGTCCTAAGTTTTTAATTTCAAAACTTTTCCATACTTTTTGTGCATGTCTATAATCGTTTTCAGATATATTATAATCATTCAACTTATTAGAAAAGTCTTTAATTGGAGGTAATTCAGTTTCTTCAAATCGTTCTTCTGAATCAACATAATCATAAGGATTCACACCTTTTCTTGTAATCAAATCTAATTTTTCTTCATTGTAATATTTAGATGTTTCACTAAACATAGATTTCAAGAATTTGTATTCTTCTAACTTTCGAATTTTAGGAGGATGATTTTTAATTTTTTCTGGAGACCCGATGGCCGTGAGGGTTAAGGCGTGAGCACTTAACACTCCATGCCAAAGGTCGTGGGTTCGATTCCCACTAGGGGTGGTGGCTTTTCTTTCGAAAAAAAGAAAAGGCATCACCCCTATCCTGGCTAGAAAAGGGTGGTAACCTATAGATAACCCGTCCTAAAATTTGTAGTTAATAATAAATGGACGTTAAAATTTAAATAAATAAAAGTAAATAAATTTTTTCTCTCAATTCTTCAGGCAGTTTTCTTAAATTTGATGATAATGCATCTATGCTTGTTGCAATAAATCTGAATGAATCAACGAATCGTATATTCAAATCACCAACTTTTTGATTGAATGATATATATTTCTGTTATGTATTTGGAATTACATCAATATCTTCCTCAAATTTCCCCATTGCTTTAACAAATAGATGAGCATCATAACCAGACAAATTATGAATGAATACTGGAACAAATGACGGATTTTTATAATTCAAATTGCAAGTTTCATGAGCTGGACCTCGATATTTTCCAGTTAAATGATCATGATCCTTACTTTCTTTCCTTCTATATCTTTATCACATATATGACAAATATCAGATTTTTGAAAATGCTTTTCTTCTTCAAAAGCCATTTTTAATGGTTTAACATCCTCATAAATCTTCTGAATATCTTTAACTTCCTCTCGAATCATTTCTTAAAATTGATCAACACAATCGGCTCCTCTATATACTACAGGTTCTTTATAATCATCATTTTCATATTTAACATAATAACAAAAACTATTTGGCTCATGCTTTTGATATTTCATAGTATATGATTGAGATGGATCAGGTTGACAAGTATCAATTTTCTTAGTTAAACATTCGAAATCTGCATAAATAACGAAAGGGACTTTTAAAGATCTGTTGTAGTTTTTGAAATGTAAAGTTTCACCTTTCCTCGGCATTTCAATTTTTACAGCTTTTTTACTTTTACAATCAAGTTCATGTTCCTCTAATTTTTCAGATAAATAATAATATGTTAAACATCTTTCACATGGATAAATTTAACTTTCTTATTTATTACTTGTGATTTGACTAATCGGGAAAGATCTTTAATCCAACAATAATGATCATTTTGTTCATTCTTAATATAAAATAAATTTACATGTTTATCTAATTTGTTTTTAGTAATTCTTAGAGGATGAACAGATTCTTCATATCCATAAACATTTATAGATATATTGTTTGGTTTTTCAAATTTACTAATATCTGCAAAAGAAACAGGAAAGATTATTCCCTTAAAATCTAATTTATCTTTAACCGATTCATATTTTGAAACTCTTTGAGGATCTTTATCTACTGGATAAATTGCTGAAAGAACAGACCACATAAAACATTTATCATCTTTATTTTTTACATTAATAATTGCTTTCTTTGCCTTTATTTTTTCTGGTAAATCAATATATGAAGAACCTCTTAATGGACTATATTTATTAATTCTTAGTTCTAAATTATCAATACCTGCAAGTGCCCATCCTGATCCTTTATCCATAAACTCATCCATTTCTTTAATCAATTTCCGAATAGCATTATCATAAAATGTATTTAGATCTGAAGATTGTAATATGATTTCATTTTGTGTTTTGAATGCAAAATCTTGAAATTCTTTTTCTCTTCGAAAGGTAAGGAAGAATTTATGATTAACTTTCAAGTCCATTTTTCTTGAAACTTCTGATATTTTATTGATTACTATATTTCTTTTATCTTCTAAAAACACTTCTGGAAGTATATCATCTCTTGTATTCTTAATCAGATATGTTTTTAATCTTGAATCGTAAGCTGTTTCAATTTCTTGTATCTCTTCATCGTTAAGTAATGATTTTTTGTGGTCTGATGATTCAAAATGATTTTTATTCGATACTTTATAATATTTATTACAACCATCACATTTGATTTGTTTTTCTCTAGGAGGTTTAGTTTTAGAAAACAAACTAGAATGAAAATTGAATTCATTTATCGATTTTTTTTATAGATTGATTTATTGATTTTTTTCTAGCCAGATTTATTAATCTTTTTTTGTTTTTCTTTCTTTCTTCCTCATTAGTGATCAAATTTATAATATCAGATTTATTCTTTAATTTTTAAAACCCTTCAATATTATTGTAATCTACAATATTCCCGCAACTCACTCACAGTTTTCGAATTAAAATCTCTATCAGTTTTTGTTTTAGAAAACAAACTAGAATCAAAATTGAATTCGTTTATAAATTTCCTTTTTTCCAACTCTTCAAGAATATGATTTATAAGATCATCTTTATTTTTACGATAATATCCTTTAATATTTTGAGATTTGCAATAATCTCGAAGTTGTTTAAGAGTTTGGTTTCTCAGTTGAGTCTCCATTTATTACAAATGAAATCTTTAAAATCCTGAAAATCCTGCAAATGTTTCCATCATAAAAAATATATTAAAATTGACTTAAAATATATTTTTTAAATTGTTTTTTCTTTTCAATTATTTCAAATGGTTTCATCTCTAAAAATTCATTCCACAACATCTTATTTCTTTCTGAGTTACGTATACGAATATTATGTTTAATTTCTAATAAATCTGCTATCTTTGCAATAAAAAATTTATATGGTAAAGCTTTTCCTTTATAATTTTCATTAAAAACATCAAATAATATTTTTATTACTTAATTCATCATGAAAATCCATATCTTCTTCAAAATCCATATCTTCTTCCAAATTCATATCTTCTTGAATTAAATTTTCTTCTTTTTTATTTTCTTGAGATTCTTTCATTTTTTCTTCTATTAAGTTAATTAGAACAGATTTCTTCATATTGTAATAATTTGTTACTTTATACTTACTTCCTAAACGTCTTAATTCACCAATATTTTTATTACTTAATTTTTCTTCATTATAATTATCATTAATGTTTTGTAATATTAAATCGATTAATGCCTGCTTTCTCAGTTTAGAATAACCTTGATAGTTTTTTTTCTTTACAGATTTTTTGCAAATCGGAAATGTTCTTACTTTCCAGTTCTTCCATCATTTATTAGAATTATTTTTATTAACATATTTTTTAAATATCTTTTCAAACTCAATTATTCTCATTTTAAACCTCTGATTATCAATTAAATTAAAATTAATTCTACATTCATAAGGTATTTCATGAATAGTTACAAGATCATTAAATCTTAACTTCTTCATTTATAATTTAAGAAATCATTATTCACATCCAATTCTTCAAAATATATCAGAAATTAAGTTTAAAAAGTTCGGGATACCGATTCGGTTATGGGGGAAACATTTGCAGGATTTTCGGGGGGAACGAATCGTTTCTCCCTTTATGGGGGAAACATTTGCAGGATTTTCAGGATTTTAAAGATTTCAGTACTGATAAATGGAGAGCATGCTAAATATTCTCAACAACAAATTTAACTATAATAATAATGAAATATGGAAGCGTTGATCATCGGGGTTTCGGTCAGTGTTCTTATTCAATAAATCACATTTTATTTGCTAAAATGTATATTTATTGCCGCCAACGTTTCGGCTTGCTATACAAGCCATCTTCAGGGCTGTAAAAACATATATGGTATAACAATGGTAAGGACAAAAAAAAAAAAAAAAGGCAGAAACATTAACATAAATATGAGTACCTATATGCTTGAAAATATAGATATAAATATATATATATATATATATATATATATATATATATATATATATATGTATGTATATATATATATATATATATATATATATATATATATATATATATAGTATAATAATATCAATATAAATAAATATACATGTATATGGCATCTAAGAGAATACAGTACAATTGTCATAGTAACATACCTATTGAGAAGATTGAGAACTGTCCCGTTTCAAGAAGAGAACATTTCTGAAGACTGGAAGGATGGGGCAGGGCTAGACAGGAGAGGATGGGGGGGAGGGGGTGGAGAGAAGTGGAGCTGGGAGTAAGGACGGAGGGTAAAGACCGCGGTAAAGATAAAGGACTTGCCGATGGATATTGCAGGTACAGGGAAGGATTGGGCCAGGGGTAGACAGGAGAGGATGGGGGTGAGGGGGTGGGGAGAAGTCGACCTGGGAGTAAGGACAGAGGGACGGCGGTAAAGATAAAGGACTTGCCGATGGGTATTGCAGGTACAGGGAAGGATCAGACGGTGTGTGGGAATAGGGCAACGAACCGGGTGGGATTACCTAACGGGAGGTTTTGAGGATATGGGATTGTTTTCTAGATGGATATATATGGATTCAGAAAGGAGACGCTTCTCAAGGTTGGGTTCAGTGGAAAGGATGGAGAAGTTTTGGAAATCAAATTTATGTCCGTCTAGACACGCTATCACGGACGGACATAAATTTGATTTCCAAAACTTCTCCATCCTTTCCACTGAACCCAACCTTGAGAAGCGTCTCCTTTCTGAATCCATATATATCCATCTAGAAAACAATCCCGTCAATGACAAAATTGACAAAGAAGTCATCTCCTCAACCTATTCCAACATTTTCCATATCCTCAAAACCTCCCGTTAGGTAATCCCACCCGGTTCGTTGCCCTATTCCCACACACCATCTGATCCTTCCCTGTACCTGCAATACCCATCGGCAAGTCCTTTATCTTTACCGCCGTCCCTCTGTCCTTACTCCCAGGTCGACTTCTCCCCACCCCCTCACCCCCATCCTCTCCTGTCTACCCCTGGCCCAATCCTTCCCTGTACCTGCAATATCCATCGGCAAGTCCTTTATCTTTACCGCGGTCTTTACCCTCCGTCCTTACTCCCAGCTCCACTTCTCTCCACCCCCTCCCCCCCATCCTCTCCTGTCTAGCCCTGCCCCATCCTTCCAGTCTTCAGAAATGTTCTCTTCTTGAAACGGGAAAGTTCTCAATCTTCTCTATAGGTATGTTACTATGACACTTGTACTGTATTCTCTTGGATACCATATACATGTATATTTATTTATATTGATATTATTATACTATATATATATATATATATATATATATATATATATATATACACACATATATATATTTATATCTATATTTTCAAGCATATAGGTACTCATATTTATGTTAATGTTTCTGCCTTTTTTTTTTTTTTTGTCCTTACCATTGTTATACCATATATGTTTTTACAGCCCTGAAGATGGCTTGTATAGCAAGCCGAAACGTTGGCGGCAATAAATATACATTTTAGCAAATAAAATGTGTTTTATTGAATAAGAACACTGACGAAACCCCGACGATCAACGCTTCCTACTTCCGAACGGTCGACCGTATCTTCTCAATAATGAAATATGTATTATTCTAGATGAAAATAATGATCCTTGGTTTAAAGCTAAAGATGTTGCTAGATTATTAGAATATAAAAATCTTAGAGATGCTATAATTAAGCATGTAGATGATGATTTTAGAATGAGATATAAAGATTTTCCAGGAGTCGTAAAACGCGACTCCCAAAATACTGATGAGCAAACTGTTTTTATTAATGAATGAGGTTTGTACTCTTTTATTATGAAATCGAAATTACCTCAAGCAAAAGAATTTCAAAAATGGGTTTATGATGTTATTAAAACAATTAGAAAAACAGGAGAATATAAATTGAAAGATGAATTATACGGTAAAGATAAAATTATAAATGCGAAAGATAAAATTATAACTGAGAAAGATAAAGAAATTTTAATTTACAAAAATTCACGAGAACAATTAAAGCCCTATATTGTATATGAAACTGAAAATAAAGATTATCAAAATTGTTTTATATTATTCAAGTTACATGATGATGATTGTGAATATACTTATTATGTTTCTAGATGTCAAGTACAAAATATAGATAAAGTTCGAAATAAAATAAAATTAAAACATCCAAATTTTTATGAACTGAGAATATTTATCGATCCTAACAGTATTAATTTTTATAATAGAATGAAAGAAAGATTTAACAAACAATTTACTGAATTAATAGAATTTCATGGAAATTATTTTAGAATAACAAATAAAGAATTTACAGAAGATGATTTACTTGAACATATTTCATATCTAAAAAGCTAAATTATATTTATCATATTTTTTAAAACCTTTTGTAATTTTTATCAACTTTATTTATAGAAATAATTTTTTAAATATCTTTTCAAATTTAATTATTCTCATTTTAAATCTCTGTTTATCAATTTGATCAAAATTATTTCTTAATAAATGCAATCAATTTTCGATAAGCATTACAAACATTTTAAAAAAAATTTTGAAAAAAGTTTAAAAGGAAATTATTTTGGATACATTAATATAATAGGATTGACATTTATTATTGTATCAGGATTTTCATTTATTTTAAGAAAGCAAAGTTTAGAATGTATTTCAAATCAGTTAAGTCCATTTTCAAATAGTTTATGTGAATCTGGGGAAATTTTTATAGTTTTACATAATTTTACTGCTAAATTAAACAAAGTTATTTTACGAGTACCTTATAAAGGTATTATGAATGAAAATAAAAATGATTTGAAACATATAAGATATTATCCATGGATGCATGTTATATATTTTTTTATAGGATTATTTTTATTATTACCAGATTTTATTTGGAAAAGATTTAATAATATAAGTTTATCTCATATCGATTTAAAAAATAAATATTATATTAGTTATATGATTTTGACAGTATTTTCTATATTAATTTTTATAGGAGTTTTTTATGTTTTAAATATATTATTTGAAGTTAATGTATTGTCAATAATTTATGATGAGTTATTCAATTCAGAAAAAATTGTGTTTAATCACAAACCATTAACATTAATATTTCCACAAGTTGTAAAATGTAAATATTATATATTCGGTTCGTCTGGTTCTTTAGAAACAAAAGATACATTGTGTTCCGTAACATTATCCAATTATTATAGATATACATTAATATTGTTATATTTTCTAAATTTATTGGGAATCGTTATTCAAATTTTTATATTAATAAGAGAAATGTTTTTTATATGCTTTAATAAATGTAATTTATTTTCTAGTAGTCAACAATTTTATGATATTGTTATACAAATTTAATCTTTCGAAATGTTTGTAGGATTTAAAAAAGTTCATCTGGTTTATATTCTTAATTTGCAACATTTTTTTTATTTATCCAACTATTATGAGTATTATCAAATCCTATCCATTTAACATATACTTTATCTCCTTTTTTCTTTAAAACTTTTTCAACTAAATAATCATGTGGATATTTTGTTTTCATTAATTCTTCTTTATAAAATCTTCCTTCAATTTCTTCTTCATTTAAATCTTTAATTTTATAAGTAATAGGAATGGAATTTATTATTTTATTTATTTTGAAAACTTGAGTAGACCAGTTAGGTGTATATCCTTTTTCAAATATTCCTTTATATTTACTTATCCTTACATAATCGTTTAATTTAAATTTCGGTTTTTCATTTTTTACATTGTTATCATTATAAATATTCATTAATATTTTTTCTTCGTTCTTCTTATTAACTTCTATGGGTTTCATCTTTATAGTTCTGTGATAAGAATTATTATATTCTTTAATTAATTTTTCTAAAATATCAATCCATTTATAATTTCCTTTCTTTGAAAATTCTTTCCACATTTTTTCTTTTAATGTTCTATTAAATCTTTCAATACTACCTGCTTTTATTTCGGTATAACTGGAATAATGATTAATATTAAATTTTGAAATTCTTTATTATAAAATTCTTTGCCATTATCGGTTTGTAAATTTTTTGGTTTATTTTTATCATTCAAAATACTTTTAAATGCTTCGGTGACTAATTTACCAGTTTTATCTTTAACAGGAATTGCCCAAGACACTTTAGAAAATGTATCTGTTACAGTTAAAATATATTTAAATCCTTTATTAATTTTAGATATTCCTTTTAAACTTCCGGTATCCATTTCAACTAAATCAAATTGCCAAAGATCGTTTATTCCGAGAGTAATGATTTTTGTTCTTTCAAAATTTCTTCTAACCGGTTTATGAATTTCTTCGATTATTCCTTCTTTTACATTTATTTTTTCATTTTTTGTCCTAAAAAAGTATTCTTCTTACTTCAACAATCTTTACAAATTCCTTTACCCATAAGTTTTCCATTTTTAGAAATTTCTTCAATCATATCCTTCGTTTCTGTTTTTCTCTTACACTTTACACAATATACAAGTACCATTTATTAAGTATAAAAATATTACTTTAATTTAACCTTCCATTCGGAATCCATGTTTTTCTATTTCTTCCATCATAATTCTATGAATTTCGTCTACTATTAAAAAGTTCACTATATTCATAAATTGTTCTACTTCTTTTTGATATTCTTCTCTTAATAATGCTTTATGTTCTTCAAATTCTTTTGTATCAATCATTCTTTAATCTCTTATATTTTCATTTTTAAAATCTTCTAACATCGATTTCACTTGCTTCATAACAACTACATCATTATTGTCTTTTCCTTCTGAAACACTAACAAGCCTTGGGGTCTCCCATGGTCTAGTGGCTAGCCCGCTGGATTCATAAGCGGGGATGGTGGGTTCGATCCCCACCAGCGACAGGAATTTTCTCAACCCAGGGCTCGCTGAGAAAATTCCTGGCTGCACCCTGGAGGCCGGCTTAAATCCAATATAGCTTTTAGTAATTGTAAAATACAAACCAATCATTTCATTAACTTTAGCTTTTAATTCATTCTTTAGTTTATTATTTAATTCATTCTTTATTTTATTTTCATCATCTTCTATTTTCGCTCGGAATGTTGAGATTTCTGTTCTGAAAGAATTTGAAAGTTCATTTACAATATCGTTTTTTATTTCTGTTCTATCAATAGTATTAGATTCTGGAAAAATAATTTGATTTCCTAAAACATTAAATTTTAAAATAACTCTTGAATAAGATTCCATTTCTGTCTATTTATTAAGTTTAAAATTTCATTAAAATCCATACCTTTAGAAAAGAATTTAAGAACTAATAAACATAAATGCCCACAAATTGGAGGATCATTGATATTTTGTATTTGGTCTTCATTATATATTAAATTATCTTTCCCCAAATATTCAACTAGTTCTTTGGATGGTTGAAGATTCCCATAAGAATTAAAATAATACTTTCTATTTCCATTTTTATAATATGAAACCCAGTGTGTCCCTTTACCGAACGAATTATCTATATTAACTATTCCACATTCAATATTTCTAGGATGTTTCAGAAGTTCATCTCTCATAAAAACTCCTCTAAAATATTTTATTTTAAGCTTCTTAACCAATTCTTCAATGTCAAAATTAGATAATGGATTTTTTTTTTTTAATTTAGATCTATTAATCCCAGCTCCTATTGTTAAACTTTTTGCCTTTTCTGCTTTTTTTTCCATTTCAATATTATGACGATTTTTTTCTGCTTCTTCAACCTTTTTATGTTTTGCATCAATAACTGAATTTGCAACAGCTGCTCCTCCTCCTAGTAATGCGCCTAGAGCACCAATTCCCGCAAATATAAATGGGAGTATTCCACCATCTTTATGATTTTCTTTCAACTGTTTGTAAATCAAACATTCTTTCTATCTTTTGAGTTTTTCTCAATATTACTAATTTGTCTTTGAGTTAGTAAAATGTTATATGTACCTTTCATTGTTTGAATTATTACACTCGTTTTATTTTTTATAGCATTAGCGATTTTAGATTTTTGATTATCTGTAAGAGAAATTTTATATGGTTTATAAGAAGTCATGATTTTTCTGTATTTTTTAAGATAAAAAATGATATATTACTGAAATATGTCATATTCATTATTTTCACCTAAACCCATTCCTAATTTTCTTTTAATTTTCATTGCATTTGTAAGAAATAAAGCATCTGCTCTTTCTTTTAAACCTGCATCTTTTGAAATTACTCTTTCCCATGCTTTGTTTTCTAAAATTTTATCTGCGATATGTCTTTCTGGAACTCCTTCATGATCTCTATAATGTATATCGTGATCTTGACAAGATGCATCTAATTTATTAATCGGTTGATCACCTCTGGCCAATCTTTCATCTAATTTTGTAAAAGGTCCACAATAATTATAACCACCTGGAAGATGCATTTCAGGCATTGGTATATTATTTAAAATTTTGGTTAATAATCCAGATCCGATAGTTTCATCTTTAATTATCTCATGTGGAAGAGCATTAACGATTCTTATGAGGTATTCAGTTCCTTTTCTATCATCAAAATGTTTTTCTAGAAGGTCTGTTAAAAATCTGATAATTCCAACTTTTTCATTATAGAAATTATTATCTCCTGCTAACTCAGATTCGAATATCAAATTCAATCTTGAAATTAGTTCATTTAAATTATTTATATATGTAACAGAATGTTGATTATAATTTCTAATTCCTTTTCCTGTAACAGAAGATTTCATTTCTTCATATACCGGTTTTAATAAATATTTATATTTTTTTGATTGCGGAACTTTTGGTCTCTTTGTTGATATAAAGCCCTACTATTAATTAGAATTTCTTTATACGTATTAAATTCTTCTGGTGAATATAATTCTTTACCTTCTTTATTGAATAAGTGTTCATAATTTTGTGTTAATAAAACCCACAATCCTTTTGTTCCAATATATTTTTTCCCAGCAATAATTAAATCATTTCCATCTATATCAACTTTATTCCTTCCGATTTTAAAAAATGATTGCTTTTCATCGTAAATAATTCCATAATGTCTATCAGTTAGTTTTGGTAAATATGTTGCTCCAATAGGACCTATAATTTGACTAATATTAGATGATGAAGAATCTGATGTTCTAGAACTTTTTGATTCATTTAAACTATCTTCACTTATTTCTGTCTCTGATGAGTCTTCTATAACTTTTTCCATTTGAACAAATGTTACTTTCTTTGGAAATGATGTGCTTCTCCCCGCTGGAGTATACATATCCTCATCAAACGATCACTCAGAAGATGGTGGGATTTCCATTTCTGCGATACTTTTAGTAAATGGAATAACATCTGTAATTAAAGTTTTATTTTGTTCCAATACATGTTGTATTCCCTGATCTACATGAGTCATGGTTTCACTAAGTTTTATTTTGTTCTAATACATGTTGTATTCCCTGATCTACATGAGTCATGGTTTCACTAAGTTTTATTTTGTTCCAATACATGCTGTATTCCCTGATCTACATGAGTCATGGTTTCACTAAGTTTTTCAATAGCTCCAGTTTTTTTTAATTTCTTTCGCTTTTTCAAATGATATATTACTCTCCATTTATAAAGTTCAAAAAAGTTAAAGTGAGTTAAAGTAAGTTAAAGTAAGTTAAAGTGAGTTAAAGTGAGTTAAAGTAAGTTAAAGTCAGTTAAAGTAAGTTAAAGTCAGTTAAAGTGGTCTAGTGATTAATGTTCTAAAGTCTTCTCAAATTTAAACATATACTTACCATTACTCTTCTTTTTATTTAAGTTTATAGATATAAATCCGAAATCATGATTCCAACAATCATTAAAAAATTCTTTAAATTTTTGTTTTGTCTCAAAATCAGTTCCAGTAAAATCTTTAAATAATAAATCCATGTAATGATCTGATTGTTTAAAAATGCATAAGAAATTTACATTATTCCTTATAAATTGCCTATCTAATCTAGAATAACATTGATTTAGATAGAAACATGAAATGTTTTTATGTCGACCTCTCACAAAATATTCTTTAATTTTATCTTGATTTTCTAAAATACAATCATCGAAAATAACTAAACTATTTTCTTCACATTCATCAACATTAGGTATTTCTTCGATTTCGCTATAAAAGAATGCAATTTCTTCATCGAGTTCATCTGAAACGTTAGAGAATAATTCTTGCATTGTTTGATACACTTCTTGTTCTAAAGATTTACTACATACATACAAATAATCATATTTTATCCAGTTTTTATTATAAATGAAATTTTCTAGTAATGCTGTCTTCCCAGAACCACTCGAACCGACGATTATACATCTCAAGGGATATGGGAACAAATTCTCATTTTTTGATAAATCTTAATTTTATATTTGTTACTCATTTATACCACATGAAAAGATATTTTTTTTTCTTTTTAATAAATAGAAAATGAAACTCTTTAAGATTGTGGGATCATCTTCAAAATTATCATTAACTTTAGCACATCCTATATTCTTGGATGAAAATATTAATTATAAAATTGGTCTCGTCGGATTTTATTCAGACAATAACGTTTCTAATATTTCTGAGGATGTATTTATAACATTTGCAATCGAGAGGTCTGATGGGGGAAAGAAGGATTTATTTGAATTGAATATTTCTCGTGGTTATTGGACTATAAAAGATTTAAATAATTACATAAAAACGGTATTAAAAGATAATATATTGGATGATAGTTCGTTTTTCATTAAGGGTGATAAGGAAAACAAAATTGAGATTAATTCACCTTATCCTTTTAAACTTAATAATACTCTGAGTAAAATTTTAGGTTTTGAAATCATGGGAGATGGATATTTTTACACTAGTGATATTGTTCATAAAGGTGAAGATATACCAAAACTAAGACCATTTGATCTAATAGAAATTCAATGTGATTTAGTGGAACCAAGTTTTGTAAGCCATAGTGCTGATGAACATTTACATGAGGAAACAGACATCTTATATTCATTTTTCCCTAATGTTTCGAACGGTTCTAAAATATCAGAAAGACCTCCGGAAATATTTTATGTTCCGATAAAGAAAGGAACTCAAAAAATCCAAAAAATAACTATTTCTATTAAAAATGAAAAACAAGAACTTTTGAATAATAAAGATGTAAATAATATCGTATATTTAAGTTTAATTCAATCCTAATTCATTAATATTTTGGGAGGTCGCAAAACGCGACTCCTGTTATTTTTTTATTTCTAATAAATGGAGTGTGTTAATTGGAACGATATTTCTAAATTTAATCATTCTACAGCATTTTTATAAACATATCAAAATCAATTAAACTGGAAATTACTCTCACAATATCATCAATTCTCTACTGAAGAACTTGGTATGTTTTATAATAAAGTTGATTGGAAAAGAATTTCTAAATATCAAAGATTAGATGAAGATTATTATCAACTCTATGCGCCTAGTTTAGACTGGACAATAGTTTCGAAATATCAATATCTAACAGAGGATACTATAATGAAATTTCAAGATAGAATAGATTGGGAAATGATTTTTGAAAGGGATGATATTGATGATTTATTTAAATTAGCTAATTATGATATCATCGAGAAATATTATAAAAGAATATATTCAGTGAGAGAAGTTCCTAAAGTAAATAAATATTTGAACTCATATTTAAAGGATAAACTGTTTTAAACATTAAATCAATAGAGAGATTTAGGGGTAGAGAATCTCTAGGCCTCTTTGAATATATAAATTTAGGCGGAACGAATCGTTCCTCCTCGAATATCTAACAACATACTATTTTTCTTTACTTTTTGTCTCTAATAAATGGAATATAAAAATTATTATGCTAATATAGAAAAACAACAATATAAGCATTTTTTACCATCAAATAATACTGAACTGAATTTAAATAAAGAGAATCAAAGAATAGAATTCTTAATTGATGTTGGTGATAATTTTATTACTTCACAATTTCAGTTTTTAATTTCTGGTTCTTTCAATGCAGCAGATGGTGAGCATTATGGTATGAATTCAACTAAATTAATAGATAACTTTATTCCTTATTTGTTTAAAAGTATAGAAGTGAAGAAACATAATAAATTAATTGATAGAATTGAAGATCCTGGAATTATAAGCACTGTTAAACATACAATTTCATTGTCTCAAGATGAAACTCAAGCTAAAAAGAATGGCGCAGTAGTATGTAATCATAAATATGGGAAATTTAATTATTGTGGAAACTTAAACGATTTAGGATTAGGATTTTTCGGAGGTGTTACAATACCGATATACAAAGCAGGATTTTTAATAACATTTATTAGAAATTCTGATGATGATGCAATATTATTATCGGTACAAGCAGATGGGACAAGTTTTGCACCTCAGGGTAAAATAACAATAACCGATTTCTATTTAAGAATACCTATTATGGAATTTTCAACGCCTTCGAAAATTGAGTTAATTAATGAAATGGACAAGTTTGGTGGAACACAAGATTTTGGGTTTAAAACTTGGGAATGTATTGAGAAAACTGGTATTGTAGGATCCAATTTCAGTTATGATATAAAAAATATCTATAGAAATATTGATAAACCGAAATTTATAATTGTTGGATTCCAAACTGGAAGAAGAAATGATCAAAAGAAAGATCCTTCGAAATTCGATCATGTTGATGTTAGAAATATTCGCGTTAAAATTAATGAAACATATTATCCAGATTAAATGATTAATTTAGATATTAAAGAGAACAAATATGCTTTGTTATATGAGATGTACATGTATTATAAAAGAGCTTTTGTTGGAAACGTTAATATGCTATATAATCCTGAGGATTTTATAAAATATAGACCTTTGTATGTAATAGATGTTAGAAAAGGACCAATTAATATTTCACAGAGTAAAAATAATATTATTCTGAATGTTGTTTTTCAGAATGTTGTTCCTGGAGGTACGAATATATATGTCATTATTGTTTCTGAGAAAAAGTTGAAATATGATTTTATTAAGAATGATTTAATAGAAATTTAGAATGACAAATATTTAAGATTTATTTATGTCTCTCAAGACTTTGAAAGTAATGGTTAATTTTTTTATTATTTTTTTTTTTTTCCCTAAAATTGTGCAAAATTACCCCATATACTCCTTCCTCTCTCCTTTTGGCTTCAACCTTACTTTGTTCTCAAGTTACCTTTTTGTACTTCAATTATTTTGAAGTTTTTTTTGTTCTTCAATTATTTTGAAGTGTTCAACTCTATTTTTAGAGTTGCTTGAGCCCCACTCTGACCATCAGGCGTTTATAGCCGTCTGTCAACATTCAGGCTTGGGAAGTTTGAGATTATCTAAGTAAGGTGAGCGATAGGTATTTTTGAGGAAAATGGCATGCTCTATGAGATCACCGCATGCGTCACATCGTTTCCGGTGTACCTATGGCCATCTCGGTACATCGGTGATGAGATACATTTAGTTCTCTCACTTTTCCACGTCTGAAATACCATTGACTGTTGTATATATACTAGAATCCTGTATGAACGATGAAACCGAGAACCTACGACTTTAATAGTCTATTACTTGTTATTAGATTGATTATTCAATTCAATTATTTGCTTGTTATTTCGTTAATAGTTTTAAATTATCAGATTAATCTATTTTCATTAATTAATATTTAAGAAATTCTCGATATCAGTTGAAAATAAACAAATAGAAAGGTTGTTGAGAGTTCAATAAAAAACTACCAGACAGCAGCAGCAATCAAGCGAGTACGCCCATGGGCGTGGTTAGTGATAAGACACTATGTTATCAGAAATGATATCCCGCCTTCTTCCTGCTCCGCCATTAAAAATAGTGGAATCTATAATAGAGCATTCTCAGTATAAGAAAATATAATTGTAATAAAGGTTTTATAAAAATGTTTAATTTTATTTGATAAATTTTATTCGTAATAAATGGAAACATTGAAAAAGATTCAGCAAGTTGGTCAATATCAAAATATTCCAATAAAGAAACTATCAGATTTGAAATGTGGTCAATCTTATCCAATTAAAGAATTTAAAGAAATTTCAACAAAATATGGAAAACGAATAGTTGTTACTTTAAAACAAAAAGAAGATAAATTTCAAGTTTATCTACCAGATAGATTTAATGATAAATTAAATAAAAAAGATATTCAACAATTAAATTCTCAAAATCTAACATTTGTTTACGATGGTTTACAAGACTTAAATGATGGGAAGAAAATGCATATTATTAACTTCCGAGAAAACCAAGATTTAGTCAAAAAGAATAAGATTAAATCCAAGAAAAATGAAAGTGATAGTGATGATTAAATATATTAGATAAATTTTATTATTTTAAGGTTTTAACCTTATTTTTATATAGGTTTTAGATAAATAGATCATAAAATTTTAGTTATTTTTCATAGATTTCTCATATATATATTTTTTAAAACATTATGAGATAAATCGATGTTAATATGCATTTTTAGCGATTATTTGAAAATTAGTAAAATTAGCACATTCGCATTTTTTTAGGGATTTAGGGTATTTTTGGAAGTGGCCCAGAAACCCCCTTTTCCTTCTACTTTCTAGTGTACAATGTTATAAGTATTCTTCACAATAAAATCTTAGATTCTATTTCATTTCAATACGAAGGTTAACCGTAATGATTCGGTAGGATCTAATTGGGTCATTACAAATAGAAGATAAATTAATTGTAAATTGCTTTGTTAATACGTTAGCGTTAATATATTACATGTATTTAAGGATGTCAACATTTCCGCAAGTATTTTGGCTATATTTTCATAAGAGCTGGTAGTAAACATTGTTTTATTTACTTTAATAGATATTAACGGTCGTGAATATTTCATATGTATTAGCCCTCCTTCCATATGGAGGGGGATCCGATTATAAGGTTGACGTCACGACGCAATCCGGAAGTGCCGACTAGAAATGTTTGCGTTTCAGAACCCCTGGAGAGCGAAAATGACGGTGGTTCAAATTTGTATGTGTATATATATAGAGGTAAAGGTGGTATTATGAGCCCTGCATGTATTATGAGCCCCTTCAATATCTACTCATACAGCTGGCTCACTTTGGCGGTGATAATTTGACATGATAGTTCATTAAAGACACTCACCACTGGAGCGTTCTCGCTCAGTTGCAGCTGATAGTTTGTGGGGAAAAATGGTTTATTTGCTTCCTTGAGCTGCAAAACTTTGAGAGGTAAGTAATTTGATTTTAATTACAGTATATGTCCATTCAAAATCCATCTAGTTCCTTATTGACTAGTGTAGAGGACATTTCAGATATTATTTCTGTGTAGATATAATGTAATTTTTCAAGTAAGAATGAATCGTTATGCGTGTTGAAATTCTCACTAGGCGAGGGTTGCAATATGAGCCCCCGAACTTAAGGGCTCTGTAATGTTCACGGGGTGGCTTACCAACTGTGTGAAAGAAATGGAATTGAGCACGCATTCACAGGAGATGGGTTAGTTGGAAGAGCTTGGTTCATGAATCGTTATACGTGTTGAAATTCTCACAAGGCGAGGGTTGCAATATGAGCCCCCGAACTTAAGGGCTCTGTAATGTTCACAGGGTGGCTTACCAACTGTGTAAAGAAATGGAATTGAGCAGCCATTCACATGAGATGGGTTAGTTGGAAGAGCTTGGTTCATGAATCGTTATGCGTGTTGATATTCTCACAAGGCGAGGGTTGCAATATGAGCCCCCAAACTTAAGGGCTCTGTAATGTTCACAGGGTGGCTTACCAACTGTGTAAAGAAATGGAATTGAGCACGCATTCACAGGAGATGGGTTAGTTGGAAGAGCTTGGTTCATGAATCGTTATGCGTGTTGAAATTCTCACAAGGCGAGGGTTGCAATATGAGCCCCCAAACTTAAGGGCTCTGTAATGTTCACAGGGTGGCTTACCAACTGTGTAAAGAAATGGAATTGAGCACGCATTCACAGGAGATGGGTTAGTTGGAAGAGCTTGGTTCATGAATCGTTATGCGTGTTGAAATTCTCACAAAGCGAGGGTTGCAATATGAGCCCCCGAACTTAAGGGCTCTGTAATGTTCACAGGGTGGCTTACCAACTGTGTAAAGAAATGGAATTGAGCAGCCATTCACAGGAGATGGATTAGTTGGAAGAGCTTGGTTCATGAATCGTTATGCGTGTTGAAATTCTCACAAGGCGAGGGTTGCAATATGAGCCCCCAAACTTAAGGGCTCTGTAATGTTCACAGGGTGGCTTACCAACTGTGTAAAGAAATGGAATTGAGCAGCCATTCACATGAGATGGGTTAGTTGGAAGAGCTTGGTTCATGAATCGTTATGCGTGTTGATATTCTCACAAGGCGAGGGTTGCAATATGAGCCCCCGAACTTAAGGGCTCTGTAATGTTCACAGGGTGGCTTACCAACTGTGTGAAAGAAATGGAATTGAGCAGCCATTCACAGGAGATGAGTTAGTTGGAAGAGCTTGGTTCATGAATTGTTATGCGTGTTGATATTCTCACAAGGCGAGGGTTGCAATATGAGCCCCCAAACTTAAGGGCTCTGTAATGTTCACAGAGTGGCTTACCAACTGTGTAAAGAAATGGAATTGAGCAGCCATTCACAGGAGATGGATTAGTTGGAAGAGCTTGGTTCATGAATCGTTATGCGTGTTGATATTCTCACAAGGCGAGGGTTGCAATATGAGCCCCCAAACTTAAGGGCTCTGTAATGTTCACAGAGTGGCTTACCAACTGTGTAAAGAAATGGAATTGAGCAGCCATTCACAGGAGATGGGTTAGTTGGAAGAGCTTGGTTCATGAATCGTTATGCGTGTTGATATTCTCACAAGGCGAGGGTTGCAATATGAGCCCCCGAACTTAAGGGCTCTGTAATGTTCACAGAGTGGCTTACCAACTGTGTGAAAGAAATGGAATTGAGCACGCATTCACATGAGATGGGTTAGTTGGAAGAGCTTGGTTCATGAATCGTTATGCGTGTTGAAATTCTCACAAGGCGAGGGTTGCAATATGAGCCCCCAAACTTAAGGGCTCTGTAATGTTCACAGGGTGGCTTACCAACTGTGTGAAAGAAATGGAATTGAGCAGCCATTCACATGAGATGGGTTAGTTGGAAGAGCTTGGTTCATGAATCGTTATGCGTGTTGAAATTCTCACAAGGCGAGGGTTGCAATATGAGCCCCCGAACTTAAGGGCTCTGTAATGTTCACAGGGTGGCTTACCAACTGTGTGAAAGAAATGGAATTGAGCAGCCATTCACATGAGATGGGTTAGTTGGAAGAGCTTGGTTCCTGAATCGTTATGCGTGTTGATATTCTCACAAGGCGAGGGTTGCAATATGAGCCCCCAAACTTAAGGGCTCTGTAATGTTCACAGAGTGGCTTACCAACTGTGTGAAAGAAATGGAATTGAGCACGCATTCACAGGAGATGGGTTAGTTGGAAGAGCTTGGTTCATGAATCGTTATACGTGTTGAAATTCTCACAAGGCGAGGGTTGCAATATGAGCCCCCGAACTTAAGGGCTCTGTAATGTTCACAGGGTGGCTTACCAACTGTGTAAAGAAATGGAATTGAGCAGCCATTCACATGAGATGGGTTAGTTGGAAGAGCTTGGTTCATGAATCGTTATGCGTGTTGATATTCTCACAAGGCGAGGGTTGCAATATGAGCCCCCAAACTTAAGGGCTCTGTAATGTTCACAGGGTGGCTTACCAACTGTGTAAAGAAATGGAATTGAGCACGCATTCACAGGAGATGGGTTAGTTGGAAGAGCTTGGTTCATGAATCGTTATGCGTGTTGAAATTCTCACAAGGCGAGGGTTGCAATATGAGCCCCCAAACTTAAGGGCTCTGTAATGTTCACAGGGTGGCTTACCAACTGTGTAAAGAAATGGAATTGAGCACGCATTCACAGGAGATGGGTTAGTTGGAAGAGCTTGGTTCATGAATCGTTATGCGTGTTAAAATTCTCACAAGGCGAGGGTTGCAATATGAGCCCCCGAACTTAAGGGCTCTGTAATGTTCACAGGGTGGCTTACCAACTGTGTAAAGAAATGGAATTGAGCAGCCATTCACAGGAGATGGATTAGTTGGAAGAGCTTGGTTCATGAATCGTTATGCGTGTTGAAATTCTCACAAGGCGAGGGTTGCAATATGAGCCCCCAAACTTAAGGGCTCTGTAATGTTCACAGGGTGGCTTACCAACTGTGTAAAGAAATGGAATTGAGCAGCCATTCACATGAGATGGGTTAGTTGGAAGAGCTTGGTTCATGAATCGTTATGCGTGTTGATATTCTCACAAGGCGAGGGTTGCAATATGAGCCCCCGAACTTAAGGGCTCTGTAATGTTCACAGGGTGGCTTACCAACTGTGTGAAAGAAATGGAATTGAGCAGCCATTCACAGGAGATGGGTTAGTTGGAAGAGCTTGGTTCATGAATCGTTATGCGTGTTGAAATTCTCACAAGGCGAGGGTTGCAATATGAGCCCCCAAACTTAAGGGCTCTGTAATGTTCACAGGGTGGCTTACCAACTGTGTAAAGAAATGGAATTGAGCAGCCATTCACAGGAGATGGATTAGTTGGAAGAGCTTGGTTCATGAATCGTTATGCGTGTTGAAATTCTCACAAGGCGAGGGTTGCAATATGAGCCCCCAAACTTAAGGGCTCTGTAATGTTCACAGGGTGGCTTACCAACTGTGTAAAGAAATGGAATTGAGCAGCCATTCACAGGAGATGGGTTAGTTGGAAGAGCTTGGTTCATGAATCGTTATGCGTGTTGAAATTCTCACAAGGCAAGGGTTGCAATATGAGCCCCCGAACTTAAGGGCTCTGTAATGTTCACAGAGTGGCTTACCAACTGTGTAAAGAAATGGAATTGAGCAGCCATTCACAGGAGATGGATTAGTTGGAAGAGCTTGGTTCATGAATCGTTATGCGTGTTGATATTCTCACAAGGCGAGGGTTGCAATATGAGCCCCCAAACTTAAGGGCTCTGTAATGTTCACAGAGTGGCTTACCAACTGTGTAAAGAAATGGAATTGAGCAGCCATTCACAGGAGATGGGTTAGTTGGAAGAGCTTGGTTCATGAATCGTTATGCGTGTTGATATTCTCACAAGGCGAGGGTTGCAATATGAGCCCCCGAACTTAAGGGCTCTGTAATGTTCACAGAGTGGCTTACCAACTGTGTGAAAGAAATGGAATTGAGCACGCATTCACATGAGATGGGTTAGTTGGAAGAGCTTGGTTCATGAATCGTTATGCGTGTTGAAATTCTCACAAGGCGAGGGTTGCAATATGAGCCCCCAAACTTAAGGGCTCTGTAATGTTCACAGGGTGGCTTACCAACTGTGTGAAAGAAATGGAATTGAGCAGCCATTCACATGAGATGGGTTAGTTGGAAGAGCTTGGTTCATGAATCGTTATGCGTGTTGAAATTCTCACAAGGCGAGGGTTGCAATATGAGCCCCCGAACTTAAGGGCTCTGTAATGTTCACAGGGTGGCTTACCAACTGTGTGAAAGAAATGGAATTGAGCAGCCATTCACATGAGATGGGTTAGTTGGAAGAGCTTGGTTCCTGAATCGTTATGCGTGTTGATATTCTCACAAGGCGAGGGTTGCAATATGAGCCCCCAAACTTAAGGGCTCTGTAATGTTCACAGAGTGGCTTACCAACTGTGTAAAGAAATGGAATTGAGCAGCCATTCACAGGAGATGGGTTAGTTGGAAGAGCTTGGTTCATGAATCGTTATGCGTGTTGAAATTCTCACAAGGCGAGGGTTGCAATATGAGCCCCCAAACTTAAGGGCTCTGTAATGTTCACAGGGTGGCTTACCAACTGTGTAAAGAAATGGAATTGAGCAGCCATTCACAGGAGATGGATTAGTTGGAAGAGCTTGGTTCATGAATCGTTATGCGTGTTGAAATTCTCACAAGGCGAGGGTTGCAATATGAGCCCCCAAACTTAAGGGCTCTGTAATGTTCACAGGGTGGCTTACCAACTGTGTGAAAGAAATGGAATTGAGCAGCCATTCACATGAGATGGGTTAGTTGGAAGAGCTTGGTTCATGAATCGTTATGCGTGTTGAAATTCTCACAAGGCGAGGGTTGCAATATGAGCCCCCAAACTTAAGGGCTCTGTAATGTTCACAGAGTGGCTTACCAACTGTGTGAAAGAAATGGAATTGAGCAGCCATTCACAGGAGATGGGTTAGTTGGAAGAGCTTGGTTCATGAATCGTTATGCGTGTTGAAATTCTCACAAGGCGAGGGTTGCAATATGAGCCCCCGAACTTAAGGGCTCTGTAATGTTCACAGGGTGGCTTACCAACTGTGTGAAAGAAATGGAATTGAGCAGCCATTCACAGGAGATGGGTTAGTTGGAAGAGCTTGGTTCATGAATCGTTATGCGTGTTGATATTCTCACAAGGCGAGGGTTGCAATATGAGCCCCCAAACTTAAGGGCTCTGTAATGTTCACAGGGTGGCTTACCAACTGTGTAAAGAAATGGAATTGAGCAGCCATTCACATGAGATGGGTTAGTTGGAAGAGCTTGGTTCATGAATCGTTATGCGTGTTGATATTCTCACAAGGCGAGGGTTGCAATATGAGCCCCCGAACTTAAGGGCTCTGTAATGTTCACAGAGTGGCTTACAAACTGTGTAAAGAAATGGAATTGAGCAGCCATTCACAGGAGATGGGTTAGTTGGAAGAGCTTGGTTCATGAATCGTTATGCGTGTTGAAATTCTCACAAGGCGAGGGTTGCAATATGAGCCCCCAAACTTAAGGGCTCTGTAATGTTCACAGAGTGGCTTACCAACTGTGTGAAAGAAATGGAATTGAGCACGCATTCACATGAGATGGGTTAGTTGGAAGAGCTTGGTTCATGAATCGTTATGCGTGTTGAAATTCTCACAAGGCGAGGGTTGCAATATGAGCCCCCAAACTTAAGGGCTCTGTAATGTTCACAGGGTGGCTTACCAACTGTGTGAAAGAAATGGAATTGAGCAGCCATTCACATGAGATGGGTTAGTTGGAAGAGCTTGGTTCATGAATCGTTATGCGTGTTGAAATTCTCACAAGGCGAGGGTTGCAATATGAGCCCCCGAACTTAAGGGCTCTGTAATGTTCACAGGGTGGCTTACCAACTGTGTGAAAGAAATGGAATTGAGCAGCCATTCACATGAGATGGGTTAGTTGGAAGAGCTTGGTTCATGAATCGTTATGCGTGTTGATATTCTCACAAGGCGAGGGTTGCAATATGAGCCCCCAAACTTAAGGGCTCTGTAATGTTCACAGAGTGGCTTACCAACTGTGTAAAGAAATGGAATTGAGCAGCCATTCACAGGAGATGGGTTAGTTGGAAGAGCTTGGTTCATGAATCGTTATGCGTGTTGAAATTCTCACAAGGCGAGGGTTGCAATATGAGCCCCCAAACTTAAGGGCTCTGTAATGTTCACAGGTTGGCTTACCAACTGTGTAAAGAAATGGAATTGAGCAGCCATTCACAGGAGATGGGTTAGTTGGAAGAGCTTGGTTCATGAATCGTTATGCGTGTTGAAATTCTCACAAGGCGAGGGTTGCAATATGAGCCCCCGAACTTAAGGGCTCTGTAATGTTCACAGGGTGGCTTACCAACTGTGTGAAAGAAATGGAATTGAGCAGCCATTCACAGGAGATGGGTTAGTTGGAAGAGCTTGGTTCATGAATCGTTATGCGTGTTGATATTCTCACAAGGCGAGGGTTGCAATATGAGCCCCCAAACTTAAGGGCTCTGTAATGTTCACAGGGTGGCTTACCAACTGTGTGAAAGAAATGGAATTGAGCAGCCATTCACATGAGATGGGTTAGTTGGAAGAGCTTGGTTCATGAATCGTTATGCGTGTTGAAATTCTCACAAGGCGAGGGTTGCAATATGAGCCCCCAAACTTAAGGGCTCTGTAATGTTCACAGGGTGGCTTACCAACTGTGTAAAGAAATGGAATTGAGCAGCCATTCACATGAGATGGGTTAGTTGGAAGAGCTTGGTTCATGAATCGTTATGCGTGTTGATATTCTCACAAGGCGAGGGTTGCAATATGAGCCCCCGAACTTAAGGGCTCTGTAATGTTCACAGAGTGGCTTACAAACTGTGTAAAGAAATGGAATTGAGCAGCCATTCACAGGAGATGGGTTAGTTGGAAGAGCTTGGTTCATGAATCGTTATGCGTGTTGAAATTCTCACAAGGCGAGGGTTGCAATATGAGCCCCCAAACTTAAGGGCTCTGTAATGTTCACAGAGTGGCTTACCAACTGTGTAAAGAAATGGAATTGAGCAGCCATTCACAGGAGATGGATTAGTTGGAAGAGCTTGGTTCATGAATCGTTATGCGTGTTGATATTCTCACAAGGCGAGGGTTGCAATATGAGCCCCCAAACTTAAGGGCTCTGTAATGTTCACAGAGTGGCTTACCAACTGTGTAAAGAAATGGAATTGAGCAGCCATTCACAGGAGATGGGTTAGTTGGAAGAGCTTGGTTCATGAATCGTTATGCGTGTTGATATTCTCACAAGGCGAGGGTTGCAATATGAGCCCCCGAACTTAAGGGCTCTGTAATGTTCACAGAGTGGCTTACCAACTGTGTGAAAGAAATGGAATTGAGCACGCATTCACATGAGATGGGTTAGTTGGAAGAGCTTGGTTCATGAATCGTTATGCGTGTTGAAATTCTCACAAGGCGAGGGTTGCAATATGAGCCCCCAAACTTAAGGGCTCTGTAATGTTCACAGGGTGGCTTACCAACTGTGTGAAAGAAATGGAATTGAGCAGCCATTCACATGAGATGGGTTAGTTGGAAGAGCTTGGTTCATGAATCGTTATGCGTGTTGAAATTCTCACAAGGCGAGGGTTGCAATATGAGCCCCCGAACTTAAGGGCTCTGTAATGTTCACAGGGTGGCTTACCAACTGTGTGAAAGAAATGGAATTGAGCAGCCATTCACATGAGATGGGTTAGTTGGAAGAGCTTGGTTCCTGAATCGTTATGCGTGTTGATATTCTCACAAGGCGAGGGTTGCAATATGAGCCCCCAAACTTAAGGGCTCTGTAATGTTCACAGAGTGGCTTACCAACTGTGTAAAGAAATGGAATTGAGCAGCCATTCACAGGAGATGGGTTAGTTGGAAGAGCTTGGTTCATGAATCGTTATGCGTGTTGAAATTCTCACAAGGCGAGGGTTGCAATATGAGCCCCCAAACTTAAGGGCTCTGTAATGTTCACAGGGTGGCTTACCAACTGTGTAAAGAAATGGAATTGAGCAGCCATTCACAGGAGATGGATTAGTTGGAAGAGCTTGGTTCATGAATCGTTATGCGTGTTGAAATTCTCACAAGGCGAGGGTTGCAATATGAGCCCCCAAACTTAAGGGCTCTGTAATGTTCACAGGGTGGCTTACCAACTGTGTGAAAGAAATGGAATTGAGCAGCCATTCACATGAGATGGGTTAGTTGGAAGAGCTTGGTTCATGAATCGTTATGCGTGTTGAAATTCTCACAAGGCGAGGGTTGCAATATGAGCCCCCAAACTTAAGGGCTCTGTAATGTTCACAGAGTGGCTTACCAACTGTGTGAAAGAAATGGAATTGAGCAGCCATTCACAGGAGATGGGTTAGTTGGAAGAGCTTGGTTCATGAATCGTTATGCGTGTTGAAATTCTCACAAGGCGAGGGTTGCAATATGAGCCCCCGAACTTAAGGGCTCTGTAATGTTCACAGGGTGGCTTACCAACTGTGTGAAAGAAATGGAATTGAGCAGCCATTCACAGGAGATGGGTTAGTTGGAAGAGCTTGGTTCATGAATCGTTATGCGTGTTGATATTCTCACAAGGCGAGGGTTGCAATATGAGCCCCCAAACTTAAGGGCTCTGTAATGTTCACAGGGTGGCTTACCAACTGTGTAAAGAAATGGAATTGAGCAGCCATTCACATGAGATGGGTTAGTTGGAAGAGCTTGGTTCATGAATCGTTATGCGTGTTGATATTCTCACAAGGCGAGGGTTGCAATATGAGCCCCCGAACTTAAGGGCTCTGTAATGTTCACAGAGTGGCTTACAAACTGTGTAAAGAAATGGAATTGAGCAGCCATTCACAGGAGATGGGTTAGTTGGAAGAGCTTGGTTCATGAATCGTTATGCGTGTTGAAATTCTCACAAGGCGAGGGTTGCAATATGAGCCCCCGAACTTAAGGGCTCTGTAATGTTCACAGGGTGGCTTACCAACTGTGTGAAAGAAATGGAATTGAGCAGCCATTCACAGGAGATGGGTTAGTTGGAAGAGCTTGGTTCATGAATCGTTATGCGTGTTGATATTCTCACAAGGCGAGGGTTGCAATATGAGCCCCCAAACTTAAGGGCTCTGTAATGTTCACAGGGTGGCTTACCAACTGTGTGAAAGAAATGGAATTGAGCAGCCATTCACATGAGATGGGTTAGTTGGAAGAGCTTGGTCCATGAATCGTTATGCGTGTTGAAATTCTCACAAGGCGAGGGTTGCAATATGAGCCCCCAAACTTAAGGGCTCTGTAATGTTCACAGGGTGGCTTACCAACTGTGTAAAGAAATGGAATTGAGCAGCCATTCACATGAGATGGGTTAGTTGGAAGAGCTTGGTTCATGAATCGTTATGCGTGTTGATATTCTCACAAGGCGAGGGTTGCAATATGAGCCCCCGAACTTAAGGGCTCTGTAATGTTCACAGAGTGGCTTACAAACTGTGTAAAGAAATGGAATTGAGCAGCCATTCACAGGAGATGGGTTAGTTGGAAGAGCTTGGTTCATGAATCGTTATGCGTGTTGAAATTCTCACAAGGCGAGGGTTGCAATATGAGCCCCCAAACTTAAGGGCTCTGTAATGTTCACAGAGTGGCTTACCAACTGTGTAAAGAAATGGAATTGAGCAGCCATTCACAGGAGATGGATTAGTTGGAAGAGCTTGGTTCATGAATCGTTATGCGTGTTGAAATTCTCACAAGGCGAGGGTTGCAATATGAGCCCCCAAACTTAAGGGCTCTGTAATGTTCACAGAGTGGCTTACCAACTGTGTAAAGAAATGGAATTGAGCAGCCATTCACAGGAGATGGATTAGTTGGAAGAGCTTGGTTCATGAATCGTTATGCGTGTTGATATTCTCACAAGGCGAGGGTTGCAATATGAGCCCCCGAACTTAAGGGCTCTGTAATGTTCACAGGGTGGCTTACCAACTGTGTAAAGAAATGGAATTGAGCAGCCATTCACAGGAGATGGGTTAGTTGGAAGAGCTTGGTTCATGAATCGTTATGCGTGTTGAAATTCTCACAAGGCGAGGGTTGCAATATGAGCCCCCAAACTTAAGGGCTCTGTAATGTTCACAGAGTGGCTTACCAACTGTGTAAAGAAATGGAATTGAGCAGCCATTCACAGGAGATGGGTTAGTTGGAAGAGCTTGGTTCATGAATCGTTATGCGTGTTGATATTCTCACAAGGCGAGGGTTGCAATATGAGCCCCCAAACTTAAGGGCTCTGTAATGTTCACAGGGTGGCTTACCAACTGTGTAAAGAAATGGAATTGAGCAGCCATTCACAGGAGATGGGTTAGTTGGAAGAGCTTGGTTCATGAATCGTTATGCGTGTTGAAATTCTCACAAGGCGAGGGTTGCAATATGAGCCCCCGAACTTAAGGGCTCTGTAATGTTCACAGGGTGGCTTACCAACTGTGTAAAGAAATGGAATTGAGCAGCCATTCACAGGAGATGGATTAGTTGGAAGAGCTTGGTTCATGAATCGTTATGCGTGTTGAAATTCTCACAAGGCGAGGGTTGCAATATGAGCCCCCAAACTTAAGGGCTCTGTAATGTTCACAGGGTGGCTTACCAACTGTGGAAAGAAATGGAATTGAGCAGCCATTCACATGAGATGGGTTAGTTGGAAGAGCTTGGTTCATGAATCGTTATGCGTGTTGATATTCTCACAAGGCGAGGGTTGCAATATGAGCCCCCGAACTTAAGGGCTCTGTAATGTTCACAGGGTGGCTTACCAACTGTGTAAAGAAATGGAATTGAGCAGCCATTCACATGAGATGGGTTAGTTGGAAGAGCTTGGTTCATGAATCGTTATGCGTGTTGATATTCTCACAAGGCGAGGGTTGCAATATGAGCCCCCGAACTTAAGGGCTCTGTAATGTTCACAGAGTGGCTTACAAACTGTGTAAAGAAATGGAATTGAGCAGCCATTCACAGGAGATGGGTTAGTTGGAAGAGCTTGGTTCATGAATCGTTATGCGTGTTGAAATTCTCACAAGGCGAGGGTTGCAATATGAGCCCCCAAACTTAAGGGCTCTGTAATGTTCACAGAGTGGCTTACCAACTGTGTGAAAGAAATGGAATTGAGCACGCATTCACATGAGATGGGTTAGTTGGAAGAGCTTGGTTCATGAATCGTTATGCGTGTTGAAATTCTCACAAGGCGAGGGTTGCAATATGAGCCCCCAAACTTAAGGGCTCTGTAATGTTCACAGGGTGGCTTACCAACTGTGTGAAAGAAATGGAATTGAGCAGCCATTCACATGAGATGGGTTAGTTGGAAGAGCTTGGTTCATGAATCGTTATGCGTGTTGAAATTCTCACAAGGCGAGGGTTGCAATATGAGCCCCCGAACTTAAGGGCTCTGTAATGTTCACAGGGTGGCTTACCAACTGTGTGAAAGAAATGGAATTGAGCAGCCATTCACATGAGATGGGTTAGTTGGAAGAGCTTGGTTCATGAATCGTTATGCGTGTTGATATTCTCACAAGGCGAGGGTTGCAATATGAGCCCCCAAACTTAAGGGCTCTGTAATGTTCACAGAGTGGCTTACCAACTGTGTAAAGAAATGGAATTGAGCAGCCATTCACAGGAGATGGGTTAGTTGGAAGAGCTTGGTTCATGAATCGTTATGCGTGTTGAAATTCTCACAAGGCGAGGGTTGCAATATGAGCCCCCAAACTTAAGGGCTCTGTAATGTTCACAGGGTGGCTTACCAACTGTGTAAAGAAATGGAATTGAGCAGCCATTCACAGGAGATGGGTTAGTTGGAAGAGCTTGGTTCATGAATCGTTATGCGTGTTGAAATTCTCACAAGGCGAGGGTTGCAATATGAGCCCCCGAACTTAAGGGCTCTGTAATGTTCACAGGGTGGCTTACCAACTGTGTGAAAGAAATGGAATTGAGCAGCCATTCACAGGAGATGGGTTAGTTGGAAGAGCTTGGTTCATGAATCGTTATGCGTGTTGATATTCTCACAAGGCGAGGGTTGCAATATGAGCCCCCAAACTTAAGGGCTCTGTAATGTTCACAGGGTGGCTTACCAACTGTGTGAAAGAAATGGAATTGAGCAGCCATTCACATGAGATGGGTTAGTTGGAAGAGCTTGGTTCATGAATCGTTATGCGTGTTGAAATTCTCACAAGGCGAGGGTTGCAATATGAGCCCCCAAACTTAAGGGCTCTGTAATGTTCACAGGGTGGCTTACCAACTGTGTAAAGAAATGGAATTGAGCAGCCATTCACATGAGATGGGTTAGTTGGAAGAGCTTGGTTCATGAATCGTTATGCGTGTTGATATTCTCACAAGGCGAGGGTTGCAATATGAGCCCCCGAACTTAAGGGCTCTGTAATGTTCACAGAGTGGCTTACAAACTGTGTAAAGAAATGGAATTGAGCAGCCATTCACAGGAGATGGGTTAGTTGGAAGAGCTTGGTTCATGAATCGTTATGCGTGTTGAAATTCTCACAAGGCGAGGGTTGCAATATGAGCCCCCAAACTTAAGGGCTCTGTAATGTTCACAGAGTGGCTTACCAACTGTGTAAAGAAATGGAATTGAGCAGCCATTCACATGAGATGGGTTAGTTGGAAGAGCTTGGTTCCTGAATCGTTATGCGTGTTGATATTCTCACAAGGCGAGGGTTGCAATATGAGCCCCCAAACTTAAGGGCTCTGTAATGTTCACAGAGTGGCTTACCAACTGTGTAAAGAAATGGAATTGAGCAGCCATTCACAGGAGATGGGTTAGTTGGAAGAGCTTGGTTCATGAATCGTTATGCGTGTTGAAATTCTCACAAGGCGAGGGTTGCAATATGAGCCCCCAAACTTAAGGGCTCTGTAATGTTCACAGGGTGGCTTACCAACTGTGTAAAGAAATGGAATTGAGCAGCCATTCACAGGAGATGGATTAGTTGGAAGAGCTTGGTTCATGAATCGTTATGCGTGTTGAAATTCTCACAAGGCGAGGGTTGCAATATGAGCCCCCAAACTTAAGGGCTCTGTAATGTTCACAGGGTGGCTTACCAACTGTGTGAAAGAAATGGAATTGAGCAGCCATTCACATGAGATGGGTTAGTTGGAAGAGCTTGGTTCATGAATCGTTATGCGTGTTGAAATTCTCACAAGGCGAGGGTTGCAATATGAGCCCCCAAACTTAAGGGCTCTGTAATGTTCACAGAGTGGCTTACCAACTGTGTGAAAGAAATGGAATTGAGCAGCCATTCACAGGAGATGGGTTAGTTGGAAGAGCTTGGTTCATGAATCGTTATGCGTGTTGAAATTCTCACAAGGCGAGGGTTGCAATATGAGCCCCCGAACTTAAGGGCTCTGTAATGTTCACAGGGTGGCTTACCAACTGTGTGAAAGAAATGGAATTGAGCAGCCATTCACAGGAGATGGGTTAGTTGGAAGAGCTTGGTTCATGAATCGTTATGCGTGTTGATATTCTCACAAGGCGAGGGTTGCAATATGAGCCCCCAAACTTAAGGGCTCTGTAATGTTCACAGGGTGGCTTACCAACTGTGTAAAGAAATGGAATTGAGCAGCCATTCACATGAGATGGGTTAGTTGGAAGAGCTTGGTTCATGAATCGTTATGCGTGTTGATATTCTCACAAGGCGAGGGTTGCAATATGAGCCCCCGAACTTAAGGGCTCTGTAATGTTCACAGGGTGGCTTACCAACTGTGTGAAAGAAATGGAATTGAGCACGCATTCACATGAGATGGGTTAGTTGGAAGAGCTTGGTTCATGAATCGTTATGCGTGTTGAAATTCTCACAAGGCGAGGGTTGCAATATGAGCCCCCAAACTTAAGGGCTCTGTAATGTTCACAGGGTGGCTTACCAACTGTGTGAAAGAAATGGAATTGAGCAGACATTCACATGAGATGGGTTAGTTGGAAGAGCTTGGTTCATGAATCGTTATGCGTGTTGATATTCTCACAAGGCGAGGGTTGCAATATGAGCCCCCAAACTTAAGGGCTCTGTAATGTTCACAGGGTGGCTTACCAACTGTGTAAAGAAATGGAATTGAGCAGCCATTCGCATGAGATGGGTTAGTTGGAAGAGCTTGGTTCATGAATCGTTATGCGTGTTGATATTCTCACAAGGCGAGGGTTGCAATATGAGCCCCCGAACTTAAGGGCTCTGTAATGTTCACAGAGTGGCTTACAAACTGTGTAAAGAAATGGAATTGAGCAGCCATTCACATGAGATGGGTTAGTTGGAAGAGCTTGGTTCATGAATCGTTATGCGTGTTGAAATTCTCACAAGGCGAGGGTTGCAATATGAGCCCCCAAACTTAAGGGCTCTGTAATGTTCACAGAGTGGCTTACAAACTGTGTAAAGAAATGGAATTGAGCAGCCATTCACAGGAGATGGGTTAGTTGGAAGAGCTTGGTTCATGAATCGTTATGCGTGTTGAAATTCTCACAAGGCGAGGGTTGCAATATGAGCCCCCAAACTTAAGGGCTCTGTAATGTTCACAGAGTGGCTTACCAACTGTGTGAAAGAAATGGAATTGAGCACGCATTCACATGAGATGGGTTAGTTGGAAGAGCTTGGTTCATGAATCGTTATGCGTGTTGAAATTCTCACAAGGCGAGGGTTGCAATATGAGCCCCCAAACTTAAGGGCTCTGTAATGTTCACAGGGTGGCTTACCAACTGTGTGAAAGAAATGGAATTGAGCAGCCATTCACATGAGATGGGTTAGTTGGAAGAGCTTGGTTCATGAATCGTTATGCGTGTTGAAATTCTCACAAGGCGAGGGTTGCAATATGAGCCCCCGAACTTAAGGGCTCTGTAATGTTCACAGGGTGGCTTACCAACTGTGTGAAAGAAATGGAATTGAGCAGCCATTCACATGAGATGGGTTAGTTGGAAGAGCTTGGTTCATGAATCGTTATGCGTGTTGATATTCTCACAAGGCGAGGGTTGCAATATGAGCCCCCAAACTTAAGGGCTCTGTAATGTTCACAGAGTGGCTTACCAACTGTGTAAAGAAATGGAATTGAGCAGCCATTCACAGGAGATGGGTTAGTTGGAAGAGCTTGGTTCATGAATCGTTATGCGTGTTGAAATTCTCACAAGGCGAGGGTTGCAATATGAGCCCCCAAACTTAAGGGCTCTGTAATGTTCACAGGGTGGCTTACCAACTGTGTAAAGAAATGGAATTGAGCAGCCATTCACAGGAGATGGGTTAGTTGGAAGAGCTTGGTTCATGAATCGTTATGCGTGTTGAAATTCTCACAAGGCGAGGGTTGCAATATGAGCCCCCGAACTTAAGGGCTCTGTAATGTTCACAGGGTGGCTTACCAACTGTGTGAAAGAAATGGAATTGAGCAGCCATTCACAGGAGATGGGTTAGTTGGAAGAGCTTGGTTCATGAATCGTTATGCGTGTTGATATTCTCACAAGGCGAGGGTTGCAATATGAGCCCCCAAACTTAAGGGCTCTGTAATGTTCACAGGGTGGCTTACCAACTGTGTGAAAGAAATGGAATTGAGCAGCCATTCACATGAGATGGGTTAGTTGGAAGAGCTTGGTTCATGAATCGTTATGCGTGTTGAAATTCTCACAAGGCGAGGGTTGCAATATGAGCCCCCAAACTTAAGGGCTCTGTAATGTTCACAGGGTGGCTTACCAACTGTGTAAAGAAATGGAATTGAGCAGCCATTCACATGAGATGGGTTAGTTGGAAGAGCTTGGTTCATGAATCGTTATGCGTGTTGATATTCTCACAAGGCGAGGGTTGCAATATGAGCCCCCGAACTTAAGGGCTCTGTAATGTTCACAGAGTGGCTTACAAACTGTGTAAAGAAATGGAATTGAGCAGCCATTCACAGGAGATGGGTTAGTTGGAAGAGCTTGGTTCATGAATCGTTATGCGTGTTGAAATTCTCACAAGGCGAGGGTTGCAATATGAGCCCCCAAACTTAAGGGCTCTGTAATGTTCACAGAGTGGCTTACCAACTGTGTAAAGAAATGGAATTGAGCAGCCATTCACATGAGATGGGTTAGTTGGAAGAGCTTGGTTCCTGAATCGTTATGCGTGTTGATATTCTCACAAGGCGAGGGTTGCAATATGAGCCCCCAAACTTAAGGGCTCTGTAATGTTCACAGAGTGGCTTACCAACTGTGTAAAGAAATGGAATTGAGCAGCCATTCACAGGAGATGGGTTAGTTGGAAGAGCTTGGTTCATGAATCGTTATGCGTGTTGAAATTCTCACAAGGCGAGGGTTGCAATATGAGCCCCCAAACTTAAGGGCTCTGTAATGTTCACAGGGTGGCTTACCAACTGTGTAAAGAAATGGAATTGAGCAGCCATTCACAGGAGATGGATTAGTTGGAAGAGCTTGGTTCATGAATCGTTATGCGTGTTGAAATTCTCACAAGGCGAGGGTTGCAATATGAGCCCCCAAACTTAAGGGCTCTGTAATGTTCACAGGGTGGCTTACCAACTGTGTGAAAGAAATGGAATTGAGCAGCCATTCACATGAGATGGGTTAGTTGGAAGAGCTTGGTTCATGAATCGTTATGCGTGTTGAAATTCTCACAAGGCGAGGGTTGCAATATGAGCCCCCAAACTTAAGGGCTCTGTAATGTTCACAGAGTGGCTTACCAACTGTGTGAAAGAAATGGAATTGAGCAGCCATTCACAGGAGATGGGTTAGTTGGAAGAGCTTGGTTCATGAATCGTTATGCGTGTTGAAATTCTCACAAGGCGAGGGTTGCAATATGAGCCCCCGAACTTAAGGGCTCTGTAATGTTCACAGGGTGGCTTACCAACTGTGTGAAAGAAATGGAATTGAGCAGCCATTCACAGGAGATGGGTTAGTTGGAAGAGCTTGGTTCATGAATCGTTATGCGTGTTGATATTCTCACAAGGCGAGGGTTGCAATATGAGCCCCCAAACTTAAGGGCTCTGTAATGTTCACAGGGTGGCTTACCAACTGTGTAAAGAAATGGAATTGAGCAGCCATTCACATGAGATGGGTTAGTTGGAAGAGCTTGGTTCATGAATCGTTATGCGTGTTGATATTCTCACAAGGCGAGGGTTGCAATATGAGCCCCCGAACTTAAGGGCTCTGTAATGTTCACAGGGTGGCTTACCAACTGTGTGAAAGAAATGGAATTGAGCACGCATTCACATGAGATGGGTTAGTTGGAAGAGCTTGGTTCATGAATCGTTATGCGTGTTGAAATTCTCACAAGGCGAGGGTTGCAATATGAGCCCCCAAACTTAAGGGCTCTGTAATGTTCACAGGGTGGCTTACCAACTGTGTGAAAGAAATGGAATTGAGCAGACATTCACATGAGATGGGTTAGTTGGAAGAGCTTGGTTCATGAATCGTTATGCGTGTTGATATTCTCACAAGGCGAGGGTTGCAATATGAGCCCCCAAACTTAAGGGCTCTGTAATGTTCACAGGGTGGCTTACCAACTGTGTAAAGAAATGGAATTGAGCAGCCATTCACATGAGATGGGTTAGTTGGAAGAGCTTGGTTCATGAATCGTTATGCGTGTTGATATTCTCACAAGGCGAGGGTTGCAATATGAGCCCCCGAACTTAAGGGCTCTGTAATGTTCACAGAGTGGCTTACAAACTGTGTAAAGAAATGGAATTGAGCAGCCATTCACAGGAGATGGGTTAGTTGGAAGAGCTTGGATCATGAATCGTTATGCGTGTTGAAATTCTCACAAGGCGAGGGTTGCAATATGAGCCCCCAAACTTAAGGGCTCTGTAATGTTCACAGAGTGGCTTACCAACTGTGTGAAAGAAATGGAATTGAGCACGCATTCACATGAGATGGGTTAGTTGGAAGAGCTTGGTTCATGAATCGTTATGCGTGTTGAAATTCTCACAAGGCGAGGGTTGCAATATGAGCCCCCAAACTTAAGGGCTCTGTAATGTTCACAGGGTGGCTTACCAACTGTGTGAAAGAAATGGAATTGAGCAGACATTCACATGAGATGGGTTAGTTGGAAGAGCTTGGTTCATGAATCGTTATGCGTGTTGAAATTCTCACAAGGCGAGGGTTGCAATATGAGCCCCCGAACTTAAGGGCTCTGTAATGTTCACAGGGTGGCTTACCAACTGTGTGAAAGAAATGGAATTGAGCAGCCATTCACATGAGATGGGTTAGTTGGAAGAGCTTGGTTCATGAATCGTTATGCGTGTTGATATTCTCACAAGGCGAGGGTTGCAATATGAGCCCCCAAACTTAAGGGCTCTGTAATGTTCACAGAGTGGCTTACCAACTGTGTAAAGAAATGGAATTGAGCAGCCATTCACAGGAGATGGGTTAGTTGGAAGAGCTTGGTTCATGAATCGTTATGCGTGTTGAAATTCTCACAAGGCGAGGGTTGCAATATGAGCCCCCAAACTTAAGGGCTCTGTAATGGTCACAGGGTGGCTTACCAACTGTGTAAAGAAATGGAATTGAGCAGCCATTCACAGGAGATGGGTTAGTTGGAAGAGCTTGGTTCATGAATCGTTATGCGTGTTGAAATTCTCACAAGGCGAGGGTTGCAATATGAGCCCCCGAACTTAAGGGCTCTGTAATGTTCACAGGGTGGCTTACCAACTGTGTGAAAGAAATGGAATTGAGCAGCCATTCACAGGAGATGGGTTAGTTGGAAGAGCTTGGTTCATGAATCGTTATGCGTGTTGATATTCTCACAAGGCGAGGGTTGCAATATGAGCCCCCAAACTTAAGGGCTCTGTAATGTTCACAGGGTGGCTTACCAACTGTGTGAAAGAAATGGAATTGAGCAGCCATTCACATGAGATGGGTTAGTTGGAAGAGCTTGGTTCATGAATCGTTATGCGTGTTGAAATTCTCACAAGGCGAGGGTTGCAATATGAGCCCCCGAACTTAAGGGCTCTGTAATGTTCACAGGGTGGCTTACCAACTGTGTAAAGAAATGGAATTGAGCAGCCATTCACAGGAGATGGATTAGTTGGAAGAGCTTGGTTCATGAATCGTTATGCGTGTTGAAATTCTCACAAGGCGAGGGTTGCAATATGAGCCCCCAAACTTAAGGGCTCTGTAATGTTCACAGGGTGGCTTACCAACTGTGTAAAGAAATGGAATTGAGCAGCCATTCACATGAGATGGGTTAGTTGGAAGAGCTTGGTTCATGAATCGTTATGCGTGTTGATATTCTCACAAGGCGAGGGTTGCAATATGAGCCCCCGAACTTAAGGGCTCTGTAATGTTCACAGGGTGGCTTACCAACTGTGTGAAAGAAATGGAATTGAGCAGCCATTCACAGGAGATGGATTAGTTGGAAGAGCTTGGTTCATGAATCGTTATGCGTGTTGATATTTTCACAAGGCGAGGGTTGCAATATGAGCCCCCAAACTTAAGGGCTCTGTAATGTTCACAGAGTGGCTTACCAACTGTGTAAAGAAATGGAATTGAGCAGCCATTCACAGGAGATGGGTTAGTTGGAAGAGCTTGGTTCATGAATCGTTATGCGTGTTGATATTCTCACAAGGCGAGGGTTGCAATATGAGCCCCCGAACTTAAGGGCTCTGTAATGTTCACAGAGTGGCTTACCAACTGTGTGAAAGAAATGGAATTGAGCACGCATTCACATGAGATGGGTTAGTTGGAAGAGCTTGGTTCATGAATCGTTATGCGTGTTGAAATTCTCACAAGGCGAGGGTTGCAATATGAGCCCCCAAACTTAAGGGCTCTGTAATGTTCACAGGGTGGCTTACCAACTGTGTGAAAGAAATGGAATTGAGCAGCCATTCACATGAGATGGGTTAGTTGGAAGAGCTTGGTTCATGAATCGTTATGCGTGTTGAAATTCTCACAAGGCGAGGGTTGCAATATGAGCCCCCGAACTTAAGGGCTCTGTAATGTTCACAGGGTGGCTTACCAACTGTGTGAAAGAAATGGAATTGAGCAGCCATTCACATGAGATGGGTTAGTTGGAAGAGCTTGGTTCCTGAATCGTTATGCGTGTTGATATTCTCACAAGGCGAGGGTTGCAATATGAGCCCCCAAACTTAAGGGCTCTGTAATGTTCACAGAGTGGCTTACCAACTGTGTAAAGAAATGGAATTGAGCAGCCATTCACAGGAGATGGGTTAGTTGGAAGAGCTTGGTTCATGAATCGTTATGCGTGTTGAAATTCTCACAAGGCGAGGGTTGCAATATGAGCCCCCAAACTTAAGGGCTCTGTAATGTTCACAGGGTGGCTTACCAACTGTGTAAAGAAATGGAATTGAGCAGCCATTCACAGGAGATGGGTTAGTTGGAAGAGCTTGGTTCATGAATCGTTATGCGTGTTGAAATTCTCACAAGGCGAGGGTTGCAATATGAGCCCCCGAACTTAAGGGCTCTGTAATGTTCACAGGGTGGCTTACCAACTGTGTGAAAGAAATGGAATTGAGCAGCCATTCACAGGAGATGGGTTAGTTGGAAGAGCTTGGTTCATGAATCGTTATGCGTGTTGATATTCTCACAAGGCGAGGGTTGCAATATGAGCCCCCAAACTTAAGGGCTCTGTAATGTTCACAGGGTGGCTTACCAACTGTGTAAAGAAATGGAATTGAGCAGCCATTCACATGAGATGGGTTAGTTGGAAGAGCTTGGTTCATGAATCGTTATGCGTGTTGATATTCTCACAAGGCGAGGGTTGCAATATGAGCCCCCGAACTTAAGGGCTCTGTAATGTTCACAGAGTGGCTTACAAACTGTGTAAAGAAATGGAATTGAGCAGCCATTCACAGGAGATGGGTTAGTTGGAAGAGCTTGGTTCATGAATCGTTATGCGTGTTGAAATTCTCACAAGGCGAGGGTTGCAATATGAGCCCCCAAACTTAAGGGCTCTGTAATGTTCACAGAGTGGCTTACCAACTGTGTGAAAGAAATGGAATTGAGCACGCATTCACATGAGATGGGTTAGTTGGAAGAGCTTGGTTCATGAATCGTTATGCGTGTTGAAATTCTCACAAGGCGAGGGTTGCAATATGAGCCCCCAAACTTAAGGGCTCTGTAATGTTCACAGGGTGGCTTACCAACTGTGTGAAAGAAATGGAATTGAGCAGCCATTCACATGAGATGGGTTAGTTGGAAGAGCTTGGTTCATGAATCGTTATGCGTGTTGAAATTCTCACAAGGCGAGGGTTGCAATATGAGCCCCCGAACTTAAGGGCTCTGTAATGTTCACAGGGTGGCTTACCAACTGTGTGAAAGAAATGGAATTGAGCAGCCATTCACATGAGATGGGTTAGTTGGAAGAGCTTGGTTCATGAATCGTTATGCGTGTTGATATTCTCACAAGGCGAGGGTTGCAATATGAGCCCCCAAACTTAAGGGCTCTGTAATGTTCACAGAGTGGCTTACCAACTGTGTAAAGAAATGGAATTGAGCAGCCATTCACAGGAGATGGGTTAGTTGGAAGAGCTTGGTTCATGAATCGTTATGCGTGTTGAAATTCTCACAAGGCGAGGGTTGCAATATGAGCCCCCAAACTTAAGGGCTCTGTAATGTTCACAGGGTGGCTTACCAACTGTGTAAAGAAATGGAATTGAGCAGCCATTCACAGGAGATGGGTTAGTTGGAAGAGCTTGGTTCATGAATCGTTATGCGTGTTGAAATTATCACAAGGCGAGGGTTGCAATATGTGCCCCCGAACTTAATGGCTCTGTAATGTTCACAGGGTGGCTTACCAACTGTGTAAAGAAATGGAATTGAGCAGCCATTCACAGGAGATGGGTTAGTTGGAAGAGCTTGGTTCATGAATCGTTATGCGTGTTGAAATTATCACAAGGCGAGGGTTGCAATATGAGCCCCCGAACTTAAGGGCTCTGTAATGTTCACAGAGTGGCTTACAAACTGTGTAAAGAAATGGAATTGAGCAGCCATTCACAGGAGATGGGTTAGTTGGAAGAGCTTGGATCATGAATCGTTATGCGTGTTGAAATTCTCACAAGGCGAGGGTTGCAATATGAGCCCCCAAACTTAAGGGCTCTGTAATGTTCACAGAGTGGCTTACCAACTGTGTGAAAGAAATGGAATTGAGCACGCATTCACATGAGATGGGTTAGTTGGAAGAGCTTGGTTCATGAATCGTTATGCGTGTTGAAATTCTCACAAGGCGAGGGTTGCAATATGAGCCCCCAAACTTAAGGGCTCTGTAATGTTCACAGGGTGGCTTACCAACTGTGTGAAAGAAATGGAATTGAGCAGCCATTCATATGAGATGGGTTAGTTGGAAGAGCTTGGTTCATGAATCGTTATGCGTGTTGAAATTCTCACAAGGCGAGGGTTGCAATATGAGCCCCCGAACTTAAGGGCTCTGTAATGTTCACAGGGTGGCTTACCAACTGTGTGAAAGAAATGGAATTGAGCAGCCATTCACATGAGATGGGTTAGTTGGAAGAGCTTGGTTCATGAATCGTTATGCGTGTTGATATTCTCACAAGGCGAGGGTTGCAATATGAGCCCCCAAACTTAAGGGCTCTGTAATGTTCACAGAGTGGCTTACCAACTGTGTAAAGAAATGGAATTGAGCAGCCATTCACAGGAGATGGGTTAGTTGGAAGAGCTTGGTTCATGAATCGTTATGCGTGTTGAAATTCTCACAAGGCGAGGGTTGCAATATGAGCCCCCAAACTTAAGGGCTCTGTAATGTTCACAGGGTGGCTTACCAACTGTGTAAAGAAATGGAATTGAGCAGCCATTCACAGGAGATGGGTTAGTTGGAAGAGCTTGGTTCATGAATCGTTATGCGTGTTGAAATTCTCACAAGGCGAGGGTTGCAATATGAGCCCCCGAACTTAAGGGCTCTGTAATGTTCACAGGGTGGCTTACCAACTGTGTGAAAGAAATGGAATTGAGCAGCCATTCACAGGAGATGGGTTAGTTGGAAGAGCTTGGTTCATGAATCGTTATGCGTGTTGATATTCTCACAAGGCGAGGGTTGCAATATGAGCCCCCAAACTTAAGGGCTCTGTAATGTTCACAGGGTGGCTTACCAACTGTGTGAAAGAAATGGAATTGAGCAGCCATTCACATGAGATGGGTTAGTTGGAAGAGCTTGGTTCATGAATCGTTATGCGTGTTGAAATTCTCACAAGGCGAGGGTTGCAATATGAGCCCCCAAACTTAAGGGCTCTGTAATGTTCACAGGGTGGCTTACCAACTGTGTAAAGAAATGGAATTGAGCAGCCATTCACATGAGATGGGTTAGTTGGAAGAGCTTGGTTCATGAATCGTTATGCGTGTTGATATTCTCACAAGGCGAGGGTTGCAATATGAGCCCCCGAACTTAAGGGCTCTGTAATGTTCACAGAGTGGCTTACAAACTGTGTAAAGAAATGGAATTGAGCAGCCATTCACAGGAGATGGGTTAGTTGGAAGAGCTTGGTTCATGAATCGTTATGCGTGTTGAAATTCTCACAAGGCGAGGGTTGCAATATGAGCCCCCAAACTTAAGGGCTCTGTAATGTTCACAGAGTGGCTTACCAACTGTGTAAAGAAATGGAATTGAGCAGCCATTCACAGGAGATGGATTAGTTGGAAGAGCTTGGTTCATGAATCGTTATGCGTGTTGAAATTCTCACAAGGCGAGGGTTGCAATATGAGCCCCCAAACTTAAGGGCTCTGTAATGTTCACAGAGTGGCTTACCAACTGTGTAAAGAAATGGAATTGAGCAGCCATTCACAGGAGATGGATTAGTTGGAAGAGCTTGGTTCATGAATCGTTATGCGTGTTGATATTCTCACAAGGCGAGGGTTGCAATATGAGCCCCCGGACTTAAGGGCTCTGTAATGTTCACAGGGTGGCTTACCAACTGTGTAAAGAAATGGAATTGAGCAGCCATTCACAGGAGATGGGTTAGTTGGAAGAGCTTGGTTCATGAATCGTTATGCGTGTTGAAATTCTCACAAGGCGAGGGTTGCAATATGAGCCCCCAAACTTAAGGGCTCTGTAATGTTCACAGAGTGGCTTACCAACTGTGTAAAGAAATGGAATTGAGCAGCCATTCACAGGAGATGGGTTAGTTGGAAGAGCTTGGTTCATGAATCGTTATGCGTGTTGATATTCTCACAAGGCGAGGGTTGCAATATGAGCCCCCAAACTTAAGGGCTCTGTAATGTTCACAGGGTGGCTTACCAACTGTGTAAAGAAATGGAATTGAGCAGCCATTCACAGGAGATGGATTAGTTGGAAGAGCTTGGTTCATGAATCGTTATGCGTGTTGAAATTCTCACAAGGCGAGGGTTGCAATATGAGCCCCCAAACTTAAGGGCTCTGTAATGTTCACAGGGTGGCTTACCAACTGTGTAAAGAAATGGAATTGAGCAGCCATTCACATGAGATGGGTTAGTTGGAAGAGCTTGGTTCATGAATCGTTATGCGTGTTGATATTCTCACAAGGCGAGGGTTGCAATATGAGCCCCCGAACTTAAGGGCTCTGTAATGTTCACAGGGTGGCTTACCAACTGTGTGAAAGAAATGGAATTGAGCAGCCATTCACAGGAGATGGGTTAGTTGGAAGAGCTTGGTTCATGAATCGTTATGCGTGTTGATATTCTCACAAGGCGAGGGTTGCAATATGAGCCCCCAAACTTAAGGGCTCTGTAATGTTCACAGAGTGGCTTACCAACTGTGTAAAGAAATGGAATTGAGCAGCCATTCACAGGAGATGGATTAGTTGGAAGAGCTTGGTTCATGAATCGTTATGCGTGTTGATATTTTCACAAGGCGAGGGTTGCAATATGAGCCCCCAAACTTAAGGGCTCTGTAATGTTCACAGAGTGGCTTACCAACTGTGTAAAGAAATGGAATTGAGCAGCCATTCACAGGAGATGGGTTAGTTGGAAGAGCTTGGTTCATGAATCGTTATGCGTGTTGATATTCTCACAAGGCGAGGGTTGCAATATGAGCCCCCGAACTTAAGGGCTCTGTAATGTTCACAGAGTGGCTTACCAACTGTGTGAAAGAAATGGAATTGAGCACGCATTCACATGAGATGGGTTAGTTGGAAGAGCTTGGTTCATGAATCGTTATGCGTGTTGAAATTCTCACAAGGCGAGGGTTGCAATATGAGCCCCCAAACTTAAGGGCTCTGTAATGTTCACAGGGTGGCTTACCAACTGTGTGAAAGAAATGGAATTGAGCAGCCATTCACATGAGATGGGTTAGTTGGAAGAGCTTGGTTCATGAATCGTTATGCGTGTTGAAATTCTCACAAGGCGAGGGTTGCAATATGAGCCCCCGAACTTAAGGGCTCTGTAATGTTCACAGGGTGGCTTACCAACTGTGTGAAAGAAATGGAATTGAGCAGCCATTCACATGAGATGGGTTAGTTGGAAGAGCTTGGTTCCTGAATCGTTATGCGTGTTGATATTCTCACAAGGCGAGGGTTGCAATATGAGCCCCCAAACTTAAGGGCTCTGTAATGTTCACAGAGTGGCTTACCAACTGTGTAAAGAAATGGAATTGAGCAGCCATTCACAGGAGATGGGTTAGTTGGAAGAGCTTGGTTCATGAATCGTTATGCGTGTTGAAATTCTCACAAGGCGAGGGTTGCAATATGAGCCCCCAAACTTAAGGGCTCTGTAATGTTCACAGGGTGGCTTACCAACTGTGTAAAGAAATGGAATTGAGCAGCCATTCACAGGAGATGGGTTAGTTGGAAGAGTTTGGTTCATGAATCGTTATGCGTGTTGAAATTCTCACAAGGCGAGGGTTGCAATATGAGCCCCCGAACTTAAGGGCTCTGTAATGTTCACAGGGTGGCTTACCAACTGTGTGAAAGAAATGGAATTGAGCAGCCATTCACAGGAGATGGGTTAGTTGGAAGAGCTTGGTTCATGAATCGTTATGCGTGTTGATATTCTCACAAGGCGAGGGTTGCAATATGAGCCCCCAAACTTAAGGGCTCTGTAATGTTCACAGGGTGGCTTACCAACTGTGTAAAGAAATGGAATTGAGCAGCCATTCACATGAGATGGGTTAGTTGGAAGAGCTTGGTTCATGAATCGTTATGCGTGTTGATATTCTCACAACGCGAGGGTTGCAATATGAGCCCCCGAACTTAAGGGCTCTGTAATGTTCACAGAGTGGCTTACAAACTGTGTAAAGAAATGGAATTGAGCAGCCATTCACAGGAGATGGGTTAGTTGGAAGAGCTTGGTTCATGAATCGTTATGCGTGTTGAAATTCTCACAAGGCGAGGGTTGCAATATGAGCCCCCAAACTTAAGGGCTCTGTAATGTTCACAGAGTGGCTTACCAACTGTGTGAAAGACATGGAATTGAGCACGCATTCACATGAGATGGGTTAGTTGGAAGAGCTTGGTTCATGAATCGTTATGCGTGTTGAAATTCTCACAAGGCGAGGGTTGCAATATGAGCCCCCAAACTTAAGGGCTCTGTAATGTTCACAGGGTGGCTTACCAACTGTGTGAAAGAAATGGAATTGAGCAGCCATTCACATGAGATGGGTTAGTTGGAAGAGCTTGGTTCATGAATCGTTATGCGTGTTGAAATTCTCACAAGGCGAGGGTTGCAATATGAGCCCCCGAACTTAAGGGCTCTGTAATGTTCACAGGGTGGCTTACCAACTGTGTGAAAGAAATGGAATTGAGCAGCCATTCACATGAGATGGGTTAGTTGGAAGAGCTTGGTTCATGAATCGTTACGCGTGTTGATATTCTCACAAGGCGAGGGTTGCAATATGAGCCCCCAAACTTAAGGGCTCTGTAATGTTCACAGAGTGGCTTACCAACTGTGTAAAGAAATGGAATTGAGCAGCCATTCACAGGAGATGGGTTAGTTGGAAGAGCTTGGTTCATGAATCGTTATGCGTGTTGAAATTCTCACAAGGCGAGGGTTGCAATATGAGCCCCCAAACTTAAGGGCTCTGTAATGTTCACAGGGTGGCTTACCAACTGTGTAAAGAAATGGAATTGAGCAGCCATTCACAGGAGATGGGTTAGTTGGAAGAGCTTGGTTCATGAATCGTTATGCGTGTTGAAATTCTCACAAGGCGAGGGTTGCAATATGAGCCCCCGAACTTAAGGGCTCTGTAATGTTCACAGGGTGGCTTACCAACTGTGTGAAAGAAATGGAATTGAGCAGCCATTCACAGGAGATGGGTTAGTTGGAAGAGCTTGGTTCATGAATCGTTATGCGTGTTGATATTCTCACAAGGCGAGGGTTGCAATATGAGCCCCCAAACTTAAGGGCTCTGTAATGTTCACAGGGTGGCTTACCAACTGTGTGAAAGAAATGGAATTGAGCAGCCATTCACATGAGATGGGTTAGTTGGAAGAGCTTGGTTCATGAATCGTTATGCGTGTTGAAATTCTCACAAGGCGAGGGTTGCAATATGAGCCCCCAAACTTAAGGGCTCTGTAATGTTCACAGAGTGGCTTACCAACTGTGTAAAGAAATGGAATTGAGCAGCCATTCACAGGAGATGGATTAGTTGGAAGAGCTTGGTTCATGAATCGTTATGCGTGTTGATATTCTCACAAGGCGAGGGTTGCAATATGAGCCCCCGAACTTAAGGGCTCTGTAATGTTCACAGGGTGGCTTACCAACTGTGTAAAGAAATGGAATTGAGCAGCCATTCACAGGAGATGGGTTAGTTGGAAGAGCTTGGTTCATGAATCGTTATGCGTGTTGAAATTCTCACAAGGCGAGGGTTGCAATATGAGCCCCCAAACTTAAGGGCTCTGTAATGTTCACAGAGTGGCTTACCAACTGTGTAAAGAAATGGAATTGAGCAGCCATTCACAGGAGATGGGTTAGTTGGAAGAGCTTGGTTCATGAATCGTTATGCGTGTTGATATTCTCACAAGGCGAGGGTTGCAATATGAGCCCCCAAACTTAAGGGCTCTGTAATGTTCACAGGGTGGCTTACCAACTGTGTAAAGAAATGGAATTGAGCAGCCATTCACAGGAGATGGGTTAGTTGGAAGAGCTTGGTTCATGAATCGTTATGCGTGTTGAAATTCTCACAAGGCGAGGGTTGCAATATGAGCCCCCGAACTTAAGGGCTCTGTAATGTTCAAAGGGTGGCTTACCAACTGTGTAAAGAAATGGAATTGAGCAGCCATTCACAGGAGATGGATTAGTTGGAAGAGCTTGGTTCATGAATCGTTATGCGTGTTGAAATTCTCACAAGGCGAGGGTTGCAATATGAGCCCCCAAACTTAAGGGCTCTGTAATGTTCACAGGGTGGCTTACCAACTGTGTAAAGAAATGGAATTGAGCAGCCATTCACATGAGATGGGTTAGTTGGAAGAGCTTGGTTCATGAATCGTTATGCGTGTTGATATTCTCACAAGGCGAGGGTTGCAATATGAGCCCCCGAACTTAAGGGCTCTGTAATGTTCACAGGGTGGCTTACCAACTGTGTGAAAGAAATGGAATTGAGCAGCCATTCACAGGAGATGGGTTAGTTGGAAGAGCTTGGTTCATGAATCGTTATGCGTGTTGATATTCTCACAAGGCGAGGGTTGCAATATGAGCCCCCAAACTTAAGGGCTCTGTAATGTTCACAGAGTGGCTTACCAACTGTGTAAAGAAATGGAATTGAGCAGCCTTTCACAGGAGATGGATTAGTTGGAAGAGCTTGGTTCATGAATCGTTATGCGTGTTGATATTTTCACAAGGCGAGGGTTGCAATATGAGCCCCCAAACTTAAGGGCTCTGTAATGTTCACAGAGTGGCTTACCAACTGTGTAAAGAAATGGAATTGAGCAGCCATTCACAGGAGATGGGTTAGTTGGAAGAGCTTGGTTCATGAATCGTTATGCGTGTTGAAATTCTCACAAGGCGAGGGTTGCAATATGAGCCCCCAAACTTAAGGGCTCTGTAATGTTCACAGGGTGGCTTACCAACTGTGTGAAAGAAATGGAATTGAGCAGACATTCACATGAGATGGGTTAGTTGGAAGAGCTTGGTTCATGAATCGTTATGCGTGTTGATATTCTCACAAGGCGAGGGTTGCAATATGAGCCCCCAAACTTAAGGGCTCTGTAATGTTCACAGGGTGGCTTACCAACTGTGTAAAGAAATGGAATTGAGCAGCCATTCACATGAGATGGGTTAGTTGGAAGAGCTTGGTTCATGAATCGTTATGCGTGTTGATATTCTCACAAGGCGAGGGTTGCAATATGAGCCCCCGAACTTAAGGGCTCTGTAATGTTCACAGAGTGGCTTACAAACTGTGTAAAGAAATGGAATTGAGCAGCCATTCACAGGAGATGGGTTAGTTGGAAGAGCTTGGATCATGAATCGTTATGCGTGTTGAAATTCTCACAAGGCGAGGGTTGCAATATGAGCCCCCAAACTTAAGGGCTCTGTAATGTTCACAGAGTGGCTTACCAACTGTGTGAAAGAAATGGAATTGAGCACGCATTCACATGAGATGGGTTAGTTGGAAGAGCTTGGTTCATGAATCGTTATGCGTGTTGAAATTCTCACAAGGCGAGGGTTGCAATATGAGCCCCCAAACTTAAGGGCTCTGTAATGTTCACAGGGTGGCTTACCAACTGTGTGAAAGAAATGGAATTGAGCAGACATTCACATGAGATGGGTTAGTTGGAAGAGCTTGGTTCATGAATCGTTATGCGTGTTGAAATTCTCACAAGGCGAGGGTTGCAATATGAGCCCCCGAACTTAAGGGCTCTGTAATGTTCACAGGGTGGCTTACCAACTGTGTGAAAGAAATGGAATTGAGCAGCCATTCACATGAGATGGGTTAGTTGGAAGAGCTTGGTTCATGAATCGTTATGCGTGTTGATATTCTCACAAGGCGAGGGTTGCAATATGAGCCCCCAAACTTAAGGGCTCTGTAATGTTCACAGAGTGGCTTACCAACTGTGTAAAGAAATGGAATTGAGCAGCCATTCACAGGAGATGGGTTAGTTGGAAGAGCTTGGTTCATGAATCGTTATGCGTGTTGAAATTCTCACAAGGCGAGGGTTGCAATATGAGCCCCCAAACTTAAGGGCTCTGTAATGGTCACAGGGTGGCTTACCAACTGTGTAAAGAAATGGAATTGAGCAGCCATTCACAGGAGATGGGTTAGTTGGAAGAGCTTGGTTCATGAATCGTTATGCGTGTTGAAATTCTCACAAGGCGAGGGTTGCAATATGAGCCCCCGAACTTAAGGGCTCTGTAATGTTCACAGGGTGGCTTACCAACTGTGTGAAAGAAATGGAATTGAGCAGCCATTCACAGGAGATGGGTTAGTTGGAAGAGCTTGGTTCATGAATCGTTATGCGTGTTGATATTCTCACAAGGCGAGGGTTGCAATATGAGCCCCCAAACTTAAGGGCTCTGTAATGTTCACAGGGTGGCTTACCAACTGTGTGAAAGAAATGGAATTGAGCAGCCATTCACATGAGATGGGTTAGTTGGAAGAGCTTGGTTCATGAATCGTTATGCGTGTTGAAATTCTCACAAGGCGAGGGTTGCAATATGAGCCCCCGAACTTAAGGGCTCTGTAATGTTCACAGGGTGGCTTACCAACTGTGTAAAGAAATGGAATTGAGCAGCCATTCACAGGAGATGGATTAGTTGGAAGAGCTTGGTTCATGAATCGTTATGCGTGTTGAAATTCTCACAAGGCGAGGGTTGCAATATGAGCCCCCAAACTTAAGGGCTCTGTAATGTTCACAGGGTGGCTTACCAACTGTGTAAAGAAATGGAATTGAGCAGCCATTCACATGAGATGGGTTAGTTGGAAGAGCTTGGTTCATGAATCGTTATGCGTGTTGATATTCTCACAAGGCGAGGGTTGCAATATGAGCCCCCGAACTTAAGGGCTCTGTAATGTTCACAGGGTGGCTTACCAACTGTGTGAAAGAAATGGAATTGAGCAGCCATTCACAGGAGATGGATTAGTTGGAAGAGCTTGGTTCATGAATCGTTATGCGTGTTGATATTTTCACAAGGCGAGGGTTGCAATATGAGCCCCCAAACTTAAGGGCTCTGTAATGTTCACAGAGTGGCTTACCAACTGTGTAAAGAAATGGAATTGAGCAGCCATTCACAGGAGATGGGTTAGTTGGAAGAGCTTGGTTCATGAATCGTTATGCGTGTTGATATTCTCACAAGGCGAGGGTTGCAATATGAGCCCCCGAACTTAAGGGCTCTGTAATGTTCACAGAGTGGCTTACCAACTGTGTGAAAGAAATGGAATTGAGCACGCATTCACATGAGATGGGTTAGTTGGAAGAGCTTGGTTCATGAATCGTTATGCGTGTTGAAATTCTCACAAGGCGAGGGTTGCAATATGAGCCCCCAAACTTAAGGGCTCTGTAATGTTCACAGGGTGGCTTACCAACTGTGTGAAAGAAATGGAATTGAGCAGCCATTCACATGAGATGGGTTAGTTGGAAGAGCTTGGTTCATGAATCGTTATGCGTGTTGAAATTCTCACAAGGCGAGGGTTGCAATATGAGCCCCCGAACTTAAGGGCTCTGTAATGTTCACAGGGTGGCTTACCAACTGTGTGAAAGAAATGGAATTGAGCAGCCATTCACATGAGATGGGTTAGTTGGAAGAGCTTGGTTCCTGAATCGTTATGCGTGTTGATATTCTCACAAGGCGAGGGTTGCAATATGAGCCCCCAAACTTAAGGGCTCTGTAATGTTCACAGAGTGGCTTACCAACTGTGTAAAGAAATGGAATTGAGCAGCCATTCACAGGAGATGGGTTAGTTGGAAGAGCTTGGTTCATGAATCGTTATGCGTGTTGAAATTCTCACAAGGCGAGGGTTGCAATATGAGCCCCCAAACTTAAGGGCTCTGTAATGTTCACAGGGTGGCTTACCAACTGTGTAAAGAAATGGAATTGAGCAGCCATTCACAGGAGATGGGTTAGTTGGAAGAGCTTGGTTCATGAATCGTTATGCGTGTTGAAATTCTCACAAGGCGAGGGTTGCAATATGAGCCCCCGAACTTAAGGGCTCTGTAATGTTCACAGGGTGGCTTACCAACTGTGTGAAAGAAATGGAATTGAGCAGCCATTCACAGGAGATGGGTTAGTTGGAAGAGCTTGGTTCATGAATCGTTATGCGTGTTGATATTCTCACAAGGCGAGGGTTGCAATATGAGCCCCCAAACTTAAGGGCTCTGTAATGTTCACAGGGTGGCTTACCAACTGTGTAAAGAAATGGAATTGAGCAGCCATTCACATGAGATGGGTTAGTTGGAAGATCTTGGTTCATGAATCGTTATGCGTGTTGATATTCTCACAAGGCGAGGGTTGCAATATGAGCCCCCGAACTTAAGGGCTCTGTAATGTTCACAGAGTGGCTTACAAACTGTGTAAAGAAATGGAATTGAGCAGCCATTCACAGGAGATGGGTTAGTTGGAAGAGCTTGGTTCATGAATCGTTATGCGTGTTGAAATTCTCACAAGGCGAGGGTTGCAATATGAGCCCCCAAACTTAAGGGCTCTGTAATGTTCACAGAGTGGCTTACCAACTGTGTGAAAGAAATGGAATTGAGCACGCATTCACATGAGATGGGTTAGTTGGAAGAGCTTGGTTCATGAATCGTTATGCGTGTTGAAATTCTCACAAGGCGAGGGTTGCAATATGAGCCCCCAAACTTAAGGGCTCTGTAATGTTCACAGGGTGGCTTACCAACTGTGTGAAAGAAATGGAATTGAGCAGCCATTCACATGAGATGGGTTAGTTGGAAGAGCTTGGTTCATGAATCGTTATGCGTGTTGAAATTCTCACAAGGCGAGGGTTGCAATATGAGCCCCCGAACTTAAGGGCTCTGTAATGTTCACAGGGTGGCTTACCAACTGTGTGAAAGAAATGGAATTGAGCAGCCATTCACATGAGATGGGTTAGTTGGAAGAGCTTGGTTCATGAATCGTTATGCGTGTTGATATTCTCACAAGGCGAGGGTTGCAATATGAGCCCCCAAACTTAAGGGCTCTGTAATGTTCACAGAGTGGCTTACCAACTGTGTAAAGAAATGGAATTGAGCAGCCATTCACAGGAGATGGGTTAGTTGGAAGAGCTTGGTTCATGAATCGTTATGCGTGTTGAAATTCTCACAAGGCGAGGGTTGCAATATGAGCCCCCAAACTTAAGGGCTCTGTAATGTTCACAGGGTGGCTTACCAACTGTGTAAAGAAATGGAATTGAGCAGCCATTCACAGGAGATGGGTTAGTTGGAAGAGCTTGGTTCATGAATCGTTATGCGTGTTGAAATTATCACAAGGCGAGGGTTGCAATATGTGCCCCCGAACTTAATGGCTCTGTAATGTTCACAGGGTGGCTTACCAACTGTGTAAAGAAATGGAATTGAGCAGCCATTCACAGGAGATGGGTTAGTTGGAAGAGCTTGGTTCATGAATCGTTATGCGTGTTGAAATTATCACAAGGCGAGGGTTGCAATATGAGCCCCCGAACTTAAGGGCTCTGTAATGTTCACAGAGTGGCTTACAAACTGTGTAAAGAAATGGAATTGAGCAGCCATTCACAGGAGATGGGTTAGTTGGAAGAGCTTGGATCATGAATCGTTATGCGTGTTGAAATTCTCACAAGGCGAGGGTTGCAATATGAGCCCCCAAACTTAAGGGCTCTGTAATGTTCACAGAGTGGCTTACCAACTGTGTGAAAGAAATGGAATTGAGCACGCATTCACATGAGATGGGTTAGTTGGAAGAGCTTGGTTCATGAATCGTTATGCGTGTTGAAATTCTCACAAGGCGAGGGTTGCAATATGAGCCCCCAAACTTAAGGGCTCTGTAATGTTCACAGGGTGGCTTACCAACTGTGTGAAAGAAATGGAATTGAGCAGCCATTCATATGAGATGGGTTAGTTGGAAGAGCTTGGTTCATGAATCGTTATGCGTGTTGAAATTCTCACAAGGCGAGGGTTGCAATATGAGCCCCCGAACTTAAGGGCTCTGTAATGTTCACAGGGTGGCTTACCAACTGTGTGAAAGAAATGGAATTGAGCAGCCATTCACATGAGATGGGTTAGTTGGAAGAGCTTGGTTCATGAATCGTTATGCGTGTTGATATTCTCACAAGGCGAGGGTTGCAATATGAGCCCCCAAACTTAAGGGCTCTGTAATGTTCACAGAGTGGCTTACCAACTGTGTAAAGAAATGGAATTGAGCAGCCATTCACAGGAGATGGGTTAGTTGGAAGAGCTTGGTTCATGAATCGTTATGCGTGTTGAAATTCTCACAAGGCGAGGGTTGCAATATGAGCCCCCAAACTTAAGGGCTCTGTAATGTTCACAGGGTGGCTTACCAACTGTGTAAAGAAATGGAATTGAGCAGCCATTCACAGGAGATGGGTTAGTTGGAAGAGCTTGGTTCATGAATCGTTATGCGTGTTGAAATTCTCACAAGGCGAGGGTTGCAATATGAGCCCCCGAACTTAAGGGCTCTGTAATGTTCACAGGGTGGCTTACCAACTGTGTGAAAGAAATGGAATTGAGCAGCCATTCACAGGAGATGGGTTAGTTGGAAGAGCTTGGTTCATGAATCGTTATGCGTGTTGATATTCTCACAAGGCGAGGGTTGCAATATGAGCCCCCAAACTTAAGGGCTCTGTAATGTTCACAGGGTGGCTTACCAACTGTGTGAAAGAAATGGAATTGAGCAGCCATTCACATGAGATGGGTTAGTTGGAAGAGCTTGGTTCATGAATCGTTATGCGTGTTGAAATTCTCACAAGGCGAGGGTTGCAATATGAGCCCCCAAACTTAAGGGCTCTGTAATGTTCACAGGGTGGCTTACCAACTGTGTAAAGAAATGGAATTGAGCAGCCATTCACATGAGATGGGTTAGTTGGAAGAGCTTGGTTCATGAATCGTTATGCGTGTTGATATTCTCACAAGGCGAGGGTTGCAATATGAGCCCCCGAACTTAAGGGCTCTGTAATGTTCACAGAGTGGCTTACAAACTGTGTAAAGAAATGGAATTGAGCAGCCATTCACAGGAGATGGGTTAGTTGGAAGAGCTTGGTTCATGAATCGTTATGCGTGTTGAAATTCTCACAAGGCGAGGGTTGCAATATGAGCCCCCAAACTTAAGGGCTCTGTAATGTTCACAGAGTGGCTTACCAACTGTGTAAAGAAATGGAATTGAGCAGCCATTCACAGGAGATGGATTAGTTGGAAGAGCTTGGTTCATGAATCGTTATGCGTGTTGAAATTCTCACAAGGCGAGGGTTGCAATATGAGCCCCCAAACTTAAGGGCTCTGTAATGTTCACAGAGTGGCTTACCAACTGTGTAAAGAAATGGAATTGAGCAGCCATTCACAGGAGATGGATTAGTTGGAAGAGCTTGGTTCATGAATCGTTATGCGTGTTGATATTCTCACAAGGCGAGGGTTGCAATATGAGCCCCCGGACTTAAGGGCTCTGTAATGTTCACAGGGTGGCTTACCAACTGTGTAAAGAAATGGAATTGAGCAGCCATTCACAGGAGATGGGTTAGTTGGAAGAGCTTGGTTCATGAATCGTTATGCGTGTTGAAATTCTCACAAGGCGAGGGTTGCAATATGAGCCCCCAAACTTAAGGGCTCTGTAATGTTCACAGAGTGGCTTACCAACTGTGTAAAGAAATGGAATTGAGCAGCCATTCACAGGAGATGGGTTAGTTGGAAGAGCTTGGTTCATGAATCGTTATGCGTGTTGATATTCTCACAAGGCGAGGGTTGCAATATGAGCCCCCAAACTTAAGGGCTCTGTAATGTTCACAGGGTGGCTTACCAACTGTGTAAAGAAATGGAATTGAGCAGCCATTCACAGGAGATGGATTAGTTGGAAGAGCTTGGTTCATGAATCGTTATGCGTGTTGAAATTCTCACAAGGCGAGGGTTGCAATATGAGCCCCCAAACTTAAGGGCTCTGTAATGTTCACAGGGTGGCTTACCAACTGTGTAAAGAAATGGAATTGAGCAGCCATTCACATGAGATGGGTTAGTTGGAAGAGCTTGGTTCATGAATCGTTATGCGTGTTGATATTCTCACAAGGCGAGGGTTGCAATATGAGCCCCCGAACTTAAGGGCTCTGTAATGTTCACAGGGTGGCTTACCAACTGTGTGAAAGAAATGGAATTGAGCAGCCATTCACATGAGATGGGTTAGTTGGAAGAGCTTGGTTCATGAATCGTTATGCGTGTTGAAATTCTCACAAGGCGAGGGTTGCAATATGAGCCCCCGAACTTAAGGGCTCTGTAATGTTCACAGGGTGGCTTACCAACTGTGTGAAAGAAATGGAATTGAGCAGCCATTCACATGAGATGGGTTAGTTGGAAGAGCTTGGTTCATGAATCGTTACGCGTGTTGATATTCTCACAAGGCGAGGGTTGCAATATGAGCCCCCAAACTTAAGGGCTCTGTAATGTTCACAGAGTGGCTTACCAACTGTGTAAAGAAATGGAATTGAGCAGCCATTCACAGGAGATGGGTTAGTTGGAAGAGCTTGGTTCATGAATCGTTATGCGTGTTGAAATTCTCACAAGGCGAGGGTTGCAATATGAGCCCCCAAACTTAAGGGCTCTGTAATGTTCACAGGGTGGCTTACCAACTGTGTAAAGAAATGGAATTGAGCAGCCATTCACAGGAGATGGGTTAGTTGGAAGAGCTTGGTTCATGAATCGTTATGCGTGTTGAAATTCTCACAAGGCGAGGGTTGCAATATGAGCCCCCGAACTTAAGGGCTCTGTAATGTTCACAGGGTGGCTTACCAACTGTGTGAAAGAAATGGAATTGAGCAGCCATTCACAGGAGATGGGTTAGTTGGAAGAGCTTGGTTCATGAATCGTTATGCGTGTTGATATTCTCACAAGGCGAGGGTTGCAATATGAGCCCCCAAACTTAAGGGCTCTGTAATGTTCACAGGGTGGCTTACCAACTGTGTGAAAGAAATGGAATTGAGCAGCCATTCACATGAGATGGGTTAGTTGGAAGAGCTTGGTTCATGAATCGTTATGCGTGTTGAAATTCTCACAAGGCGAGGGTTGCAATATGAGCCCCCAAACTTAAGGGCTCTGTAATGTTCACAGAGTGGCTTACCAACTGTGTAAAGAAATGGAATTGAGCAGCCATTCACAGGAGATGGATTAGTTGGAAGAGCTTGGTTCATGAATCGTTATGCGTGTTGATATTCTCACAAGGCGAGGGTTGCAATATGAGCCCCCGAACTTAAGGGCTCTGTAATGTTCACAGGGTGGCTTACCAACTGTGTAAAGAAATGGAATTGAGCAGCCATTCACAGGAGATGGGTTAGTTGGAAGAGCTTGGTTCATGAATCGTTATGCGTGTTGAAATTCTCACAAGGCGAGGGTTGCAATATGAGCCCCCAAACTTAAGGGCTCTGTAATGTTCACAGAGTGGCTTACCAACTGTGTAAAGAAATGGAATTGAGCAGCCATTCACAGGAGATGGGTTAGTTGGAAGAGCTTGGTTCATGAATCGTTATGCGTGTTGATATTCTCACAAGGCGAGGGTTGCAATATGAGCCCCCAAACTTAAGGGCTCTGTAATGTTCACAGGGTGGCTTACCAACTGTGTAAAGAAATGGAATTGAGCAGCCATTCACAGGAGATGGGTTAGTTGGAAGAGCTTGGTTCATGAATCGTTATGCGTGTTGAAATTCTCACAAGGCGAGGGTTGCAATATGAGCCCCCGAACTTAAGGGCTCTGTAATGTTCAAAGGGTGGCTTACCAACTGTGTAAAGAAATGGAATTGAGCAGCCATTCACAGGAGATGGATTAGTTGGAAGAGCTTGGTTCATGAATCGTTATGCGTGTTGAAATTCTCACAAGGCGAGGGTTGCAATATGAGCCCCCAAACTTAAGGGCTCTGTAATGTTCACAGGGTGGCTTACCAACTGTGTAAAGAAATGGAATTGAGCAGCCATTCACATGAGATGGGTTAGTTGGAAGAGCTTGGTTCATGAATCGTTATGCGTGTTGATATTCTCACAAGGCGAGGGTTGCAATATGAGCCCCCGAACTTAAGGGCTCTGTAATGTTCACAGGGTGGCTTACCAACTGTGTGAAAGAAATGGAATTGAGCAGCCATTCACAGGAGATGGGTTAGTTGGAAGAGCTTGGTTCATGAATCGTTATGCGTGTTGATATTCTCACAAGGCGAGGGTTGCAATATGAGCCCCCAAACTTAAGGGCTCTGTAATGTTCACAGAGTGGCTTACCAACTGTGTAAAGAAATGGAATTGAGCAGCCATTCACAGGAGATGGATTAGTTGGAAGAGCTTGGTTCATGAATCGTTATGCGTGTTGATATTTTCACAAGGCGAGGGTTGCAATATGAGCCCCCAAACTTAAGGGCTCTGTAATGTTCACAGAGTGGCTTACCAACTGTGTAAAGAAATGGAATTGAGCAGCCATTCACAGGAGATGGGTTAGTTGGAAGAGCTTGGTTCATGAATCGTTATGCGTGTTGATATTCTCACAAGGCGAGGGTTGCAATATGAGCCCCCGAACTTAAGGGCTCTGTAATGTTCACAGAGTGGCTTACCAACTGTGTGAAAGAAATGGAATTGAGCACGCATTCACATGAGATGGGTTAGTTGGAAGAGCTTGGTTCATGAATCGTTATGCGTGTTGAAATTCTCACAAGGCGAGGGTTGCAATATGAGCCCCCAAACTTAAGGGCTCTGTAATGTTCACAGGGTGGCTTACCAACTGTGTGAAAGAAATGGAATTGAGCAGCCATTCACATGAGATGGGTTAGTTGGAAGAGCTTGGTTCATGAATCGTTATGCGTGTTGAAATTCTCACAAGGCGAGGGTTGCAATATGAGCCCCCGAACTTAAGGGCTCTGTAATGTTCACAGGGTGGCTTACCAACTGTGTGAAAGAAATGGAATTGAGCAGCCATTCACATGAGATGGGTTAGTTGGAAGAGCTTGGTTCCTGAATCGTTATGCGTGTTGATATTCTCACAAGGCGAGGGTTGCAATATGAGCCCCCAAACTTAAGGGCTCTGTAATGTTCACAGAGTGGCTTACCAACTGTGTAAAGAAATGGAATTGAGCAGCCATTCACAGGAGATGGGTTAGTTGGAAGAGCTTGGTTCATGAATCGTTATGCGTGTTGAAATTCTCACAAGGCGAGGGTTGCAATATGAGCCCCCAAACTTAAGGGCTCTGTAATGTTCACAGGGTGGCTTACCAACTGTGTAAAGAAATGGAATTGAGCAGCCATTCACAGGAGATGGGTTAGTTGGAAGAGCTTGGTTCATGAATCGTTATGCGTGTTGAAATTCTCACAAGGCGAGGGTTGCAATATGAGCCCCCGAACTTAAGGGCTCTGTAATGTTCACAGGGTGGCTTACCAACTGTGTGAAAGAAATGGAATTGAGCAGCCATTCACAGGAGATGGGTTAGTTGGAAGAGCTTGGTTCATGAATCGTTATGCGTGTTGATATTCTCACAAGGCGAGGGTTGCAATATGAGCCCCCAAACTTAAGGGCTCTGTAATGTTCACAGGGTGGCTTACCAACTGTGTAAAGAAATGGAATTGAGCAGCCATTCACATGAGATGGGTTAGTTGGAAGAGCTTGGTTCATGAATCGTTATGCGTGTTGATATTCTCACAAGGCGAGGGTTGCAATATGAGCCCCCGAACTTAAGGGCTCTGTAATGTTCACAGAGTGGCTTACAAACTGTGTAAAGAAATGGAATTGAGCAGCCATTCACAGGAGATGGGTTAGTTGGAAGAGCTTGGTTCATGAATCGTTATGCGTGTTGAAATTCTCACAAGGCGAGGGTTGCAATATGAGCCCCCAAACTTAAGGGCTCTGTAATGTTCACAGAGTGGCTTACCAACTGTGTGAAAGAAATGGAATTGAGCACGCATTCACATGAGATGGGTTAGTTGGAAGAGCTTGGTTCATGAATCGTTATGCGTGTTGAAATTCTCACAAGGCGAGGGTTGCAATATGAGCCCCCAAACTTAAGGGCTCTGTAATGTTCACAGGGTGGCTTACCAACTGTGTGAAAGAAATGGAATTGAGCAGCCATTCACATGAGATGGGTTAGTTGGAAGAGCTTGGTTCATGAATCGTTATGCGTGTTGAAATTCTCACAAGGCGAGGGTTGCAATATGAGCCCCCGAACTTAAGGGCTCTGTAATGTTCACAGGGTGGCTTACCAACTGTGTGAAAGAAATGGAATTGAGCAGCCATTCACATGAGATGGGTTAGTTGGAAGAGCTTGGTTCATGAATCGTTATGCGTGTTGATATTCTCACAAGGCGAGGGTTGCAATATGAGCCCCCAAACTTAAGGGCTCTGTAATGTTCACAGAGTGGCTTACCAACTGTGTAAAGAAATGGAATTGAGCAGCCATTCACAGGAGATGGGTTAGTTGGAAGAGCTTGGTTCATGAATCGTTATGCGTGTTGAAATTCTCACAAGGCGAGGGTTGCAATATGAGCCCCCAAACTTAAGGGCTCTGTAATGTTCACAGGGTGGCTTACCAACTGTGTAAAGAAATGGAATTGAGCAGCCATTCACAGGAGATGGGTTAGTTGGAAGAGCTTGGTTCATGAATCGTTATGCGTGTTGAAATTATCACAAGGCGAGGGTTGCAATATGTGCCCCCGAACTTAAGGGCTCTGTAATGTTCACAGGGTGGCTTACCAACTGTGTGAAAGAAATGGAATTGAGCAGCCATTCACAGGAGATGGGTTAGTTGGAAGAGCTTGGTTCATGAATCGTTATGCGTGTTGATATTCTCACAAGGCGAGGGTTGCAATATGAGCCCCCAAACTTAAGGGCTCTGTAATGTTCACAGGGTGGCTTACCAACTGTGTGAAAGAAATGGAATTGAGCAGCCATTCACATGAGATGGGTTAGTTGGAAGAGCTTGGTTCATGAATCGTTATGCGTGTTGAAATTCTCACAAGGCGAGGGTTGCAATATGAGCCCCCAAACTTAAGGGCTCTGTAATGTTCACAGGGTGGCTTACCAACTGTGTAAAGAAATGGAATTGAGCAGCCATTCACATGAGATGGGTTAGTTGGAAGAGCTTGGTTCATGAATCGTTATGCGTGTTGATATTCTCACAAGGCGAGGGTTGCAATATGAGCCCCCGAACTTAAGGGCTCTGTAATGTTCACAGAGTGGCTTACAAACTGTGTAAAGAAATGGAATTGAGCAGCCATTCACAGGAGATGGGTTAGTTGGAAGAGCTTGGTTCATGAATCGTTATGCGTGTTGAAATTCTCACAAGGCGAGGGTTGCAATATGAGCCCCCAAACTTAAGGGCTCTGTAATGTTCACAGAGTGGCTTACCAACTGTGTAAAGAAATGGAATTGAGCAGCCATTCACAGGAGATGGATTAGTTGGAAGAGCTTGGTTCACGAATCGTTATGCGTGTTGATATTCTCACAAGGCGAGGGTTGCAATATGAGCCCCCGAACTTAAGGGCTCTGTAATGTTCACAGGGTGGCTTACCAACTGTGTAAAGAAATGGAATTGAGCAGCCATTCACAGGAGATGGGTTAGTTGGAAGAGCTTGGTTCATGAATCGTTATGCGTGTTGAAATTCTCACAAGGCGAGGGTTGCAATATGAGCCCCCAAACTTAAGGGCTCTGTAATGTTCACAGTGTGGCTTACCAACTGTGTAAAGAAATGGAATTGAGCAGCCATTCACAGGAGATGGGTTAGTTGGAAGAGCTTGGTTCATGAATCGTTATGCGTGTTGAAATTCTCACAAGGCGAGGGTTGCAATATGAGCCCCCGAACTTAAGGGCTCTGTAATGTTCACAGAGTGGCTTACCAACTGTGTAAAGAAATGGAATTGAGCAGCCATTCACAGGAGATGGATTAGTTGGAAGAGCTTGGTTCATGAATCGTTATGCGTGTTGAAATTCTCACAAGGCGAGGGTTGCAATATGAGCCCCCAAACTTAAGGGCTCTGTAATGTTCACAGGGTGGCTTACCAACTGTGTAAAGAAATGGAATTGAGCAGCCATTCACATGAGATGGATTAGTTGGAAGAGCTTGGTTCATGAATCGTTATGCGTGTTGAAATTCTCACAAGGCGAGGGTTGCAATATGAGCCCCCAAACTTAAGGGCTCTGTAATGTTCACAGGGTGGCTTACCAACTGTGTGAAAGAAATGGAATTGAGCACGCATTCACAGGAGATGGGTTAGTTGGAAGAGCTTGGTTCATGAATCGTTATGCGTGTTGAAATTCTCACAAGGCGAGGGTTGCAATATGAGCCCCCGAACTTAAGGGCTCTGTAATGTTCACAGGGTGGCTTACCAACTGTGTGAAAGAAATGGAATTGAGCAGCCATTCACATGAGATGGGTTAGTTGGAAGAGCTTGGTTCATGAATCGTTATGCGTGTTGATATTCTCACAAGGCGAGGGTTGCAATATGAGCCCCCAAACTTAAGGGCTCTGTAATGTTCACAGAGTGGCTTACCAACTGTGTAAAGAAATGGAATTGAGCAGCCATTCACAGGAGATGGGTTAGTTGGAAGAGCTTGGTTCATGAATCGTTATGCGTGTTGAAATTCTCACAAGGCGAGGGTTGCAATATGAGCCCCCAAACTTAAGGGCTCTGTAATGTTCACAGGGTGGCTTACCAACTGTGTAAAGAAATGGAATTGAGCACGCATTCACATGAGATGGGTTAGTTGGAAGAGCTTGGTTCATGAATCGTTATGCGTGTTGAAATTCTCACAAGGCGAGGGTTGCAATATGAGTCCCCGAACTTAAGGGCTCTGTAATGTTCACAGGGTGGCTTACCAACTGTGTAAAGAAATGGAATTGAGCAGCCATTCACAGGAGATGGGTTAGTTGGAAGAGCTTGGTTCATGAATCGTTATGCGTGTTGAAATTCTCACAAGGCGAGGGTTGCAATATGAGCCCCCAAACTTAAGGGCTCTGTAATGTTCACAGGGTGGCTTACCAACTGTGTGAAAGAAATGGAATTGAGCAGCCATTCACATGAGATGGGTTAGTTGGAAGAGCTTGGTTCATGAATCGTTATGCGTGTTGAAATTCTCACAAGGCGAGGGTTGCAATATGAGACCCCAAACTTAAGGGCTCTGTAATGTTCACAGGGTGGCTTACCAACTGTGTAAAGAAATGGAATTGAGCACGCATTCACATGAGATGGGTTAGTTGGAAGAGCTTGGTTCATGAATCGTTATGCGTGTTGAAATTCTCACAAGGCGAGGGTTGCAATATGAGCCCCCAAACTTAAGGGCTCTGTAATGTTCACAGGGTGGCTTACCAACTGTGTAAAGAAATGGAATTGAGCAGCCATTCACAGGAGATGGGTTAGTTGGAAGAGCTTGGTTCATGAATCGTTATGCGTGTTGAAATTCTCACAAGGCGAGGGTTGCAATATGAGCCCCCAAACTTAAGGGCTCTGTAATGTTCACAGGGTGGCTTACCAACTGTGTGAAAGAAATGGAATTGAGCAGCCATTCACATGAGATGGGTTAATTGGAAGAGCTTGGTTCATGAATCGTTATGCGTGTTGAAATTCTCTCAAGGCGAGGGTTGCAATATGAGCCCCCAAACTTAAGGGCTCTGTAATGTTCACAGGGTGGCTTACCAACTGTGTAAAGAAATGGAATTGAGCACGCATTCACATGAGATGGGTTAGTTGGAAGAGCTTGGTTCATGAATCGTTATGCGTGTTGAAATTCTCACAAGGCGAGGGTTGCAATATGAGCCCCCGAACTTAAGGGCTCTGTAATGTTCACAGGGTGGCTTACCAACTGTGTGAAGAAATGGAATTGAGCACGCATTCACATGAGATGGGTTAGTTGGAAGAGCTTGGTTCATGAATCGTTATGCGTGTTGATATTCTCACAAGGCGAGGGTTGCAATATGAGCCCCCAAACTTAAGGGCTCTGTAATGTTCACAGGGTGGCTTACCAACTGTGTAAAGAAATGGAATTGAGCAGCCATTCACAGGAGATGGATTAGTTGGAAGAGCTTGGTTCATGAATCGTTATGCGTGTTGAAATTCTCACAAGGCGAGGGTTGCAATATGAGCCCCCAAACTTAAGGGCTCTGTAATGTTCACAGAGTGGCTTACCAACTGTGTAAAGAAATGGAATTGAGCAGCCATTCACAGGAGATGGGTTAGTTGGAAGAGCTTGGTTCATGAATCGTTATGCGTGTTGAAATTCTCACATGGCGAGGGTTGCAATATGAGCCCCCGAACTTAAGGGCTCTGTAATGTTCACAGGGTGGCTTACCAACTGTGTGAAAGAAATGGAATTGAGCAGCCATTCACATGAGATGGGTTAGTTGGAAGAGCTTGGTTCATGAATCGTTATGCGTGTTGATATTCTCACAAGGCGAGGGTTGCAATATGAGCCCCCAAACTTAAGGGCTCTGTAATGTTCACAGGGTGGCTTACCAACTGTGTAAAGAAATGGAATTGAGCAGCCATTCACAGGAGATGGGTTAGTTGGAAGAGCTTGGTTCATGAATCGTTATGCGTGTTGAAATTCTCACAATGCGAGGGTTGCAATATGAGCCCCCAAACTTAAGGGCTCTGTAATGTTCACAGGGTGGCTTACCAACTGTGTAAAGAAATGGAATTGAGCACGCATTCACATGAGATGGGTTAGTTGGAAGAGCTTGGTTCATGAATCGTTATGCGTGTTGAAATTCTCACAAGGCGAGGGTTGCAATATGAGCCCCCGAACTTAAGGGCTCTGTAATGTTCACAGGGTGGCTTACCAACTGTGTGAAAGAAATGGAATTGAGCAGCCATTCACATGAGATGGGTTAGTTGGAAGAGCTTGGTTCATGAATCGTTATGCGTGTTGATATTCTCACAAGGCGAGGGTTGCAATATGAGCCCCCGAACTTAAGGGCTCTGTAATGTTCACAGGGTGGCTTACCAACTGTGTAAAGAAATGGAATTGAGCAGCCATTCACAGGAGATGGATTAGTTGGAAGAGCTTGGTTCATGAATCGTTATGCGTGTTGATATTCTCACAAGGCGAGGGTTGCAATATGAGCCCCCAAACTTAAGGGCTCTGTAATGTTCACAGAGTGGCTTACCAACTGTGTAAAGAAATGGAATTGAGCAGCCATTCACAGGAGATGGGTTAGTTGGAAGAGCTTGGTTCATGAATCGTTATGCGTGTTGAAATTCTCACAAGGCGAGGGTTGCAATATGAGCCCCCAAACTTAAGGGCTCTGTAATGTTCACAGGGTGGCTTACCAACTGTGTAAAGAAATGGAATTGAGCAGCCATTCACAGGAGATGGGTTAGTTGGAAGAGCTTGGTTCATGAATCGTTATGCGTGTTGAAATTCTCACAAGGCGAGGGTTGCAATATGAGCCCCCAAACTTAAGGGCTCTGTAATGTTCACAGGGTGGCTTACCAACTGTGTAAAGAAATGGAATTGAGCACGCATTCACGTGAGATGGGTTAGTTGGAAGAGCTTGGTTCATGAATCGTTATGCGTGTTGAAATTCTCACAAGGCGAGGGTTGCAATATGAGCCCCCGAACTTAAGGGCTCTGTAATGTTCACAGGGTGGCTTACCAACTGTGTAAAGAAATGGAATTGAGCAGCCATTCACAGGAGATGGGTTAGTTGGAAGAGCTTGGTTCATGAATCGTTATGCGTGTTGAAATTCTCACAAGGCGAGGGTTGCAATATGAGCCCCCAAACTTAAGGGCTCTGTAATGTTCACAGAGTGGCTTACCAACTGTGTGAAAGAAATGGAATTGAGCAGCCATTCACAGGAGATGGGTTAGTTGGAAGAGCTTGGTTCATGAATCGTTATGCGTGTTGATATTCTCACAAGGCGAGGGTTGCAATATGAGCCCCCAAACTTAAGGGCTCTGTAATGTTCACAGAGTGGCTTACCAACTGTGTAAAGAAATGGAATTGAGCAGCCATTCACATGAGATGGGTTAGTTGGAAGAGCTTGGTTCATGAATCGTTATGCGTGTTGAAATTCTCACAAGGCAAGGGTTGCAATATGAGCCCCCGAACTTAAGGGCTCTGTAATGTTCACAGGGTGGCTTACCAACTGTGTGAAAGAAATGGAATTGAGCAGCCATTCACATGAGATGGGTTAGTTGGAAGAGCTTGGTTCATGAATCGTTATGCGTGTTGATATTCTCACAAGGCGAGGGTTGCAATATGAGCCCCCGAACTTAAGGGCTCTGTAATGTTCACAGGGTGGCTTACCAACTGTGTAAAGAAATGGAATTGAGCAGCCATTCACAGGAGATGGATTAGTTGGAAGAGCTTGGTTCATGAATCGTTATGCGTGTTGAAATTCTCACAAGGCGAGGGTTGCAATATGAGCCCCCAAACTTAAGGGCTCTGTAATGTTCACAGGGTGGCTTACCAACTGTGTAAAGAAATGGAATTGAGCAGCCATTCACATGAGATGGGTTAGTTGGAAGAGCTTGGTTCATGAATCGTTATGCGTGTTGAAATTCTTACAAGGCGAGGGTTGCAATATGAGCCCCCAAACTTAAGGGCTCTGTAATGTTCACAGGGTGGCTTACCAACTGTGTAAAGAAATGGAATTGAGCAGCCATTCACATGAGATGGGTTAGTTGGAAGAGCTTGGTTCATGAATCGTTATGCGTGTTGAAATTCTCACAAGGCGAGGGTTGCAATATGAGCCCCCGAACTTAAGGGCTCTGTAATGTTCACAGAGTGGCTTACCAACTGTGTGAAAGAAATGGAATTGAGCAGCCATTCACAGGAGATGGGTTAGTTGGAAGAGCTTGGTTCGACCACTTCATGAATCGCCACAAGAATGTTTTGTCACCAGCTGCAACATCGTTTTCAGGAGCTAATGGGTTTAACAAAGTAGAAGTTGACAATTTCTTTGATATTTCTTTCCAGGAAGCCGAGTACGCTAAACACAACTACCCAGTTGATTTGGTGTTTAATGTGGACGAGACTGGAATATCAGTAGTTCAAAGTAAAATCCCGCGAATCATTGGATTGAGAGCCTATTACCATCAGATAACCTCGGAGAACTGTAGGTGCAATGCCTAATCTTCGAAATGTGGGCACATAATGACTGCACTGGATGTGACAAGGATATTTACAGTTTTGATTTTCGCAAATAGGCGGAAAAGTCATAAAGCAATTTATCACTTTCCCGCCGATTTTTTTTTGTTTTGTGGTAAAAATTCTTGTTCTTTCTAACCTAACTTATAAAGATTAATCAAATAGATTATTTTAAGGAGGGAGTTACACTTATAGGTACCAAAATATTACAGAAGCTTTTATCAAACACTTACACACAAAAAAGGAAGCTAATTAATAGTTTCATAACTTTATTATTCTCATTTTGGAATTAGGATTTTAAATTTTTTATCATTGCTATTTTAATTAGCTTGTCTGAACAATTTTTACAGTTGCCTCTCAGGAATGTTCTATTTCTTCTGATATTTTAGTCCAAATAAGCTACGTTTTCAATGAGAATAGACAAATATAGTTTTTCAGAAAAATTTCCGTGTTTTCGTTTTTTAGAGTGTTCCCAGCTGTTGCATTGTATAAAAAAATGCAATGAGTGGTAATCATTGAAACCAGGTAACTCATATAAAGCCTCATATTTGAGGTAACTCATATAAAGCCTCATATTTGAGGTAACTCATATAAAGCCTCATATTTGAAGTAACTCATATAAAGCCTCATATTTGAGGCAACTCATATAAAGCCTCATATTTGAGGTAACTCATATAAAGCCTCATATTTGAGGTAACTCGTATAAAGCTTCATATTTGAGGTAACTCGTATAAAGCCTCATATTTGAGGTAACTCATATAAAGCCTCATATTTGAGGTAACTCATGTAAAGCCTCATATTTGAGGTAACTCATATAAAGCCTCATATTTGAGGCTTTCTAGACATCTAATAACTAATCACTACCGACTCTAACATTGATCAAGTACCGACATTTTCAACGATGAACTACGCTAACGCTGCAAAGAATAAATCGACTCATGTTACATCTCACAGACCAACCAAAGACCAAGGAATTATATTATCTGCTGTTGATGGAATTCCTCTCGCTCAATATATAGTTGTAGTCGGTCAACTCATCGGACCGAAAAACATAACCCACGCTTCAAGATTATCTAACAACCGGATATCACTATTTCTATCGAGTACTGACTGTGCCGATACATTCATGAATACTTATAAAGGAATTACAATCGATGAGCAGTTGTACCCGCCCGTAGACTCGTGGCAAAATCAAAACGGCTGGTAATTTCTAGCTGGTAATTTCCGGCTGGTAATTTCTGCTCCAGCATTTTAAATTTTTTCTTTCACAAACCAAAAGCAGCTGGGACTAAATGTCTTATGATGTTTCAAACAAGAAACAGATGAATCGATATCATACTTCAAATTGCAATATACACATTTGACATTTCCATCAAGTCCTCGAATGAATCCTGCAAATGAGAGTAGATGGTGAGGAATATTTCCATCAAGTCCTCGAATGAATCCTGCAAATGAGAGTAGATGGTGAGGAATATTTCCATCAAGTCCTCGAATGAATCCTGCAAATGAGAGTAGATGATGAGGAATATTTCCATCAAGTCCTCGAATGAATCCTGCAAATGAGAGTAGATGGTGAGGAATATTTCCATCAAGTCCTCGAATGAATCCTGCAAATGAGAGTAGATGATGAGGAATATTTCCATCAAGTCCTCGAATGAATCCTGCAAATGAGAGTAGATGATGAGGAATATTTCCATCAAGTCCTCGAATGAATCCTGCAAATGAGAGTAGATGGTGAGGAATATTTCCATCAAGTCCTCGAATGAATCCTGCAAATGAGAGTAGATGATGAGGAATATTTCCATCAAGTCCTCGAATGAATCCTGCAAATGAGAGTAGATGGTGAGGAATATTTCCATCAAGTCCTCGAATGAATCCTGCAAATGAGAGTAAATGGTGAGGAATATTTCCATCAAGTCCTCGAATGAATCCTGCAAATGAGAGTAAATGGTGAGGAATATTTCCATCAAGTCCTCGAATGAATCCTGCAAATGAGATTAAATGGTGAGGAATATTTCCATCAAGTCCTCGAATGAATCCTGCAAATGAGAGTAAATGGTGAGGAATATTTCCATCAAGTCCTCGAATGAATCCTGCAAATGAGAGTAAATGGTGAGGAATATTTCCATCAAGTCCTCGAATGAATCATGCAAACGAGAGTAGATGGTGAGGAATATTTCCATCAAGTCCTCGAATGAATCCTGCAAATGAGAGTAGATGGTGAGGAATATTTCCATCAAGTCCTCGAATGAATCCTGCAAATGAGAGTAAATGGTGAGGAATATTTCCATCAAGTCCTCGAATGAATCCTGCAAATGAGAGTAGATGGTGAGGAATATTTCCATCAAGTCCTCGAATGAATCCTGCAAATGAGAGTAGATGATGAGGAATATTTCCATCAAGTCCTCGAATGAATCCTGCAAATGAGAGTAGATGGTGAGGAATATTTCCATCAAGTCCTCGAATGAATCCTGCAAATGAGAGTAGATGATGAGGAATATTTCCATCAAGTCCTCGAATGAATCCTGCAAATGAGAGTAGATGATGAGGAATATTTCCATCAAGTCCTCGAATCAATCCTGCAAATGAGAGTAGATGGTGAGGAATATTTCCATCAAGTCCTCGAATGAATCCTGCAAATGAGAGTAGATGATGAGGAATATTTCCATCAAGTCCTCGAATGAATCCTGCAAATGAGAGTAGATGGTGAGGAATATTTCCATCAAGTCCTCGAATGAATCCTGCAAATGAGAGTAAATGGTGAGGAATATTTCCATCAAGTCCTCGAATGAATCCTGCAAATGAGAGTAAATGGTGAGGAATATTTCCATCAAGTCCTCGAATGAATCCTGCAAATGAGAGTAAATGGTGAGGAATATTTCCATCAAGTCCTCGAATGAATCCTGCAAATGAGAGTAGATGGTGAGGAATATTTCCATCAAGTCCTCGAATGAATCCTGCAAATGAGAGTAGATGGTGAGGAATATTTCCATCAAGTCCTCGAATGAATCCTGCAAATGAGAGTATATGGTGAGGAATATTTCCATCAAGTCCTCGAATGAATCCTGCAAATGAGAGTAAATGGTGAGGAATATTTCCATCAAGTCCTCGAATGAATCCTGCAAATGAGAGTAAATGGTGAGGAATATTTCCATCAAGTCCTCGAATGAATCCTGCAAATGAGAGTAAATGGTGAGGAATATTTCCATCAAGTCCTCGAATGAATCCTGCAAATGAGAGTAAATGGTGAGGAATATTTCCATCAAGTCCTTGAATGAATCCTGCAAATGAGAGTAGTTGGTGAGGAATATTTCCATCAAGTCCTCGAATGAATCCTGCAAATGAGAGTAGATGGTGAGGAATATTTCCATCAAGTCCTCGAATGAATCCTGCAAATGAGAGTAGATGGTGAGGAATATTCCCATCAAGTCCTCGAATGAATCCTGCAAATGAGAGTAAATGGTGAGGAATATTTCCATCAAGTCCTCGAATGAATCCTGCAAATGAGAGTAGATGGTGAGGAATATTTCCATCAAGTCCTCGAATGAATCCTGCAAATGAGAGTAGATGGTGAGGAATATTTCCATCAAGTCCTCGAATGAATCCTGCAAATGAGAGTAGATGGTGAGGAATATTTCCATCAAGTCCTCGAATGAATCCTGCAAATGAGAGTAAATGGTGAGGAATATTTCCATCAAGTCCTCGAATGAATCCTGCAAATGAGAGTAGATGGTGAGGAATATTTCCATCAAGTCCTCGAATGAATCCTGCAAATGAGAGTAGATGGTGAGGAATATTTCCATCAAGTCCTCGAATGAATCCTGCAAATGAGAGTAGATGGTGAGGAATATTCCCATCAAGTCCTCGAATGAATCCTGCAAATGAGAGTAAATGGTGAGGAATATTTCCATCAAGTCCTCGAATGAATCCTGCAAATGAGAGTAGATGGTGAGGAATATTTCCATCAAGTCCTCGAATGAATCCTGCAAATGAGAGTAGATGGTGAGGAATATTTCCATCAAGTCCTCGAATGAATCCTGCAAATGAGAGTAGATGGTGAGGAATATTTCCATCAAGTCCTCGAATGAATCCTGCAAAAGAGAGTAGATGGTGAGGAATATTCCCATCAAGTCCTCGAATGAATCCTGCAAATGAGAGTAAATGGTGAGGAATATTTCCATCAAGTCCTCGAATGAATCCTGCAAATGAGATTAAATGGTGAGGAATATTTCCATCAAGTCCTCGAATGAATCCTGCAAATGAGAGTAAATGGTGAGGAATATTTCCATCAAGTCCTCGAATGAATCCTGCAAATGAGAGTAAATGGCGAGGAATATTTCCATCAAGTCCTCGAATGAATCATGCAAACGAGAGTAGATGGTGAGGAATATTTCCATCAAGTCCTCGAATGAATCCTGCAAATGAGAGTAGATGGTGAGGAATATTTCCATCAAGTCCTCGAATGAATCCTGCAAATGAGAGTAAATGGTGAGGAATATTTCCATCAAGTCCTCGAATGAATCCTGCAAATGAGAGTAGATGGTGAGGAATATTTCCATCAAGTCCTCGAATGAATCCTGCAAATGAGAGTAGATGATGAGGAATATTTCCATCAAGTCCTCGAATGAATCCTGCAAATGAGAGTAGATGGTGAGGAATATTTCCATCAAGTCCTCGAATGAATCCTGCAAATGAGAGTAGATGATGAGGAATATTTCCATCAAGTCCTCGAATGAATCCTGCAAATGAGAGTAGATGATGAGGAATATTTCCATCAAGTCCTCGAATCAATCCTGCAAATGAGAGTAGATGGTGAGGAATATTTCCATCAAGTCCTCGAATGAATCCTGCAAATGAGAGTAGATGATGAGGAATATTTCCATCAAGTCCTCGAATGAATCCTGCAAATGAGAGTAGATGGTGAGGAATATTTCCATCAAGTCCTCGAATGAATCCTGCAAATGAGAGTAAATGGTGAGGAATATTTCCATCAAGTCCTCGAATGAATCCTGCAAATGAGAGTAAATGGTGAGGAATATTTCCATCAAGTCCTCGAATGAATCCTGCAAATGAGAGTAAATGGTGAGGAATATTTCCATCAAGTCCTCGAATGAATCCTGCAAATGAGAGTAGATGGTGAGGAATATTTCCATCAAGTCCTCGAATGAATCCTGCAAATGAGAGTAGATGGTGAGGAATATTTCCATCAAGTCCTCGAATGAATCCTGCAAATGAGAGTAAATGGTGAGGAATATTTCCATCAAGTCCTCGAATGAATCCTGCAAATGAGAGTAAATGGTGAGGAATATTTCCATCAAGTCCTCGAATGAATCCTGCAAATGAGAGTACATGGTGAGGAATATTTCCATCAAGTCCTCGAATGAATCCTGCAAATGAGAGTAGATGGTGAGGAATATTTCCATCAAGTCCTCGAATGAATCCTGCAAATGAGAGTAGATGGTGAGGAATATTTCCATCAAGTCCTCGAATGAATCCTGCAAATGAGAGTAAATGGTGAGGAATATTTCCATCAAGTCCTCGAATGAATCCTGCAAATGAGAGTAAATGGTGAGGAATATTTCCATCAAGTCCTCGAATGAATCCTGCAAATGAGAGTAGATGGTGAGGAATATTTCCATCAAGTCCTCGAATGAATCCTGCAAATGAGAGTAGATGGTGAGGAATATTTCCATCAAGTCCTCGAATGAATCCTGCAAATGAGAGTAGATGGTGAGGAATATTTCCATCAAGTCCTCGAATGAATCCTGCAAATGAGAGTAAATGGTGAGGAATATTTCCATCAAGTCCTCGAATGAATCCTGCAAATGAGAGTAGATGGTGAGGAATATTTCCATCAAGTCCTCGAATGAATCCTGCAAATGAGAGTAGATGGTGAGGAATATTTCCATCAAGTCCTCGAATGAATCCTGCAAATGAGAGTAGATGGTGAGGAATATTCCCATCAAGTCCTCGAATGAATCCTGCAAATGAGAGTATATGCTGAGGAATATTTCCATCAAGTCCTCGAATGAATCCTGCAAATGAGAGTAGATGGTGAGGAATATTTCCATCAAGTCCTCGAATGAATCCTGCAAATGAGAGTAGATGGTGAGGAATATTTCCATCAAGTCCTCGAATGAATCCTGCAAATGAGAGTAGATGGTGAGGAATATTTCCATCAAGTCCTCGAATGAATCCTGCAAAAGAGAGTAGATGGTGAGGAATATTCCCATCAAGTCCTCGAATGAATCCTGCAAATGAGAGTAAATGGTGAGGAATATTTCCATCAAGTCCTCGAATGAATCCTGCAAATGAGAGTAAATGGTGAGGAATATTTCCATCAAGTCCTCGAATGAATCCTGCAAATGAGAGTAAATGGTGAGGAATATTTCCATCAAGTCCTCGAATGAATCCTGCAAATGAGAGTAGATGGTGAGGAATATTTCCATCAAGTCCTCGAATGAATCCTGCAAATGAGAGTAGATGGTGAGGAATATTTCCATCAAGTCCTCGAATGAATCCTGCAAATGAGAGTAGATGGTGAGGAATATTTCCATCAAGTCCTCGAATGAATCCTGCAAATGAGAGTAGATGGTGAGGAATATTCCCATCAAGTCCTCGAATGAATCCTGCAAATGAGAGTAAATGGTGAGGAATATTTCCATCAAGTCCTCGAATGAATCCTGCAAATGAGAGTACATGGTGAGGAATATTTCCATCAAGTCCTCGAATGAATCCTGCAAATGAGAGTAGATGGTGAGGAATATTTCCATCAAGTCCTCGAATGAATCCTGCAAATGAGAGTAGATGGTGAGGAATATTTCCATCAAGTCCTCGAATGAATCCTGCAAATGAGAGTAAATGGTGAGGAATATTTCCATCAAGTCCTCGAATGAATCCTGCAAATGAGAGTAAATGGTGAGGAATATTTCCATCAAGTCCTCGAATGAATCCTGCAAATGAGAGTAGATGGTGAGGAATATTTCCATCAAGTCCTCGAATGAATCCTGCAAATGAGAGTAGATGGTGAGGAATATTTCCATCAAGTCCTCGAATGAATCCTGCAAATGAGAGTAGATGGTGAGGAATATTTCCATCAAGTCCTCGAATGAATCCTGCAAATGAGAGTAAATGGTGAGGAATATTTCCATCAAGTCCTTGAATGAATCCTGCAAATGAGAGTAGTTGGTGAGGAATATTTCCATCAAGTCCTCGAATGAATCCTGCAAATGAGAGTAGATGGTGAGGAATATTTCCATCAAGTCCTCGAATGAATCCTGCAAATGAGAGTAGATGGTGAGGAATATTCCCATCAAGTCCTCGAATGAATCCTGCAAATGAGAGTAAATGGTGAGGAATATTTCCATCAAGTCCTCGAATGAATCCTGCAAATGAGAGTAGATGGTGAGGAATATTTCCATCAAGTCCTCGAATGAATCCTGCAAATGAGAGTAGATGGTGAGGAATATTTCCATCAAGTCCTCGAATGAATCCTGCAAATGAGAGTAGATGGTGAGGAATATTTCCATCAAGTCCTCGAATGAATCCTGCAAAAGAGAGTAGATGGTGAGGAATATTCCCATCAAGTCCTCGAATGAATCCTGCAAATGAGAGTAAATGGTGAGGAATATTTCCATCAAGTCCTCGAATGAATCCTGCAAATGAGAGTAAATGGTGAGGAATATTTCCATCAAGTCCTCGAATGAATCCTGCAAATGAGAGTAAATGGTGAGGAATATTTCCATCAAGTCCTCGAATGAATCCTGCAAATGAGAGTAGATGGTGAGGAATATTTCCATCAAGTCCTCGAATGAATCCTGCAAATGAGAGTAGATGGTGAGGAATATTTCCATCAAGTCCTCGAATGAATCCTGCAAATGAGAGTAGATGGTGAGGAATATTTCCATCAAGTCCTCGAATGAATCCTGCAAATGAGAGTAGATGGTGAGGAATATTCCCATCAAGTCCTCGAATGAATCCTGCAAATGAGAGTAGATGGTGAGGAATATTTCCATCAAGTCCTCGAATGAATCCTGCAAATGAGAGTAGATGGTGAGGAATATTCCCATCAAGTCCTCGAATGAATCCTGCAAATGAGAGTAATTGGTGAGGAATATTTCCATCAAGTCCTCGAATGAATCCTGCAAATGAGAGTAGATGGTGAGGAATATTTCCATCAAGTCCTCGAATGAATCCTGCAAATGAGAGTAGATGGTGAGGAATATTTCCATCAAGTCCTCGAATGAATCCTGCAAATGAGAGTAGATGGTGAGGAATATTTCCATCAAGTCCTCGAATGAATCCTGCAAATGAGAGTAGATGGTGAGGAATATTCCCATCAAGTCCTCGAATGAATCCTGCAAATGAGAGTAAATGGTGAGGAATATTTCCATCAAGTCCTCGAATGAATCCTGCAAATGAGAGTAAATGGTGAGGAATATTTCCATCAAGTCCTCGAATGAATCCTGCAAATGAGAGTAAATGGTGAGGAATATTTCCATCAAGTCCTCGAATGAATCCTGCAAATGAGAGTAGATGGTGAGGAATATTTCCATCAAGTCCTCGAATGAATCCTGCAAATGAGAGTAGATGGTGAGGAATATTTCCATCAAGTCCTCGAATGAATCCTGCAAATGAGAGTAGATGGTGAGGAATATTTCCATCAAGTCCTCGAATGAATCCTGCAAATGAGAGTAGATGGTGAGGAATATTCCCATCAAGTCCTCGAATGAATCCTGCAAATGAGAGTAGATGGTGAGGAATATTTCCATCAAGTCCTCGAATGAATCCTGCAAATGAGAGTAGATGGTGAGGAATATTTCCATCAAGTCCTCGAATGAATCCTGCAAATGAGAGTAGATGGTGAGGAATATTTCCATCAAGTCCTCGAATGAATCCTGCAAATGAGAGTAGATGGTGAGGAATATTTCCATCAAGTCCTCGAATGAATCCTGCAAATGAGAGTAGATGATGAGGAATATTTCCATCAAGTCCTCGAATGAATCCTGCAAATGAGAGTAGATGGTGAGGAATATTTCCATCAAGTCCTCGAATGAATCCTGCAAATGAGAGTAGATGGTGAGGAATATTTCCATCAAGTCCTCGAATGAATCCTGCAAATGAGAGTAGATGGTGAGGAATATTTCCATCAAGTCCTCGAATGAATCCTGCAAATGAGAGTAGATGGTGAGGAATATTTCCATCAAGTCCTCGAATGAATCCTGCAAATGAGAGTAGATGGTGAGGAATATTTCCATCAAGTCCTCGAATGAATCCTGCAAATGAGAGTAGATGATGAGGAATATTTCCATCAAGTCCTCGAATGAATCCTGCAAATGAGAGTAGATGGTGAGGAATATTTCCATCAAGTCCTCGAATGAATCCTGCAAATGAGAGTAGATGGTGAGGAATATTTCCATCAAGTCCTCGAATGAATCCTGCAAATGAGAGTAGATGGTGAGGAATATTTCCATCAAGTCCTCGAATGAATCCTGCAAATGAGAGTAGATGGTGAGGAATATTTCCATCAAGTCCTCGAATGAATCCTGCAAATGAGAGTAGATGGTGAGGAATATTTCCATCAAGTCCTCGAATGAATCCTGCAAATGAGAGTAGATGGTGAGGAATATTTCCATCAAGTCCTCGAATGAATCCTGCAAATGAGAGTAGATGATGAGGAATATTTCCATCAAGTCCTCGAATGAATCCTGCAAATGAGAGTAGATGGTGAGGAATATTTCCATCAAGTCCTCGAATGAATCCTGCAAATGAGAGTAGATGGTGAGGAATATTCCCAAACGTTTTATTTCCTATTTCTTCTTTACTAAAATCCACGGCCTCCGGATTTTTTCTCACCCACGTCGCTAAACGATGTGCTTGATTTAGAGAGCAGACAAAAGACGTGCTCAAATGGAAATAACACACAATATTATCATTTTCCAATTTTTTTTTTTAAATTGGGACATCCAAACTCATGAAGATCATAGACGGGTTGATTTACAATTTCCTCCAAGAGTTTACACTTTTCCAAGCTTTTTCCCCACAATACGTCATAGGCTTTAGTAACAGAGGATAGGCAAGTGTTGATTTCTCTATATTCCACGTCTCCATAGTACCAGTCTATTCCGTGTATATTTTTCTTTACCCAAAGATTCGCTTTTGATTGAAGAGCTGAATCAGAGTCGTGAGGAGGTTTATATATCCAATGCCATGATGAACCGTGATTTATATCGATTATGGAAAGTTCTTTAACAATGAGTTTGTTAATAGATGTGCGATAAGCTTGAAAATCAATTACTGCTGCTCGTTTCATTTTTCTTCTTCTTCTTCTTTCTCACGAAGCACCAGTAATGAAATAACCAGTGTAATGGGATTGTATCTTCTATTTATACGCAGTACATTAGTACATTTTACGGACCAAACCGGTTCCAGCTTCGTATTCTACAATTCTATCGTGAAGGATGAGACAAAATGCCCTAGTATTAGTTGGAAAATTTCCTGTGGATTCCATAAGGAGACGGATATCTATAGTGGTACTTTTAACGGCCTCTGACTGTTTAGAACAGTCAATGACAAAAACGGGAGTCAATGTTTCAAAATCTGCCCTGGACAAAAGAGGATGAGAATGTTTTTCACCATAATAACTTGTTTGAATCAAGTTGTACATTTCATAGAGAAGAGCTACCTTTCCTTGAGCCAAATCCAAATTCATATCGTCATAAGGATATTGTTCACTATTCAAGTAAAGTTTTATGTTTTTTATATTACAGTTGTCAAACTGACTACCATCGTTATTAATGTTTCTATTACGATCTGTTTGAAACGCCAATATAACATAACGTGGTTTTTCTAAGTTTGTTGAAGTCTTAACGGCCCAACTTTCCTGCTGGGAGGCAGGTAAATGAGGATATTCGTATACGTCCCATGACCTGAATGGAATCGAAACGAGTTGATTTTTATCTACCATTCTTAACAGTCTTAGACGATGCTGATCCGAAACACGGACATGAGGCATTTTTCAAATTACTTTATCCAATTGGATTTTGACATCATCATCATTAGCCGCCGTTACACAGTTTATGTCCGTACTGGATCTGATTAAAACAAGTTCTTGCTTAAGATTAATTAAAATACGCTAAAAACACCGTTTTTATCTATGGAAAGAGTTTTTCCTCTTCCGGGAGTAATCCATCGGGCATATTCAAGCCCCTTGACTCTGTTGGGAGAAAATGAAGCGAGACCTTCAAGTGTGGACGTAACTCCGGGATTTCTTACTCTGTCCGTCTCTATTCCATTAAATTCGTATCTGATTTCGTCAAACAGGAATGCGAAAGCGTTATTAGTCAATTTTGAAGTAGATCCATTGGTTCCATCTTTTTTCAAAATACGTCCTTCCAAATATATAAAACTTTGAGAAGGAATCGTATAAACATCTTGTTGATGAACAGGTATTCTGATTTCGTCCGATTGGTTGAATGTGTTTCCTGCATACGGTTGATGTGAATGAAATTGAATTTGAGCAAGAGAATTGTCGAATTCAATGTCTGACGTCACATTTAATATGTTATCCATTTTTTGTTATTTCTTTTCAATTTAAACCCACACTGTTTTAAAAATTTTGCGTTTGTAGTTGTTAACCGTCTTGATGACTTTAGTTTACTAAACATTACCGTAACTTTGCCTTTTATAGTCGATTCTACTTTTACTGCTGCTGCTGCTGCTGCTGCCGACGCCTCCGCTACGAATAAAATCAATTCCCATCTTTCTTCAAATGTAATGTTAAAGTAATAGTTTCTTCTCTGAAGACAATTAGTTCACCGCTTTGGTCTACGATTCGGACTGTAATATTGTCTATAGTTCTCCCGTTGATTGGCAAGTAAATGACTGTAATACTGTCTATAGTCCTCACGTTGATTGGCAAGTAAATGACTGTAATATTGTCTATAGTTCTCCCGTTGATTGGCAAGTAAATGACTGTAATACTGTCTATAGTCCTCACGTTGATTGGCAAGTAAATGACTGTAATATTGTCTATAGTTCTCCCGTTGATTGGCAAGTAAATGACTGTAATATTGTCTATAGTTCTCCCGTTGATTGGCAAGTAAATGACTGTAATACTGTCTATAGTCCTCACGTTGATTGGCAAGTAAATGACTGTAATATTGTCTATAGTCCTCCCGTTGATTGGCAAGTAAATGACTGTAATATTGTCTATAGTCCTCACGTTGATTGGCAAGTAAATGACTGTAATATTGTCTATAGTTCTCCCGTTGATTGGCAAGTAAATGGCTGTAATATTGTCTATAGTCCTCACGTTGATTGGCAAGTAAATGACTGTAATACTGTCTATAGTCCTCCCGTTGATTGGCAAGTAAATGACTGTAATATTGTCTATAGTCCTCCCGTTGATTGGCAAGTAAATGACTGTAATATTGTCTATAGTCCTCCCGTTGATTGGCAAGTAAATGACTGTAATATTGTCTATAGTCCTCACGTTGATTGGCAAGTAAATGACTGTAATATTGTCTATAGTCCTCCCGTTGATTGTCAAGTAAATGCCTGTAATATTGTCTATAGTCCTCCCGTTGATTGGCAAGTAAATGACTGTAATATTGTCTATAGTCCTCCCGTTGATTGGCAAGTAAATGACTGTAATATTGTCTATAGTCCTCCCGTTGATTGGCAAGTAAATGACTGTAATATTGTCTATAGTCCTCCCGTTGATTGGCAAGTAAATGACTGTAATATTGTCTATAGTCCTCCCGTTGATTGGCAAGTAAATGACTGTAATATTGTCTATAGTCCTCACGTTGATTGGCAAGTAAATGACTGTAATATTGTCTATAGTCCTCCCGTTGATTGGCAAGTAAATGACTGTAATATTGTCTATAGTCCTCCCGTTGATTGGCAAGTAAATGACTGTAATATTGTCTATAGTCCTCACGTTGATTGGCAAGTAAATGACTGTAATATTGTCTATAGTCCTCCCGTTGATTGGCAAGTAAATGACTGTAATATTGTCTATAGTCCTCCCGTTGATTGGCAAGTAAATGACTGTAATACTGTCTATAGTCCTCACGTTGATTGGCAAGTAAATGACTGTAATATTGTCTATAGTCCTCCCGTTGATTGGCAAGTAAATGACTGTAATACTGTCTATAGTCCTCCCGTTGATTGGCAAGTAAATGACTGTAATATTGTCTATAGTCCTCCCGTTGATTGGCAAGTAAATGACTGTTATATTGTCTACAGTCCTCCCGTTGATTGGCAAGTAAATGACTGTAATATTGTCTATAGTCCTCACGTTGATTGGCAAGTAAATGACTGTAATATTGTCTATAGTCCTCCCGTTGATTGGCAAGTAAATGACTGTAATATTGTCTATAGTCCTCCCGTTGATTGGCAAGTAAATGATTGTAATATTGTCTATAGTCCTCCCGTTGATTGGCAAGTAAATGATTGTAATATTGTCTATAGTCCTCCCGTTGATTGGCAAGTAAATGACTGTAATATTGTCTACAGTCCTCACGTTGATTGGCAAGTAAATGACTGTAATATTGTCTCTAGTCCTCCCGTTGATTGGCAAGTAAATGACTGTAATATTGTCTATAGTCCTCCCGTTGATTGGCAAGTAAATGACTGTAATACTGTCTATAGTCCTCACGTTGATTGGCAAGTAAATGACTGTAATATTGTCTATAGTCCTCCCGTTGATTGGCAAGTAAATGACTGTAATATTGTCTATAGTCCTCCCGTTGATTGGCAAGTAAATGACTGTAATACTGTCTATAGTCCTCACGTTGATTGGCAAGTAAATGACTGTAATATTGTCTATAGTCCTCCCGTTGATTGGCAAGTAAATGACTGTAATATTGTCTATAGTCCTCCCGTTGATTGGCAAGTAAATGACTGTAATATTGTCTATAGTCCTCCCGTTGATTGGCAAGTAAATGACTGTAATATTGTCTATAGTCCTCCCGTTGATTGGCAAGTAAATGATTGTAATATTGTCTATAGTCCTCCCGTTGATTGGCAAGTAAATGATTGTAATATTGTCTATAGTCCTCCCGTTGATTGGCAAGTAAATGACTGTAATATTGTCTACAGTCCTCACGTTGATTGGCAAGTAAATGACTGTAATATTGTCTCTAGTCCTCCCGTTGATTGGCAAGTAAATGACTGTAATATTGTCTATAGTCCTCCCGTTGATTGGCAAGTAAATGACTGTAATACTGTCTATAGTCCTCACGTTGATTGGCAAGTAAATGACTGTAATATTGTCTATAGTCCTCCCGTTGATTGGCAAGTAAATGACTGTAATATTGTCTATAGTCCTCCCGTTGATTGGCAAGTAAATGACTGTAATATTGTCTATAGTCCTCCCGTTGATTGGCAAGTAAATGACTGTAATATTGTCTATAGTCCTCCCGTTGATTGGCAAGTAAATGACTGTAATACTGTCTATAGTCCTCCCGTTGATTGGCAAGTAAATGACTGTAATATTGTCTATAGTCCTCCCGTTGATTGGCAAGTAAATGACTGTTATATTGTCTATAGTTCTCCCGTTGATTGGCAAGTAAATGATTGTAATATTGTCTATAGTCCTCCCGTTGATTGGCAAGTAAATGACTGTAATATTGTCTATAGTCCTCCCGTTGATTGGCAAGTAAATGACTGTAATATTGTCTATAGTCCTCCCGTTGATTGGCAAGTAAATGACTGTAATACTGTCTATAGTCCTCACGTTGATTGGCAAGTAAATGACTGTAATATTGTCTATAGTCCTCCCGTTGATTGGCAAGTAAATGATTGTAATATTGTCTATAGTCCTCCCGTTGATTGGCAAGTAAATGATTGTAATATTGTCTATAGTCCTCCCGTTGATTGGCAAGTAAATGACTGTAATATTGTCTACAGTCCTCACGTTGATTGGCAAGTAAATGACTGTAATATTGTCTCTAGTCCTCCCGTTGATTGGCAAGTAAATGACTGTAATATTGTCTATAGTCCTCCCGTTGATTGGCAAGTAAATGACTGTAATACTGTCTATAGTCCTCACGTTGATTGGCAAGTAAATGACTGTAATATTGTCTATAGTCCTCCCGTTGATTGGCAAGTAAATGACTGTAATATTGTCTATAGTCCTCCCGTTGATTGGCAAGTAAATGACTGTAATATTGTCTATAGTCCTCCCGTTGATTGGCAAGTAAATGACTGTAATATTGTCTATAGTCCTCCCGTTGATTGGCAAGTAAATGACTGTAATACTGTCTATAGTCCTCCCGTTGATTGGCAAGTAAATGACTGTAATATTGTCTATAGTCCTCCCGTTGATTGGCAAGTAAATGACTGTTATATTGTCTATAGTTCTCCCGTTGATTGGCAAGTAAATGACTGTAATACTGTCTATAGTCCTCCCGTTGATTGGCAAGTAAATGACTGTAATATTGTCTATAGTCCTCCCGTTGATTGGCAAGTAAATGACTGTAATATTGTCTATAGTCCTCCCGTTGATTGGCAAGTAAATGACTGTAATATTGTCTATAGTCCTCCCGTTGATTGGCAAGTAAATGACTGTAATATTGTCTATAGTCCTCACGTTGATTGGCAAGTAAATGACTGTAATATTGTCTATAGTCCTCCCGTTGATTGGCAAGTAAATGACTGTAATATTGTCTATAGTCCTCACGTTGATTGGCAAGTAAATGACTGGATTTGGAGTTTCTATTATTTTATATCCCGGTTCTACAGCGGGAAAAAATTGGTGAATACTATGATCGGCTTTTCCATTTATAATTAGCCAGATGCGATATTACATTGAACCGAAATTGTATTTACATTAAGTATTTGCACTATATCATTCGATTCCAGAAACTTTTCAGATGGTACAAGAAGAAAATTACGATGAGTAAAACCTAAAAGTGGTCCAATGGAATTTGGTTTTTCGGGGAAATTAAAATATATTACATGAGTCGTTTTTATCTCCGACTTTAAGGTATTTGGATTTCCTCTTATCATTAGCACAACGCTTGGATCTTGGTGAGATATTTGTTCACGTAAAAATGATTCTATGGCATCAATATCATATGAACCTTCGGGTATTTGAATGGATAAATTACCTATATAAAACATGTCATTAACATTTTTCTGAACGTTTGGAATGGTGTAAAAAGTATCAAACGACAATAGTCCAATGGAGTAAGAGCCGTCCAATTCTAGCGGAGGTAAAAAGTTTGCTTGGAGCACACTGGAATTACCCGTTAACGTTACAGAGTAGCTCATGATTGTAAATAAATAAATTCCGACTCGCAGGAACTGCATCATCTTAGCGCGGTTCAGTTCATATCCCTAATGTCATTCGAAAAGCTTAGAAAATAAATAAACTTATTTTTTTTTGTATATATATCTCATGAAAATTGTCGAAATCCTCTCAAGCATCTCGAATAAAAGTGATATTAAGGCATCAGGGACACCGACAGTAGTTAACTTATACACAGGAGCGGAAATTACACAATCCAGCTCTCTTTCTAAAGCAAAGCTCTATAAATCAATACAAAATATGCCTAATAAAGCCTTTCTAGTGGATACAAAAGGATCAAGAAGAAGTACAAGAAAGATTGAGTAGAATACCTTGCCTAATATAGCCTATATAGAATAATATGCCGAATAAAGCCTATCTAGTAGATACAGGAGGACAAATAACAAGACTTGACGAATAACAAGTCAAGATAGAGAATAATATACCTAATTAAGTCTAAGGAGTAGATACAAATGGACCAAAAACAAGTTTTGAGGAATCTTGTTTTTTTCTAATTAAATACTTTTTATCAATATTTAGTATATAACCTGTGTTCAAAACTATTGATTGCTAATTGATGAATCGAGTTCCAACTAAGTAATCTTCATGAATATTTAGTATATAACCTATGTTTAGAACTGTGTTATTTCAGAATCTAGTATAGTTTAAGAAATTTTGGCGAATGATATCATTAAGTTGCTCTCCGTACCCCGTCAAGGCTTTGTATTTGTGTCGGCATATACCTGGGGTATGTTTAGAACTCTTGAGGATTAACTCCAAGCAGGTAAATTTCCTGCGGACCTTTTGTTTCTACGGGCACTGAACCGACTCTCCATTCGCTCATAGTATCTAACCGTTGTGAAGTTTATTTTTTGGATTTAGGACTTAATATACAAATGTAGACTAAATCATAGCAAAAAGTCTATCTCCGTCGTCGGTTCTTAACTATGAAGACTCGCTAATGTTACCCAATTTTAGATACATCGTAATTAAAATCAACAACAAAAACAAGACATTTCATCAGAATCCCATGCATAATAAAACATATATAGAATAATATGCCAAATAAAGCCTATCTAGTGGATAAAAATAGAGGAAAAACGCCGTTCGTGGTGGTAGAAAATCTTACAAGGCATTTCGCTCAGAAATCTCCGAAATATTGTTACTAATTTTACGTATCCTATTTTATAGCCAAATAGATTTATATTCTATAATCAATAAGAAAAAACTACTAGCAATAAAAAACTATGGGTAACAGATGAAAATAGGGAATACCAAGAACAATTCTAAAGAACGAAATCAACACCAGTACTGTAATCTAGATATTCATAAGGCATCTTCGAATTCTAACAAACAAAATATTGCTTCTAATTATACGTATCCTGTTTACTGACAAATACATTTGACTGCTATGAGAAATTACAAAAATAACGAGCAGTGAAAAAAAACTGCGGGAAACACACAAATAGATCCGTTTAAATAAACGAAACTAACTAACTAAGTTTTAAGCACTTATTTCTCTTAATGTGAAAACCCCATCAAACATTTCTTCAAAACATTTTTTGTAGAGAATTTAGTAAGCTTTCGAACTGTTACATTTCACTTACCACGATTTCCTAACCCTTTTCGAGATATTAAGGAAAATATACGAAGGGGGCCTAATAGATATTCATACGGCATCTGAGAATCCCAAGATTCCGCAAAAATAAAATATTCTAATTATACGTATCCTGTTTTATTGGCAAATACATTTGACTACTATAAGCAATTGCAAACACTAGGGAATATGCCAAAGAACTCGGAGTAGGAGCCTCGACAGTCTCAAGACATTTGAAGGAAATCGGCAAATCCAAAACTGACATTTCATACGGTACAGCCTAATATATTTCTAACAATGAACTGTTTTTCTTATTTTAATTAATCTGTTTTATTGTCAAATACATTATCCAACTATAAGCAATTAAAAAATAACAAGGAATAAAAACAGACAAAAAGAACCGTTCGAATAAACGAAATAAATTACTTAAGCACTAATTTCTCCGATTAAACTGTCTTATTCAAAACATTCTTCAGAATCTTTTTTGTAGACCATTTAGTAAGCTTTCGAATGGTAACCTTTCGCTTCCCAAGATTTTCAACCGTTTTCGAGATATTAATGAAAGTATACGAAGTTCCCAAAATTTTCATTATTTCTAGCAACAGAAACTTGGTCTCATTATTCCTATCCTGTTTTACACACAAATACATTTTCCAAACATAAGAAATTACAAAAATAAAAAGCAATAAAAAACCAAGGGAAAGAGACAAAAATTACAAAAAGAACGACAAAAACCCGTTCATAAGAACAAAACAGACGTATTTGAAGTTTTAAGCACTTATTTCTTCGATTGACATCACGTAATCAAAAATTGTTTCAGAATCTTTTTTGTTGAGAATTTAGTAAGCTTTCAAATAGTTTCTATCCACTTACCACGATTTCCCAACCGTGTTCGAGATATTAATGAAAGTATACGAAGCTCCCAAAACTTTTCATGTCTGTTCATAAAATATTTTATTCTAACCCTTCCTTAACTCCAAACGTAACAAAACGTTTAAATGAAAGTAGAACATGCAGATAATGTTTCAACTGAATCCCATGATTCTAAGTACCCAAACCAACAACGGTATTCAAAAACTATTTTTCCAATTTTCTCGAAAACGGTTAAAGCTATTGGGTTTTCCTAGCCCAAGAAGCCTATAAAAAGAGTACTTACAAGCTTATGAGCTCAAAAACGTAAGCGTTACGATTTTTTTGCGCGAATTTCGCCCCAAACGCCATCTTCCAGTGGGCGGATTTCGCTGATTAACGAACTTGACCTTTCAAATTGGACGACAGATTTTTGTACCAAATTTCTTCAAAATCGGACAATTAGGGAGGCCAGAAATCCGCGAACAGAGAAATATATATATATATATATATATATATATTTATATATATATACTAGCTGACCCGGCGAACTTCGTACCGCCTAACAATCGATTCAATAATTTTTTTTAAATATTTATTCTGCTATTCAGGACTCCGGGTCAGCTATCAAGATGTAGACATCTGGCGGGGATAACTAATTAAATGACGATTGATCAGTTTTCGACCGGAGAGGAAAAATGATTAAATTACTAAAATGGCTATTAAAAAATAAGGGTTGATCGTAGAAGGGTGAAAATTGAGGATTGTATGTATTTTTGTATGTTGTATCATAAAAAAATAGAAATTAAAAATTTTGTCTAAAAAATAAAAAAAAAAATTTAGGGGTGGACTACCCCTAACATTTAGGGGGATGAAAAATAGATGTTGGCCGATTCTCATAGATACCGGATAAGCACAAAAAATTTCATCAAAATCGGTCAAGCCGTTTCGGAGGAGTATGGCAACGAAAACTGTGACACAAGAATTTTATATATTATATATATATATATATATATATATATATATATATATATATACATATATATATTTATTTATTTATTTATATATATTTATATATATATATATATATATATATATATATGTATATATATATATATATATATATATATATATATATATATATATATATATATATACACACACAAATTTTAACCAGCGTTATTCCTCCCTATGGGGGAGGGAGGAACCGCGCTAAAAATGTTCACGAATGGTCGATTAAATCCTGAAAACAAAGATGTCCGTAGACTGATGTATTCTACTCTTGATATCATCCTCTATTATATGTATTACTAGCTGTTACCCGGTGTGCAATGCTACACCTACTTTATATTAAATATCTGTAGCCAGGCTTACCATGCTGCACATGCTTCATATTAAATAGTTGTAACCCAGCTTCCATGGTACGCCTACTTTATATTATATATTTAAAAAAAAATGAATGATTATATTATATTTGTCCAAATTATGAGAATATAAGGTAATAAATTGAGAGCTCGGCTGAAAAAATTATTTTCCATTTTTTTTTAAAGAAAGTGGGGTGGAAAATAAATGAATCCTTGTTTTTTAAAAGGTACCCTTACTTTAAAATGGTATTACAATTAAATGATTCCAAATAATTTAATTGCAATACCGTTATAAAGAAAATCCAAACCAAACTCCCTGTGTTTAATTTTTTTGAAGAAAAAAAAATATGTGGTCCATAAATAAATATTCGTAAAAAATAGCAATACAAATGAGACATTTAATTAAGGTTATGATTAGTTATAAGTTGTAATAATTATAACTGAAACTATATTCTTTATTTTCATTGATTTTTTTTTAAATATAATATTTATTTATTTTAAGGGCTTCGCATCTATAGCTAAAACCTCAACCTTGCGCGAATATATTATTAATATGTTATTTTGTTTACCTGTTCATGTAATAATCCGTAACTGAGTTTATTTTTATGAATGAAAACGTAGGTAAGTGGTGCAGGGTTTATGTTATTTATGCCAAAAGGAAAGTTTTAAAAACATAGTTTGTTGTTTCAAATACACTTTCACATATTTTTGTTCACTTTTTTTTGCTTTCTATTAAAGCTTCTGTTTCAAATTTTATGGTTCATGAGCTCTTCTATAAGGATAGTCCTTCTATCATAGGAAATAGTGGCCTCTAAGAATAAAAACAAATTTAAGATATTTTTCTTGCAATTATGGTCAACAATGAATTAAAGGTATTTGGGAATTTCAATAACGACATTGACTTGGCGAGCAACAATATTTTTACCAGAATTGCAACCGTATTTAAACATTTAGTCCAAGAGCTGGTAACACACTTTTCAAGTGTTTTATGTGCCTTGAAATTGTCGTATAGTGGGTCTCTAGTGTAGATAAAAAGGTAAGTATATGGTTGCTGGACATACCTTGAAAAACCAGGTACTGCGCATGGTAATCAGTAACAAACTATGGGCCAAAAATAGTGTTTTATTCAGAAGCCATAAGTGTTCAATGTAAAATTAAGGCAATTCTATAATGAATAATATATAAGGCAGAAACTTTTAAGGGGGATACATATAAAAAAAAACCGAAGTGGGTTTTTTGTAATATTAAATGAAGTCTCTTCTTCACACTGCTATTTAAACACCATAATTGAAAATAATTACAAAAGGGCAGACACTGTGAGGTTTAGTAATCAGCAAACATGAAAATAAATTCAGCCGATGATAGACTGCAATACACTGCGTGTAACCGTAAGAGTGAGTGAGAGCACCAATCATCTGGACAGGACAGTTGTGGCTGTTCTAGAAATAATGAATGAAATGAAGTGAAAAGTTTTATTCTTATTCCGGGACACAAGTCCCATAGGAATAATTTTAAAATTACTAAATAATTTTGAATTTTACGTATAAACTTAAAAACTTATAAATGCTATCATTGATGCTATCAGTATCAATATATAGTGTACAGCTTCAATATAGACTAGGGGTTGCGTAAAACTTGGAGGGATAGAAGGTGGTGGAAGAGTCGGGATTTAAAGTTTTCTAGGTTGGTAGAATGGTGGACAGACAGAGGCAAGGAATTCCATAGCGAGGTGGCACGGGTGACGAATGATTTTTCGAATATTGCTGTTCGGTGGGAAGGAATATAAAGATCGGAAGGGCGAGATCGGGTGTTACGGGAGTGAACAGAGTATTTAAATTTAAGAAGTTGAAAAATATAAGAAGGTTTACGGGATTGAATTACTTGGTAAAGGACTGAGCCGAGGAAGTACTGACGACGATAAAGAGGGAATAGCCAATTTAGCTCCTGGTAGAAATGTGATATGTGGGAGTCTCTGGGGATCCCGACGATAAAACGAATGAAACAGTTCATGAGGCGTTTGAGTTTTGCCTCGAGATCGCCAGAAAGTCCACCGTACACCAAACAACCATAGTCAAACTGGGGGAATAATAGGGAAGTTACGAGGAGTTGACGGGTCTTTGTTGGCAGGAGATGGCGGGAGAGGTTGAGCTGTCTCAGGATAAATATGGACCGACACTTAAATACTTCGCGCTTAGTAACTTCAAAAAAAACTTTATTGGTATAGTAAAAGATGTACAGAGATGTATCACATGATAAGTAACGGGTAACAATAGCCAGGAGTGGGGAAAGGAGCTGGTTTATATAGGAGATGCTGAGTAAAGTGCTGAGCTGTCGTCTGGTGTCGTGGGAAAGTAGATGAGCTGCTATAACTCCCCCCTGCTGAAGTTTCGAAGTCCTCTGAGAAGATCATGAAGGCAGCTTCCAAGGATCGCAGCATCTATGGGAGATGTGCAGCGGTGGTGGCTGTAAAGGCATCGCTGCTTCTGGTCGAGAGGTTTTGCACAAGTACAGACACTTTGGCTTACAATATTTACCAATAAGAACAATAATATTGAATAAAAATAGATAGGTAATTATACAAATAAGGATTAGATGAGTATGATTAGAAGAGATCATCTCTAGAGGTTCTAATTGTATATTGCTTAAGCTAAAGGAGTCAAAATGTTCAAAAGTTATGTTCAATTGTTTGACATGAGATGGATTATGTTCTAAATTTAAAATAGAAGTATCAATTATTTGAGTTTTCGGTTGAGGGCATTCTAGAATAGTCTCATTATGTGATAATTTAAGAAGGGCCGTTGGAGGCAAAAATATAGGATTAGAATGTTCAGATATATGTACAATTCTATTCTTAAAACTAAGATACAAATCTATACTACTAATATATTTAATAAAGGAATGAGCAAAAACGGAGGTAGATACACATCCTCCTGAGTTACCTAAAAATAGATTATTAACACATAAATTCCTTAAAGGTTGTATATTTGTACAGTAATAGTAGGACATAATAAGTGTACAGTTACCAGTAAATGTGTCCGTATTGTTCCGAACTATGTGAGAATAAGGTGCTAGAGTTGTAATGACCTGATCATTGTGAATGGCAGTTATTTGGATATATATATAATTGAGTGTCGCATAAAGTTCGTTAAGATGTATGTGTCGTTCATCATTGTCAAGAGAATTAAGTAGTTGCATTGATCTGTCATTATTCGTGTTGAGTATGTCAATGTCATGCTGAAGCGATTTGATAAGTTGATCATTGGACTGTGCCTGTCGTTCGATATTATGTTCAATATGGTAGGAGTTACGTTCAACCTCCTGTATGATCTTGTCGTAGTGCTGTTTGTCAGTAGCATCCATATTACCGGTAAGCCAACTAATAGCGGATCCAAGGCCATTGATCAGTCCTCGTTTCCTACGTACGTTCACATTGAGGTTAAATAAAAGCTTAAGTTTATTTTTCGTAAGTACGTATAGGCGTTTCGTCACTCCATAAGTAGGAAGGTCTTTGAATCTTGGTAAGAGATTTTCGGTTTGGAGTAGTTCGGCATAGAGGTTTGTATAGTTAAGGTAGTGCGTGAGTGTGTAGTACTTATCAAGGGAATATGCGTCAGGAAGTCTAATGGGTAGTATTCCTGGTGACTGGGTGACGTCTGTCACGTCATATGCGTTCGTCAGCGTCAGTATGAGTAGGAGACAGGTTGGCAATGTCCATAGTTCCGGCGTCATCTGCAACAGAAGGAAGAGTCTGGGTGAGTTCTTTCCGTTTCTGAGTGTTGTAGTTTTTCCTACCTCGTTGTATGTTGTCTTTGTGTGCAGTTATCTGTTTGCGATTGTCCTGCAGTTTAACCACTGGCTTATAGGGGTTTTCGGATTTTAATCGAGTACGCACACGTGCATATGTTTCCTCAGGAATATCAGGATCTTCTCTCCCTACATTTAATTTATCTGTTCGGTCTCGTTTTTCCCTGTCAATATTTTGTTTGATAATGCATTGCACTAACTTTAATCTGTCATGATATTGGGCGACTAAGCGTTCTTTGATGCTAGCTTCCACCAATTTAGGCGTGAGATGGTTAGGGCCGAATGAGATTTCGTTAGGCGTTAGTTTGAGTTTACGGTTAAGGGAGTTATTATAGGCGATTACTGAAAGTTTGATTTTTCGTGAGAGGGATTCTTTCGGTTCTTCTATAGAAATATTCCGTAGCAGTTCAATAATGGTCGAGTGGACTCTATTTAAAAGGCCGAGGGAGTTAGGATGATTGGGTGTTGTGTAATAGGCTTCAATACCTTGAGTTTCGAGGAAATTTTCAATTAAGGAATTTTTAAATTCTCTCCCATTGTCCATTTTAATCCTTTCAGGAGCAGGATACAATTCAAGATACTCTGTCAGGATGTGGAGTACGTTCGTTGAGTTTAAACTACTTGTCAGTCGAGCAAAGAGACGTTTAGAAAATGTGTCTACCAATGTTATAATATATTTTTGTTCATAATGTAAGGTGTCCATCATCAGTTCCGCAAAGGGTCGGTCAGGTGTAGGTGTTACACAAAATTTTGTTTTGATGGGTCTTCTGTCGTATTTGGTCCGTCGGCAGATGTCGCATTTGTTGACATAATCTAGTATCTTGTCTTTCATTCTAGGAAAATAGTACAGTCGTTTTAGTTTTGAATACGTCTCGAGACCGCCTCTGTGGTATGTTTTCCCTAAATGATACGATTCGATTAGATTTTGTTGTTCATCATCCGTGTCAATGTCAAGACATTTTAACTTGTACCGCTTTAATTTTACGGAAGGATACTGGGTCCGTACAATATGGGAAATAGCGTCAAATATGCCTTCGTATTCATTTCGAACTGTTTCAACATTTGGTTCGCAGTAAAGGCCATATGTGGTATGGGGTTTGAGAAGTTCGAGTAATTTGTCCTCTAAGTCTTGTTTCCATGGGTACGCCGTTTCTAGTATGTACCGAAATTTGTTAAAAGGTCGCAGAGTATGGGTAGGTGAGTTACCTCGTTGGATGAAAATTTGATATTTTTCAACATTTATGGGCTTATCCTCATCTATTATCCATATTTGTTGATTGGAGGATTCCTGTGAATGAACAGTTGCGAGATCAGTGCTGTCATCCAGTAATTCAGTAATAAATTCATGATTGACAGGCGGCATGTCTGTTCGAAGCGCTTCTTCAAGGGCTATTTCAAGTTCCCTCTCGGGATCGATGTCTATTTCATGTTCAACTGCATTGAGATTCGTATCTGTCAGTGTGGTGGGATTCCGGGATAAGGCATCTGCCACAAAGTTTGTCCGTCCTTCAATATGTCGTACGTCAAATTCAAAATCAGCTAACTGAAAGATCCATCGCATGAGTCGTGTATTAGCGTTCTTCATAGAAAAAATCCAAATCAGTGGTTTATGGTCAGTATGAAGGGTGAATCTTTTGCCGTACAGGTATGGTTTAAAATGGTTACATGCCCATACAACTGCTAGGAGTTCTTTTTCGATAGCAGAGTAACGCTGTTCGGTAGCAGAGAGTGTGCGAGACCCGAACGCAATGGGATGATCATGACCATCGGAAAGTTGCGATAAAACTGCGCCTAAGGCTACATTACTCGCATCAGTAGTTAAGGTAAATGGTCGCTGCCAGTCTGGGAATTGTAGAATTGGAGCATTAGTGATAAGTTCTTTCAACTGTTGGATGCTCGAGTGAAATTCTGTACTATTCGTAGGAGTCGTTGTACGTAAAGCCTGAGTCAGGGGTTTCGCAATATGTGCATAATTGCGTATGAATCTTCTGTAATAGCCCGTCAGTCCTAAAAATTGGCGAATTTGTTTTTCTGTAGATGGGGTGGGGAAGTTTAGTACGGCCTCAATTTTATCAGGCATTGGTTTCAGCCCGTTGGCGGAAACAATGTGGCCCAGAAAGGGTAATTCAGTCTGTAGGAATTTAGTTTTGTCCAGTTGGATGGTGAGAGAATGTTCAGTGAGTCGTTTAAAGACAGCTTCTAAATGGAGTAAGTGAGAGTCTAAGTCTTCCGAAAAAACTATAATATCGTCAATATAGACAAGGGTATTAGGGAGGTTTTCGAGCAGCATATTCATGGCTCGTTGGAAGGACGGGGGTGCGTTACAGAGACCAAACGGGAGACGTAGGAACTCATAGTGACCGTCATCTGTACTGAAAGCTGTTTTTTCAATCGAATCTTCCTCGAGTTCAATTTGGTGGAAGCCGGAGGCAAGATCGATAGCCGAAAAATATTTAGCACCTTTGAGTTTATTGAGGAGGTCTTCTATGTTGGGCAAAGGGAACTTGTCAGGTATGGTTTCCCGATTGAGTTTCCTATAGTCCACAACCATGCGAACTTTGGGCTTGCCACTATCGTCTAATTTTTTTGGTACTAGCCAGAGGGCTGAATTATAAGGAGAATTGCTTTCCCTTATAATATTTTGTTTTAATAATTTGTCAACTTCAGTCTGTATAGCATTCTTAAAATTAGTGGGATAACGATAATTCCGGGTATATATTGGTCTGTCGGTTTTTAATGTGATCTTATGTTTGAGTAGGTCCGTTGCTTTAAGCGGTTCTTCTTCGTGTTGAATCATAGAAGGGTAAAGCCCGAGTAAAGTAAATAATTTATTTTTTGTAAGTTCATCGATGTGATCATGTCGTATTATATCTCTAAATGTATTGTTACCAGTGTGATGAATGTCAAAGTCATCGGGGATTCCTAATCCAACTAGAGATATCCCATTAAAAATCTTACCATTATCTACAGGTAGGCCCTTCGTTTTGGGTCCTATGTTATCTGTATTAAATAATCTTTCTTTCGTTAGAATGTTATAATTGTTAGTTATTACTGCATTATTATTGTTAGTGAGTTCATTCTTATTATCAGTAAGTGCGGTTATTATTTTATTATTTCTTATAATAACTTTGCCGTTAAGGAAGTTAATTTCTTCTGTATCGCAGTGTATTTGACAATGTAGCTTTTTCATAGTTTCGAAGCCTATTAAAAAATCATATTTTTCACTAAATGGAAATATAAAAAATTTTATAAAAAAAGAAGAGTTCAAACCCAAATATGGAGCCAGGTCCAGTTCGATCGACTGCGTACCTTTTTCGCGTCCCGTTGGTGTTTTTACGTAAAAGTCTTCCGAGTTAGTTTGAGTTCCCTCGGGTAACGAACGTGGTGAGATATAGTTTTTTGTAGACCCTTTGTCCAGTAGCCAGGTTGTGTCCTTTTTATCTGTGAAATGTGGGAGGTTTTCCGTCAGTGTTAGGGTATATTCGGGGCTGGTGGTTTGTCCCCGAGTTTTAAAAAATGCTGGAATGAGTCTGTAAGTGTAGATATTTGGGTCTCTAGACGTGTGAGTCTGTCATCATCGTCTATGTGGTTTACCGGTTGCGTGTTTGAGCGAATGGTTCTCATCGATACCGTGATTTGTGATTCGTGGCGAGGGGGAGTATTTCGAAAAAAATCGTCCTGCTTACGTCTGTCCCAGTCCTGAGTATGTGGTTTGTGTGACTGATGTGGCATTGTATGTTTCGGTCTGTCCCATTGTGGTTGTTTCCACTGATAGGGCTTGGAATCAGACTGTTGAGGTCCTTCCGCATAACTGTCATACTGGTGTCGGGGATAAGTATCAAATTTATTTCGAGAGTCCTCAAGATATGAGTCATATGGTTGTCTAGGATAACTGTCAAATTTCTGTCTTGAATTATCAAAGTAGCCGTCAGGTAGGCGTCGTGATTTATGATCCTGTCTTGGAAACTGTCTCGTGGGCCGTCGTGGTCTATATTGGTATTCCGAATCTGTGTGAACATTATATAATCTATCCAAAATGTGCGATGCCTCATTCTGGATTGCATTACGGATATCATCCAACGAATCTAGTTTTAATTGTTTTAAGAAATCGCATAAATTGGGATGTAGGTGGGATGTGATATGATAGTTGATCTCGGTATCTTTGAATTTAATATAGTTTTCCTGATTGATTTCGTCGTCCATTTTGACCCGTGAGAATATGAGGGCACGTATTTTCGCAATACGGTCTATAAAATGTAAGGGATGTTCTCTATAATAAGGTTTGGTGTTAAACAATTGGGTTGATAGCTGTTCAATTGTGCGTGAGTCTTTGAATTTTCGTTGTAAATAGTCTATTAGGTTTGTAATTGTAGTGAATTTATTGGTAAGAAGGCAATGACGAGCATTGCCAACTAATTTTGATTTAACCTTCGTTAAGAGGCGTGCATGGTTTTGGTCGCATAATGTGTTGTTCAGTGAGCAAGTTGTGTGGTATACCGAAAGTACCGCCTCTGAGAAGTAGATCAAGTCTTCTGGGTTCCCGTCATAGGTAGGGATGTGGTCATAATCCTCCTTCGACAGTAAGTATGTGATAGACATGGTGTTATCGTCAAGTGTTTCCGTTAGTTCGCGTAAGTCTATAGACCGGTGTTTGTCGAGTCTGTCTTGGAGAGTAGACATAAACAAAAATACAAAATTGGCACAAAAATAAAAGTAATTTACTTAACTAAAAGTTGATTTAAAAAAAAAAAATGCGTTAAAGTTATGAGATAAAAAGTTAAAAAAAAATCAAAAAAATTGTTCTTATAGAGAGAGAAAACAACAATAAATTAAGTCCTAAAATTGCCAAAGTGTCTTAACTATAACTATACCTCAAGTCTTCTTGAAGTACTGAAGGCTGTATCTGGAAGAAGGGTGGATGTCCGCAATAAGTATAAAAATACTTCTGTTGTGAAGTCCTCTTCCTCTGGGTCTTCTTTTCGAAGCGGCGGCAGTCTTAATGCTGGGCTTCTGGCTTCTACTTTGCAACAGAGCGGTTCCGAGTTCGGGCGCCACTTAAATACGTCGCGCTTAGTAACTTCAAAAAAAAACTTTATTGGTATAGTAAAAGATGTACAGAGATGTATCACATGATAAGTAACGGGTAACAATAGCCAGGAGTGGGGAAAGGAGCTGGTTTATATAGGAGATGCTGAGTAAAGTGCTGAGCTGTCGTCTGGTGTCGTGGGAAAGTAGATGAGCTGCTATAACTGACGGAAAATTTGGGAAATATGATTTTTCCAGGAAAGGTTCTGATCGAATATGATCCCAAGATTTTTAACTGATTTACAATATTTTATAGGGATGCAACTTGCCTTAATTAGGTATACATTAAAGATTGTCGGCTTCTGAATAAAATACCATTTTAGTGACATATTTTTTTAACACCTTTCCCCTATGTGCAGTACCTGGTGTTCCAAGGTATGTCCAGGATACACATATATGCCTTACCTATCCACGAGCCTGGCTTAAAAGTGCTCCACGAGCTTAAAACTTAAAAAGTGTTTGTTTTGTTGTTTTGAAAGGGGTTTTCTCTTTGTTTATCTCACTTTTTAATTGGTTGTTTCTTGTTTTAAATTGCATTTATCAGTAAAATTAGTATTGTAGTAAAATAAGCTAAGAAACGGTGGAAGGTATTGGTAATAAGTTTGGAGTGGCTGTGGTAATCAAGATGGCTGTGGCTAATCATGATGACGTATGCGTACTTTGTTTTGAATTCTCCTATCTATGTAACCTTCCTCATAGCCTCCAACTGAAGTTATCGTTATTTCTTATTTTATAAAAAGATTTAACCCACGACAGAATGGAATTTTATTCGCCATGAAGCACATATTTACAGTTGATTATAACAGTAAAACGAATTTGCTAGTAAAACAAGATACTTAAAATGTTTGGTTGTTTAGAATAGAGCCTTCTCAGCACCTTTGTGAACTTGGCACCCCACTTTCGAAAAAAATATGACAATAGACTCAAAAAATTGCAAATCGTTTGTAGTTATTTGTAGTGAAAAAAAAAAAGCAGTAGTCGAAGAGTAAGTACGTTTTCAGTACATAATTGTATTTGCATATACAGATTAAGAATTATCCGCGTCTGTGTAAGTTGCCTACTGTCAGTTTCCTGTGATTTGTGATGCTAATCTATTCCATTTCTTCGAGATGTACGTAAGCGCGCTAAGATGACGCAGTTCCTGCGAGTCGGACATTTTTATATTGATGAGGAGTTTTCGGGATATTAAGGTTGGCAGCATCAATAAGTAATTGATGAAACATTTCGAGATTTTTAATGCTTTCCAGCACAGAGTGGTTTGACAAATAATTTTTAATTTCATTCCATTTAGCTTTTTTTGTGTTATACTTTGGAGTGGAGGAGAATCGAGGGTAGGGAAAGTCAATAGAAATTAAAATTGGGAAGTGATCACTACCTAGAAGATCACTATAAGTTTCCCAAGAAAACCGTGTGTAAACTGAGCTTGAGGAAGCGGACAAATCAATGTTAGAATAAGTTCTATTTTTAGGGCAAAGGTGTGTTGGGGAATGGGTATTTAGTGGAATAAGACCATGAAGTTCGAGTAGTCTTTGAATCAAGAGGCCTCTGGAATTATTCCAGGAATTATTCCACTGAGTCCCAAATGGTGTTTTGAGAGTTAACATCTCCAAGCAACAGAATTGGGGGTGGCAGTTGAAGAAATAGATCTTTGAGTGAATTTAAATCCAGGGATTGCCCAGGGGGGAGATATAGCGAACAGACAGTAATTCTAAAGGGTATAAATACAGACGCAGCAACAGCTTGTAATGTAGTGAAGAGCCGCACGGGTTCGCTGTAGATGCTATGCCTAACATATACAGCGACTCCACCGGATGCTCTACCTCCTAGAGAATAGCTCTTACTGTAATGTTGTGAAGAGCCGCACGGGTTCGCTGTAGATGCTATGCCTAACATATACAGCGACTCCACCGGATGCTCTACCTCCTAGAGAATAGCTCTTACTGTAATGTAGTGAAGAGCCGCACGGGTTCGCTGTAGATGCTATGCCTAACATATACAGCGACTCCACCGGATGCTCTACCTCCTAGAGAATAGCTCTTACTGTAATGTTGTGAAGAGCCGCACGGGTTCGCTGTAGATGCTATGCCTAACATATACAGCGACTCCACCGGATGCTCTACCTCCTAGAGAATAGCTCTTACTGTAATGTTGTGAAGAGCCGCACGGGTTCGCTGTAGATGCTATGCCTAACATATACAGCGACTCCACCGGATGCTCTACCTCCTAGAGAATAGCTCTTACTGTAATGTTGTGAAGAGCCGCACGGGTTCGCTGTAGATGCTATGCCTAACATATACAGCGACTCCACCGGATGCTCTACCTCCTAGAGAATAGCTCTTACTGTAAACATTGAAACCATTTATGTCGATACTTTCATTAGGATGGGTATGGGTTTCTTGTAATGCAAAAATATGGATATACTTTTGTTGTAACAGGTATGATAAATCAGCTTTATGCCTTAGTAGACCATTGAGATTCCATTGGCAAATAAGGAACATTTAAAGTGTAAATAAATAACAAAAGTATTAATAAAATATTAGTCAACTTGAGATTTAATCTACCCGAAAATTCGAGTAAAATACCATATATAAATTCAGGTGTAAATAATCGTATATTAGTGATAAAAGTCGGATCACTGTTTAATATACAAATAAATATTGGAAAGCTATATATAAAAGTAGAAAATACATGTAAAAGATGCAAATAAGTAGCCTGAATATTCTTCAGCGTCGATATGGCCTTAATCAATACCAAATGAGAGATTTTTTTGCTGGTTATAATGAATTTTGAAAGAGCTAAGTTATAGGAGATAATAGTAAATGTAAATCTAAAAAGTTCAATTTCTTGGAAAAACAAAATTAGGAGTAGGGGGATGAGATAATAAAAACTAAAAAAAAGACAAAGTTATATTAATGATGTGGAAAAAATATTAGAAATAAGTAGCATTGAGTGAGTGCCGCCATATTGAAAACAGTGTGTTGTTTAGCTCCTGATTTAATTAGTTTTAAAGTGAGTTTTTTAGTGGTATATTTTCATAAATCTGTTCGTATGAAGAGGTATTCTCAAGCTGCAAGCTACCTATAGAATATTATTGGACACAACAGGCTAATAAGGCATAATATTTAGTGAAGTGTTAGTGAGATCAAGGTGAGCTGTTTCTCACCTCAACTAATAACGTTTTCTTTATTTTTCATAATCTATTTATAGAGGTTCTCTCGTAGTAGTATGATATTGCTAAATACTTGAATAAATCCAGATCTAGTGGCGAAAATTGCCTTCAATAAGGAAAACAATAATTTATAACCTAAAGGCGGGCAACAACGTGGAGAATTCGGGTTTCACCGAAGATTGCCGAGTTCTGCCGCACTAAGCCGAGTCTAGCCGAACATCACCCGAGTCTAGCCGAACTTCAAGCTCTAGAACGGAAGCTGGGCTACCTCGATCACGGCTATAGCAAAGGACTTGTACACCGAGATAAGACCTATCTTATAATTATTTAACTTTAATAACTATCTTACTCGAAGATCGAGACTGCGCTAAGCACATATATATTTATTATCATTATTACAATTTCTTTTTCTCTCTCCAATTATTAATATTAAATACATGCAGGCATGGGGAAGAGAAAACCCATAGCGAAGCGCGCAAACAGCTCACAGGAAAATTCTCCTAAAAACTCCCCACAACAAAACAAATCAGTCAATCAGCGACCTGGCTCGCAGTCATCTCTAGCCAAATCTTTACCACCGCCAGCCATAGTCAGCCAATCTAATGATCTTTCCACAGCCAACGCATCAACGTCAGGAACCTCAACCAACCGTCCTTTGCAAAAACCTAACGATCAACAAACTGAACAAATTCCTAAATCCCCACCCATTTACGTAAGGGGAGTTAAACATTTTATTAATTTTGCAAAAGAATTAGAACATGAACTTGGACCAGCCGAATTCAGTTGTCGATCAAACATTGATATTATCACCGTCAAACCAACTACTCCGGAAGCATATAGAAAAGCAATCCAATATCTGAAAAACAAAGATCTGCAGTTTCACACCTACCAACTGCAAGAAGAAAAATCATTCCGAATTGTAATCAGACACTTACACCCAACCACGCCAGAAGAAGATATATTACAAGCCCTGGACGAGATTGGTTTCAAAGCAAGAAATGCCAGGAATGTCTTGCATCCACAGACAAAAGCTCCGTTGCCCTTGTTTTTCGTGGACTTAGAGCCAGCCTCAAACTGTAAAGACTTATTCAAGCTTACAAGACTTCTCTATACGAGTATTGTAATAGAAGAGCCACACAGAAAAGAAGGGTTGATTCAGTGCCAAAGATGCCAGGGCTTCAATCATACAAAATATTTTTGTACTTTGAATCCGGCATGCGTAAAATGCGCCGGTCCACATCTCACAGCTGACTGTCCTAAAAAATCTAGAGAAGAAAAGGCCAAATGTGTACATTGTCAAGGAGACCATCCGGCTAACCCCAAGAGCTTCTCCTGAGACGACGCCAGTTCTATAAACAGTCTACCATGACAGCCAACTCACCTAAAACCGAAGAACAGCGCCTAAATAGAAATATCTCCCAGCAAAGGTCTACATCACAGCAGACTCCACATCAGCCATTAGGAAAGGTTTCCACCGCTCTGCCACCCCTCCAGGTTATCCAACAAGCAGAATCTACTCAACAGCTCGAAGCTCCAGAATGTACAACAACTTCAGGTCATATTTCACGCACTTATGCTCTAGCTACCAAACCTTCATCCTCATCTCCTGATCACCTTCCTATTCCTCATCCCAAGCAGAATTGCAAGCCATACCTTCTTCCCTTAGTGACATCCTTGTTGAAATGAGATCCCTTCTAATGCCATTAATCCTTCTACTAGAAGAAATCACTCATCTCCACCTCCATTCCTCTCAAATTGACCCACCCCCATTTTAGGCCAATCACTGTCCTCCTGTGGAACTCGAACGGATTACTTAACCACACTGACGAACTGACTATGTTTCTTAAAAACAAAAACATTGACATCGCTTTACTGACCGAAACACACTTAACTCCACGTAACACATTTTACATTTCTGGATACAAAACGTACAGGACTGATCACCCGGACGGGACTGCACACGGTGGATCTGCAATAATTATACGAGCAACACTCTCTCATTTTCTTTACCCAAACCAATTTCCCTCAGAGCCTTTCCAAAGTACATCTATCTCTCTCCAATCTTCCCAATTCCCCATCACAATTTCAGCCGTATACTGCCCTCCTAATAAATCTGTTTCCTCTTCCACCTTCCACTCATTCTTCCAATTCCTTGGTCCCCGTTTTCTCTCCGGTGGCGATTTCAACTCCAAACACCCTGCGTTCGGTTGTAGAACAGCAAACCCTCGGGGGAGAGCTCTTCTCCAAACCCTTTCCTGTATTCCATCAAAAGTCATTGCTCCTTCATCCTCTACTTACTGGCCAACATCCCGATCTAAACTTCCCGATATTATCGACTTCTTTATAACTTCCGGTATCTCACAAATCCCTTCCGATGTCCAAGCATTAGATGAACTATCCTCTGACCACAGCCCTATTATACTTTCTCTGAATTCTAATGTTGACCTTTATTCTATCCCTTCCTATCCTACGCTCACCCCTGGACCAGTTGACTGGAAATACTTTCAAGAGTCCCTAGAAGAAACCCTCAACCTCAATATTCCTCTAAAAACAAATACAGAAATAGACGACGCAGTCCATAACTTCACACTTGCAATCCAACAAAGCTTACACAGAGCAAACATCTACAAAACACCTCGACGACGTAAAACATATGATTACTTACCTACAAACATACAAAACTTACTGAATGAGAAGAGAAAGGCAAGAAGAATATGGCAAAACACAAGGTATCCCTCTGAAAAAACTCGACTAAACCAACTTACAAGGGAATTAAAAACTGAACTCAGAAAACACAGAAACGACCAATTTGAATCTTACACAAAAGAACTTACTACATCTGACAAAACACTTTGGCAAGCTACGAGGAAAATCCTCTCCTATAAATCTTCCCGTCATCCCCTTCGCCGAGAAGATGGTTCCTGGGCCAAAACTGACGAAGAAATATCCCATTCCTTTGGCCTACACCTCACCCAAGTCTTTACTCCTCACCATGATATCAATGATCCTGACCATACACTCCTTGTCTCCAGTCAACTGGACACTCCTCTTCAACTATCACTCCCACCAAAAGCCTTTAATCCTAAAGAAATCCTGAATGCTATCCAACATCTTCCTCCAAAAAAAGCCCCTGGATATGACCTCATCACTTCCAAAATTCTTAATAAACTCCCGAAAAAAGCCATCCTCTTCCTAACTTACATATATAATGCCGTATTAAGAACGACATATTTCCCCATCCTGTGGAAATTTTCAGTTATCCGGATGATCCCAAAGCCTGGTAAACCTATTCATCAACCTTCATCCTATCGTCCCATCTCACTCCTTCCAATAATGGGCAAAATCCTTGAAAAACTCCTTCTCAAACGTCTTTATCCAATCCTGGATCCCATTATCCCATCCTCCCAGTTTGGGTTTCGCCATTCCCACTCCACTATTCACCAATTCCACCGTATCGTAGACAGCATATCCTCATCCTTCGAGAATAAGCAGTATTGCTCTGGGGTTTTCCTTGACGTAGCTCAGGCTTTCGATCGAGTGTGGCACCAGGGCTTGCTGTTTAAACTCAAAGAAATCCTACCTTCAACTTATTACCTTATAATGAAATCCTACCTCTCCGACCGTTTTTTCCAGACATCCTATGGTACCTCATTATCTCCAATCTTCCCCCAACTTGCAGGTGTCCCACAAGGTGGAATTCTCAGTTCCGTGCTATTCCTGGCTTATACGGCTGATATCCCATCTCATCCTGAAACATCCATCCACATGTATGCTGATGACACTGCTATCCTTACTGTCAACCAAAATCCAATTCTTGCTTCTAATTCCCTCCAAGAACACCTGTGCCTACTTCAACCATGGCTAAATAAATGGAGAATCAAAGTAAATGCAGAAAAATCTAGCCATGCAACTTTCACACTTCGTAAGTCAAGCTGCCCGCCAATAACCCTCCAAAACATTATAATCCCGCAGAAATCGCAAGTAAAATACTTAGGCCTGATACTAGACAAACGCTTAACTTGGAAGCCACACATAACTCAGAAAAGACAGGAACTAAACAGACGTTTTAGACTTTTATCACGCTTATTGGACAAACGCTCAAAACTATCATTGACTAACAAACGACTTATATACAATACCATACTCCGACCAATATGGACTTATGGACTAGAACTATGGGGTTCCACTAAACCTTCCAATTCCTACAGAATGCAAACAATACAATCCAAAATCCTTCGAAAAATATCCAATGCTCCTTACTATGTCTCGAACCTAACCCTCCATAATGACTTCAATATCCCCTTTATCCAATCCCTGGCCAAATCAGTCTATCAGAAGTTCCATTCCAATCTCCCTGGCCATCCAAATCCTTTGATAAATTCTCTATCCTCGTTCCAAAATCCACAAAATCCCCATAGAAGGCTGAAGCGGAGGTGGCCTAGAGACAATTTGCTTTAACATCTGCAGTGCACAAAGTGTGTTATATTTTCATTTAAAATTGTTTACAGTTGTCTCATTATTATTTTATATTATCTTTTTATTTATTTATTTATTTTTTATTTAATGCATTACTATTGTGGGTTTTGTAATTGTTCATATTCCCACATCAAGCCTCACAATGTCATTATAACTGAACCAGCAATATTACTAGAAATATGTTAACTCATATTGTTGTAATAATCAATAATAATAAAAAAAAAAAAAAAATAAAAAAAAAAAATAAGTAGAGAAGGAAGAAAATTGAACGAAAATGAAGTTAATTTAATTAAAAACATGTTGGGGAAGGGGTGTGAACTTGATAAACTTGAAACATTATGGAAATACAGTTAGAATAAAGAAATATTTTTCCCTATTTCTGCCTCTGTATTCTGGGTACCTTTGTGTTTTTTTTTTTTTTCCAAAATGGATCATTGAAAAAGCAGACTGGGAAGAATTCAGTGATAAACTTAGAAATACCTCAGTTTACAGCTCAGGGGATGTAGATAACATAATAGAAAATTTCACTCTAAATATTACCGAAACCGCAGCTCAAACAATTCCAAAAACAAAAGGAACTTCAAAAACCAACCATACCCCTTGGTTTGATCAAGAATGTCGGGAATCCATCAAATTAAAAAACAGAGCTCTTAAAATTTTCCAGAAATATCCCACAAAAACCAACTTAGTTAAATATAAACAACAAAAAGCAATAGTCAGAAACCTCGTCAAAGCGAAGAAAAGAGCCTCTTGGATTTCATATATAGAATCAATAAATATTAACACCCCCATAAAAAAGATATGGCAAAAAATTCATAGCATAGCTGGTAATCACAACACAGAAACCCCAATCCTAAAGATTCAGAACGAAATTATAACCGATCCACAAATGATAGCAGAAACTCTCGCCCACCATTTTGCAGCGATCTCAAATCCCGTCAATAATGGAGAACAAGAAGAAAACATGCAAGAAATAAACTTCACAACTCCAACAAGAAATAATATTCTGTCTCAAGAAGATTATAACCGCCCCTTTACAATGTGGGAACTACAAACAGCAATAGATGAAGCAAAGATATCTTCTCCTGGAAAAGATGAAGTCCATAATAGCATGATCAAACACTTTCCACCTACAGTTAATAGAGATCTTCTGGCAATATATAACAGAATTTGGGAAACCTCTACATACCCACAATCTTGGAGGGAATCTATTGTCATTCCAATTCTGAAACCAGGAAAAAACAAATCACATCCCAATAATTATCGACCCATATGCCTTACTAGTTGTCTGTCGAAAGTACTAGAAAAAATGGTCAACAGACGTCTGATGTGGATGATAGAAAAATTCAACCTTCTATCCCCTATTCAGTGCGGTTTCCGCAAAGGCAGATCAACTACAGACCAACTAGTAACAATAGAAGCCGAAATCCTGGACACATTTACTGAGAAAAAAGAAGCAGTTGGTGTATTCTTCGATATAGAAAAGGCGTACGATACTATTGACCGGAAGACAATTCTAAAAACATTGCAGGATTGGGGTTTCAGGGGAGAGATGCCTAAGTTCATTGAGAGTTTTTTGCAAAAAAGATATATTCGAGTTAGAGTAGGAGAATCGATCTCTAGTTGCAAGGAAGTAGCTAACGGAATCCCTCAGGGAAGCGTCTTGAGTTGTACTTTATTTGCTATAGGAATTAACTCAATTGTTAAGGCAATACCTAGGTCAATTAAAGCATTCCTCTATGTAGATGACCTAGCCATATTAATAAAGTTCAAGAGCCATGATTGGATGAAGAGGACTCTACAAAACGCTCTGAACCATCTACAAGTTTGGTCAGAAAGCAAAAACCTCCGATTTTCACTTGAAAAGACAAGAGGAGTGTTATTCTCACGAAAGAGGAATCCATGTCCGATTCCTCAGCTTCATTTATATGGAAACACTATCACGTTCAGCGAAAGTACCAAATTCCTAGGACTGGTTTTAGATAATAAACTATCATGGCTTTATCATATAAAGTACCTACGAGAGGAGTGCTTTAAGCGACTGAGGTTAATGAAAGTACTAGCAAGGACTTCCTGGGGGGCTCACCGCAAATCTATGCTAATCATCGATACTAGTCTTATTCGATCTAAGATCGATTATGGCAGTATGGTGTATTCTTCTGCAAAGAGAACTCGCCTCCTACTCTTAGACTCGGTACATCACGCAGGAATAAGGCTGGCCACAGGGGCCTTTAGGACTAGTCCAATAGAGAGTCTGTGCGCAGAAGCATCCATTCCACCCCTTACTTTTAGAAGGCAGGAATTAATTAATAATTACATTGCCAAAATTAAATTACAGCCAACAAATCCAGCATATAACTATATATTCCATCCTCAAAATACCCGGACATATGAAACAAACCCTACAAGAGCAGCACCATTAGGCATCAGACAAAAAGAAACTATTCAAGAAACTTATAATATACCTATAAACGCAGCTGAACAAAACTCAAAACCTCCTCCGTGGAAATTCCGGCCAATAAAAATCGATTTAACCATTAAAAATAAAAGAACCGAACCCATAAACAACATACTGCAAAATATACTACACAAGTACTCAGAATACGAAATAATATACACGGATGGATCCAAGCAAAATGATAAAATCGGCTTTGCAATAGTTAGGAATGACTCAACTCAAAAATACAAATTACCCTCATACTCCACAATATATACAGCTGAGCTGCAAGCTATCTCTACAGCACTCTATATATCCATTAATATTACCAGCTCTAAAATATTGATATGCTCTGACTCAATTTCTGCCTTACACAGCATAGCAAACTATAATAAATCGGGACCAACGTTGGACAAAATCCACAATTACATGGAAATATTAAATAGCCTCAATAAAACTATAATTTTTCTGTGGACCCCTGGTCACTCTGGAATAGCAGGAAACGAGGCAGCTGATAAAGCCGCTAAAGAAGCTGCTGTGATGAACAGCCCGCCCATCCAATTATACGAAATAAATGACATGAAGACGTGGCTAAAAGATAGAGTCCGGAAATGCTGGGAGTCCATGTGGACAGAAATCCCACTCACAAACAAATTAAAAGCTGTCAAGAAAACAACTAAACAGTGGATAAGCTCAGTGAGAGGCAACAGGAAGGAGGAAGTTGTTATTGCAAGGATGAGGATAGGACACACAAACCTAACCCATGTACATTTAATTATGAAAACTGCTGAACCTAAGTGCGAATCCTGCCAATCTCCCTTAACCATTCAACACATACTGGAAGAATGCGCTCTCCTCAACCAGATATTTATAAAGCACAAAATACCACGTAGAAGAGAAGAAGCTTTACAAAACTCCGAAGAATCAATAGATAAAATAATAAAACTGTTAAAAGAAATTAACATATATAATAAAATATAAGAAATTTACTTGTAACATAAGGATTTTACTGTTGAAGAAATTTAAAAATTTAAAAAAAAAAAAAAAAAAAAAAAATTGTTTTATAAATTAAGATTAATTATTTTTTAAGTTATAGTATACATGCGATAAATAGGAGGAAAAAAAAAAAAAAAAAAAAAAAAAAAAAAAAAAAAAAAAAAAAAAAAAATTACGTAAAAAACATTTTATTTACTTTTGCTTTACGAATTAAGATTAATTATTTGTTAAGTTATATATATGGAAAAAATTATAAAATATGTTATATTCTTTTGTTTTATAAATTTAGATTAATTATATGAATAATAAAATGTGATTTATTTATTTTTACTTAAGATAAATTATTTGGCAATGTATGTAAGCGTATGTGTGTGAATGTGCAAATGATATGTGTGCATATATACATATATAAACGAAAATAAGGAAATAAATAAAACTTCAAATGTCGTAGCAAACAAAGGGAGTAAAAACTATATAAGTTAATCGCCCTGAATAAACTGTAACCTAACCTAACCTAACCTTTGTGTTTTTGGTGGGTCTTGATGCTGAGTTCCATCTATTGGTCGGGTCTTCTGATGGTCCAGGGATGATTTTGGTCCCGGCTCCTTGTCCAGTCCTACTCTAGCAATTTCTGGGATTTTGTCGTCATTGTCCTTTCCTTTCTTCCGACCCTTTCGAGTTTTTCCATTTTCTGTCTTAGATAAATCTATATATTTTCTTCTTGGAGTTACTACTGGTGGGTACTTCTTCAGCATTCTCTTTTCCATTTCAACGAAGAGAGTTTCAATTCTACGAAACACTTCTTCAAAGCCTTTCGAGAGAATATTTTCTGTATTTTGACCGATATTTGACGGCTGTGCAATTGAGTGAACCTGCTGTCCAAGTCCTTTCACTACGTTAGTCAATGCACTGAGATGTTCTTTAAATTCTGGATTTTGGTTTTTCATTACTTTTTTAGCGTAAGTATTCGTCGCTAAAAGCCGCCTTTTTGCTTCTCCATAAAATAATTTTTCAAGAGTCATTTTGGATAAAATATTTTGTTCTAATTTTTTCAAAGGACAGTCTTTATCTAACGAATGATGACCTCGACTACAGTTGACACGTTTTATTTTACTACAAGGGCCTTCGTGTTTAATTTCCGACCAATGCGGGCATATTTGAAGCGATGCACATCTTTTAGCTGGGTGGTTGAGTCTAAAACACTGATAACACCTCATAGGTAATGGTATGAAGGGGTCTAGTCTTGTTATCAGGTGACCCAACCTAATTTTACTACAAGGGCCTTCGTGTTTAATTTCCGACCAATGCGGGCATATTTGAAGCGATGCACATCTTTTAGCTGGGTGGTTGAGTCTAAAACACTGATAACACCTCATAGGTAATGGTATGAAGGGGTCTAGTCTTGTTATCAGGTGACCTAACCTAATTTTACTACAAGGGCCTTCGTGTTTAATTTCCGAGCAATTCGGGCATATTTGAAGCGATGCACATCTTTTAGCTGGGTGGTTGAGTCTAAAACACTGATAACACCTCATAGGTAATGGTATGAAGGGGTCTAGTCTTGTTATCAGATGACCTAACCTAATTTTACTACAAGGGCCTTCGTGTTTAATTTCCGAGCAATTCGGGCATATTTGAAGCGATGCACATCTTTTAGCTGGGTGGTTGAGTCTAAAACACTGATAACACCTCATAGGTAATGGTATGAAGGGGTCTAGTCTTGTTATCAGGTGACCTAACCTAATTTTACTACAAGGGCCTTCGTGTTTAATTTCCGACCAATTCGGGCATATTTGAAGCGATGCACATCTTTTAGCTGGGTGGTTGAGTCTAAAACACTGATAACACCTCATAGGTAATGGTATGAAGGGGTCTAGTCTTGTTATCAGGTGACCTAACCTAATTTTACTACAAGGGCCTTCGTGTTTAATTTCCGACCAATTCGGGCATATTTGAAGCGATGCACATCTTTTAGCTGGGTGGTTGAGTCTAAAACACTGATAACACCTCATAGGTAATGGTATGAAGGGGTCTAGTCTTGTTATCAGGTGACCTAACCTAATTTTACTACAAGGGCCTTCGAGTTTAATTTCCGAGCAATTCGAGCATATTTGAAGCGATGCACATCTTTTAGCTGGGTGGTTGAGTCTAAAACACTGAAAACACCTCATAGGTAATGGTATGAAGGGGTCTAGTCTTGTTATCAGGTGACCTAACCTAATTTTACTACAAGGGCCTTCGTGTTTAATTTCCGACCAATCCAGGCATATTTGAAGCGATGCACATCTTTTAGCTGGGTGGTTGAGTCTAAAACACTGAAAACACCTCATAGGTATGAAGGGGTCTAGTCTTGTTATCAGATGACCTAACCTAATTTTACTACAAGGGCCTTCGTGTTTAATTTCCGAGCAATTCGGGCATATTTGAAGCGATGCACATCTTTTAGCTGGGTGGTTGAGTCTAAAACACTGATAACACCTCATAGGTAATGGTATGAAGGGGTCTAGTCTTGTTATCAGGTGACCTAACCTAATTTTACTACAAGGGCCTTCGTGTTTAATTTCCGAGCAATTCGGGCATATTTGAAGCGATGCACATCTTTTAGCTGGGTGGTTGAGTCTAAAACACTGATAACACCTCATAGGTAATGGTATGAAGGGGTCTAGTCTTGTTATCAGATGACCTAACCTAATTTTACTACAAGGGCCTTCGTGTTTAATTTCCGACCAATCCAGGCATATTTGAAGCGATGCACATCTTTTAGCTGGGTGGTTGAGTCTAAAACACTGAAAACACCTCATAGGTATGAAGGGGTCTAGTCTTGTTATCAGATGACCTAACCTAATTTTACTACAAGGGCCTTCGTGTTTAATTTCCGAGCAATTCGGGCATATTTGAAGCGATGCACATCTTTTAGCTGGGTGGTTGAGTCTAAAACACTGAAAACACCTCATAGGTATGAAGGGGTCTAGTCTTGTTATCAGATGACCTAACCTAATTTTACTACAAGGGCCTTCGTGTTTAATTTCCGAGCAATTCGGGCATATTTGAAGCGATGCACATCTTTTAGCTGGGCGGTTGAGTCTAAAACACTGAAAACACCTCATAGGTATGAAGGGGTCTAGTCTTGTTATCAGATGACCTAACCTAATTTTACTACAAGGGCCTTCGTGTTTAATTTCCGACCAATCCAGGCATATTTGAAGCGATGCACATCTTTTAGCTGGGTGGTTGAGTCTAAAACACTGAAAACACCTCATAGGTATGAAGGGGTCTAGTCTTGTTATCAGATGACCTAACCTAATTTTACTACAAGGGCCTTCGTGTTTAATTTCCGAGCAATTCGGGCATATTTGAAGCGATGCACATCTTTTAGCTGGGTGGTTGAGTCTAAAACACTGATAACACCTCATAGGTAATGGTATGAAGGGGTCTAGTCTTGTTATCAGATGACCTAACCTAATTTTACAACAAGGGCCTTCGTGTTTAATTTCCGAGCAATTCGGGCATATTAGAAGCGATGCACATCTTTTAGCTGGGTGGTTGAGTCTAAAACACTGATAACACCTCATAGGTTATGGTATGAAGGGGTCTAGTCTTGTTATCAGGTGACCTAACCTAATTTTACTACAAGGGCCTTTGTGTTTAATTTCCGAGCAATTCAAACATATTTGAAGCAATGCACATCTTTTAGCTGGGTGGTTGAGTCTAAAACACTGATAACACCTCATAGGTAATGGTATGAAGGGGTCTAGTCTTGTTATCAGGTGACCTAACCTAATTTTACTACAAGGGCCTTCGTGTTTAATTTCCGAGCAATTCGAGCATATTTGAAGCGATGCACATCTTTTAGCTGGGTGGTTGAGTCTAAAACACTGATAACACCTCATAGGTAATGGTATGAAGGGGTCTAGTCTTGTTATCAGGTGACCCAACCTAATTTTACTACAAGGGCCTTCGCGTTTAATTTCCGAGCAATTCGAGCATATTTGAAGCGATGCACATCTTTTAGCTGGGTGGTTGAGTCTAAAACACTGATAACACCTCATAGTTAATGGTATGAAGGGGTCTAGTCTTGTTATCAGGTGACCTAACCTAATTTTACTACAAGGGCCTTCGTGTTTAATTTCCGAGCAATTCGAGCATATTTGAAGCGATGCTCATCTTTTAGCTGGGTGGTTGAGTCTAAAACACTGATAACACCTCATAGGTAATGGTATGAAGGGGTCTAGTCTTGTTATCAGATGACCTAACCTAATTTTACTACAAGGGCCTTCGTGTTTTTTTTCCGAGCAATTCGGGCATATTTGAAGCGATGCACATCTTTTAGCTGGGTGGTTGAGTCTAAAACACTGATAACACCTCATAGGTAATGGTATGAAGGGGTCTAGTCTTGTTATCAGATGACCTAACCTAATTTTACTACAAGGGCCTTCGTGTTTAATTTCCGAGCAATTCGAGCATATTTGAAGCGATGCACATCTTTTAGCTGGGTGGTTGAGTCTAAAACACTGATAACACCTCATAGGTAATGGTATGAAGGGGTCTAGTCTTGTTATCAGATGACCTAACCTAATTTTACTACAAGGGCCTTCGTGTTTAATTTCCGAGCAATTCGGGCATATTTGAAGCGATGCACATCTTTTAGCTGGGTGGTTGAGTCTAAAACACTGATAACACCTCATAGGTAACGGTATGAAGGGGTCTAGTCTAGTTATCAGATGACCTAACCTAATTTTACTACAAGGGCCTTCGTGTTTAATTTCCGAGCAATTCGGGCATATTTGAAGCGATGCACATCTTTTAGCTGGGTGGTTGAGTCTAAAACACTGAAAACACCTCATAGGTAATGGTATGAAGGGGTCTAGTCTTGTTATCAGATGATCTAACCTAATTTTACTACAAGGGCCTTCGTGTTTAATTTCCGAGCAATTCGGGCATATTTGAAGCGATGCACATCTTTTAGCTGGGTGGTTGAGTCTAAAACACTGATAACACCTCATAGGTAATGGTATGAAGGGGTCTAGTCTTGTTATCAGATGACCTAACCTAATTTTACTACAAGGGCCTTCGTGTTTAATTTCCGAGCAATTCGAGCATATTTGAAGCGATGCACATCTTTTAGCTGGGTGGTTGAGTCTAAAACACTGATAACACCTCATAGGTAATGGTATGAAGGGGTCTAGTCTTGTTATCAGGTGACCTAACCTAATTTTACTACAAGGGCCTTCGTGTTTAATTTCCGAGCAATTCGGGCATATTTGAAGCGATGCACATCTTTTAGCTGGGTGGTTGAGTCTAAAACACTGAAAACACCTCATAGGTAATGGTATGAAGGGGTCTAGTCTTGTTATCAGGTGACCTAACCTAATTTTACTACAAGGGCCTTCGTGTTTAATTTCCGAGCAATTCGGGCATATTTGAAGCGATGCACATCTTTTAGCTGGGTGGTTGAGTCTAAAACACTGAAAACACCTCATAGGTAATGGTATGAAGGGGTCTAGTCTTGTTATCAGATGATCTAACCTAATTTTACTACAAGGGCCTTCGTGTTTAATTTCCGAGCAATTCGGGCATATTTGAAGCGATGCACATCTTTTAGCTGGGTGGTTGAGTCTAAAACACTGATAACACCTCATAGGTAATGGTATGAAGGGGTCTAGTCTTGTTATCAGATGACCTAACCTAATTTTACTACAAGGGCCTTCGTGTTTAATTTCCGAGCAATTCGGGCATATTTGAAGCGATGCACATCTTTTAGCTGGGTGGTTGAGTCTAAAACACTGATAACACCTCATAGGTAATGGTATGAAGGGGTCTAGTCTTGTTATCAGGTGACCTAACCTAATTTTACTACAAGGGCCTTCGTGTTTAATTTCCGAGCAATTCGAGCATATTTGAAGCGATGCACATCTTTTAGCTGGGTGGTTGAGTCTAAAACACTGATAACACCTCATAGGTAATGGTATGAAGGGGTCTAGTCTTGTTATCAGATGACCTAACCTAATTTTACTACAAGGGCCTTCGTGTTTAATTTCCGAGCAATTCGGGCATATTTGAAGCGATGCACATCTTTTAGCTGGGTGGTTGAGTCTAAAACACTGATAACACCTCATAGGTAATGGTATGAAGGGGTCTAGTCTTGTTATCAGGTGACCTAACCTAATTTTACTACAAGGGCCTTCGTGTTTAATTTCCGAGCAATTCGAGCATATTTGAAGCGATGCACATCTTTTAGCTGGGTGGTTGAGTCTAAAACACTGATAACACCTCATAGGTAATGGTATGAAGGGGTCTAGTCTTGTTATCAGATGACCTAACCTAATTTTACAACAAGGGCCTTCGTGTTTAATTTCCGAGCAATTCGGGCATATTTGAAGCGATGCACATCTTTTAGCTGGGTGGTTGAGTCTAAAACACTGATAACACCTCATAGGTTATGGTATGAAGGGGTCTAGTCTTGTTATCAGGTGACCTAACCTAATTTTACTACAAGGGCCTTTGTGTTTAATTTCCGAGCAATTCAAACATATTTGAAGCAATGCACATCTTTTAGCTGGGTGGTTGAGTCTAAAACACTGATAACACCTCATAGGTAATGGTATGAAGGGGTCTAGTCTTGTTATCAGGTGACCTAACCTAATTTTACTACAAGGGCCTTCGTGTTTAATTTCCGAGCAATTCGAGCATATTTGAAGCGATGCTCATCTTTTAGCTGGGTGGTTGAGTCTAAAACACTGATAACACCTCATAGGTAATGGTATGAAGGGGTCTAGTCTTGTTATCAGATGACCTAACCTAATTTTACTACAAGGGCCTTCGTGTTTTTTTTCCGAGCAATTCGGGCATATTTGAAGCGATGCACATCTTTTAGCTGGGTGGTTGAGTCTAAAACACTGATAACACCTCATAGGTAATGGTATGAAGGGGTCTAGTCTTGTTATCAGATGACCTAACCTAATTTTACTACAAGGGCCTTCGTGTTTAATTTCCGAGCAATTCGAGCATATTTGAAGCGATGCACATCTTTTAGCTGGGTGGTTGAGTCTAAAACACTGATAACACCTCATAGGTAATGGTATGAAGGGGTCTAGTCTTGTTATCAGATGACCTAACCTAATTTTACTACAAGGGCCTTCGTGTTTAATTTCCGAGCAATTCGGGCATATTTGAAGCGATGCACATCTTTTAGCTGGGTGGTTGAGTCTAAAACACTGATAACACCTCATAGGTAACGGTATGAAGGGGTCTAGTCTAGTTATCAGATGACCTAACCTAATTTTACTACAAGGGCCTTCGTGTTTAATTTCCGAGCAATTCGGGCATATTTGAAGCGATGCACATCTTTTAGCTGGGTGGTTGAGTCTAAAACACTGATAACACCTCATAGGTAATGGTATGAAGGGGTCTAGTCTTGTTATCAGATGACCTAACCTAATTTTACAACAAGGGCCTTCGTGTTTAATTTCCGAGCAATTCGGGCATATTTGAAGCGATGCACATCTTTTAGCTGGGTGGTTGAGTCTAAAACACTGATAACACCTCATAGGTTATGGTATGAAGGGGTCTAGTCTTGTTATCAGGTGACCTAACCTAATTTTACTACAAGGGCCTTTGTGTTTAATTTCCGAGCAATTCAAACATATTTGAAGCAATGCACATCTTTTAGCTGGGTGGTTGAGTCTAAAACACTGATAACACCTCATAGGTAATGGTATGAAGGGGTCTAGTCTTGTTATCAGGTGACCTAACCTAATTTTACTACAAGGGCCTTCGTGTTTAATTTCCGAGCAATTCGAGCATATTTGAAGCGATGCACATCTTTTAGCTGGGTGGTTGAGTCTAAAACACTGATAACACCTCATAGGTAATGGTATGAAGGGGTCTAGTCTTGTTATCAGGTGACCTAACCTAATTTTACTACAAGGGCCTTCGTGTTTAATTTCCGAGCAATTCGAGCATATTTGAAGCGATGCACATCTTTTAGCTGGGTGGTTGAGTCTAAAACACTGATAACACCTCATAGGTAATGGTATGAAGGGGTCTAGTCTTGTTATCAGGTGACCTAACCTAATTTTACTACAAGGGCCTTCGTGTTTAATTTCCGAGCAATTCGGGCATATTTGAAGCGATGCACATCTTTTAGCTGGGTGGTTGAGTCTAAAACACTGATAACAGCTCATAGGTAATGGTATGAAGGGGTCTAGTCTTGTTATCAGGTGACCTATCCTAATTTTACTACAAGGGCCTTCGTGTTTAATTTCCGAGCAATTCGGGCATATTTGAAGCGATGCACATCTTTTAGCTGGGTGGTTGAGTCTAAAACACTGATAACACCTCATAGGTAATGGTATGAAGGGGTCTAGTCTTGTTATCAGATGATCTAACCTAATTTTACTACAAGGGCCTTCGTGTTTAATTTCCGAGCAATTCGGGCATATTTGAAGCGATGCACATCTTTTAGCTGGGTGGTTGAGTCTAAAACACTGATAACACCTCATAGGTAATGGTATGAAGGGGTCTAGTCTTGTTATCAGGTGACCTAACCTAATTTTACTACAAGGGCCTTCGTGTTTAATTTCCGAGCAATTCGGGCATATTTGAAGCGATGCACATCTTTTAGCTGGGTGGTTGAGTCTAAAACACTGAAAACACCTCATAGGTAATGGTATGAAGGGGTCTAGTCTTGTTATCAGGTGACCTAACCTAATTTTACTACAAGGGCCTTCGTGTTTAATTTCCGAGCAATTCGGGCATATTTGAAGCAATGCACATCTTTTAGCTGGGTGGTTGAGTCTAAAACACTGAAAACACCTCATAGGTAATGGTATGAAGGGGTCTAGTCTTGTTATCAGATGATCTAACCTAATTTTACTACAAGGGCCTTCGTGTTTAATTTCCGAGCAATTCGGGCATATTTGAAGCGATGCACATCTTTTAGCTGGGTGGTTGAGTCTAAAACACTGATAACACCTCATAGGTAATGGTATGAAGGGGTCTAGTCTTGTTATCAGATGACCTAACCTAATTTTACTACAAGGGCCTTCGTGTTTAATTTCCGAGCAATTCGAGCATATTTGAAGCGATGCACATCTTTTAGCTGGGTGGTTGAGTCTAAAACACTGATAACACCTCATAGGTAATGGTATGAAGGGGTCTAGTCTTGTTATCAGGTGACCTAACCTAATTTTACTACAAGGGCCTTCGTGTTTAATTTCCGAGCAATTCGGGCATATTTGAAGCGATGCACATCTTTTAGCTGGGTGGTTGAGTCTAAAACACTGATAACACCTCATAGGTTATGGTATGAAGGGGTCTAGTCTTGTTATCAGGTGACCTAACCTAATTTTACTACAAGGGCCTTTGTGTTTAATTTCCGAGCAATTCAAACATATTTGAAGCAATGCACATCTTTTAGCTGGGTGGTTGAGTCTAAAACACTGATAACACCTCATAGGTAATGGTATGAAGGGGTCTAGTCTTGTTATCAGGTGACCTAACCTAATTTTACTACAAGGGCCTTCGTGTTTAATTTCCGAGCAATTCGAGCATATTTGAAGCGATGCACATCTTTTAGCTGGGTGGTTGAGTCTAAAACACTGATAACACCTCATAGGTAATGGTATGAAGGGGTCTAGTCTTGTTATCAGGTGACCTAACCTAATTTTACTACAAGGGCCTTCGTGTTTAATTTCCGAGCAATTCGAGCATATTTGAAGCGATGCACATCTTTTAGCTGGGTGGTTGAGTCTAAAACACTGATAACACCTCATAGGTAATGGTATGAAGGGGTCTAGTCTTGTTATCAGGTGACCTAACCTAATTTTACTACAAGGGCCTTCGTGTTTAATTTCCGAGCAATTCGGGCATATTTGAAGCGATGCACATCTTTTAGCTGGGTGGTTGAGTCTAAAACACTGATAACACCTCATAGGTAATGGTATGAAGGGGTCTAGTCTTGTTATCAGGTGACCTATCCTAATTTTACTACAAGGGCCTTCGTGTTTAATTTCCGAGCAATTCGGGCATATTTGAAGCGATGCACATCTTTTAGCTGGGTGGTTGAGTCTAAAACACTGATAACACCTCATAGGTAATGGTATGAAGGGGTCTAGTCTTGTTATCAGATGATCTAACCTAATTTTACTACAAGGGCCTTCGTGTTTAATTTCCGAGCAATTCGGGCATATTTGAAGCGATGCACATCTTTTAGCTGGGTGGTTGAGTCTAAAACACTGATAACACCTCATAGGTAATGGTATGAAGGGGTCTAGTCTTGTTATCAGGTGACCTAACCTAATTTTACTACAAGGGCCTTCGTGTTTAATTTCCGAGCAATTCGGGCATATTTGAAGCGATGCACATCTTTTAGCTGGGTGGTTGAGTCTAAAACACTGAAAACACCTCATAGGTAATGGTATGAAGGGGTCTAGTCTTGTTATCAGGTGACCTAACCTAATTTTACTACAAGGGCCTTCGTGTTTAATTTCCGAGCAATTCGGGGATATTTGAAGCAATGCACATCTTTTAGCTGGGTGGTTGAGTCTAAAACACTGAAAACACCTCATAGGTAATGGTATGAAGGGGTCTAGTCTTGTTATCAGATGATCTAACCTAATTTTACTACAAGGGCCTTCGTGTTTAATTTCCGAGCAATTCGGGCATATTTGAAGCGATGCACATCTTTTAGCTGGGTGGTTGAGTCTAAAACACTGATAACACCTCATAGGTAATGGTATGAAGGGGTCTAGTCTTGTTATCAGATGACCTAACCTAATTTTACTACAAGGGCCTTCGTGTTTAATTTCCGAGCAATTCGAGCATATTTGAAGCGATGCACATCTTTTAGCTGGGTGGTTGAGTCTAAAACACTGATAACACCTCATAGGTAATGGTATGAAGGGGTCTAGTCTTGTTATCAGGTGACCTAACCTAATTTTACTACAAGGGCCTTCGTGTTTAATTTCCGAGCAATTCGGGCATATTTGAAGCGATGCACATCTTTTAGCTGGGTGGTTGAGTCTAAAACACTGATAACACCTCATAGGTAATGGTATGAAGGGGTCTAGTCTTGTTATCAGATGACCTAACCTAATTTTACTACAAGGGCCTTCGTGTTTAATTTCCGAGCAATTCGGGCATATTTGAAGCGATGCACATCTTTTAGCTGGGTGGTTGAGTCTAAAACACTGATAACACCTCGTAGGTAATGGTATGAAGGGGTCTAGTCTTGTTATCAGGTGACCTAACCTAATTTTACTACAAGGGCCTTCGTGTTTAATTTCCGAGCAATTCGGGCATATTTGAAGCGATGCACATCTTTTAGCTGGGTGGTTGAGTCTAAAACACTGATAACACCTCATAGGTAATGGTATGAAGGGGTCTAGTCTTGTTATCAGGTGACCTAACCTAATTTTACTACAAGGGCCTTCGTGTTTAATTTCCGAGCAATTCGAGCATATTTGAAGCGATGCACATCTTTTAGCTGGGTGGTTGAGTCTAAAACACTGAAAACACCTCATAGGTAATGGTATGAAGGGGTCTAGTCTTGTTATCAGGTGACCTAACCTAATTTTACTACAAGGGCCTTCGTGTTTAATTTCCGAGCAATTCGGGCATATTTGAAGCGATGCACATCTTTTAGCTGGGTGGTTAAGTCTAAAACACTGAAAACACCTCATAGGTAATGGTATGAAGGGGTCTAGTCTTGTTATCAGATGACCTAACCTAATTTTACTACAAGGGCCTTCGTGTTTAATTTCCGAGCAATTCGGGCATATTTGAAGCGATGCACATCTTTTAGCTGGATGGTTGAGTCTAAAACACTGATAACACCTCATAGGTAATGATATGAAGGGGTCTAGTCTTGTTATCAGATGACCTAACCTAATTTTACTACAAGGGCCTTCGTGTTTAATTTCCGAGCAATTCGAGCATATTTGAAGCGATGCACATCTTTTAGCTGGGTGGTTGAGCCTAAAACACTGATAACACCTCATAGGTAATGGTATGAAGGGGTCTAGTCTTGTTATCAGGTGACCTAACCTAATTTTACTACAAGGGCCTTCGTGTTTAATTTCCGAGCAATTCGGGCATATTTGAAGCGATGCACATCTTTTAGCTGGGTGGTTGAGTCTAAAACACTGATAACACCTCATAGGTAATGGTATGAAGGGGTCTAGTCTTGTTATCAGATGACCTAACCTAATTTTACAACAAGGGCCTTCGTGTTTAATTTCCGAGCAATTCGGGCATATTTGAAGCGATGCACATCTTTTAGCTGGGTGGTTGAGTCTAAAACACTGATAACACCTCATAGGTTATGGTATGAAGGGGTCTAGTCTTGTTATCAGGTGACCTAACCTAATTTTACTACAAGGGCCTTTGTGTTTAATTTCCGAGCAATTCAAACATATTTGAAGCAATGCACATCTTTTAGCTGGGTGGTTGAGTCTAAAACACTGATAACACCTCATAGGTAATGGTATGAAGGGGTCTAGTCTTGTTATCAGGTGACCTAACCTAATTTTACTACAAGGGCCTTCGTGTTTAATTTCCGAGCAATTCGAGCATATTTGAAGCGATGCACATCTTTTAGCTGGGTGGTTGAGTCTAAAACACTGATAACACCTCATAGGTAATGGTATGAAGGGGTCTAGTCTTGTTATCAGGTGACCTAACCTAATTTTACTACAAGGGCCTTCGTGTTTAATTTCCGAGCAATTCGAGCATATTTGAAGCGATGCACATCTTTTAGCTGGGTGGTTGAGTCTAAAACACTGATAACACCTCATAGGTAATGGTATGAAGGGGTCTAGTCTTGTTATCAGGTGACCTAACCTAATTTTACTACAAGGGCCTTCGTGTTTAATTTCCGAGCAATTCGGGGATATTTGAAGCAATGCACATCTTTTAGCTGGGTGGTTGAGTCTAAAACACTGAAAACACCTCATAGGTAATGGTATGAAGGGGTCTAGTCTTGTTATCAGATGACCTAACCTAATTTTACTACAAGGGCCTTCGTGTTTAATTTCCGAGCAATTCGGGCATATTTGAAGCGATGCACATCTTTTAGCTGGGTGGTTGAGTCTAAAACACTGATAACACCTCATAGGTAATGGTATGAAGGGGTCTAGTCTTGTTATCAGATGACCTAACCTAATTTTACTACAAGGGCCTTCGTGTTTAATTTCCGAGCAATTCGGGCATATTTGAAGCGATGCACATCTTTTAGCTGGGTGGTTGAGTCTAAAACACTGATAACACCTCATAGGTAATGGTATGAAGGGGTCTAGTCTTGTTATCAGGTGACCTAACCTAATTTTACTACAAGGGCCTTCGTGTTTAATTTCCGAGCAATTCGAGCATATTTGAAGCGATGCACATCTTTTAGCTGGGTGGTTGAGTCTAAAACACTGAAAACACCTCATAGGTAATGGTATGAAGGGGTCTAGTCTTGTTATCAGGTGACCTAACCTAATTTTACTACAAGGGCCTTCGTGTTTAATTTCCGAGCAATTCGGGCATATTTGAAGCGATGCACATCTTTTAGCTGGGTGGTTAAGTCTAAAACACTGAAAACACCTCATAGGTAATGGTATGAAGGGGTCTAGTCTTGTTATCAGATGACCTAACCTAATTTTACTACAAGGGCCTTCGTGTTTAATTTCCGAGCAATTCGGGCATATTTGAAGCGATGCACATCTTTTAGCTGGATGGTTGAGTCTAAAACACTGATAACACCTCATAGGTAATGATATGAAGGGGTCTAGTCTTGTTATCAGATGACCTAACCTAATTTTACTACAAGGGCCTTCGTGTTTAATTTCCGAGCAATTCGAGCATATTTGAAGCGATGCACATCTTTTAGCTGGGTGGTTGAGCCTAAAACACTGATAACACCTCATAGGTAATGGTATGAAGGGGTCTAGTCTTGTTATCAGGTGACCTAACCTAATTTTACTACAAGGGCCTTCGTGTTTAATTTCCGAGCAATTCGGGCATATTTGAAGCGATGCACATCTTTTAGCTGGGTGGTTGAGTCTAAAACACTGATAACACCTCATAGGTAATGGTATGAAGGGGTCTAGTCTTGTTATCAGATGACCTAACCTAATTTTACAACAAGGGCCTTCGTGTTTAATTTCCGAGCAATTCGGGCATATTTGAAGCGATGCACATCTTTTAGCTGGGTGGTTGAGTCTAAAACACTGATAACACCTCATAGGTTATGGTATGAAGGGGTCTAGTCTTGTTATCAGGTGACCTAACCTAATTTTACTACAAGGGCCTTTGTGTTTAATTTCCGAGCAATTCAAACATATTTGAAGCAATGCACATCTTTTAGCTGGGTGGTTGAGTCTAAAACACTGATAACACCTCATAGGTAATGGTATGAAGGGGTCTAGTCTTGTTATCAGGTGACCTAACCTAATTTTACTACAAGGGCCTTCGTGTTTAATTTCCGAGCAATTCGAGCATATTTGAAGCGATGCACATCTTTTAGCTGGGTGGTTGAGTCTAAAACACTGATAACACCTCATAGGTAATGGTATGAAGGGGTCTAGTCTTGTTATCAGGTGACCTAACCTAATTTTACTACAAGGGCCTTCGTGTTTAATTTCCGAGCAATTCGAGCATATTTGAAGCGATGCACATCTTTTAGCTGGGTGGTTGAGTCTAAAACACTGATAACACCTCATAGGTAATGGTATGAAGGGGTCTAGTCTTGTTATCAGGTGACCTAACCTAATTTTACTACAAGGGCCTTCGTGTTTAATTTCCGAGCAATTCGGGCATATTTGAAGCGATGCACATCTTTTAGCTGGGTGGTTGAGTCTAAAACACTGATAACACCTCATAGGTAATGGTATGAAGGGGTCTAGTCTTGTTATCAGGTGACCTATCCTAATTTTACTACAAGGGCCTTCGTGTTTAATTTCCGAGCAATTCGGGCATATTTGAAGCGATGCACATCTTTTAGCTGGGTGGTTGAGTCTAAAACACTGATAACACCTCATAGGTAATGGTATGAAGGGGTCTAGTCTTGTTATCAGATGATCTAACCTAATTTTACTACAAGGGCCTTCGTGTTTAATTTCCGAGCAATTCGGGCATATTTGAAGCGATGCACATCTTTTAGCTGGGTGGTTGAGTCTAAAACACTGATAACACCTCATAGGTAATGGTATGAAGGGGTCTAGTCTTGTTATCAGGTGACCTAACCTAATTTTACTACAAGGGCCTTCGTGTTTAATTTCCGAGCAATTCGGGCATATTTGAAGCGATGCACATCTTTTAGCTGGGTGGTTGAGTCTAAAACACTGAAAACACCTCATAGGTAATGGTATGAAGGGGTCTAGTCTTGTTATCAGGTGACCTAACCTAATTTTACTACAAGGGCCTTCGTGTTTAATTTCCGAGCAATTCGGGCATATTTGAAGCAATGCACATCTTTTAGCTGGGTGGTTGAGTCTAAAACACTGAAAACACCTCATAGGTAATGGTATGAAGGGGTCTAGTCTTGTTATCAGATGATCTAACCTAATTTTACTACAAGGGCCTTCGTGTTTAATTTCCGAGCAATTCGGGCATATTTGAAGCGATGCACATCTTTTAGCTGGGTGGTTGAGTCTAAAACACTGATAACACCTCATAGGTAATGGTATGAAGGGGTCTAGTCTTGTTATCAGATGACCTAACCTAATTTTACTACAAGGGCCTTCGTGTTTAATTTCCGAGCAATTCGAGCATATTTGAAGCGATGCACATCTTTTAGCTGGGTGGTTGAGTCTAAAACACTGATAACACCTCATAGGTAATGGTATGAAGGGGTCTAGTCTTGTTATCAGGTGACCTAACCTAATTTTACTACAAGGGCCTTCGTGTTTAATTTCCGAGCAATTCGGGCATATTTGAAGCGATGCACATCTTTTAGCTGGGTGGTTGAGTCTAAAACACTGATAACACCTCATAGGTTATGGTATGAAGGGGTCTAGTCTTGTTATCAGGTGACCTAACCTAATTTTACTACAAGGGCCTTTGTGTTTAATTTCCGAGCAATTCAAACATATTTGAAGCAATGCACATCTTTTAGCTGGGTGGTTGAGTCTAAAACACTGATAACACCTCATAGGTAATGGTATGAAGGGGTCTAGTCTTGTTATCAGGTGACCTAACCTAATTTTACTACAAGGGCCTTCGTGTTTAATTTCCGAGCAATTCGAGCATATTTGAAGCGATGCACATCTTTTAGCTGGGTGGTTGAGTCTAAAACACTGATAACACCTCATAGGTAATGGTATGAAGGGGTCTAGTCTTGTTATCAGGTGACCTAACCTAATTTTACTACAAGGGCCTTCGTGTTTAATTTCCGAGCAATTCGAGCATATTTGAAGCGATGCACATCTTTTAGCTGGGTGGTTGAGTCTAAAACACTGATAACACCTCATAGGTAATGGTATGAAGGGGTCTAGTCTTGTTATCAGGTGACCTAACCTAATTTTACTACAAGGGCCTTCGTGTTTAATTTCCGAGCAATTCGGGCATATTTGAAGCGATGCACATCTTTTAGCTGGGTGGTTGAGTCTAAAACACTGATAACACCTCATAGGTAATGGTATGAAGGGGTCTAGTCTTGTTATCAGGTGACCTATCCTAATTTTACTACAAGGGCCTTCGTGTTTAATTTCCGAGCAATTCGGGCATATTTGAAGCGATGCACATCTTTTAGCTGGGTGGTTGAGTCTAAAACACTGATAACACCTCATAGGTAATGGTATGAAGGGGTCTAGTCTTGTTATCAGATGATCTAACCTAATTTTACTACAAGGGCCTTCGTGTTTAATTTCCGAGCAATTCGGGCATATTTGAAGCGATGCACATCTTTTAGCTGGGTGGTTGAGTCTAAAACACTGATAACACCTCATAGGTAATGGTATGAAGGGGTCTAGTCTTGTTATCAGGTGACCTAACCTAATTTTACTACAAGGGCCTTCGTGTTTAATTTCCGAGCAATTCGGGCATATTTGAAGCGATGCACATCTTTTAGCTGGGTGGTTGAGTCTAAAACACTGAAAACACCTCATAGGTAATGGTATGAAGGGGTCTAGTCTTGTTATCAGGTGACCTAACCTAATTTTACTACAAGGGCCTTCGTGTTTAATTTCCGAGCAATTCGGGCATATTTGAAGCAATGCACATCTTTTAGCTGGGTGGTTGAGTCTAAAACACTGAAAACACCTCATAGGTAATGGTATGAAGGGGTCTAGTCTTGTTATCAGATGATCTAACCTAATTTTACTACAAGGGCCTTCGTGTTTAATTTCCGAGCAATTCGGGCATATTTGAAGCGATGCACATCTTTTAGCTGGGTGGTTGAGTCTAAAACACTGATAACACCTCATAGGTAATGGTATGAAGGGGTCTAGTCTTGTTATCAGATGACCTAACCTAATTTTACTACAAGGGCCTTCGTGTTTAATTTCCGAGCAATTCGAGCATATTTGAAGCGATGCACATCTTTTAGCTGGGTGGTTGAGTCTAAAACACCGATAACACCTCATAGGTAATGGTATGAAGGGGTCTAGTCTTGTTATCAGGTGACCTAACCTAATTTTACTACAAGGGCCTTCGTGTTTAATTTCCGAGCAATTCGGGCATATTTGAAGCGATGCACATCTTTTAGCTGGGTGGTTGAGTCTAAAACACTGAAAACACCTCATAGGTAATGGTATGAAGGGGTCTAGTCTTGTTATCAGGTGACCTAACCTAATTTTACTACAAGGGCCTTCGTGTTTAATTTCCGAGCAATTCGGGCATATTTGAAGCGATGCACATCTTTTAGCTGGGTGGTTGAGTCTAAAACACTGAAAACACCTCATAGGTAATGGTATGAAGGGGTCTAGTCTTGTTATCAGATGATCTAACCTAATTTTACTACAAGGGCCTTCGTGTTTAATTTCCGAGCAATTCGGGCATATTTGAAGCGATGCACATCTTTTAGCTGGGTGGTTGAGTCTAAAACACTGATAACACCTCATAGGTAATGGTATGAAGGGGTCTAGTCTTGTTATCAGATGACCTAACCTAATTTTACTACAAGGGCCTTCGTGTTTAATTTCCGAGCAATTCGGGCATATTTGAAGCGATGCACATCTTTTAGCTGGGTGGTTGAGTCTAAAACACTGATAACACCTCGTAGGTAATGGTATGAAGGGGTCTAGTCTTGTTATCAGGTGACCTAACCTAATTTTACTACAAGGGCCTTCGTGTTTAATTTCCGAGCAATTCGGGCATATTTGAAGCGATGCACATCTTTTAGCTGGGTGGTTGAGTCTAAAACACTGATAACACCTCATAGGTAATGGTATGAAGGGGTCTAGTCTTGTTATCAGGTGACCTAACCTAATTTTACTACAAGGGCCTTCGTGTTTAATTTCCGAGCAATTCGAGCATATTTGAAGCGATGCACATCTTTTAGCTGGGTGGTTGAGTCTAAAACACTGAAAACACCTCATAGGTAATGGTATGAAAGGGTCTAGTCTTGTTATCAGGTGACCTAACCTAATTTTACTACAAGGGCCTTCGTGTTTAATTTCCGAGCAATTCGGGCATATTTGAAGCGATGCACATCTTTTAGCTGGGTGGTTAAGTCTAAAACACTGAAAACACCTCATAGGTAATGGTATGAAGGGGTCTAGTCTTGTTATCAGATGACCTAACCTAATTTTACTACAAGGGCCTTCGTGTTTAATTTCCGAGCAATTCGGGCATATTTGAAGCGATGCACATCTTTTAGCTGGATGGTTGAGTCTAAAACACTGATAACACCTCATAGGTAATGATATGAAGGGGTCTAGTCTTGTTATCAGATGACCTAACCTAATTTTACTACAAGGGCCTTCGTGTTTAATTTCCGAGCAATTCGAGCATATTTGAAGCGATGCACATCTTTTAGCTGGGTGGTTGAGCCTAAAACACTGATAACACCTCATAGGTAATGGTATGAAGGGGTCTAGTCTTGTTATCAGGTGACCTAACCTAATTTTACTACAAGGGCCTTCGTGTTTAATTTCCGAGCAATTCGGGCATATTTGAAGCGATGCACATCTTTTAGCTGGGTGGTTGAGTCTAAAACACTGATAACACCTCATAGGTAATGGTATGAAGGGGTCTAGTCTTGTTATCAGATGACCTAACCTAATTTTACTACAAGGGCCTTCGTGTTTAATTTCCGAGCAATTCGAGCATATTTGAAGCGATGCACATCTTTTAGCTGGGTGGTTGAGCCTAAAACACTGATAACACCTCATAGGTAATGGTATGAAGGGGTCTAGTCTTGTTATCAGGTGACCTAACCTAATTTTACTACAAGGGCCTTCGTGTTTAATTTCCGAGCAATTCGAGCATATTTGAAGCGATGCACATCTTTTAGCTGGGTGGTTGAGTCTAAAACACTGAAAACACCTCATAGGTAATGGTATGAAGGGGTCTAGTCTTGTTATCAGGTGACCTAACCTAATTTTACTACAAGGGCCTTCGTGTTTAATTTCCGAGCAATTCGAGCATATTTGAAGCGATGCACATCTTTTAGCTGGGTTGTTGAGTCTAAAACACTGAAAACACCTCATAGGTAATGGTATGAAGGGGTCTAGTCTTGTTATCAGATGACCTAACCTAATTTTACTACAAGGGCCTTCGTGTTTAATTTCCGAGCAATTCGAGCATATTTGAAGCGATGCACATCTTTTAGCTGGGTGGTTGAGTCTAAAACACTGAAAACACCTCATAGGTAATGGTATGAAGGGGTCTAGTCTTGTTATCAGATGACCTAACCTTATTTTACTACAAGGGCCTTCGTGTTTAATTTCCGAGCAATTCGAGCATATTTGAAGCGATGCACATCTTTTAGCTGGGTGGTTGAGTCTAAAACACTGAAAACACCTCATAGGTAATGGTATGAAGGGGTCTAGTCTTGTTATCAGATGATCTAACCTAATTTTACTACAAGGGCCTTCGTGTTTAATTTCCGAGCAATTCGGGCATATTTGAAGCGATGCACATCTTTTAGCTGGGTGGTTGAGTCTAAAACACTGATAACACCTCATAGGTAATGGTATGAAGGGGTCTAGTCTTGTTATCAGGTGACCTAACCTAATTTTACTACAAGGGCCTTCGTGTTTAATTTCCGAGCAATTCGAGCATATTTGAAGCGATGCACATCTTTTAGCTGGGTGGTTGAGTCTAAAACACTGATAACACCTCATAGGTAATGGTATGAAGGGGTCTAGTCTTGTTATCAGATGACCCAACCTAATTTTACTACAAGGGCCTTCGTGTTTAATTTCCGAGCAATTCGAGCATATTTGAAGCGATGCACATCTTTTAGCTGGGTGGTTGAGTCTAAAACACTGATAACACCTCATAGGTAATGGTATGAAGGGGTCTAGTCGTGTTATCAGGTGACCTAACCTAATTTTACTACAAGGGCCTTCGTGTTTAATTTCCGAGCAATTCGAGCATATTTGAAGCGATGCACATCTTTTAGCTGGGTGGTTGAGTCTAAAACACTGATAACACCTCATAGGTAATGGTATGAAGGGGTCTAGTCTTGTTATCAGGTGACCTAACCTAATTTTACTACAAGGGCCTTCGTGTTTAATTTCCGAGCAATTCGAGCATATTTGAAGCGATGCACATCTTTTAGCTGGGTGGTTGAGTCTAAAACACTGATAACACCTCATAGGTAATGGTATGAAGGGGTCTAGTCTTGTTATCAGGTGACCTATCCTAATTTTACTACAAGGGCCTTCGTGTTTAATTTCCGAGCAATTCGAGCATATTTGAAGCGATGCACATCTTTTAGCTGGGTGGTTGAGTCTAAAACACTGATAACACCTCATAGGTAATGGTATGAAGGGGTCTAGTCTTGTTATCAGATGACCTAACCTAATTTTACTACAAGGGCCTTCGTGTTTAATTTCCGAGCAATTCGGGCATATTTGAAGCGATGCACATCTTTTAGCTGGGTGGTTGAGTCTAAAACACTGATAACACCTCATAGGTAATGGTATGAAGGGGTCTAGTCTTGTTATCAGGTGACCTAACCTAATTTTACTACAAGGGCCTTCGTGTTTAATTTCCGAGCAATTCGAGCATATTTGAAGCGATGCACATCTTTTAGCTGGGTGGTTGAGTCTAAAACACTGATAACACCTCATAGGTAATGGTATGAAGGGGTCTAGTCTTGTTATCAGGTGACCTATCCTAATTTTACTACAAGGGCCTTCGTGTTTAATTTCCGAGCAATTCGGGCATATTTAAAGCGATGCACATCTTTTAGCTGGGTGGTTGAGTCTAAAACACTGATAACACCTCATAGGTAATGGTATGAAGGGGTCTAGTCTTGTTATCAGATGACCTAACCTAATTTTACTACAAGGGCCTTCGTGTTTAATTTCCGAGCAATTCGGGCATATTTGAAGCGATGCACATCTTTTAGCTGGGTGGTTGAGTCTAAAACACTGATAACACCTCATAGGTAATGGTATGAAGGGGTCTAGTCTTGTTATCAGGTGACCTAACCTAATTTTACTACAAGGGCCTTCGTGTTTAATTTCCGAGCAATTCGAGCATATTTGAAGCGATGCACATCTTTTAGCTGGGTGGTTGAGTCTAAAACACTGATAACACCTCATAGGTAATGGTATGAAGGGGTCTAGTCTTGTTATCAGGTGACCTATCCTAATTTACTACAAGGGCCTTCGTGTTTAATTTCCGAGCAATTCGGGCATATTTAAAGCGATGCACATCTTTTAGCTGGGTGGTTGAGTCTAAAACACTGATAACACCTCATAGGTAATGGTATGAAGGGGTCTAGTCTTGTTATCAGATGACCTAACCTTATTTTGCTAGGCAACGAGCCGCCATTGAATGTTACTACAAACAATACTCTTCCTTTCTTCGGAGTTATTTCTTGTAACAATATTACAATAATCTTCTTTAAGATCGTTCAGGATAATCGAGTCTGACATATTTTCGATATCTTGTCAACGAAAAATACCTTTTATATAATTCAATTTGTCATGTGGAGTAACAGAAATATTGTAATGATTGTAGAATTTCTTTGAATCCAGTAGACTTTTACTAAGATTTAGGTTTGGGCATCTTATTAATAAGGTTCCATTTCTTATATTTTTGTTAAGACTTAGCTCTTTACTAAATTGTTTACCCCACTTATATATTAAAAAAGGAATATATTGTTGAAATTTTTACCTTCATCTACTATGATAACGGTTAGGAACTCATAGAATTCTTCATCAGACGAATTATTTTCTTCATTTACTGCATCAAACCAATTCTTCTTATTTTCCGAGTCACTAATTTGCACTTTTGAACTATTATTTCGTTTATCTAATATCATAATGTTGGGTTTTTAGTTGGAGACTAAAAGCACACAGCTTTTAGCTACAAAACCAAACATATGATCTCCAAATATTTATTAGCAAATGTGTATTCGACAAAACCAAAGAAAAGAAAAGAAAAGACGAATAATAAACAGACATTTGATGAAGGAGATTACGTTAGAATTTCCAAACACAAAAGTCTACTTTGAAAAGGTTATACTCCGAATTGGACAGCTGAAATATTTATAATAATCAAAGTTGGGAATACGAAACCTTATACATACCATTTGGAAGATGAGAATGGTGAACCAATTAAAGGCTCGTTTTATGGAGAAGAAATTGAAAAAGTCAAATATCCAGACGTATATCTTGTTGAGAAAGTTTTAAAAAGGAAAGGAAAAAAACTTGTATGTGAAATGGATGGGATTATCTCAGAAATCATGGATCAAAGAAAATCATATTGCTTAACAATTACACATATGTATTTATTATTTAAAATGGATGGACCGTTTTTGTTGGTTCACGAACTCGTTCAATCATTTGATTGGGGAATACTACATACCAAGTTTCGTGGGGAAGAAACAAAAACTCTCGCCGGTATCCCCCCGTTAAAATTTATATATATATATATATATATATATATATATATATATATATATATATATATATATATATATATATGTCTGTTAACACGATAGCGGCCAGAGTTTTTGTTTTTTCTTCACGAAACGTGGTATATAGCGTTCAATAAGCAAACGATTGAACGAGTTCGTTAACCACCAAAATCGGTCCACCGAGAGTGGGGGTTTACTCCGGACCCAAAACACTAATTTGACCATGCCAGCCGTAGTTTTTGTTATATTTCAACGAAACTCGGTATTCGTGGCGGTAATCAAAAGAGAAAAATGGGTTGTAAAAATAAACTAAATCGGGTTATTTGGAGGGGGGGGGGTTACTCCGGAGCTAAAGTACTAATATACTCATACCGGGCGTAATTTCTGCTGTATTGTAACGAAACGCGGTATACTTCGTGGGTATCTTATAAGAAAGAAGTGTTGTAAAAATTAAGTAAATCGGTCTATTGGAAAGGAGGGTTTACTTTAAACTCTGTTTCATTAGAATTAGCCGGCCAGGCGTAAGTTCCCAAAGGCGCCGCGAGGAGCGCTATCTCCCACTAGGGGGACTGTATCCTGTCCCTGCGTCAGATCAAAAGACGGAAAATGAAGTTTTTGTGTATTTATTAAGTAGTACAGTATCATGTATTAACATCACTCGGAAGCAAATTATTTACAAAATTATTAATTGAACAGTTCTCATAAGAAATGTAAATGAGCAGAACTATTCACGTTTTTATTTTATTTATATAGGTTATTTACAGCAAATTATTCAGAAATGTAGTCTACACTACAAAAATTCTGAGGAAAGTGCTTAGTTATGCAGCTCCTGCGTGACGGACTTTTTCCTTTTCCAACTGTACTCCTACAACGTTGTCAGCAAATATAATCCTGTCATTAAAATTTGGTTTGTTTACAAGTTTTCTCAATGATTTTGTATTAGTGTTTTCTCAACAATTTTTAAATCTATTCGTTTTCGAACGTTTTCCATAAATTTACAGCATATGAGGTTGACCTCACGACGCAATCCGGAAGTGCCGACTAGAAACTTTCTCGTTTCAGACCCCATAGATCACGAAAAAAAAACACGGTCAACGATCTCCTCTCAACAAAATAATAACTGCTTCTATTTTAATCTTTCCAAATTAGACTCGGGATAAGAACGGAACCGCGCTAAGATGATGCAGTTCCTGCGGGTCGGACTTTTTGGTTTTGGTACTGACAATCATGGGATTCAGTTGAAACATTTTTTGCATGTTTGAATTTCATCAAAACTAACATGTTAAACTTTTGGTTACGTTTGGAGTTAAGGAAGGGTTGGAATAAAATATTTTATGAACAGACATGAAAAGTTTTGGGAACTTAATAATATAATAATAATAATAATATATTTTCATTAATATCTCGAAAACGGTTGAAAATCTTGTGAAGCGAAAGGTTACCATTCGAAAGCTTACTAAATGATCTACAAAAAAGGTTCTGAAGAAAGTTTTGAATAAGCGATGTCAATCGGAGCAATAAGTTCTTAAACTTTGAAGTAATTGATTTCGTTTATTCGAACGGTTCTTTTTGTCTGTTTTTATTCCTTGTTATTTTTTAATTGCTTAAAGTTGGATAATGTATTTGACAATAAAACAGATTAAGTAAAATAAGAAAAACAATTCATTGTTAGAAATATAGCTTGCCAAGAGAAAGAGATTCGATGACGTCTTTTGAATATTTTAAATTGCCTTTATGATGTTCGTTTTTTATTTCATATTTCAATTGATTTTATTTGCAGAATTATTACTATAGTAGAAGAACACAAGAAAATGTGAAAATTTATGATATTTTTCAATGCATTCAACGTATGAATTAGGTATCTCTAAAAGAGGATTCTGGGGTCTGTCGGACTCGACCAGGTAAAGCCATAAAACCCTTTGAACAAAGGCCGAACAAAATATTATCTGTTTCTATTCTAAGCTTTTCAAATGACAAAAGGGATATGAACGGGACCGCGCTAAGATGATGCAGTTCCTGCGAGTCGGACATTTTTCTTCTTTTTTTTTTCTTGCCGCTAACAATCCACCTCGAGCTTAGGTGTTTTCATCGAGAAAGTACCTTCTAATAAAATTGACACTCTCGCTCTCGAACCTTACTAGTCTCTTGTTAGATAGATCAGGACTTATGTTTCGCCGGTTTCTGTAATGTTTGACACCACGCAGCACAGTGGGACGGAATGCCTATAATGCGGCCAAAAGTTTCTAGTTAAGGTTTTTTTATCATTGGGTTGGCATTTTTGATAAATTTATAATCAAACACCCTAATAATAACAAGACAATAAGTTTAACATCAATTGCTAAATTTTTATTTCATTTTTACCAAGTTTTATCGTATAACAAGACGCCATATTGCATTCCGCCATTTTATTTTTTTTTTTGCATTTTTGATAAATTTGTAATCACAGACCTTCATAATCACCAACCAGTAATTTTATGATCAACGACTAAAGGGGTCTCCCGTGGTCTAATGGCTAGCGCCTTGGATTCATAAGCGGGAGATGGTGGGTTCGATTCCCAAACTCCGGCAGGAATTTTATCATCCCACGGCTCGCTGGTAAAATTCCTCGCTAAACCCTGGATGTCGGCGCTAATGACCTAGATGTAGATGAGACGTAAAAAAAAAAACAAAAAAAAAAAAACACGACTAAATTTTTATTTCATTTTTACCAAGTTTTTTCGTAAAACACGACGCCATTTTGATTTTTTTTAAATTCTGACAACGGATTCGTAATCAGCTACCCCCAAAACCCCTGAATACGTAATTGTAGATCGTCCCCTTAACTATGCAGCCACCTCGAAACGCAAGTACGACTGGCAGGTCAGGTGAACTTGCAAATCTACAAGTATTTACTTGCCACGGAAGTATTTACTTTCGCTTATTCACCACCAATTTAGGCGTTTACTAGGGATATAATACTTGCCGTATTTACTTGCAAGTAATAGTAAATACTTGTTTTATTCACTTCAATTTTTGTGTTAACTTGTCTTTTGCGACTGCAGGATTATTTACTCGTCCTACTTGTTTTAGCGCGGTTCCTCCCTACCTCCAAAGGGAGAACCCGCTAGAACCGACTAGAAACTTTCTCGTTTCAGACCCCATAGATCACGAAAATATAGGTCGTTCAAATTTGTATGTATATATATATATATATATATATATATATATATATATATATATATATATATATATATAAAGTTGGATTGGTTCCAACTTGAGATAGCTTCATAACATGTAATAGGGTAGGAATTGTTTCATCTCCCGCCGACAGTGCAATGCCTGTCTCCTTCCCTTACCTCTTCCTGTCCCGGTTTCCTTTAATCAGTAGACGTTTGACTCCTCATCTAGATGGATCTATATTATCAGGTTCCTACTCCAATGATCATGAAATTTTGATTTCTTCTTTACAGGTATGTTCAGTTATTGTTATTGCTCTTGTACATACTGCAATGCTATATTGTTATTACTCTGTAATCATCTTATATCCTTTATAAAAATAAATCTTATTTACAGATGCAATCATTGTGATTCTTACACGAATCTACGAAGTACGAATCTTACAAATCAAAATTACTAACAAGATGGCGAAATATCAGCTTTACATCGTAGCAGAAGCCAGCTGCGTAGTTGAGAAGAGGACGATGTTCAATTTGAAGCGAATCCGATCATCGGAGGACGAAACATGGTACAGCTTTCCTGAGGAGCAGCAAGGTATGATTCACCACAAGAATTTAGCCGAACTTCCTCCAGTTAAAAATGCCATGAATTCGATTAGAGCTAGAGGTCAGTATAGAACTGTTAATGTTATACTTTCAAGGGAAATCCAAGACATTTATCGAGACGAAGCGGGGAATTTTACTTTTAATAATTTTCTGCTACCAGAAATCTCTGTGCAACCAGTAGTAGGGGCTACCACCTCCGAACTGGGATTTCCTGAACTAATTACATGTCTTAATAGGCTAGCAGACCAAAAAAATGACTCTTTGGAAGAAATTTCTAAGCATTTATTGGTAGAAAAATTTTCAACTAAGAACAAAAACGTTCAGGCTTGGGTAAAGGATTTCGAGCGAGAAGTAGCACGATTTCCGACGACTGGTGCCAAAATGATTGAAGTCTTTAGGCTATGTTTGGATCAATCCATGAATGATTGGTTTCCGAATGCTCAGAAAAAACTAGGCATCGAAGCTGATTGGGAACGTTGGAAAAAAAACTTGATTTCGACATTCAGGGATGATTCGTGGGCACCAATTAGATACGCCTACAGTTTTCGGCATATGACAGGTTCTTTAGTAGATTTCGTTGTAAAAAAGGAACGGTTGCTCCTTGATTTAGATCATGAAATCCCAGATCCCATCATATTGAAACTCATAGTCCTGGGCCTACCCAATAACATTCAGGTTGCTCCTTGATCTAGAGCATGAAATCCCAGATCCCATCATACTGAACCTCATAGTCCTGGGCCTACCCAATAACATTCAGACCGAGCTGAGTAGATCATCTATTAGCACAGTTCAGCGTCTAATTTCCAAGTTAAAGAAATTCGACTATGAATCCTCAAGTAAAGATGGAATGGTTGGGATTCGGCTAAATAAACCTCAATATGATTTTGTTTTAAAAAATCTATATTTCGGACGTTTCGGCTACTCATTGATAGCCTTCGTCAGCTAAAATGACAAAAAAAAAAAAGAAATTAATACACAAACAAAAAAAATTATGATTGTGATAGGTAACAGAGCTATAGATACAATTAACTTATAAAAGAACATATCGTCTTAAATTTTTAGAATGAAAAAGTAAATAGGTACAATAATTGATTTTAATAGTAATTAGTAACGTTAATTGATTTTACAAAGAAATAAGAAACTACATACCAATGACAAATATAGTAGCTAATAGTAACATTAATTAATTTTACAAAGAAATAAGATACTACATACCAATAGAAATGCCGAGCGGCAGAGAAAGACCAAGGTTGACAATTAAGTAACCATTGTAGAGTGTCTAAGGAGAAAAGGAATCTACTGGGGTATAAGTAAGTGGAAACAGCAGGTGGTGGGGGAAATGTCGGTAAGGATCAAAAGCAAGTTTATGACATGTCGGTGGGGTCTCCCGTAGTCTAGTGGCTAGCACGCTGGATTCATAAGCGGGAGATGGTGGGTTCGATTCCCACCTCCGGCAGGAATTTTCTCATCTCAAGGCTCGCTGGGAAAATTCCTCGCTGCACCTTGGATGTCGGCGCTAATGACCTAGAAGTAGATGTGCCGTAAAAAAAAAAAAAAAAAAAAAAAAAAAAAAAAAAAAAAAAAAAAAAAAAAAAAAAATGACATGTCGGTAAGGATCACAAGGCATGTTTATGACATATTTATGACAGGAAAGGAGAAAAAGGTGTTAATGGAAGGATACCCAAGGGGCATGGGAAAAATCTAGGTGGGAGGTCGGGAGAGTATTTGGAAAATATTAGCGTACAAAGGAGAAATGCCTTGTTGGTCAGTTTTGTAGTTTATATTGTTTTTGTATAAGTTTATGTGTACACATTCCGAGATCTGTAGTCTTTTTTTGTTTCGTTGTGTAGATAGAATTTTCGTGTCGTCGAAGTTAAAAGTGTGTTTTTGTGTAATGGCGTGTTTTGCAAGTGCAGATTTATCTATTTCTTTATTAGTGATGGTTCGTTTATGTTGTGTAAGACGTGAGTGAATGTCATTAATGGTTTCTCCTATGTATACACCATTACAGGAAGGGGTTTGACAAGGGACTTGGTAAACACAACGGGTGGTTTGTTTAAAAGGGATGGGATCTTTGAGTTTGGTATAGAGGGTTTTGAGTTTGTTGGTAGTTTTTAAACCAAAATTTAGGGAAGGGTAGGATTTTTTTATTGTCTTTGTAAGTTTATCAGTCAGTCCAGGTGTAAATGGTAGAGATCGGAACATTTGGTAACTGAGAGTTAGGGAAGAATTGGGGGAGACAGTGTTGGAAGGTTGGGATTTTACTTTTTTACAAGGGATTTTATGAGGTTGGGGGGAAATTGGTTGCGTGCCAATATATCTGAGGCGATATTAATATTTTTATTGTGGAAGGAAGCATGGGATAGGGAGAGGACTCGGCGAAGGAGATTTCTGGCTACATTAATCTTGAGGTGGTAAGGATGGGATGAATAAAAATTAAGTAACCGTCCCGAGTATGTGGGTTTTGTGTACCAGTCAGTAATAATAGTACCGCCAGTCTGTCTAATTAGCAAGATGTCCAAGTATGGGAGCTGTCTGGCCTGTTCTATTTCGACGGTGAATTGAAGCTTAGGGTAAAAGGAATTGAAACAGGTAAGTATGTCTGTTAGTCTGTTTAGGTTAATCATCAGCAAAAGATCATCTACGTATTTGCAGATGAATGAGATGTCATGGGGAAACTGTGGGACGAGGGAGTTGAGAAGATCGTTGAGAAGGATTGAGGATAAATAGGGTGCAAGACAATTGCCCATGGCTAGACCTTCAATTTGTTTATAGAATTTCCCATCATATTTAAAAAAAAACGCTGTTAACACAAAGTTTATGACTTTCTATAAACAAATCAAAGGATAGAGGGCTATGGAGGTGGGCCAATGGTTTTCGATTATTTCTAGCGTTTTGGCTAGTGTGACGTTAGTGAATAAGTATGTGGCATCAATTGAAACTAAAATGTGGCCGTTACAAAGACCTAAAACACTCCAAAACTTTCTTACGGACACATGAACAACATATAATATGTACTAAATCCGACAAGGGAAACACGACCGTCATCATGGACAGAACCGAATACAACGAAAAAATGACCAACTTATTCAACGACACCAATACATACTTACCCATTCCTAAGGACATTACGAAAATACAAGAACGAAAATTCAACGAACACATTCACAAACTTTTTAACTCTAACGAAATCGACAAATCCACTAAGTCCTTCTTAATTTCCCACAATTCCAACCCACCGCGAGCCTATGGCCTCCCGAAAATCCACGAACCTGGTAATCCCCTTCGTCCCATCATTGCCAATATTGATTCTCCCTCTTCCAGTCTCAGTAAATTTCTTCTTCCCTCATTACAAATACTTAGCCATAATAATCCCTATGATATAAAAAATTCCTTTTACCCTAGGCTTCAATTCACAGTCGAAATAGAACAGGACTCAAAGATCCCATCCCTTTTGAACAAACCACCCGTTGTGTTTACCAAGTCCCTTGCCAAACCCCTTCCTGTAATGGTGTATACATAGGAGAAACCATTAATGACATTCACTCACGTCTTACACAACATAAACGAACCATCACTAATAAAGAAATAGATAAATCTGCACTTGCAAAACACGCCATTACACAAAAACACACTTTTAACTTCGACGACACGAAAATTCTATCTACACAACGAAACAAAAAAAGACTACAGATCTCGGAATGTGTACACATAAACTTAAACAAAAACAATATAAACTACAAAACTGACCAACAAGGCATTTCTCCTATGTACGCTAATATTTTACAAATACTCTCCCGACCTCCCAGCTAGATTTTTACCATGCCCCTTGGGTATCCTTCCATTAACACCTTTTTCTCCTTTCCTGTCATAAATATGTCATAAACATGCCTTTTGATCCTTACCGACATGTCATAAACATGCTTTTTGATCCTTACCGACATTTCCCCCACCACCTGCTGTTCCCACTTACTTATACCCCAGTAGATTTCTTTTTCTCCTTAGACACTCTTCAATGGTTACTTAATTGCCAACCTTGGTCTTTCTCTGCCGCTCGGCATTTCTATTGGTATGTAGTATCTTATTTCTTTGTAAAATTAATTAATGTTACTATTAGCTACTATATTTGTCATTGGTATGTAGTTTCTTATTTCTTTGTAAAATCAATTAACGTTACTAATTACTATTAAAATCAATTATTGTACCAATTTACTTTTTCATTCTAAGAATTTAAGACGATATGTTCTTTTATAAGTTAATTGTATCTATAGCTCTGTTACCTATCACAATCATAATTTTTTTTGTTTGTGTATTAATTTCTTTTTTTTTTATCATTTTAGCTGACGAAGGCTATCAATGAGTAGCCGAAACGTCCGAAATATAGATTTTTTAAAACAAAATCATATTGAGGTTTATTTAGCCGAATCCCAACCATTCCATCTTTACTTATCACCTCGACGGCTAACTATCTAATCATCATGATGAATCCTGAAGTAAAACTAACTCTACAGATTATGCGGGGAATAAACCCACTACTTCCAAAATGTCGGGAACTTCTGGAAAACCTCATAAAGCACAATCTACTGAAATAAAGAAAAATTGTTGGATTTGCGAGAAAGAGAATCGAGGGACCCGTTATCACCTGGAAAAGAACTGTTGGTTTAAAGATACGAATAAAATAAAAACTGTAAATAATTTAGAAATTGAGACAGAATTAAATTCATAAATTAATGATCAAAAAAACTTGTAACGATACCACTGATCAAGATTGATTTGCTTATCAATGATAGCCGAAAATGTACCGGAATTTATGATTCAGGAGCAAATATTTCTCTGATAAATTACAATTTCCTAAAGAAATCAGGTATTAAAGTTTCTAAGGCAGATGATAGCAAATTTAGTATGATCAGTGGTATTGGAAAAGTTAGCGGAATCGTTAACGTTCATCTTAGAATAATGCACCTTTGTCAAAATGTATCACTTTTTGTAGTGAAAAGCAAGGAATTTCGTCACGATTTCCTGATCGGTTTAGATTTGATTTTAAAATTTAAATTATGCCAAAATGAAAAATTAGAAATCACTCAGAATTTATCTGAGCTCCCCAACTCAAGCAAAGCCTCTTCAAGAGTTGAAAAACACACTCCCTATCGTGTAAATTTAAACGAATTCATTAACGTAAGCGGTTTTCAAGCAAATTTAAATCATTTAAACAATGAACAAAAGAAATGTATTGTCGAAATTTTAAACGGGTACAAAACGGTTTTTGCTAAAGATAAGTACGACATTGTCACAGTTTCTGATCATGAAGCTACCATAATGTTGATAGAACACAAGTATGTTTCTAGAAGACCATACAGGTGTTCTATAGAGGATCAAAAAGAGATGGAAACACAAATCGCAAGGTTATTGAAAGCCAACCTTATCGAAGAATCAACCTCTCCTTTTGCCGCACCCGTTACATTAGCATATTAAAGAGATGAAAATAAAAAAAAAATAGGCTTTGTATTGATTTCTCAGAATTAAATAAATTAATCGTACCTGAGAGCCAACCCTTTCCACTAATAACTGATTTAATCGTAAAAACTAGAGATTGTAAGTGGTCTTCAGTACTTGATATAAATAGTGCATTCTGGTCGATTCCTCTCCGAAGTAAAGATTATTATAAAACAGGATTCGTCACACAGACAGGACATTATAATTGGAAATGTTTACCCTTCGGATTGAAAACCTCTCCTGCTATTTTCCAGAGAATATTGAGGAACATTATTCGCCGAAATCACTTAGATTCATTTTGTGTAAATTATATACACGATATTTTACTTTTGTCTAAAACTTTTGAAGAACATTTGGAGCATATAAAAAAGTTATTGAAAGCAATTATGGAAGAAGGATTCAGACTAAAGCTTTTAAAATGCAAGTTTGCAACAAATAGTGTGAAATATCTTGGTCACATAATTGGAAATAACGTAACAAAACCAATAAACGACAATGTTTTGCCAATAAAAAAATTCCCAACACCTAAAAATAAAAAGAATGTGAGACAATTTCTAGGGAAAATAAATTTTTACCGCAGCTATATCCCAAAAGTCACTCAAATTTTAGAACCATTTCACAATTTATTGAGAAAAAATGTAAAGTTCACTTGGAACAATAAATGCGAAAATAGTTTCAATTTAATAAAAAATTATCTATGCTCAGAGCCGTGTCTTGCAATTTTTAATCCAGACAGGGAAACTATAGTTCAAACTGATGCAAGTCTCGACGGCATTGGAGCAATCCCAAAGCAAAAACAAGATGATGGAAATTTCAAACCAGTGGCCTATTTTTCCAAAAAATTAAATGAACATCAGAAACGAAAAAAAGCGATTTTCCTAGAATGTTTAGCTATTAAAGAAGCATTAACACACTGGCAATACTGGTTACTAGGAATCGAGTTCGTGGTTCAATCAGATCACAAACCTTTGGAAAACCTGAAAGTAAATTCACGAACCGATGATGAATTGGGTAATTTAATGTTCCAGGCAACACAAACTCTGAAGCCTACTGTCTATCTAGAAACCCTGTCCTAGAACCTTTTGACTCTGAAGATAAATTGTAAATTTTATCCAAGTAGAGGAAATTATGAAAGACCAAAGAACATTGAATGATAACTTATCTTCCCACCTCCGAATCACTAAGAAAGGAGATTTACTTTATAACCAATATAAAAACCAAAGTAAAATAATTGTTTCGAAAGACTTTTGCTACAAGTTAATTGAAAAAGTTCATAATAAAATTTGCCATATTGGAACTAAGCAAATTGAACTAAAAATAACTCCTTTCTATTTCTGCAAGGGCATAAAAGAACTAATAAAAAAGTTTTGTCAAACCTGGAGTGTTTGCATAAAGAATAAAACTAAACCGTTTGTCTATGGTCAACTTTCTCAATTAGGTCCTGCAAGACGACCTTATGAATACATGTCCTTTGATACAATTGGAGGTTTTGGAGGCAATCACTCGCCAAAACGTTATTTACATCTCTTGGTTGAATTTCACCAGATTTGCATATATCCTCACTTCTAAGCAAAATTTTATCAAACGGCATCAAAATTGGCACTTTATTAACCGATCAATATGGTGGAATTAATTCTAATGAGTTCAAAGAATTTTTAAAACGACATAATGTTAATTTAATTTTCAGAGCTGCTGACTTTGCATTTTCCAATGGGCTTAACGAACGACTAAATCAAACCTTGGTTAACCGAATTAGATGCAGAATAAACGACACAAAGCGTCCATGGCCGAGAATCGCGGAGCAATGTGTAGAGGAATATAATAATACTATCCATACATCTACCAAATTCAGTCCAAACTATTTACTAAATAATGAAGATTTACACATTGTCCCCAAAAGTTGTCAAATACCACGGGATTTAGAGGAAGATATAAAAAAGGCTTTCGAAAATTCCCAAAAGATACATGAGATTAATAAGAAAAGGTTTGATAAAAGTCGAAAACCACACACTTTTCAGGTGGGAGACATGGTTTACGTAACTCATGGCAATAGCCTGAATCGTAACAAACTAGATGAAATTCGAACAGGTCCATTTAAAATTTTGGAAAAATCATCAAATTCCATATATAAGATTGACTCAGGTTACCGTAAAACTGAGTCAAACTACGTTCATGTATCTAAACTGTATCCTTACGCCCAAGAGAATAATCAAAGTAATCGATGCCTGAAATAAATAAATAAAAATGTAATGTAACATGTAAAATAAAGTACATCATAAATTAATTTTAAGCTAATATTAAGTAAATATAAGTAAGTGTTAAGAGTTAATTTTTTTTTTTTTTTTTTTTTTTTTTGAACGAAGGGGGATGTAAAGTTGGATTGCTTCCAACTTGACATAGCTACATAATATGTAATAGGGTAAGGGTACGTTCATGGTGAGGATTGATTCTGAGATGCTACGATAGCTACTCCGATGAGCGCTGCCCCGATGTATTCTACATCGATGGAGGGTGTTCATGCTGACTCACCATTGCATTGGTTCTTGCTGGGAGTAAAGTAATCTTCATCAGTGAATTTGATTTTGTTTATGGAAAAGCTCTGCTTATGTTAGTGAGAAAAAATGAGCCTTTACAATTAGTTCGCGATGTTCCTGGCAAAGAAAAAGGGATTGGTTTCTTACTCGGAAAAATTAATTGAATCCTATTCATTTTAGCGAGTTGGATAGACTAGAGTCGCTTAAATTAATAGCGTAGCGAGTGGTCGCAAGTGTAGCGTAGCGTAGCGAGCGGAAATGCATATCATGTATTGCTTAATAAATGTAAAAGATCCAAAAAAGAGAGAGAAAAGCAATAAAATATGTTTGTTTACAAATATCGTTGTTTGTTATCCTTCATAACCTGCAAAACAGTCAACTTTAATGCTTAATAACTTTTTTCATAGTTGAGAGAATTGATTTTGATCATATTAACCTTTTTATTAATAAATATTACTTGCCATTATCTAATACGAATTATAACCGTAGATAACGAGTCAAGTAGTAAAAGATAACCAGCAAAGAACCTGTAAGCTAATCAGTAAGCTTATTAGCGAGTACGAGTAACTGTTATAAATCACTTAATTAAATAAATACTTCAAAAGTAACTGGATGTAGTCTTCGCAAAAAGACCCAATTTTCTTTCATCTCGACAACGAAATAACCAAAAAGTCCGTCACGCAGGAGCTGCATAACTAAGCACTTTCCTCAGAATTTGGGTCGTGTAGACTGCTTTCCAGAACAATTTGCCTAAAATATCCTACATAAATAAAATAAAAACATGAATAGTTCTCTTTTAAATTTGTAATGAGTAACTGATCAATTATTAATTCGCTTCCAGAGTTATGTTTACACATTTTACCTATTACACTACGTAATAAATACAAAAAACCTCATATTATCGTATTTTGATCTAACGCAGGAACAGGATACAGTCCCTCTAGCGCTCCTTGCGGCGCCTTTGTGGACCTATGGCTGGCTTTTCTATTGAAATATATTACAAAGTAAACCCCCCTTTCCGATTGACCGATTCAGCTCATTTTTATAACACTTCTTTCTCATGAGTTACCCACGACGTATACCGCGTTTCGTTAGAATACAGCAGAAATTACGACCAGTATGAGTATATTAGGAATTTGGGTCCGGAGTAAACCCCCCCTCCTAATGAACCTATTTAGTTTATTTTTACATCACATATTTACCTGTAGATTACCACTACGAATACCGAGTTTCGTCGAAATATACCTAAAATCACGCCTGGTAGTGGCGAATTGGTATTGTCGGTCCGGAGTAAACCCCCCCTCCTTATGAACCGATTTAGTTCATTTTTATATCTCACTTTTCTCTCTATATTACCACTACGAATACCAAGTTTCGTTGAAATATAACAAATATTACGGCTGAAATGGTCAAATTAGTGTTTTGGGTTCGGGGTAAACCCCCCCTTCCGGTGGACCGATTTTGGTGGTTAACGAACTCGTTCAATCGTTTGCTAATTGAATGCTATATACCAAGTTTCGTGACGAAAAAACAAAAACTCTGGCCGCTATCGTGTTAACAGACACATATATATATATATATGCATATATATATATATATATAGATATATATAAATTTTAACGGGGGTCATTTTCGGTGTCTACTAGGTAGGATCGATAAAGATTCGAAGAAATTTTTCAAAAATTCCGTCATGAGTCCAACCTCAATAGCTACTTTCCTTCGGAGGAAAGTGCTAAAAGAATAATCACACAAGATGAAGTAATGAGAGAGGGTAGGTGACCTGCGCACTAGAGTCCTTTTGAAGGAACCAATCACAGTCAGGCCCACATCGCGGCTTCCCTCCTCACTGCGAGGAGAAAACAAAATATTTGTTCTTCCCCGCGGTCGCTGCGCGAGTGCGAGCATAGCATCGGAAGTAAGGATCCTCACTATGAACACTCCCACCTTAATACATGTGTTTGTTTTACATCGGGGCAGCGCTCATCGGAGTAGCTATCGTAGCATCGCAGAATGAATCCTCACCATGAACGTACCCTAAGGGTACCAATAAGAAGAAGAGTAAGAAACCAATCCCTTTTTCTTTGTCAGGAACATTGCGAACTAATTGTAAAGGCTCATTTTTTCTCACTAACATAAGTAGAGCTTTTTCATAAACAAAAGCTAATTCACTGTTGAAGGTTACTTTACTCCCAGCAAAACCAATGCAATGGTGAGTCAGCATGAACACCCTCCATCGATGTAGAATACATCGGGGCAGCGCTCATTGGAGTAGCTATCGTAGCATCGCAGAATCAATCCTCACCATGAACGTACCCTAAGAATTGTTTCATCTCCCGCCGACAGTGCAATGCCTGTCTCCTTCCCTTACCTCTTCCTGTCCCTGTTTCCTTTAATCAGAAGACGTTTGACTCCTCACCTAGATGGATCTATATTATCAGATTCCTACTCCAATGATCATGTAATTTTGATTTCTTCTTTACAGGTATGTTCAGTTATTGTTATTGCACGTGTACATACGTTAATGCTATATTGTTATTACTCTGTAATCATCTTATATTCTTTATAAAAATAAACCTTCTTTACAGATGCAATCATTGTGATTTCTATCCCGAGTACGAATCTTACATATATATATATATATACATATATATATATATATATATATATATATATATATATATATGTATGTATATATATATAGTAGAACTTGGATAATTCGAACCTCTAGGGGCCGATAAAAAAGTTCGAATTATAAAAGTTTTTGAAAATGAAGGGCTAAAAAATCGAACTTCATATTTTCACATTTTTTATTTTAAAAATAATACATTTTATTTAAAGAAAACAAACATGTCATGAATTGATGATAACGTACATAAGTAATAAATAATTTATCAAAAAAGTAAATATAAAAGTCTATTGTTTTGAAAAAAAGTTATTTTCATGGGCTAGAATTTTTTTCTTTATTTTTCAGGTAAGTTGATAAAGTGTTAGGAGGAATTCCAAAGTCCTTGGCAATTTCAGATTTTTTCTTTCTTCCTTTTTCAACTTCTTTAATCGCAGCTATTTTCTCTAACAACATTAAAGTTTTATAACTTCTAGCCTTTAACATTTTAAATCAACAACTCACTGAACTACACTGTACACCAGAAATTCAAGGCACAAACAATACAAAAGATATAGGCACTGACTGACTTATAACTGAATAAGAAATGAAGATTGGAGGAATGGTGGGAGGGAATTCTAGAATAAAACCACAGGATGGTGTATATAACTACAACCCCTGAAAGGGAGGAAGCGCGACCCACCAAGAACTAGACTACACACCAAGAACTAGACCGCCGCGCTTCCTGTCCCGGAACCCCTACATCCGTATCTTACTATCCTTCTTACCCAGTCCAGGCAACGAACAGTTATAGATGGAAATTTTTGGAACACAATTTTTGACTTCGTAACTTTGTTTGGGCAGGATATCAAAAGTCCTCGCCAGTAGCCTTTGTGCCGGGGAAGGGGGGGGGGGTTTACAAGGTCCCATTTTTCGGGTTTTCACTTATATCTCGGAAACCCTGCGTCCTAGCGACATGACTACTCTATAACAAATGAAAGCTGATTAAATTTACTACAAGTTTTATTTGTTAAAGTTTTTCGAGATATCTTTAGTTCTCGAAATATCCGCTCTTGAAAGTCTGTCATTTTGGGGAAAAACACTTTTCCCGCATAATTTTCCCCCGTTTTGACGGCATAACTCTTCAACGATGTACCACAATAATAAATAACGGTTATAGGGTTGTAGAGTATTGCATTCCCTTTAATAATATATATTACTTTGCTATTTTATGTATTTTCCTTCAAACGTAAAAATAATTTCAGTGTTCATCGTGAAATCTGAAATGTAGCGACTAATAGCCCAGGAAACTTAGATTTATAGGTGGAAATGTTTGCAACACAATTTTTGATTTCATAACTTCGTTTCGGCTAGTTAGGTGGTCAACATATGAAAAGTCCTCGTCCGTAGCCTTTGTGGGGGGGGGGTTTATAAGGTCCTATTTTTCGGGGTTTCACTTATATCTCCGAAACCGTGGGTCCTAGCGACATGACCATTCTATAATAAATGAAAGCTGATTCAATTTCCTACAAGTTCTATCTAATAAAGTTTTTCGAGATATCGCCAGTTTTCGAAATATCCGCTCTTGAATGTCTGTAATTTTGGGAAAAAACATACTTTTTTTCTATTCTCGCCCGGATATCTCTTCAACGATAAACCCAAAAAATAAATATCGGCTATGGGGTTGTAGAGCATTCCATTCGCTTCAATAATATTTATTACGTTACTATTTTATCTATTTCCTTTCAAACGTTATATACGCCCTCACTTGGTCTTAACAAAACCATGGACAAGATCTTATCTAATTGAGTTTGAATAACTGGTCAATGGGCCCAAAATTATATATTTTGTGCTATATTATATATATAGTGAGTACTGGACGTATGTACTCACTATATTTACATAATAGAGTATATTTTGGACTATACATTAACTAGAAATGGTGAGAAACTGAAAGGTTCATTGGTCAGTTGTCGCCAGATATCACGATGAACATTAAAACTGTTTTCACATAAAATAGTAAAGTTATATATATTCTTGAAGAGAATGTAATGCTCTACAACCCTATAAACGGCATTTATTTTTTGGGTTTATTGTTAAAGAGTTATCCGGTCAAAACAAGCAAAACGTGTGTTTTTTCCCAAAATTACAGACATTCAAGAGCGGATATTTTGAAAACTAAAGATATCTCGAAAAACTTTATTGAGTTGAACTTGTAGCATATTTAATCAGCATTCATTTGTTATATAATGGTCATGTCGCTAGGACCCACGGTTTCGGAGATATAAGTGAAACCCCGAAAAATGAGGCGAGGACTTTTGATATGATCACCTCCTATCCAGCCCAAACAAAGGTCCGAAGTCAAAAATTGTGTTCCAAAAATTTCCACCTATAGCTGTTCCATTCGTTGACTGGACTGTACCCGAGGGGACAATATTTTCACAAGATTTAGGATCGACCGGCTGTCTGTGCACTTCCCATTTGAGGTACAGACTCGTCAAAAATTCGAATTATCCAAAACTTTATTCGAATTAACCAAATTTGTTTTTACATTGTTTATGCCCTAAATTCTAGGGATCGAGAGAAATATTCGAATTAAAGACGATTTCAAATTTGTGATGTTCGAATTATCCATGTTCCACTGTATTTATATATATATATGTTTGTCTGTTAACGCTCTGGCAAGCTCAAAAATGGTCTGATTTTGATGAAATTTGGTACAAAAATCTGTCGTCTAATTTGAAAGGTCAAGTTCGTTAACCAGCCAAATCCGCCCACTGGAAGATGGCGTTTGGGGCGAAATTCGCGCAAAAAAATCGTAACGCTTACGTTTTTGAGTTCATATGCTTGCAGGTTGTTTTATAGGTTTCTTAACATAGGAATACGAATGAAACCATTTTTAAGGCGATATCTTTAACCGTTTTAGGGAAACTTGGAACAAATATTTTTGTCATTATTAGCGCGTTTACTCCCTATCTCCATAGGGAGAACCCGCTTATGAGGTTGATCTCATGACGCAATCCGGAAGTGCCGACTAGAAAATTTCACGGTTCAGACCCTATAGATCACGAAAATATAGGTGGCCCAAATTTGTATATATATATGTATATGCTTGTCGGTTCGCGCTCTAGCAAGCTCAAAAATGGTCTGATTTTAACGAAATTTGGCATAGAAGATAGTGTTTGGGGCGAAATTCGCGCAAAAAAATCGTAACACCTACGTTTTTGAGTTTATATGCTTGCAGGTACTTGTTTTATGGGTTTCTTAACATAAGAAAACGAATGAAACCATTTTCAAGGCGATATCTGTAACCGTTCCTGAGAAAAGTGGAATCAATATTTTTGTAAGTCATTATTTTTTTGTGGGTACTTCGTGGGATTCAATTGAAATATTTTCTACATCTTGGAAATTAATCCCAACTAAGATGTTTAAATTTTGGTTATATTTGGAGTTAAGGAAGTATGCGAAACAAATTATTTTATTAATAGATATGAAAAGTTTTCGGATCTTCATACACTTTTCGTAAATATATTGATAACGGTGACCATTCGAATGCAAAAAAGGTTCTGAAGCAATATTCGATGGGGCAACGTCAATCAGAGATATAAGTGCTTAAAACTTAAAAAGTGTTTGTTTTGTTGTTTTAAAAGGGTTTTTCTCTCTGTTTATCTCACTTTTTAATTAGTTGTTTCTTGTTTTAAATTGCATTTATCAGTAAAATTAGTATTGTAGTAAAATAAGCTAAGAAACGGTGATAATAAGTTTGGAGTGGCTGTGGTAAACAAGATGGCTGTGGCTAATCATGATGACGTAGTTTGTTTTGAATTCTCCTATCTATATAACCTTCCTCATAGCCTCTAACTGTAGTTATCGTTATTTCTTATTTTATAGAAAGATTTAACCCACGACAGAATGGAATTTTATTCGCCATGAAGCACATATTTACAGTTGATTATTACAGTGAAACGAATTTGCTAGTAAAACAAGATACTTAAAATGACAACGAATTTTTGGTTGTTTAGAATAGAGCCTTCTCAGCAGTAGTCGAGGAGTAAGTACGTTTTCAGTACATAATTGTATTGACTTATACAGATTAAGAATTATCCGCTTCTGTGTAAGTTGGCTACTGTCAGTTTCCTGTGATTTGTGATGCTAATCTATTCCATTTCTTCGAGATGTACGTAACCGGGGATTTTATGAGGTTGGGGGGAAATTGGTTGCGTGCCAATTTCCCCCCAACCTCATAAAATCCCTTGTTAAAAAAGTAAAATCCCAACCTTCCAGCACTATCTCTCCCAATTCTTCCCTAACTCCCAGTTCTTCCCTAACTCCCAGTTCCCAAATGTTCCGATCTCTACCATTTACACCTGGACTGACTGATAAACTTACAAAGACAATTAAAAAATCCTACCCTTCCCTAAACTTTGGTTTGAAAACTACCAACAAACTCAAAACCCTCTACACCAAACTCAAAGATCCCATCCCTTTTGAACATACAACCCGATGTGTTTACCAAGTCCCTTGCCAAACCCCTTCCTGTAATGGTGTATACATAGGAGAAACCATAAATGACATTCACTCACGTCTTACACAACATAAACGAACCATCACTAATAAAGAAATAGATAAATCTGCACTTGCAAAACACGCCATTACACAAAAACACACTTTTAACTTCGACGACACGAAAATTCTTTCTACACAACGTAACAAAAAAAGACTACAGATCTCGGAATGTGTACACATAAACTTAAACAAAAACAATATAAATTACAAAACTGACCAACAAGGCATTTCTCCTATGTACGCCAATATTTTCCAAATACTCGCCCGACCACCTACCTAGATTTTTACCTTGCCCCTTGGGTATCCTTCCATTAACACCTTTTTCTCCTTTCCTGTCATAAAATGTCATAAACATCTGTTTGATCCTACCGCCCGTTTCCCCCACCTCTTGCTGTTTCCAGTTACATATACCCCTTGCAGATTCCTTTTTTCCTTAGACACTTTCACAATGGTTACTTAATTGCCAACCTTGGTCTTCCTCTGCCGCTCGGCATTTCCATTGGTATGTAGTATCTTATTTCTTTGTAAAATTAATTAATGTTACTATTAGCTACTATATCTGTCATTGGTATATAGTTCTCTTATTTCTTTGTAAAATCAATTAATGTTACTAATTACTATTAAAATCAATTACTGTACCTATTTTCTTTTTCATTCTACTCATTCTAAGAATTTTAAGACGATATGTTCTGTTATAAGTTAAACTGTATCTATAGTTCTGTTACCTATCACAATTATAAATTTTTCTTGATTGTTTATGTATTAATTTCTTTTTTTTTTTTGTCATTTTAGCTGACGAAGGCTACCAATGAGTAGCCGAAACGTCCGAAATATAGATTTTTTTAAAACAAAATCATATTGAGGTTTATTTAGCCGAATCCCAACCATTCCATCTGTACTTATCACCTCGACGGCTAACTATCTAATCATCATGATAAAAAGTTATTGTTTTGTTCTTTTGAACCTCTTTTCAGCGCGGTTCCTCCCTCCCCCATAGGGGAGACCAAAAATAACGGTTTTTCAAATTTTTTTATTTATATATATTTAAAAAAAATATATATATATATATATATATATATATATATATATATATATATATATCCTGACTACGAAAACGAATGAAACCATTTTTAAGGCGATAGCTTTAACCGTTTTCGAGAAAATGGGAAAAATAGTTTTTGAATACCGTTTTTTGTTTGGGTACTTAGAATCATGGGATTCAGTTGAAACATTTTCTGCATGTTCTATTTTAATTAAAACTAATTGTTGAAATTTTGGTTACGTTTGGAGATAAGGAAGGGTTAGAATAAAATATTTTATTAATAGACATAAAAAGTTTTTGTAACTTTGTTTACTTTCCTTAATATCTCGAAAAAGGTTGAGAATCTTGGTAAACGGAAGAATACCATTAGAAAGCTTATTAAATGCTCTAAAAAAAAGGTTCTAATGAAAGTTTTGATCAGGCGATGTCAATCGGAGAAATAAGAGCTTAAAACATTAAAGTAATTGATTCGCTTATTCGAACTGTTCTTTTTGTCTGTTTTTATTCCTTGTTATTTATTAATTGCTTATAGTTGGATAATGTATTTGACAATAAAACTGGTTAAGTAAAATAACAAAAACAATTTATTGTTAGAAGTATAGATTTTTAAGATTCTAAGACCTTGTAACTAGCGGGACCTAGTGTTAGCCGAACCTTCCAGGTAAGATCGTATATCATGACCTTTCAAGACTTTACTACTCACAGGAATGGCGTTAGTGACCTTAAGGGTTGACAACCCATTAAAATAATTAATTTAAAAAAAAAGACTGGTGGAACCAAAATAATAACTGCTTCTATTTTAATCTTTCCAAATTAGACTAGGGATATGAACGAAACCGCGCTAAGATGATGCAGTTCCTGCGAGAAGGACTTTTTTTGTATTATTTAACTCACTTTTTAATTGGTTGTTTTTGTTTTAAATTGCATTTATCAGTAAAATTAGTATTTTAGTCAAATAAGCCAAGAAACTATAAAAGGTATTGGTAATAAGTTTGGAGTGGCTGTGGTAATCATGATGGCAATGGCTAATCGTGATGGCGTATACATAGGTTTGTTTTGAATTCTCCTATCTATATAACCTTCCTGATACTGCTACAACTGAATTTATCATTATTTCTTATTTTATAGAAAGATTTAACCCACGGAAGAATGGACTTTTATTTGCTATGAAGCACATATTTACAGTTGATTATAACAGAAAAACGAATTTGCTCGTAAAGGAAGAAGCTTAAAATGACAAGGAATTTTCCTTCCCAATATCAGAAATGGAAGAAATAATCCCTCTTGTAAATCGAATTCCTCTTTGAGAGATAGCATTACCATATCACGATATTACACATCCTGATAATACACCACTGAGGGAAGTATTTACAGATGGAAGTAAAGATGGCTACAATGTCGGTGCTTCTTTTAGTGTAATAGAAGATGGAACCATTATCTATACAGGAAAATTCAAATTGGGCCCATACTGTTCAAATAATCAAGCAGAACAATTCGCGATTCTTTCGGCTTTAAAATACATTAACATCTCCACTAAGAAAACAGACATTATAAACAGTGACAGTAAAATAACATTACAAAAAATATATAACATACACATTAACGACGAACTAACTGAAGACATTCGCCGAGAAATACACAAAACCAGGACACTAGACACAACTATATCTATCAAATGGGTGAAGGGTCATTCAGGCCTTATAGGTAATGAAATGGCGGATCAAGCCGGAAAACAAGCTGCTTTAGATGAAACATTCATTACCTATTAGCTTCAATAAGGCCCCTCGGAGTGCAGTAGTCTATCTACTTGAACAGGAGGCCTGGAATCTCCGGTGGAGAACATTACCTATTAGCTTCAATAAGGCCCCTCGGAGTGCAGTAGTCTATCTACTTGAACAGGAGGCCTGGAATCTCCGGTGGAGAACATTACCTATTAGCTTCAATAAGGCCCCTCGGAGTGCAGTAGTCTATCTACTTGAACAGGAGGCCTGGAATCTCCGGTGGAGAACATTACCTATTAGCTTCAATAAGGCCCCTCGGAGTGCAGTAGTCTATCTACTTGAACAGGAGGCCTGGAATCTCCGGTGGAGAACATTACCTATTAGCTTCAATAAGGCCCCTCGGAGTGCAGTAGTCTATCTACTTGAACAGGAGGCCTGGAATCTCCGGTGGAGAACATTACCTATTAGCTTCAATAAGGCCCCTCGGAGTGCAGTAGTCTATCTACTTGAACAGGAGGCCTGGAATCTCCGGTGGAGAACATTACCTATTAGCTTCAATAAGGCCCCTCGGAGTGCAGTAGTCTATCTACTTGAACAGGAGGCCTGGAATCTCCGGTGGAGAACATTACCTATTAGCTTCAATAAGGCCCCTCGGAGTGCAGTAGTCTATCTACTTGAACAGGAGGCCTGGAATCTCCGGTGGAGAACATTACCTATTAGCTTCAATAAGGCCCCTCGGAGTGCAGTAGTCTATCTACTTGAACAGGAGGCCTGGAATCTCCGGTGGAGAACATTACCTATTAGCTTCAATAAGGCCCCTCGGAGTGCAGAAGTCTATCTACTTGAACAGGAGGCCTGGAATCTCCGGTGGAGAACATCACCCAAAGGAAGACATGTGTATGAATACTTCCAGACATTGGATGACAGACTACATACAAACAAACTAACAAACATACAAACTAACTCGAGTGCTAACAGGACATGGTGGTGTGAAACAATACTTATACAGATTTAGACTTACACAGGACAATAAATGGAAATGTGACGGACAGACAATACAAGACTATCACCATATAATATACAACTCCCCACTTCTAGATGGTCCAAGAATAAAATTAATTAAACATGTCGTTCTGTCTGGGGACATATGGCCAGTTAATAAGCACCAATTGATACAGACATATTTCGAACACTTTAATGGATTTGTTGAGAGAATTCAATACAACCATCTTCATTAACTTCAATCCAGTTCAACGGACATTTTATTTTATTTTATTTAATCATTTATTTCTTTTATTTAACTTATTTATACTCATTCTTTTTATTTCATTTATAATTTTGATATTGTTACTACTTACTTTATTATTATTATTATTATTGGTTAAATTTAAGGCGTGTCAACCGTTGGGGTCATTAACGCCAGTATTATTATTTTGATTATTATTTATAATTTTGACATTGTTACTAGTTTATTTATTATTTTTCTTCTTATTATAGTTGCTATGATTTCTCTATCTTAATGATATTGTTGCATACTTTTAAAATTCAGAAAAAAAAAATTATAAAAAAAAATTAAAAAAATTATAAAATATATATATATATATATATATATATATATATATATATATATATATATATATATATTACTTTAACTGTAACGCTTCGACAGATGGAACCTGCAGAATTTAAATAAACTCCCACTGGATAGGGATTATATATTGTGGAAAAAAAAAAAGAACGAATTTTCGGTTGTTTCGAATAGAGCCTTCAGAGCATTATTCGTAGAGTAAGTACGTTTTCAGTACATAATTGTATTGACTTATACAGCCTTCCTCAAGAATGAGGATTAAGAATTATCTCCTTCAGTGTAAGTTGGCTACTGTCAGTTTCCTGTGATTTGTGATGCCTAATCTATTCCATTTCCTCGAGATGTATGGAACCGCGCTAAGATGACGCAGTTCCTGCGAGTCGGACATTTTTTTACACTAACATTTATTAAAATTATTATCATATATATTCTTTATCATCCATATGTTTTATGATATTCGACTTATTCATTATAATTATTATTTTAAATTATTAATATTTTATTATTTTTTTTTTTTTATTGGTGCTTCGACTGCTTGGGTCTCTAACTCCATTTATTATTGTTATAATTACTATTCATATTTATTCTTGTATCATTTTATTTTAATCTGATTATTATTATTTAATAATCAACTATATTGTATTTTAACTTTAATTGACAACTGCCAATGAACCTAAAGCATAGAGGCAATAATAATAATAATAATAGTAAATAAAGGTCTGTAAACATTAAGAAGGTCTAAAAACAATGATTTTGAAATCTTGACTGATTAATACTGATTGGAAAGGAATTCTTAAAGCTTACTTACCTTTGGGGCCGATAACTTAAACAAGACAGAGCGAGATTGGAAAGGAATTCTTAAAGCTTACTTACCTTTGGGGCCGATAACTTAAACAAGACAGAGCGAGATTGGAAAGGAATTCTTAAAGCTTACTTACCTTTGGGGCCGATAACTTAAACAAGACAGAGCGAGATTGGAAAGGAATTCTTAAAGCTTACTTACCTTTGGGGCCGATAACTTAAACAAGACAGAGCGAGATTGGAAAGGAATTCTTAAAGCTTACTTACCTTTGGGGCCGATAACTTAAACAAGACAGAGCGAGATTGGAAAGGAATTCTTAAAGCTTACTTACCTTTGGGGGCCGATAACTTAAACAAGACAGAGCGAGATTGGAAAGGAATTCTTAAAGCTTACTTACCATTGGGGCCGATAACTTAAACAAGACAGAGCGAGATTGGAAAGGAATTCTTAAAGCTTACTTACCTTTGGGGCCGATAACTTAAACAAGACAGAGCGAGATTGGAAAGGAATTCTTAAAGGTTACTTACCTTTGGGGCCGATAACTTAAACAAGACAGAGCGAGATTGGAAAGGAATTCTTAAAGCTTACTTACCTTTGGGGCCGATAACTTAAACAAGACACAGCGAGATTGGAAAGGAATTCTTAAAGCTTACTTACCTTTGGGGCCGATAACTTAAACAAGACAGAGCGAGATTGGAAAGGAATTCTTAAAGGTTACTTACCTTTGGGGCCGATAACTTAAACAAGACAGAGCGAGATTGGAAAGGAATTCTTAAAGCTTACTTACCTTTGGGGCCGATAACTTAAACAAGACAGAGCGAGATTGGAAAGGAATTCTTAAAGCTTACTTACCTTTGGGGCCGATAACTTAAACAAGACAGAGCGAATCGTAGCTTCTTGGAAGACAAGTATTGTAAAAGATAAACACTGTCCTAAGAGACCTAGAAAACATCTAACGGGTCGATAATTAATTTCTATTCTCACAAGGGAAATGCAGGACGTGCCCCTCACAAGGGAAATGCAGGACGTGCCCCTCACAAGGGAAATGCAGGACGTGCCCCTCACAAGGGAAATGCAGGACGTGCCCCTCGCAAGGGAAATGCAGGACGTGCCCCTCACAAGGGAAATGCAGGACGTGCCCCTCACCGGTTCAAACGAGAATTTTTCTATGTGTAGTAATTAAATAGAAAAAGGTTCATATTTTCTCCTTGATGATTCCCGTAAGTCCGAAGCATTTCTTCCTTGCTTCTTCGTTATTATTCATATCCAGGATCTCCCAGTAGTTCCTTTCAAATCCAGGATCTCCCAGTAGTTCCTTTCATATCCAGGATCTCCCAGTAGTTCCTTTCATATCCAGGATCTCCCAGTAGTTCCTTTCATATCCAGGATCTCCCAGTAGTTCCTTTCATATCCAGGATCTCCCAGTAGTTCCTTTCATATCCAGGATCTCCCAGTAGTTCCTTTCATATCCAGGATCTCCCAGTAGTTCCTTTCATATCCAGGATCTCCCAGCAGTTCCTTTCATATCCAGGATCTCCCAGTAGTTCCTTTCATATCCAGGATCTCCCAGTAGTTCCTTTCATATCCAGGATCTCCCAGTAGTTCCTTTCATATCCAGGATCTCCCAGTAGTTCCTTTCATATCCAGGATCTCCCAGTAGTTCCTTTCATATCCAGGATCTCCCAGTAGTTCCCTTCATATCCAGGATCTCCCAGTAGTTCCTTTCATATCCAGGATCTCCCAGTAGTTCCTTTCATCACTCCATGAATTTGCCTTGGAGTTATTCATAATTATTCTTCAACTGACCCTTTTTTCCAATCTTCTTATTTTCTGGTAGGCGGAATGTCAATTAATAAAAACTTCACCATAGAGTATCACGAACTTTACTCCGTCCCTACATGTTTCACACCTTTTTTGGTGCCTCTTCAGGGGAGAAATTACATATATAAAACTTACAGCCTCAATCTGAGGAGGATAACCTTCCACCAGTACGGCCACGTCTAGAATGATCATGGTCTGAAAGAATCCAAAATGGCGAAATATAATCAGCTGATCCATAATCGATTTGTCAAACATTTAAAATTTAAAATTAATTTCCAGAAGAAATATAGTCTTAAAAATTAAAACCATCTTCCCACCTTCTAATTAAAAACATATTTTTACCTTTTGTTAAATAAATTAATAAAAATCGTATTTAAATGTAATATTTCAGTGTTTTTATTTACCAATTGTTTCCTATTTTTTATGATATGGATATTTTCCTTAATTCTTCTTTTCATTCTATTTCTCTCTTTACCTAATGTGCTAATATTTTCAAAATCGAAACTATGTTTATATTTGATAGCATGATAAGCCAACGCTGTTTTATTCTCTCCTTTATCAATACTTTGCGCATGCTGCTTAATTCGTTTTCTAAGTAACTGTTCCGATTCCCCTATATATGATTTATTCCAACTATTGCAGTTAATTTTGTAGATATTGTATTTAGTTTCTTTTAATTTGAATTTATCTTTAATATGACTAAAGCTATTTTTTATTCTGTTGTCATATTTCCAAGATATTCTGCCTATATCTTTACATATATGTCTTATTTTGTTGGAAATTAATGGATTAAAATTAAAGCCAAAATAACGGCATGGTTCTGCATTCTGATCTTTTAAAATACTACATCTTATATTGCCTAATTGTTCATAAATATGTTTATTATATGACGTTGCGCTTTCTCTCACCGTATCTTTGTCCTCATCCTCATCCGATCGAATTGCCTTGCAGAAAAAATCATTAATTTTTGCTTGCTTTATTTTGGTTCTTTTTATGCTACTATTGTTCTCATCAAATCCACCAATCGATTCTCTTTTCCGCTTTAATCTATTACCACAATTCAATTTTAGACTTTCCGTAGTCCAATTTTATGCATTTCCGTGCTATTTGTTCATCATCATCCCTTTTCCTTTTTAAAACATTTTTCTTATCCTCCAAAAAGAATTCTTCAAAAAATTTAAAAACTTCCGTGTCAAAATTAAAATTATCTTTGCTCCTATCAACTCCGTGCCTATTCCTTCCAAATGATACCCTTTTCTCTGCTCTTTTAATTTCCTTCTCTACCACCTCGCCAGGATAACATTTTTCTCGAAACAGAGACCTTAATCCGTTTTTAATTTCCGGAAAATATTTTGGACTTGTTCTGAGCAGAGCAGTTAAAGTTCTATTGTAAACCAGGTTTCTTATAAATTTTAAGGGATGACACGAATAAAAATTAATCATTCTTCCCGAACTTTTGTTTTTTTGTTGCCATTTTAATTCAAAAGTATTTTCCTTTGTCTTTATAAATTCAATATTTCATCCCATTTCTTGTTAATGATCCTGATAGCGTTATCTACGGACATATTTCATCCTATTTCTTGTTAATGATCCTGATAGCGTTATCTACGGATATATTTCATCCCATTTCTTGTTAATGATCCTGATAGCGTTATCTACGGACATATATCATCCTATTTCTTGTTAACGATCGTGATAGCGTTATCTACGGACATATTTCATCCTATTTCTTGTTAATGATCCTGATAGCGTTATCTACGGATATATTTCATCCCATTTCTTGTTAATGATCCTGATAGCGTTATCTACGGACATATATCATCCTATTTCTTGTTAACGATCGTGATAGCGTTATCTACGGACATATTTCATCCTATTTCTTGTTAACGATCGTGATAGCGTTATCTACGGACATATATCATCCTATTTCTTGTTAATGATCCTGATAGCGTTATCTACGGACATATATCATCCTATTTCTTGTTAATGATCCTGATAGCGTTATCTACGGACATATATCATCCTATTTCTTGTTAACGATCGTGATAGCGTTATCTACGGACATATTTCATCCTATTTCTTGTTAATGATCCTGATAGCGTTATCTACGGATATATTTCATCCCATTTCTTGTTAATGATCCTGATAGCGTTATCTACGGACATATATCATCCTATTTCTTGTTAATGATCCTGATAGCGTTATCTACGGATATATTTCATCCCATTTCTTGTTAATGATCCTGATAGCGTTATCTACGGACATATTTCATCCTATTTCTTGTTAATGATCCTGATAGCGTTATCTACGGATATATTTCATCCCATTTCTTGTTAATGATCCTGATAGCGTTATCTACGGACATATATCATCCTATTTCTTGTTAATGATCCTGATAGCGTTATCTACGGATATATTTCATCCCATTTCTTGTTAATGATCCTGATAGCGTTATCTACGGATATATTTCATCCCATTTCTTGTTAACGATCCTGATAGCGTTATCTACGGATATATTTCATCCCATTTCTTGTTAATGATCCTGATAGCGTTATCTACGGATATATTTCATCCCATTTCTTGTTAATGATCCTGATAGCGTTATCTACGGACATATATCATCCTATTTCTTGTTAACGATCGTGATAGCGTTATCTACGGATATATTCCATCCCATTTCTTGTTAATGATCCTGATAGCGTTATCTACGGATATATTTCATCCCATTTCTTGTTAACGATCCTGATAGCGTTATCTACGGACATATATCATCCTATTTCTTGTTAACGATCGTGATAGCGTTATCTACGGATATATTCCATCCCATTTCTTGTTAATGATCGTGATAGCGTTATCTACGGACATATATCATCCCATTTCTTGTTAATGATCCTGATAGCGTTATCTACGGACATATATCATCCTATTTCTTGTTAACGATCGTGATAGCGTTATCTACGGATATATTCCATCCCATTTCTTGTTAATGATCGTGATAGCGTTATCTACGGATATATTTCATCCCATTTCTTGTTAATGATCCTGATAGCGTTATCTACGGATATATTTCATCCCATTTCTTGTTAATGATCCTGATAGCGTTATCTACGGATATATTTCATCCCATTTCTTGTTAATGATCCTGATAGCGTTATCTACGGATATATTTCATCCCATTTCTTGTTAATGATCCTGATAGCGTTATCTACGGATATATTTCATCCCATTTCTTGTTAATGATCCTGATAGCGTTATCTACGGACATATATCATCCTATTTCTTGTTAACGATCGTGATAGCGTTATCTACGGATATATTCCATCCCATTTCTTGTTAATGATCGTGATAGCGTTATCTACGGATATATTTCATCCCATTTCTTGTTAATGATCCTGATAGCGTTATCTACGGATATATTTCATCCCATTTCTTGTTAATGATCCTGATAGCGTTATCTACGGATATATTTCATCCCATTTCTTGTTAATGATCCTGATAGCGTTATCTACGGATATATTCCATCCCATTTCTTGTTAATGATCGTGATAGCATTATCTACAAATATATTTCATCCCATTTCTTGTTAATGATCCTGATAACGTTATCTACGGATATATTTCATCCCATTTCTTGTTAATGATCCTGATAGCGTTATCTACGGATATATTTCATCCCATTTCTTGTTAATGATCCTGATAGCGTTATCTACGGACATATATCATCCTATTTCTTGTTAACGATCGTGATAGCGTTATCTACGGATATATTCCATCCCATTTCTTGTTAATGATCGTGATAGCATTATCTACAAATATATTTCATCCCATTTCTTGTTAATGATCCTGATAACGTTATCTACGGATATATTTCATCCCATTTCTTGTTAATGATCCTGATAGCGTTATCTACGGATATATTTCATCCCATTTCTTGTTAATGATCCTGATAGCGTTATCTACGGACATATATCATCCTATTTCTTGTTAACGATCGTGATAGCGTTATCTACGGATATATTCCATCCCATTTCTTGTTAATGATCGTGATAGCGTTATCTACGGATATATTTCATCCCATTTCTTGTTAATGATCCTGATAGCGTTATCTACGGATATATTTCATCCCATTTCTTGTTAATGATCCTGATAGCGTTATCTACGGATATATTTCATCCCATTTCTTGTTAATGATCCTGATAACGTTATCTACGGATATATTTCATCCCATTTCTTGTTAATGATCCTGATAGCGTTATCTACGGATATATTTCATCCCATTTCTTGTTAACGATCCTGATAGCGTTATCTACGGATATATTTCACCCCATTTCTTGTTAATGATCCTGATAGCGTTATCTACGGATATATTTCATCCCATTTCTTGTTAATGATCCTGATAACGTTATCTACGGATATATTTCATCCCATTTCTTGTTAATGATCCTGATAGCGTTATCTACGGATATATTTCATCCCATTTCTTGTTAACGATCCTGATAGCGTTATCTACGGATATATTTCATCCCATTTCTTGTTAACGATCCTGATAGCGTTATCTACGGATATATTTCATCCCATTTCTTGTTAATGATTCTGATAGCGTTATCTACGGATATATTTCATGCCATTTCTTGTTAACGATCCTGATAGCGTTATCTACGGATATATTTCATCCCATTTCTTGTTAATGATCCTGATAGCGTTATCTACGGATATATTTCATCCCATTTCTTGTTAATGATCCTGATAGCGTTATCTACGGATATATTTCATCCCATTTCTTGTTAATGATCATGATAGCGTTATATACGGATATATTTCATCCCATTTCTTGTTAACGATCCTGATAGCGTTATCTACGGATATATTTCATCCCATTTCTTGTTAACGATCCTGATAGCGTTATCTACGGATATATTTCATCCCATTTCTTGTTAACGATCCTGATAGCGTTATCTACGGATATATTTCATCCCATTTCTTGTTAACGATCCTGATAGCGTTATCTACGGACATATTTCATCCCATTTCTTGTTAATGATCGTGATAGCGTTATCTACGGATATATTTCATCCCATTTCTTGTTAATGATCCTGATAGCGTTATCTACGGATATATTTCATCCCATTTCTTGTTAATGATCCTGATAACGTTATCTACGGATATATTTCATCCCATTTCTTGTTAATGATCGTGATAGCGTTATCTACGGATATATTTCATCCCATTTCTTGTTAACGATCCTGATAGCGTTATCTACGGACATATTTCATCCCATTTCTTGTTAACGATCCTGATAGCGTTATCTACGGACATATTTCATCCCATTTCTTGTTAACGATCCTGATAGCGTTATCTACGGACATATTTCATCCCATTTCTTGTTAATGATCCTGATAGCGTTATCTACGGACATATTTCATCCGATTTCTTGTTAACGATCCTGATAGCGTTATCTACGGACATATTTCATCCCATTTCTTGTTAATGATCGTGATAGCGTTATCTACGGACATATTTCATCCCATTTCTTGTTAATGATCGTGATAGCGTTATCTACGGATATATTTCATCCCATTTCTTGTTAATGATCGTGATAGCGTTATCTACGGATATATTTCATCCCATTTCTTGTTAATGATCCTGATAGCGTTATCTACGGGTATATTTCATCCCATTTCTTGTTAATGATCGTGATAGCGTTATCTACGGATATATTTCATCCCATTTCTTGTTAACGATCCTGATAGCGTTATCTACGGACATATTTCATCCCATTTCTTGTTAATGATCGTGATAGCGTTATCTACGGATATATTTCATCCCATTTCTTGTTAATGATTCTGATAGCATTATCTACAAATATATTTCATCCCATTTCTTGTTAATGATCCTGATAACGTTATCTACGGATATATTTCATCCCATTTCTTGTTAATGATCCTGATAGCGTTATCTACGGATATATTTCATCCCATTTCTTGTTAATGATCGTGATAGCGTTATCTACGGATATATTTCATCCCATTTCTTGTTAACGATCCTCATAGCGTTATCTACGGACATATTTCATCCCATTTCTTGTTAATGATCGTGATAGCGTTATCTACAGATATATTTCATCCCATTTCTTGTTAATGATTCTGATAGCATTATCTACAAATATATTTCATCCCATTTCTTGTTAATGATCGTGATAGCGTTATCTACGGATATATTTCATCCCATTTCTTGTTAATGATTCTGATAGCATTATCTACAAATATATTTCATCCCATTTCTTGTTAATGATCCTGATAACGTTATCTACGGATATATTTCATCCCATTTCTTGTTAATGATCCTGATAGCGTTATCTACGGATATATTTCATCCCATTTCTTGTTAATGATTCTGATAGCGTTATCTACGGATATATTTCATCCCATTTCTTGTTAATGATTGTGATAGCGTTATCTACGGATATATTTCATCTCTTTTCTTGTTAATGGTTCTGATAGCGTTATCTACGGATATAATTCATCCCATTTCTTGTTAATGATTCTGATAGCATTTTCTACAAATATATTTCATCCCATTTCTTGTTAATGATCGTGATAGCGTTATCTACGGATATATTTTATCTCTTTTCTTGTTAATGGTTCTGATAGCGTTATCTACGGATATATTTCATCCCATTTCTTGTTAATGATTCTGATAGCATTATCTACAAATATATTTCATGCCATTTCTTGTTAATGATCCTGATAACGTTATCTACGGATATATTTCATCCCATTTCTTGTTAATGATCCTGATAGCGTTATCTACGGATATATTTCATCCAATTTCTTGTTAATGATTCTGATAGCGTTATCTACGGCTATATTTCATCCCATTTCTTGTTAATGATCGTGATAGCGTTATCTACGGATATATTTCATCTCTTTTCTTGTTAATGGTTCTGATAGCGTTATCTACGGATATATTTCACCTCATTTCTTGTTAATGATTCTGATAGCATTTTCTACGGATATATTTGGAAACATTGTACCGAAATAAATTTAATTTGAAAGAATATTAAAACTAAAAAAAAAACAATTTAAAGCAAGACTCACTTACCAACACCTGGGGTGGTACAATTTATCGGGATAGACCAACGGATAGCCAGGTTCAATGAGGTATGAAACCCAGGTGATCCAAATAAAAAAAAACCACAACAAGATACTCAGAGCTGGTAACTATATTGAGATAAGTACAAAAGGTTCCCAGTAAAAAGAACAAATACATATACATATATACATACATATATATACCTTAAATATAATAAATATCTTGAAATACCACAAATAGTTCCCAATAAAGGGTAAGCATGTATATATACACTTTATATACCATTAATACATAGAAATATCACAAGAAGAAATATTGAATAATATAGTAAAAGATATCGATAGATAAACATATATGCATATACACCAGATACTATCAGTAATCTGGGAAGAACAAAATTAGCCCCTTAATAAAAGCATAAATATATATATATATATATATATATATATATATACCATATATATATATATATATAGAAATATCACAAGAAGAATTAATATTATTCAAATACTGAATAATATAGCAAAAGGTATCGATAGATAAACATATATGTATATACACCAGATACTATCAGTAATCTGGGAAAAACAAAAATAGACTCTTAATAAAAGCATATATATATATATATATATATATATATATATATATATATATATATATATATATTGAAATATCACAAGAAGGATTAATATTATTCAAATACTGAATAATATAGTAAAAGATATCGATAGATAAACATATATGCATATACACCAGATACTATCAGTAATCTGGGAAGAAGCCAAAAGTAGACTCTCGATAAAAGCATAAATATTTATACATATACATACACCAGGTATAATTATTAAACTGGGAAGAAGCAAAAGTATAGACTTTGAATAAAATCATGAACATACACCAGATACAATCAGTAATCTGGGAAAAAGCCAAAAATAGACTTACGATAAAGGCATAAACACATATATATCAAATATAATATTTAATTTGGGAAAAGACACAATTCTCAAGACTCATAAAATTCCATAGTGTGGCCTAGCCAATAACTACATGAGAATAATACATGACGATAAAACTGAAGTCCATAACTATCCAATAAATTGGCATAGAAAACGCATACTGAAGAATTATTGAATTGCAACTACATGTACAATTTCACAACCTGGCATAGCCACCAACATCAAATTACGACACAAAATTTTGGTAATCTGGCATTGCCAATAACTTATTTAGCGATAATAAACTTAACTTTTCCCAAATTTTTAAACTATACACAACATAGTTACTTCCACTCATGGCAGTAATTGAACGACAAAATTTTAAATGAGGCCTGGAGATAAATAAAACGTGGAGACTGGTGTCCAGCAGAAGATAAAATGTATGGGTTACTCACTCATTTGTCCCACAATATGCTCTAAAAGCCTACCACATGGAGTTCCAATCACATGTTCGGCCAAAACGATAAACGGAGAAGACAAATGCCGCCTCTTCGTGCTACAGGATCTTCAGTTTCATTATTAACAAAAAAAAGGACGCCTCAGTCCCTCCTTGAAAGCTGGAAACCTCATACTTGCAACAAAAAAACTTTTCTTCCCTGGCACGAGCGTCTACCTACGCCATTATTTCACAGACTCCCAGAACCGACGCCTCTTCTAACCAAGGCCTACCGACCACGGGAAAAAAACAGAAGAACAAAAATCTTAAATTGTATACAAAAACTATTACATCCAAAATGGAGAAGAAAATTGACTATCTTTTGTGGATAGTAAACATTTACAAGTGGTGCAAATTCCGAATAAAATATAAAACATAGAATGTTATCAGTCCAAAGAGGTAGAGAAAGCAGGTTCTCACTCCCTGCAGGGCGCCACGTCACAACATACTTATTACATCGAAGGAAACTAATTTATATCCAGGTTTTATTATATCATTTTTCAGCAATCTAATTAATTCCACTCCGTTCTCTACGTCAAAAGGATTATTTGTAACAAATGGTTTCAGTTCTTTATCGAATTGTTTTGCTAATTTATGAGTAGGAGAATCGGTAGCACTTATAATCGGTCGTAATGGATGATTGTCTTTGTGTAGTTTTATCAAACTATACGCAAGTGGAATGCAACTATTATGATTGATATATTTTGGTCTATCTGTTTTATTTATGAATTTAATCCTTACCAAATTGTCCACAAATTTTATACCCTTGTTTGTTAATCCATTAGTAGGATCGTAATCAATTTCCTTGAAAAGTGAGCTGTCCGCAAATATGTTATTCATTTTATCAATGTAACTTTCCTGTTCAATAATAACAGTTTTGTTGGTCTTATCAGCTCGAATAATGTACAAGTTGGGATTTTGACGGAAAAAGATTTTAGTCTTTGTTACTAATACTCTTACTTTTTCAGCCAGTTTTATATTAATATCATCAGATATAATTTTATAATTTTTACTATTGTTAACTTTACTAAGTACATTTGAAAACCTTCCTCTAATTTTATTTTTAGTAGCCTCATCAACCTCAATGTTTTCTAGCATGTATTCCATATTACTTACATAATTTATTATGTCATATTCCTTTACAGGCTTTAAAATATTAAAATTGTCACTAAGTATTCGAGCTGATAAAACCAACAAAACTGTTATTATTGAAAAGGAAAGTTACATTGATTAAATGAATAACACATTTGCGGACAGATCACTTTTCAAGGAAATTGATTACGATCCTACTAATTGATTAACAAACAAGGTTATAAAATTTGTGGTAAGGAATAAATTCATAAATAAAACAGATAGAATAAAATATATCAATCATAATAGTTGCATTCCACTTGCGTATGGCCTGATAAAATTAATAAGTGCTACCGATTCTCCTACTCATAAATTGAATGAAATGTGAAACATGTAGGGACGCAATAAAGTTGGTGATCCTGTATGGTGAAGTTTTTATTTATCTGACCTTCCGCCTACCATGAAAATAAGAAGATTAAGAAAAGGGTCAATTGAAGAATAATTATGAAAAAGGTTCAGTAAAACCGTGAAAACGCACTTCTCAAGCATTCAGCTGAAAAAAATGTAAACAATTTATGACTTCTGGAAAATGTGAAGTTCTAAAAATTTGTGGAGGCCCGATGGTTCGATTCCCACTAGGGATCGCTTTTCTTTAGAAAAAAGAAAAGGTATCAACCCTATGCTGGCTAGAAAAGGGTGGTAACCTATAGATGACCCGTCCTAAAATTCGTACTTAATAATTTATTTATTTATTTGTTGGTGTTCCGCTTTATGGCGATGTACACCTTACATTTTATATAGTTATTACAAACATTATGTTACCTTATTGTTAACATATAATATACACATATATATGCATATACACATACACATACACATATATACATATATTCATACACACACACACACACAAATATATATATATATTACTAATAAATTACATTATATATTATATTATATAATATATTTTATATTATATATACAAGTGTATTGTCTCTATATTTACATTAAATTATGCTTAATACAAGCTTGTTTTTATTATATACAAACATATATATATATATATATATATATATATATATATATATACATACACATATAATATTAGATTACATGATTTTAAATTAAGGTTATTTACATTATGTTTGTACGCTAGTATTATTGCATTTGCATCTTAGGAAAATTAGTATGGATCAGAAGGTAGATGAATTATCTGCCTTCGGTGGGATATTCATGTCTCTATAGAACACTATGGTAAGGAAACATTAAGCTGCGTTCAAATGAGTTGGTATAATCCATTGTTGTGTAGGTAATGTAGTAGGTAGATGAATTATCTGCCTTCGGTGGGATATTCATGTCTCTATAGGACACTATGGTAAGGAAACATTAAGCTGTGTTCAAATGAGTTGGTATAATCCATTGTTGTGTAGGTAATGTAGAAGGTAGATGAATTATCTGTCTACGGTGGGATATTCATGTCTCTATAGGACACTATGGTAAGGAAACATTAAGCTGTGTTCAAATGAGTTGGTATAATCCATTGTTGTGTAGGTAATGTAGAAGGTAGATGAATTATCTGCCTTCGGTGGGATATTCATGTCTCTATAGGACACTATGGTAAGGAAACATTAAGCTGTGTTCAAATGAGTTGGTATAATCCATTGTTGTGTAGGTAATGTAGAAGGTAGATGAATTATCTGCCTTCGGTGGGATATTCATGTCTCTATAGACCACTATGGTAAGGAAACATTAAGCTGCGTTCAAATGAGTTGGTATAATCCATTGTTGTGTAGGTAATGTAGTAGGTAGATGAATTATCTGCCTTCGGTGGGATATTCATGTCTCTATAGGACACTATGGTAAGGAAACATTAAGCTGTGTTCAAATGAGTTGGTATAATCCATTGTTGTGTAGGTAATGTAGAAGGTAGATGAATTATCTGTCTACGGTGGGATATTCATGTCTCTATAGGACACTATGGTAAGGAAACATTAAGCTGTGTTCAAATGAGTTGGTATAATCCATTGTTGTGTAGGTAATGTAGAAGGTAGATGAATTATCTGCCTACGGTGGGATATTCATGTCTCTATAGAACACTATGGTAAGGAAACATTAAGCTGCGTTCAAATGAGTTGGTATAATCCATTGTTGTGTAGGTAATGTAGAAGGTAGATGAATTATCTGCCTTCGGTGGGATATTCATGTCTCTATAGGACACTATGGTAAGGAAACATTAAGCTGTGTTCAAATGAGTTGGTATAATCCATTGTTGTGTAGGTAATGTAGAAGGTAGATGAATTATCTGTCTACGGTGGGATATTCATGTCTCTATAGAACACTATGGTAAGGAAACATTAAGCTGCGTTCAAATGAGTTGGTATAATCCATTGTTGTGTAGGTAATGTAGAAGGTAGATGAATTATCTGCCTACGGTGGGATATTCATGTCTCTATAGGACACTATGGTAAGGAAACATTAAGCTGTGTTCAAATGAGTTGGTATAATCCATTTTTGTGTAGGTAATGTAGAAGGTAGATGAATTATCTGCCTACGGTAGAATATTCATGTCTCTATAGGACACTATGGTAAGGAAACATTAAGCTGTGTTCAAATGAGTTGGTATAATCCATTGTTGTGTAGGTAATGTAGAAGGTAGATGAATTATCTGTCTATGGTGGGATATTCATGTCTCTATAGGACACTATGGTAAGGAAACATTAAGCTGTGTTCAAATGAGTTGGCATAATCCATTGTTGTGTAGGTAATGTAGAAGGTAGATGAATTATCTGTCTACGGTGGGATATTCATGTCTCTATAAGACACTATGGTAAGGAAACATTAAGCTGTGTTCAAATGAGTTGGTATAATCCATTGTTGTGTAGGTAATGTAGTAGGTAGATGAATTATCTGCCTTCGGTGGGATATTCATGTCTCTATAGGACACTATGGTAAGGAAACATTAAGCTGTGTTCAAATGAGTTGGTATAATCCATTGTTGTGTAGGTAATGTAGTAGGTAGATGAATTATCTGCCTTCGGTGGGATATTCATGTCTCTATAGGACACTATGGTAAGGAAACATTAAGCTGTGTTCAAATGAGTTGGTATAATCCATTGTTGTGTAGGTAATGTAGAAGGTAGATGAATTATCTGCCTACGGAGGGATATTCATGTCTCTATAGGACACTATGGTAAGGAAACATTAAGCTGTGTTCAAATGAGTTGGTATAATCCATTGTTGTGTAGGTAATGTAGAAGGTAGATGAATTATCTGTCTACGGTGGGATATTCATGTCTCTATAGAACACTATGGTAAGGAAACATTAAGCTGCGTTCAAATGAGTTGGTATAATCCATTGTTGTGTAGGTAATGTAGAAGGTAGATGAATTATCTGCCTACGGTGGGATATTCATGTCTCTATAGGACACTATGGTAAGGAAACATTAAGCTGTGTTCAAATGAGTTGGTATAATCCATTGTTGTGTAGGTAATGTAGAAGGTAGATGAATTATCTGCCTACGGTAGAATATTCAGGTCTCTATAGGACACTATGGTAAGGAAACATTAAGCTGTGTTCAAATGAGTTGGTATAATCCATTGTTGTGTAGGTAATGTAGAAGGTAGATGAATTATCTGTCTATGGTGGGATATTCATGTCTCTATAAGACACTATGGTAAGGAAACATTAAGCTGTGTTCAAATGAGTTGGTATAATCCATTGTTGTGTAGGTAATGTAGAAGGTAGATGAATTATCTGTCTACGGTGGGATATTCATGTCTCTATAGGACACTATGGTAAGGAAACATTAAGCTGTGTTCAAATGAGTTGGTATAATCCATTGTTGTGTAGGTAATGTAGAAGGTAGATGAATTATCTGCCTTCGGTGGGATATTCATGTCTCTATAGGACACTATGGTAAGGAAACATTAAGCTGTGTTCAAATGAGTTGGTATAATCCATTGTTGTGTAGGTAATGTAGAAGGTAGATGAATTATCTGTCTACGGTGGGATATTCATGTCTCTATAGGACACTATGATAAGGAAACATTAAGCTGTGTTCAAATGAGTTGGTATAATCCATTGTTGTGTAGGTAATGTAGAAGGTAGATGAATTATCTGTCTATGGTGGGATATTCATGTCTCTATAAGACACTATGGTAAGGAAACATTAAGCTGTGTTCAAATGAGTTGGTATAATCCATTGTTGTGTAGGTAATGTAGAAGGTAGATGAATTATCTGCCTTCGGTGGGATATTCATGTCTCTATAGAACACTATGGTAAGGAAACATTAAGCTGTGTTCAAATGAGTTGGTATAATCCATTGTTGTGTAGGTAATGTAGAAGGTAGATGAATTATCTGTCTATGGTGGGATATTCATGTCTCTATAAGACACTATGGTAAGGAAACATTAAGCTGTGTTCCAATGAGTTGGTATAATCCATTGTTGTGTAGGTAATGTAGAAGGTAGATGAATTATCTGTCTATGGTGGGATATTCATGTCTCTATAGGACACTATGGTAAGGAAACATTAAGCTGTGTTCAAATGAGTTGGTATAATCCATTGTTGTGTAGGTAATGTAGAAGGTAGATGAATTATCTGTCTATGGTGGGATATTCATGTCTCTATAAGACACTATGGTAAGGAAACATTAAGCTGTGTTCAAATGAGTTGGTATAATCCATTGTTGTGTAGGTAATGTAGAAGGTAGATGAATTATCTGTCTATGGTGGGATATTCATGTCTCTATAAGACACTATGGTAAGGAAACATTAAGCTGTGTTCAAATGAGTTGGTATAATCCATTGTTGTGTAGGTAATGTAGAAGGTAGATGAATTATCTGCCTTCGGTGGGATATTCATGTCTCTATAGGACACTATGGTAAGGAAACATTAAGCTGTGTTCAAATGAGTTGGTATAATCCATTGTTGTGTAGGTAATGTAGAAGGTAGATGAATTATCTGCCTTCGGTGGGATATTCATGTCTCTATAGGACACTATGATAAGGAAACATTAAGCTGTGTTCAAATGAGTTGGTATAATCCATTGTTGTGTAGGTAATGTAGAAGGTAGATGAATTATCTGTCTATGGTGGGATATTCATGTCTCTATAAGACACTATGGTAAGGAAACATTAAGCTGTGTTCAAATGAGTTGGTATAATCCATTGTTGTGTAGGTAATGTAGAAGGTAGATGAATTATCTGTCTACGGTGGGATATTCATGTCTCTATAGGACACTATGGTAAGGAAACATTAAGCTGTGTTCAAATGAGTTGGTATAATCCATTGTTGTGTAGGTAATGTAGAAGGTAGATGAATTATCTGCCTACGGAGGGATATTCATGTCTCTATAGGACACTATGGTAAGGAAACATTAAGCTGTGTTCAAATGAGTTGGTATAATCCATTGTTGTGTAGGTAATGTAGAAGGTAGATGAATTATCTGTCTACGGTGGGATATTCATGTCTCTATAGAACACTATGGTAAGGAAACATTAAGCTGCGTTCAAATGAGTTGGTATAATCCATTGTTGTGTAGGTAATGTAGAAGGTAGATGAATTATCTGCCTACGGTGGGATATTCATGTCTCTATAGGACACTATGGTAAGGAAACATTAAGCTGTGTTCAAATGAGTTGGTATAATCCATTGTTGTGTAGGTAATGTAGAAGGTAGATGAATTATCTGCCTACGGTAGAATATTCAGGTCTCTATAGGACACTATGGTAAGGAAACATTAAGCTGTGTTCAAATGAGTTGGTATAATCCATTGTTGTGTAGGTAATGTAGAAGGTAGATGAATTATCTGTCTATGGTGGGATATTCATGTCTCTATAAGACACTATGGTAAGGAAACATTAAGCTGTGTTCAAATGAGTTGGTATAATCCATTGTTGTGTAGGTAATGTAGAAGGTAGATGAATTATCTGTCTACGGTGGGATATTCATGTCTCTATAGGACACTATGGTAAGGAAACATTAAGCTGTGTTCAAATGAGTTGGTATAATCCATTGTTGTGTAGGTAATGTAGAAGGTAGATGAATTATCTGCCTTCGGTGGGATATTCATGTCTCTATAGGACACTATGGTAAGGAAACATTAAGCTGTGTTCAAATGAGTTGGTATAATCCATTGTTGTGTAGGTAATGTAGAAGGTAGATGAATTATCTGTCTACGGTGGGATATTCATGTCTCTATAGGACACTATGATAAGGAAACATTAAGCTGTGTTCAAATGAGTTGGTATAATCCATTGTTGTGTAGGTAATGTAGAAGGTAGATGAATTATCTGTCTATGGTGGGATATTCATGTCTCTATAAGACACTATGGTAAGGAAACATTAAGCTGTGTTCAAATGAGTTGGTATAATCCATTGTTGTGTAGGTAATGTAGAAGGTAGATGAATTATCTGCCTTCGGTGGGATATTCATGTCTCTATAGAACACTATGGTAAGGAAACATTAAGCTGTGTTCAAATGAGTTGGTATAATCCATTGTTGTGTAGGTAATGTAGAAGGTAGATGAATTATCTGTCTATGGTGGGATATTCATGTCTCTATAAGACACTATGGTAAGGAAACATTAAGCTGTGTTCCAATGAGTTGGTATAATCCATTGTTGTGTAGGTAATGTAGAAGGTAGATGAATTATCTGTCTATGGTGGGATATTCATGTCTCTATAGGACACTATGGTAAGGAAACATTAAGCTGTGTTCAAATGAGTTGGTATAATCCATTGTTGTGTAGGTAATGTAGAAGGTAGATGAATTATCTGTCTATGGTGGGATATTCATGTCTCTATAAGACACTATGGTAAGGAAACATTAAGCTGTGTTCAAATGAGTTGGTATAATCCATTGTTGTGTAGGTAATGTAGAAGGTAGATGAATTATCTGTCTATGGTGGGATATTCATGTCTCTATAAGACACTATGGTAAGGAAACATTAAGCTGTGTTCAAATGAGTTGGTATAATCCATTGTTGTGTAGGTAATGTAGAAGGTAGATGAATTATCTGCCTTCGGTGGGATATTCATGTCTCTATAGGACACTATGGTAAGGAAACATTAAGCTGTGTTCAAATGAGTTGGTATAATCCATTGTTGTGTAGGTAATGTAGAAGGTAGATGAATTATCTGCCTTCGGTGGGATATTCATGTCTCTATAGGACACTATGATAAGGAAACATTAAGCTGTGTTCAAATGAGTTGGTATAATCCATTGTTGTGTAGGTAATGTAGAAGGTAGATGAATTATCTGTCTATGGTGGGATATTCATGTCTCTATAAGACACTATGGTAAGGAAACATTAAGCTGTGTTCAAATGAGTTGGTATAATCCATTGTTGTGTAGGTAATGTAGAAGGTAGATGAATTATCTGTCTACGGTGGGATATTCATGTCTCTATAGGACACTATGGTAAGGAAACATTAAGCTGTGTTCAAATGAGTTGGTATAATCCATTGTTGTGTAGGTAATGTAGAAGGTAGATGAATTATCTGTCTATGGTGGGATATTCATGTCTCTATAAGACACTATGGTAAGGAAACATTAAGCTGTGTTCAAATGAGTTGGTATAATCCATTGTTGTGTAGGTAATGTAGAAGGTAGATGAATTATCTGCCTTCGGTGGGATATTCATGTCTCTATAGGACACTATGGTAAGGAAACATTAAGCTGTGTTCAAATGAGTTGGTATAATCCATTGTTGTGTAGGTAATGTAGAAGGTAGATGAATTATCTGCCTTCGGTGGGATATTCATGTCTCTATAGGACACTATGATAAGGAAACATTAAGCTGTGTTCAAATGAGTTGGTATAATCCATTGTTGTGTAGGTAATGTAGAAGGTAGATGAATTATCTGTCTATGGTGGGATATTCATGTCTCTATAAGACACTATGGTAAGGAAACATTAAGCTGTGTTCAAATGAGTTGGTATAATCCATTGTTGTGTAGGTAATGTAGAAGGTAGATGAATTATCTGTCTACGGTGGGATATTCATGTCTCTATAGGACACTATGATAAGGAAACATTAAGCTGTGTTCAAATGAGTTGGTATAATCCATTGTTGTGTAGGTAATGGAGTATAGAGTCTATGTGTTGGCTATCTTCACTTAACAACTCGCATAAGTTGTAGGGTAAGTTCAGATCACGTCGTCTCATGCATTCTCTGAGTAAGTGTTTTATCGTAAGAGCAGTGTTACATATTTCACATTGCGGCTGTTCTTGTCTCGTCATTAAGTAACTGTGAGTAAGTCGAGAATGGCCAATCCTTAAGCGTGTCAAAACCACTTCTTCTCTTCGGTTTACACGGGAACCCGATGGCCATTCTTGACACCCTGTACCTATTACCTTGAGAAGGTTTAATGATTTTTTACATTTTTCTCTCAAATTCTTGAGGTGTGGTATCCATGTTAATGTTCTGTCAAATGTCAAGCCTAAAAATATGAGTGTTGTAGTGTGTGTTATTAAGCGCTGTTTCAGTGTGATTGTGGGTACAGGTTGATTTATCTTTCTCGTAAAAAGTGTGCAGCTCGTTTTTTCATTAGAAAAGGCCAGTCATGTGTTAGACTCCAATTTTCCAGAGCCGTTATTGTATTTTGCAGAGCTGTCTCTGCTGTGTGGAGTAATTTAGAGGTTTTGTAAATGTGGAGGTCGTCAACATACAGGCGGTACGATACATCCGGGGGGATATGGTCTTTAATGTAGTTAATACAGGCGGTACGATACATCCGGGGGGATATGGTCTTTAATGTAGTTAATACAGGCGGTACGATACATCCGGGGGGATATGGTCTTTAATGTAGTTAATACAAGCGGTACGATACATCCGGGGGGATATGGTCTTTAATGTAGTTGATACAGGCGGTACGATACATCCGGGGGGATATGGTCTTTAATGTAGTTAATACAGGCGGTACGATACATCCGGGGAGATATGGTCTTTAATGTAGTTAATACAGGCGGTACGATACATCCGGGGGGATATGGTCTTTAATGGAGTTGATACAGGCGGTACGATACGTCCGGGGGGATATGGTCTTTAATGTAGTTAATACAGGCGGTACGATACATCCGGGGGGATATGGTCTTTAATGTAGTTAATACAGGCGGTACGATACATCCGGGGTGATATGGTCTTTAATGTAGTTAATACAGGCGGTACGATACATCCGGGGGGATATGGTCTTTAATGTAGTTAATACAGGCGGTACGATACATCCGGGGGGATATGGTCTTTAATGTAGTTAATACAGGCGGTACGATACGTCCGGGGGGATATGGTCTTTAATGTAGTTAATACAGGCGGTACGATACGTCCGGGGGGATATGGTTTTTAATATAGTTAATACAGGCGGTTCGATACATCCGGGGGGATATGGTCTTTAATGTAGTTAATACAGGCGGTACGATACGTCCGGGGGGCATATGGTCTTTAATGTAGTTAATACAGGCGGTACGATACGTCCGGTGGGATATGGTCTTTAATGTAGTTAATACTGGCGGTACGATACGTCCGGGGGGATATGGTCTTTAATGTAGTTAATACAGGCGGTACGATACGTCCGGGGGGATATGGTTTTTAATGTAGTTAATACAGGCGGTTCGATACATCCGGGGGGATATGGTCTTTAATGTAGTTAATACAGGCGGTACGATACGTCCGGGGGGATATGGTCTTTAATGTAGTTAATAAAGGCGGTACGATACGTCCGGGGGGATATGGTTTTTAATGTAGTTAATACAAGCGGTTCGATACATCCGGGGGGATATGGTCTTTAATGTAGTTAATACAGGCGGTACGGTACGTCCGGGGGGCATATGGTCTTTAATGTAGTTAATACAGGCGGTACGATACATCCGGGGGGATATGGTCTTTAATGTAGTTAATACAGGCGGTACGATACGTCCGGGGGGATATGGTTTTTAATGTAGTTAATACAGGCGGTTCGATACATCCGGGGAGATATGGTCTTTAATGGAGTTGATACAGGCGGTACGATACGTCCGGTGGGATATGGTCTTTAATGTAGTTAATAAAGGCGGTACGATACGTCCGGGGGGATATGGTTTTTAATGTAGTTAATACAAGCGGTTCGATACATCCGGGGGGATATGGTCTTTAATGTAGTTAATACAGGCGGTACGGTACGTCCGGGGGGCATATGGTCTTTAATGTAGTTAATGCAGGCGGTACGATACATCCGGGGGGATATGGTCTTTAATGTAGTTAATACAGGCGGTACGATACGTCCGGGGGGATATGGTTTTTAATGTAGTTAATAAAGGCGGTACGATACATCCGGGGGGATATGGTCTTTAATGGAGTTAATACAGGCGGTACGATACATCCGGGGGGATATGGTCTTTAATGGAGTTAATAAAGGCGGTACGATACATCCGGGGGGATATGGTCTTTAATGTAGTTAATGCAGGCGGTACGATACATCCGGGGGGATATGGTCTTTAATGTAGTTAATAAAGGCGGTACGATACATCCGGGGGGATATGGTTTTTAATGTAGTTAATAAAGGCGGTACGATACATCCGGGGGGATATGGTCTTTAATGGAGTTTATAGCAATTTTAAAAAGTGTAGTGCTAAGTACAAAGCCATGTGGACCGCCGTTTTCTTGCTCTTCAGTTTCAGTTAGGTAATTTCCTTGCTTTACTCGGAATGTTCTTCTTGAGAGAAATTCCGTTATGATTTTGAGGATGTTCCCTTGGATCCCCCACCCTGCTACATCAGAAATTATAGACCTACGCCATAAAGTGTCAAATGCTATTTCAATATCAAATGAAACGGCCAGTATGAGTTCCTGATTAATGAATGCGTTGAGTATCTCGCTCTCCAGGTGTAGAATATTGTCTACTGTTGAGTGTTTTTTTCGAAAACCACATTGGAATTCTGAGAGCAGATTGTTCTTTTCTAGGAACCATACTAACCGTTTATTGATCATCTTTTCCAGCAATTTGCACACACAGCTAGTCAAAGCAATTGGCCTATAATTGTTTGCATCTGTTTTTTAGCGCGGTTCCTCCCTCCCCCATAGGGAGGAACCCCGCTTATAAGGTTGATACAATGAAACAATCCGGAAGTGCCGACTAGAAAATTTTGCGTTTCAGAACCCCTAGAGACCGAAAATGATGGTGGTTCAAATTTGTATATATATATATATATATATATATATATATATATATATATATATATATATATATATATATATTTGTCTGATCGCTCTCTAGGTCGAAGACGAATGGTCCGATTTTGATGAAATTTGGTACAAAAATCCGTCGTCCAATTTGAAAGGTCAAGTTCGTTAACCAGCGAAATCCGCCTACCGGAAAATGGCGTTTGGGGCGAAATTCGCGCAAAAAAATCGTAACGTTTACGTTTTTGAGTTCATAAGCTTCAAAGTACTTGTTTTATATGATTCCTGGGCTAGGAAAACGAATGAAACCATTTTCAAGGCGATAGCTTTAACCGTTTTCGAGAAAATTGGAAAAATATTTTTTGAATACCGTTTTTGGTTTGGGTACTTAGAATCATGGGATTCAGTTGAAACATTTTCTGCATGTTCTACTTTCATCAAAACTAATATGTTGAAATTTTGGTTACGTTTGGAGTTATGGAAGGGTTAAAATAAAATATTTTATTAACAGACATAAAAAGTTTTAGTAACTTTGTTTACTTTCCTTAATATCTCGAAAAAGGTTGAGAATCTTTGTAATCGAAAGAATGCCATTAGAAAGCTTATTAAATGCTCTAAAAAAAGGTTCTAATGAAAGTTTTGATTAGGCGATGTCAATCGGAGAAATAAGAGCTTAAAACTTCAAAGTAATTGATTTCGCTTATTCGAACTGTTCTTTTTGTCTGTATTTTATTCCTTGTTTTTTTTTTTAATTGCTTATTGTTGGATAATGTATTTGAAAATAAAACAGGTTAAGAAAAATAAGAAAAACAATTTAATGTTAGAGATATGGATTTCCAAGATATATAGCTTTTCAACTGCCTAGCGTCCTTCCTAGGGAGGGTTCTTTGTCTTTGATTTTGGTACTTAGAATTATGGGATACAGTTGAAACATTTTCTGCATGTTTGAGTTTCATCAACACTAATATGTTGAAATTTTTGTTACGTTTAGAGTAAAGGAAGGGTTAGAATAAAATATTTTATTAACAGACAAAAAAAGTTTTTATAACTTTGTATAATTTCGTTAGTATCTCGACAACCGTTAACAATCTTGTGAAGCGGAAGATTACCATTCGGAAGCTTACTAAATGCTCTACAAAAAAGGTTCTGAAGAAAGTTTTAATTAGGCGATGTCAATCGGAGAAAAAAGTGCTTAAAGCTTTAAATTAATTGATTTCGTTTATTCCAATGGTTCTTTTTGTCTGTTTTATTTCTTGTTATTTTTTAATTGCTTATAGTTGGATAATGTATTTGACAATAAAACTGGTTAAGTAAAATGACAAAAACAATTTATTGTTAGAAATATAGATTTCCAAGATTCCAAGACCTTGTCACTAGCGGGTCTGTTTCTACTGTAGCCGACCCTTCCAGGTAAGATTGTAAATCATGACCTTTCAAGACTTTACTACTCACAAGAATGGCGTTAGTGACCTTAAGGGTTGACACGCCATTATAATAATTAATTTAAAAAAAAAGACTGGTGGAACCAAAATAATAACTGCTTCTATTTTAATCTTTCCAAATTAGACTAGGGATATGAACGGAACCGCGCTAAGATGATGCAGTCCTGCGAGACGGACTTTTTTTCTTTATGGGGTTTCAAGATGGGGATTACAAGGGACTCTCTCCAACAGTCTGGAAAATATCCCTCCTCGAAAATGTTATTCATGACTGATATTAACATTTGATTGCCAGAGGTTGGAAGGTTTTATAACATCTCATAGTGTATGCCGTCTGGTCCTGGTGATGTGTTTTTGCATTGTCTTAGTACAGCGTTCAGTTCGTTCAATGAAAATGGTTCGTTCAAAGGGTGTTGGTTGTAGTATATTTGTGCAGGTATTTTCTCAACGAGTTGCTTGTATTTTGGGAAGGTCCGATCACAATTTGATGTGGATGAAACAGTGTAGAAGTGTTTTGCTATTGATGAGACTATATCTTGAGGGTCTGTGGTTAGATTATTGTTCACCTTAATACCAGTTATAGGTTGTCTGTAGTTTTTGTGTTGGATTTTTGCGATTTGTTGCCAGATAAGTTGTGTAGGTGTGTGTCTGTTTAGAGATGTAAAAAATTCGATCCAGGATTTTTTCTTATTCTCAATGATAACCCTCCGAGATAAAGCTTTTGCTTATAGCGCGGTTCCTCCCTCCCCCATAGGGAGGAACCCCGCTTATAAGGTTGATCTCATGACGCAATCCAGAAGAGCCGACTAGAAAATTTTGCGTTTCAGAACCCCTAGAGACCGAAAATGATGGTGGTTCAAATTTGTATATATATATATATATATATATATACATATATATATATATATATATATATATATGTATGTATATATATATGTATATATATATATATATATATATATATGTATATATATATATATATATATATATATATATATATATATATATTTGTCTGTTCACTCTCTAGGTAGAAGACGAATGGTCCGATTTTGATAAAATTTTGTACAAAAATCCGTCGTCCAATTTGAAAGGTCAAGTTCGTTAACCAGCAATATCCGCCCACTGGAAGATGGCGTTTGGGGCGAAATTCGCGCAAAAAAAATCGTAACGCTTACGTTTTTGAGTTCATATGCTTGTAAGTACTTGTTTTATAAGCTTCTTGGCCTAGGAAAACGAATGACCCCATTTTTAAGGCGATAGCTTTAACCGTTTTCGAGAAAATTGGAAAAATATTTGCTGAATAACGTTTTTGGTTTGGTTACTTACAATCAAGGGATTCAGTTGAAACATTTTTTGCATGTTTGAATTTCATCAAAACTACCAAGTTAATCTTTTGGTTACGTTTGGAGTTAAGATAGGGTTGGAATAAAATATTTTATGAACAGACATGAAAGGTTTTGGGAACTTCGTATATTTTCATTAATATCTCGAACACGGTTGGGAAATTTTGATAAGTGTATAGAAACTATTTGAAAGCTTTCTAAATTCTTACAAAAAAGATTCTGAAGCAATTTTTGATTAGGTGATGTCAATCGAAGAAATAAGTGCTTAAAACTTCACTTAGTTCTTATGAACGGGTTTTTGTCGTTCTTTTGGCAATTTTTGTCTCTTTTCCTTAGTTTTTTATTGCTTTTTATTTTTGTAATTTATTATGTTGTATTTGTAAGGAATATGTATTTGTGTGTAAAACAGTATAGGTAAAATGAGACCAATTTTCTGTTGCTAGAAATAATGAAAAGTTTGGTAACTTCATATATTTTCATTAATATCACGAAAACGGTTGAAAATCTTGGGAAGCGAAAGGTTACCATTCGAAAGCTTACTAAATGGTCTACAAAAAAGGTTCCAAACAAAGTTTTGAATAAGCGATGTCAATCGGAGAAATAAGTGCTTAAATTTTGAAGTAATTGATTTCCTTGTTATTTTTTAATTGCTTGAAGTTGGATAATGTATTTGACAATAAAACACATTAATTAAAATAAGAAAAACAATTCATTGTTAGAAATATATCAGGCTGAACCGTATGAAATGTCAGTTTTGGAGATGCCGATTTCGTTCAAATGTCTTGAAACTGTCGAGGCTCCTACTCCGAGTTCTTTGGCATATTCCCTAGTGTTTGCAATTGCTTGTAGTAGCCAAATGTATTTGCCAATAAAACAGGATAAGTGTAATTAGAAACAATATTTTATTTTTACGGAATCTTGGGATTCTCAGATGCCGTATGAATATCTATTAGGCCCCCTTCGTATATTTTCCTTAATATCTCGAAAAGGGTTAGGAAGTCGTGGCAAGTGTAATGTAACAGTTCGAAAGCTTACTAAATTCTCTACAAAAAAATGTTTTAAAGAAATGTTTGATGGGGTCGTCACATTAAGAGAAATTAGTGCTTAAAACTTAGTTAGTTAGTTTTTCTCTAAACATAATTTCGGCACAAAAAAAACATTGCCAAGTTTAAGAATATACCTGGTTGAGGAAAGTGATATTTTAGTAAATGGATATAAGTATTTTTATTGTTGTTTTTAAAGGTCAGTTGAAGTGCCTTTAGTGTTCTTAGTAAGTAACTATGAGCTCTTCCAAGTAATGAACTTGGACATTTCTTTCTTGTATCATCACTTGTATTGGCAAATATTTTTGGTTGAAAATATGGTGCACTTAATACACCAACTCATACTACTTTTTTGGAGTGTAGGATGGTAAGGCGTTTTTGGGGGGTTTTAGGAGGGGATATTTTTAGGGAATGGAGTGTTTCTTTGTGGGGAAAGGAACTTGGCCTCTATTTCACATTTATGTTTTTTGGGGGATCCAATATTACCGTTGAGTGACTTTTATCCGCTTTAACTACAATTAAATTATGTTGCTTTATCATATTTTTAATTTCCCTTAATCTCTCAAATTCCTTATTATGTCCTGATTTATTTTTACTATGGATATTATCTTTTATATATTTCTCTATTACCGTTATACAATCCCTGACTCCCACATTATTTCCCTCAGTACACTCAATAGACGCCAACGAGTCTACCAATTCACTCCTCGTGGGTAACGAAGGAGGACAATACTTCAGCCTTTTATTAAATAGGAGAGACAAAGGAAACACACAAATACCTGTCTGCACTAGTTTGTATTGTAAATAAAAAGTTAATAATTTCTTGTTTTTTTCTCTCCAGGTTAAAAGATGGCACCCAAGTACAAGCTGATCTATTTCAACGCCCGCGGGAAAGCGGAACACATCCGTTTCATCTTCGCCTATGCTGGTGTTGAATACACCGACGTCAGGATCCCCAGGGAAAACTGGCCGGAAACCAGGAAGAGTATGTACTCGCCTTATTTTCGTAGTCAGATCGCTAATATCTTATAAACTTTATATCCATTATAAGACAAATAAAGTAAATACATTTTCTACAACGGCGCTAATGGCCAAGATTTGTCGATGCGCCGTTTAAAAAAAAATAATAAAACTTTTTCTACTACATACAATTCAAAAGATGGGTAGAAGCTTCAAATTGTTTTTTAATTAATTTTTCCTTGGTCTTTTATGTCCTTCTGGCATATATTCCTTAATTTCACATATCTTGTATAAATAATAGCTAAATATAATAATATTGTTGATAATCCATAAACAATAATAACGTAATGTATTATATACCCAGAATTTAGTTTATCCTCTATGTATTTCAAAAAATTACTACATATATAATTGCATCTTATAAAAATTGTAGTAAAAATGTTTGTTGCCGTGTCTAAATCAATATATATATATATATATATATATATATATATATATATATATATATATATATATATATATATATATATATATATATATATCAAAAGCACGTGTATGTTTGTCTGTTTGTGTGTCTGCCTATTTGTTCCTTATACAAATCCAAACCGTTCGACCGATTTTGACGAGACATGGAACATCGGTAAGTCTTGATCCAGGAAGTCTCATAGACTAGGTCAAAATCTCCTAGGATTCACAGTTCAGACGTCACAACTTCGACACTCTCATTTGCAGAAGAGTGAATTGTCAGAAATCGCCATTTTATTTCCAGTGTTGCACCTTCTTTCAAGAAGTCGGGCAATACAAAACTATTTAATTTTTGCAAAAAGTTTTTCTTTTCCAAACAAAACTTTTTAGTTTTAACCTTTGTGTGTTTATCTAAATAGTATTCGTATATTCTAAGAGTTTGAACATATCTTATAAGATAAATTTTCTTAACCTTAGTGAGTAAATCTAACATTCAGCAGTGTGTTTACCACGTCTTCTGTTTGTGTGTAATAAATGAATATGAACTTGACATGCTTTCGTGACTCTCCCACATTTTAACATTGTAGCAGTAAGTGGTTTTTTAAGTGCAGTTGTAAAGTGTTATTAAAGATGGCGAAAAAATGAAATGTTTATACCGGTATTTGATGGAGGAGATTATAGCAAGTGGAAGAAACGCTTAACATTGTTTTAGCGCGGTTCCTCCCTCCCCCATAGGGAGGAACCCCGCTTATAAGGTTGATACAATGAAACAATCCGGAAGTGCCGACAAGAAAATTTCGCGTTTCAGAACCCCTAGAGACCAAAAATAACGGTGGTTCAAATTTGTATATATATATATATATATATATATATATATATATATATATGTATATATTTTTAGCGCGGTTCCTCCCTCCCCCATAGGGAGGAACCCCGCTTATAAGGTTGATACAATGAAACAATCCGGAAGTGCCGACAAGAAAATTTCGCGTTTCAGAACCCCTAGAGACCAAAAATAACGGTGGTTCAAATTTGTATATATATATATATATATATATATATATATATATATATATATATATATATATATATGTATATATTTTTAGCGCGGTTCCTCCCTCCCCCATAGGGAGGAACCCCGCTTATAAGGTTGATACAATGAAACAATCCGGAAGTGCCGACTAGAAAATTTTGCGTTTCAGAACCCCTAGAAACCGAAAATAACGGTGGTTCAAATTTGTATATATATATATATATATATATATATATATGTATATATTTATATATATATATATATATATATATATATATTTGTCTGTTCGCTCTCTAAATAGAAGAGGAATGGTCCGATTTTGATGAAATTTGGTACAAAAATCTTTCGTCCAATTTGAAAGGTCAAGTTCGTTAACCAGGAAAATCCGCCCACTGGAAGATGGCGTTTGGGGCGAAATTCGTGCAGAAAAAATCGTAACGCTTACATTATTGAGTTCATAAGCTTGTAAGTACTCGTTTTATAGGCTTCTTGGGCTAGAAAAACGAATGAAACCATTTTCAAGGCGATAGCTTTAACCGTTGTCGAGAAAATTGGAAAAATAGTTTTTGAATACCGTTTTTGGTTTGGGTACTTAGAATAACGGGATTCAGTTGAAACATTATCTGCATGTTCTACTTTCATTAAAACTAATATGTTGAAAGTTATGTTACGTTTGGAGTTAAGGAAGGGTTAGAATAAAATATTTTATGAACAGATATGAAAAGTTTTGGAAACTTCGTATACTTTCATTAATATCTCGAACACGGTTGGGAAATCGTGGTAAGTGGATTGAAACTATTTGAAAGCTTACTAAATTCTCTACAAAAATGATTCTAAAACTATTTTTGATTAGGTTATGTCAATCGGAGAAATAAGTGCTTAAAACTTCAAATATGTCTGTTTTGTTCTTATGAACGGGGTTTTGTCGTTCTTTTTGTAATTTTTGTCTCTTTCCCTTGGTTTTTTATTGCTTTTTATTTTTTTAATTTCTGATGTTGTATTTGTAAGGAAAATGTATGTGTGTGTAAAACAGGATAGGTAAAATGAGACCAATTTTCTGTTGTCAGAAATAATGAAAAGTTTTGGGAACTTCGTATAATTTCTTAATATCTCGAAAACGGTTGAAAATCTTGGGAAGCGAAAGGTTACCATTCGAAAGCTTACTAAATGGTCTACAAGAAAGGTTCTAAAGAAAGTTTTGAATAAGCGATGTCAATCGGAGAAATAAGTGCTTAAAATTTGAAGTAATTGATTTCGTTTATTCGAACAGTTCTTTTTGTCTGTTTTTATTCCTATTTTTACATTGCTTATAGTTGGATAATTTATTTGACAATAAAATAGATTAATTAAAATAAGAAAAACAATTCATTGTTAGAAATATATCAGGCTGTACCGTATGAAATGTCAGTTTTGGATTTGCCGATTTCCTTCAAATGTCTTGAAACTGTCGAGGCTCCTAATCCGATTTCTTTGGCATATTCCCTATTGTTTGCAATTGTTTATAGTAGTCAAATGTATTTGCCAATAAAACAGGATACGTATAATTAGAATATTTTATTTTTGCTGAATCTTGGGGTTCTCAGATCCCTTATGAATATCTATTAGGCCCCCTTCGTATTTTTTCCTTAATATCTCGAAAAGGGTTAGGAGATCGTGGCAATTGAAATGTAACAGTTCGAAAGCTTACTAAATTCTCTACAAAAAATGTTTTACAGAAATGTTTGATGGGGTCGAATATCTAGATTAGAGTACTGGTTTTGATTTCGTATTTTAGAATTATTCTTGGTATTCCCTATTTTCATGTATTACCCTTAGTTCTTTACTGCTAGTAGTTTTTTTTTTTTTTTTATTGATTATAGAATATAAATCTATTTGGCAATAAAATAGGATACGTAAAATTAGAAACAATATTTCGGGTATTTCTGAGCGAAATGCCTTGTAAGATTGTCTACCACCACGAACGGCGTTTTTCCTCTATTTACCTCACATTTTAATTGGTTGCTGTTTTTAGCTTGTTTCCTGCTTCACTTCACAGATAGGAAACACGCTTCTGACGTCGACCCAATGACGTAATCCGAAGTGCCTAATAAATGATTTAACGTTTTAGAACAGATAGATATCGAAAATAGCTGTTTTTAAATTAGAATCTATTGTTGAGTAATTATATGAATCTTTGGATAAAAATTCCAATAGTTAAAATTGTAAGTATTAATGGAAATTGGAAAATATGTATTTAATAGAATTCAGAAAACCTTTTACAGAGAACTTTATTTTTTATTTTAATTTTATTGATCAACAGGTGTTTGCATATATTTGAAAACTCTGCTAATGTAACCTCTATGTCGTTTTTGTTTGAATCAATAATAAGAAATCCGTTTTTCAATGATTTTATGTTTTTAGGCCTATCTATAATTCCTGTGGGTTCATATGGCTTTAAAGTCTCAACAGGAATATTTGTGTAATCGCCCTTCACCGTTAAGTTATTAGTTCATGAGTGATTCTTTTTTGTGTTACAACTAACAATCTTTGAAAACGAAGTTTGACCATCCTTGGTATTGTTATTTTCCCTCTAATTGGCGGAGATTTTCTATTCATGATCTAATTCTCCTTGAATTTTTTGACTAGATCAAGAACCTAATTTAAGCAATCTTAAATTCCTTCATTTAATTCAGAAAGTTTATCAAGCTTTATATAGACACTTTTGAGCTAATACGGGTGGTCTGTACCGAGTCCTTTGTATGTAAACACAAAGAGCTTTCTGAATAACGGTAAAGGGCAGTAAAAGTATATGACTTTACCTGGAAGTAGACCCTGCATACAGAGAATTGCAATACGAAACCTTTTCATTCTTTCTTTCATCAGCTCCCGTGTAACACCTTAGATCTGTTTATATTGTTTTACTCAGTGTGAACAAGTGTTGAAAGTGCCTGAAATTTTATATCTCTACAAGACTGTAGCGACATTCTAGTACATCCATCTTAATTTAAGGTAAGTTATTTTTTTATTATTTTTTATCTGCCTTTTAACATTTTAGCCAAGTCGTTCTATATCACTTTTAATTTATTTATTTGTATCAAATAAGTCAATAATATTACTCCTTTCTAACATTATTATTATTATTATAATTTAAACTTACAATTGTACTTCTACATAGCATTTACAATCCAACTTCTTTTTAAATGCTTTGCTACCCCATTATTAAAAATTATTATTTTCAGTTGATTGGTTTTGAAATTCCAATATTCTTGTAAGTCATTTTGTGGCATAATAGTAATGTTTCGTTTTTTCACAACAAAATTTAAATGCAACAAACGTAAATAATTTCTTTGAATTTAATTGTCCCCACTATATAGGCTTAATTAGGCATATTATTCTTTATAGGTTTTATTAGGCAGGGGATTCTATTCAATCTTGAATACTTGTCTTTCATCCTTCTGTATCGACTAGATAGGCTTTATTAGGCATATTATTCTATATAGGCTTTATAAGGTAGGAGATACTACTCAATTTTGAATACTTGTTCTTCGTCCTTACATATCCACTAGATAGGCTTTATTAGGCATATTATTCTATATAGATTTTTATAAGGCAGGCGATTCTATTCAATCTTGAAGACTTGTCTTTGATCCTTCAGTATCGACTAGATAGGCTTTATTTGCATATTCTTCTACATAGGTTTTATTAGACAGAGGATTCTACTAATCTCGAAGACTTTTTTTGGTATTTCTGTATCCCCTAGATAGGCTTTATTAGGCAGGGGATTCTACTTAATCTTGAATACTTGTATTTCATCCTTCTGTATCTACCAGACAGGCTTTATTAGGCATATTATTCTATATAGGTTTTATTAGACAGAGGATTCTACTCAATCTTGGATACTTGTTTTTGGTCCTTCTGTATCCACTAGTTAGGCTTCATTAGGCATATCATTCTATATAGGTCTATTCATAGGCAGAGGATTCTACTCAAACTTGAAGGCCTCTTCTTGGTCTTGATGTATCCACTAGATGGGCTTTTTTAGGCATATTATTCTATAAGGGCTTTATTAGGCATGGCATTCTACTTAATCTTGAAGACTTGTTTTTGTTCCTCCTTATCTACTTGATACGCTTTATTAAGCATATTATTCTATACACGTTTTATTACGCATGAGATTCTACTCAATCTTGAATACTTGTTCTTGGTCCTCCTTATCTACTAGATAGGCTATATTAGGCATATTATTCTACATAGGCAGGGGATTCTGCTACATCTCGAAGACTTGTTCTTGGTCCTTATATATCGACTAGATAGGCTTTATTAGGCATATTATTCTATATAGGTTTTATTACGCAGGGGATTCCATTTAATCTTGAATACTTGTATTTCATCCTTCTGTATCTACTAGATAGGCTTTATTAGGCATATTATTCTATATAGGCTTTATTAGGCAGGGGATTGTACTCAATCTTGAAAACTTGTTCTTGGTCCTTATGTATCCAATAGAAAGGCTTTATTAGGCACATTATTCTATATAGGTTTTATTACTCAGGGGATTCCATTTAATCTTGAATACTGGTTTTTGATCCTTCTGTATCCACTACATAGGCTTTATTAGGTTATTCTATATAGGTTTTATTACGCTTGAGATTCTACTCAATCTTTTATTACGCAGGGGATTCCATTTAATCTTGAATACTTGTTCTTGGTCCTCCTTATCTACCTGATAGGCGTTATTAGGCATATTATTCTATAGGGGCTTTATTAGGCAGGGGATCCTACTTAATCTTGAAAACGTGTTTTTAGTATTTTTGCATCACCTAGATCTTGAAGACTTGTTCTTTGTCCTTCTGTATCCATTAGATAGGCTTTATTAGGCATATTTTTCTATATAGGTATTATTAGGCAGGGGATTCTACTATGATTCTATAATAATTCTACTTGAAGACTCGTTATTGATCCTTCTGCATCTACTAGATAGGCTATATTAGCCGTATTATTCTTTTTACGCTTTATTAGGCAGGGGGATCTAGTCGATCTTGAAGACTTGTTCTTGGTCCTTCAGTATCGACTAGATAGGCTTTATTAGGCATATTATTCTATATCGGTTTTATTACGAAGGGGATTCCATTTAATCGTGAATACTTGTATTTCATCCTTTTGTATCTATTAGACAGGCTTTATTAGGCATATTATTCTATATAGGCTTTATTAGGCAGGGGATTCTACTCAATCTTGAAAACTTGTTCTTGTTCCTTATGTATCCAATAGAAAGGCTTTATTAGGCACATTATTCTATATAGGTTTTATTACTCAGGGAATTCCATTTAATCTTGAATACTGGTTTTTGATCCTTCTGTATCCACTACATAGGCTTTATTAGGTTATTCTATATAGGTTTTATTACGCTTGAGATTCTACTCAATCTTTTATTACGCAGGGGATTCCATTTAATCTTGAATACTTGTTCTTGGTCCTTCTGTATCCATTAGATAGGCTTTATTAGCCGTATTATTCTATATAGGCTTTATTAGGCGGGGGATTTTACTCAATCTTGAAGACTTGTTCTTGATCCTTCTCTATCGACTAGATAGGCTTTATTAGCCGTATTATTCTATATAGACTTTATTAGGCAGGGGATTCTACTCAATCTTGAAGACTTGTCCCTTGTCCTTCTGTATCAATTAGATAGGCTTTATTAGCCGTATTATTCTATATAGGCTTTATTAGGCAGGGGAATCTAGTCGATCGTGAAGACTTGTTCTTGGTCCTTCAGTATCGACTAGATAGGCTTTATTAGGCTTTCTATCCTATAAGGCCATAAGTGGGAAGGGGATTCTACTTAAACTTGAATACTTGTTCTTGGTCCTTCTTTATCAACTAGATTGGCTTTATTAGGCATATTATTCTATATAGGCTTTATTAGGGAGTGGTATCTACTTAATTTTGAGAACTTGTTCTTGATCCTTCTGTATCCACTAGATTGGCTTTATTAGGCATATTATTCTATATAGGCGTTATTAGGGAGTGGTATCTACTCAATTTTGGCAAATTATTCTTGGGAAACAATTTTAGGCAGGGAATTCTGATAAAATGTCGTGTTGTCGCAGCAAATTGTAATTACGATTTATCTAAGGTCAGGTAACATTAGCGAGTCTACATTGTTAAGATCACCGACGGCGTAGGTAGACAATTGCTATGATTTAGTCTACATATGTATATTAATTCCTAAATGTAGAAAATAAACTTTACAACGGTTAGATACTATGAACGAATAGACAGTCGGTTCAGTCCCAAACAAACAGAGGGTTTACTAGAAATTTACCTGCTAGGAGTTAATCCTCAAGAAAAGTAACCCTTGTAGGGTAATATAACCCAGGTATCTGCCGACACAACTACAAAGCCTTGCAAGAGTAGGTAGAGCAACTTTAAGATTTCGTTCACTAAAATTTCTTAAACTGACCAAGATTCAGACATAACATAACATAGATTATATTGTAAATATTGATAAAGATTAATTAGTTGTCAACATATACATAAATTAGTTATGAGCCGATCCATAAATTAGCGATCAAGAGTTGCAGGTGATTCCGTATAAGATATATATTAAATATTCATAAAGACTATTTGGTTGTAAACCGATTCATCAATAAGCAATCAATATTTTTAAACACTGGATATATACTAACCAATTATAAAGACTGTTTAGTTATGAACCGATTCATAAATTAGCGATTAAAAAACACAGGTTTATTGACTAAATATTGATAAAAGTATTTAAATTGAAGAAAAAAAGATTTCCTCAAGACTCGTTCTTGCTCAATTTGTATTTACTCTATTGACTTTATTAGGCATATTATTCTATATAGGCTTTATTAGGGAGTGGTATCTACTCAATTTTGAGAACTTGTTCTTGATCCTTCTGTATCCACTAGATTGGCTTTATTAGGCATATTATTCTATATAGGCTTTATTAGGGAGTGGTATCTACTCAATTTTGAGAACTTGTTCTTGATCCTTCTGTATTCACTAGATTGGCTTTATTAGGCATATTATTCTACATAGGCGTTATTAGGCAGTGGTATCTACTCAATTTTGAGAACTTGTTCTTGATCCTTTTGTATCCACTAGATTGGCTTTATAAGTTATATTCTTCTATATAGGCTTTATTAGGCAGTGGTATCTACTCAATTTTGAGAACTTGTTCTTGATCCTTCTGTATCCACTAGATTGGCTTTATTAGGCATATTATTCTATATAGGCTTTATTAGGGAGTGGTATCTACTCAATTTTGAGAACTTGTTCTTGATCCTTCTGTATTCACTAGATTGGCTTTATTAGGCATATTATTCTACATAGGCGTTATTAGGCAGTGGTATCTACTCAATTTTGAGAACTTGTTCTTGATCCTTTTGTATCCACTAGATTGGCTTTATAAGTTATATTCTTCTATATAGGCTTTATTAGGCAGTGGTATCTACTGAATTTTGAGAACTTGTTCTTGATCCTTCTGTATTCACTAGATTGGCTTTATTAGGCATATTATTCTATATAGGCGTTATTAGGCAGTGGTATCTACTCAATTTTGAGAACTTGTTCTTGATCCTTCTGTATCCACTAGATTGGCTTTATAAGTTATATTCTTCTATATAGGCTTTATTAGGCAGTGGTATGTACTCAATTTTGAGAACTTGTTCTTGATCCTTCTGTATCCACTAGATTGGCTTTATAAGTTATATTCTTCTATATAGGCGTTATTAGGAAGGGGATTCTAGTCGATCTTAAATACTTATTCTTGGTCCTTCTTTATCGACAAGATAGGCTTTATTAATCATTTTGTCCTATATAGGATTTATTAGGCAGAGGATTCTACTCAATCATAGATTCTGGATCTTGGTCCTTCTGTGTCCACTAGATAGGCTTTATTAGGCATAATATTCTATATAGGCTTAATTAGGCAGGGGATTCTACTCAATCTTAAATATTTGTTCTTTGTCCTTCTGTATCCACTAGATAGGATTTATTAGCCGTATTATTCTATATAGGCTTTATCAGGCAGGGGAATCTAGTCGATCTTGAATACTTGTTCTTTGTCCTTCTGTATCGACTAGATAGGCTTTATTAGCCGTATTATTCTATATAGGCTTTATTGGGCAGGGGAATCTAGTCGATCGTGAAGACTTGTTCTTAGTCCTTCAGTATCGACTAGATAGGCTTTATTAGGCTTTTTATCCTATAAGGCCATAAGTAGGAAGGGGATTCTACTTAAACTTGAATACTTGTTGTTGGTCCTTCTTTATCAACTAGATTGGCTTTATAAGGCATATTATTCTATATAGGCGTTATTCGGAAGGGGATTCTAGTCGATCTTAAATACTTTTTCTTGGTCCTTCTGTTTCGACAAGATAGGCTTTATTAGTCATATTGCCCTATATAGGATTTATTAGGCAGAGGCTTCTACTCAATCATAGATTCTGGATCTTGGTCCTTCTGTGTCCACTAGATAGGCTTTATTAGGCATAATAATCTATATAGGCTTAATTAGGCAGGAGATACTACTTAATCTTAAAGATTTGTTTTTAGCGCGGTTCCTCCCTCCCCCATAGGGAGGAACCCCGCTTATAAGGTTGATACAATGAAACAATCCGGAAGTGCCGACAAGAAAATTTCGCGTTTCAGAACCCCTAGAGACCGAAAATAACGATGGTTCAAATTTGTATATATATATATATATATATATATATATATATATATACATATTTATGTATATGCTTGTCTGTTCGCGCTCTAGCAAGCTCAAAAATGGTCTGATTTTAACGAAATTTGGCATAGAAGATAGTGTTTGGGGCGAAATTCGCGCAAAAAAAATCGTAACGCTTACGTTTTTGAGTTTATATGCTTGCAGGTACTTGTTTTATAGGTTTCTTAACATAAGAAAACGAATGAAACCATTTATAAGGCGATATCTGTAACCGTTCCTGAGAAAAGTGGAATCAATGTTTTTGTAAGTCATTATATTTTTGTGAGTACTTAGAATCGCGGGATTCAATTGAAATATGAAGTGCCGACAAGAAAATTTCGCGTTTCAGAACCCCTAGAGACCGAAAATAACGGTGGTTCAAATTTGTATATATATATATATATATATGTATATATTTATATATATATATATATATATATATATATATATATGTATATATTTATATATATATATATATATATATATATATATGTATATATTTATATATATATATATATATATATATATATATATATATATATATATATATATTTGTCTGTTCGCTCTCTAGCTCGAAGACGAATGGTCCGATTTTGATGAAATTTGGTACAAAAATCAGTCGTCCAATATGAAAGATCAAATTCGTTAACGAGCAAAATCCGCCCACTGGAAGATGGAGTTTGGGGCGAAATTCGCGCAGAAAAAATCGTAACGTTTACGTTTTTGAGTTCATAAGCTTGTAAGTACTCTTTTTATAGGCTTCTTGGGCTAGGAAAACGAATGAAACCATTTTCAAGGCGATAGCTTTAACCGTTTTCGAGAAAATTGGAAAAATAGTTTTTGAATACCGTTTTTGGTTTGGGTACGTGGAATCATGGGATTCAGTTGAAACATTTTCTGCATGTTCTACTTTCATTAAAACTAATATGTTGAAATTTTGGTTACGTTTGGAGTTAAGGAAGGGTTAGAATAAAATATTTTATTAACAGACATAAAAAGTTTTGGTAACTTGGTATATTTTCCTTAATATCTCGAAAAAGGTTAAGAATTTGGTAAACGAAAGAATACCGTTAGAAAGCTTACTAAATGCTCTACAAAAACGGTTCTGATGAAAGTTTTGATTAGGCGATGTCAATCGGAGAAATAAGTGCTTAAAACATTAAAGTAATTGATTTTGCTTGTTCGAACTGTTCTTTTTGTCTGTTTTTATTCCTTGTTATTTTTTAATTGCTTATAGTTGGATAATGTATTTTACAATAAAACAGATTAGGCAAAATAAGAAAAACAATTCATTGTTAAAAATATAGCTTGCCATGAGAAAAAGATTCGTTGACGTCTTTTGAATATTTTCAATTGCCTTTATGCTGTTGGTTTTTTTATTTTATTTTTTAATTGATTTTATCTGTAGAATTATTACTATAGTAAAAGAACACAGGAATGTGTGAAAATATTTGATATTTTCCAATTCATTGAAACGTATGAAATGAAGTATTGGTAGAAGAGGTTTCTAGGGTCTTGCGGACCTGACCCCAGGTATAGCCAGCCATAAAACCCTTTGAACAAAGGCCGAGGAAAATATTATCTGTTTCTATTCTATGCTTTTCAAATGAGAATAGGGATATGAACAGGAACCGGGGTCTCCCGTGGTCTAATGGCTAGCGCCTTGGATTCATAAGCGGGAGATGGTGGGTTCGATTCCCAACCTCCGGCAGGAATTTTATCATCCCACGGCTCGCTGGTGAAATTCCTCGCTACACCCTGTATGTCGGCGCTAATGACCTAGATGTAGATGTGCCGTAAAAAAAAAAAAAAAAAAAAAAAAAAAAAAAAAAAAAAAAAAAAAAAAAAAAAAAAAACCTGGAACCGCGCTAAGATGACGCAGTTCCTGCGAGTCGGACTATTTTTAAAATTATGAAGTGTGTAAATGTCATGGAGACCAAAGTTGGTGAAGACTGGGATCAGCAGGACTTAAAAGCAATGAAACCAACTACTTCAAAGATTTCAAAGAGGGTCTTTTTCTCAAAATGTAACTTTCCCATCGAAAATTCTCTCAGAACATTTTTTGTAGAGAATTTAGTAATATTTCGAACAGTCGCTTCCACTTACCACGATTTTCCAACCATTTTCGAAATATTCAGGGAAATATACGAAGTTCCCAAAAATGATCATGTCTATTAATAAAATATTTGATTCTGCTCCTTTCTTAACTCCAAACGTAACCAAAATTTAAACATCTTAGTTTATATGAACTTCAAACATGCAGAAAATATTTTAACTGAATCCCATGATTCTAAGTACTCAAACCAACTTAAACCAAAAACTTTATTCAACAACTATATTTCCACTTTTCTCGAGAACGGTTAAATATATCGCCTTAAAAATTATTTCATTTGTTATGCTAGCCCAAGAAACCTACAAAACGAGGAGTATTTTTTTTCGCGCGGATCATTTCATACCTCTAGTGCTATTAGTAAAGGGATCGTAGCAGTTATTGGCGGAGGTTGATCTTTTCTGAAAAATATAAAATAAAATCTCGAAGAGAAAATAGATTTAAGGTACCACAAGAGGATACTGATAGTATCATAAGCAACTCCCCTCACATTCTCAAAGTTAGCTCTTGGTGTTATAGATTAGGTGAATAGATTTAAGGTACCACAACAGGATACTGATAGTATCATAAGCAACTCCCCTCACATTCTCAAAGTTCGCTCTTGGTGTTATAGATTAGGTGAATAGATTTAAGGTACCACAACAGGATACTGATAGTATCATAAGCAACTCTTCTCACATTCTCAAAGTTCGCTCTTGGTGTTATAGATTAGGTGAATAGATTTAAGGTACCACAACAGGATACTGATAGTATCATAAGCAACTCCCCTCACATTCTCAAAGTTCGCTCTTGGTGTTATAGATTAGGTGAATAGATTTAAGGTACCACAACAGGATACTGATAGTATCATAAGCAACTCCCCTCACATTCTCAAAGTTCGCTCTTGGTGTTATAGATTAGGTGAATAGATTTAAGGTACCACAACAGGATACTGATAGTATCATAAGCAACTCCCCTCACATTCTCAAAGTTAGCTCTTGGTGTTATAGATTAGGTGAATAGATTTAAGGTACCACAACAGGATACTGATAGTATCATAAGCAACTCCCCTCACATTCTCAAAGTTCGCTCTTGGTGTTATAGATTAGGTGAATAGATTTAAGGTACCACAACAGGATACTGATAGTATCATAAGCAACTCTTCTCACATTCTCAAAGTTCGCTCTTGGTGTTATAGATTAGGTGAATAGATTTAAGGTACCACAACAGGATACTGATAGTATCATAAGCAACTCTTCTCACATTCTCAAAGTTCGCTCTTGGTGTTATAGATTAGGTGAATAGATTTAAGGTACCACAACAGGATACTGATAGTATCATAAGCAACTCCCCTCACATTCTCAAAGTTAGCTCTTGGTGTTATAGATTAGGTGAATAGATTTAAGGTACCACAACAGGATACTGATAGTATCATAAGCAACTCCCCTCACATTCTCAAAGTTCGCTCTTGGTGTTATAGATTAGGTGAATAGATTTAAGGTACCACAACAGGATACTGATAGTATCATAAGCAACTCCCCTCACATTCTCAAAGTTAGCTCTTGGTGTTATAGATTAGGTGAATAGATTTAAGGTACCACAACAGGATACTGATAGTATCATAAGCAACTCCCCTCACATTCTCAAAGTTCGCTCTTGGTGTTATAGATTAGGTGAATAGATTTAAGGTACCACAACAGGATACTGATAGTATCATAAGCAACTCCCCTCACATTCTCAAAGTTCGCTCTTGGTGTTATAGATTAGGTGAATAGATTTAAGGTACCACAACAGGATACTGATAGTATCATAAGCAACTCCCCTCACATTCTCAACGTTCGCTCTTGGTGTTATAGATTAGGTGAATAGATTTAAAGTACCACAACAGGATACTGATAGTATCATAAGCAACTCCCCTCACATTCTCAAAGTTCGCTCTTGGTGTTATAGATTAGGTGAATAGATTTAAGGTACCACAACAGGATACTGATAGTATCATAAGCAACTCCCCTCACATTCTCAAAGTTCGCTCTTGGTGTTATAGATTAGGTGAATAGATTTAAGGTACCACAACAGGATACTGATAGTATCATAAGCAACTCCCCTCACATTCTCAAAGTTCGCTCTTGGTGTTATAGATTAGGTGAATAGATTGAAGGTACCACAACAGGATACTGATAGTATCATAAGCAACTCCCCTCACATTCTCAAAGTTCGCTCTTGGTGTTATAGATTAGGTGAATAGATTTAAGGTACCACAACAGGATACTGATAGTATCATAAGCAACTCTTCTCACATTCTCAAAGTTCGCTCTTGGTGTTATAGATTAGGTGAATAGATTTAAGGTACCACAACAGGATACTGATAGTATCATAAGCAACTCCCCTCACATTCTCAACGTTCGCTATTGGTGTTATAGATTAGGTGAATAGATTTAAGGTACCACAACAGGATACTGATAGTATCATAAGCAACTCCCCTCACATTCTCAAAGTTCGCTCTTGGTGTTATAGATTAGGTGAATAGATTTAAGGTACCACAACAGGATACTGATAGTATCATAAGCAACTCCCCTCACATTCTCAAAGTTCGCTCTTGGTGTTATAGATTAGGTGAATAGATTTAAGGTACCACAACAGGATACTGATAGTATCATAAGCAACTCCCCTCACATTCTCAAAGTTCGCTCTTGGTGTTATAGATTAGGTGAATAGATTTAAGGTACCACAACAGGATACTGATAGTATCATAAGCAACTCTTCTCACATTCTCAACGTTCGCTCTTGGTGTTCTAGATTAGGTGAATAGATTTAAGGTACCACACCAGGATACTGATAGTATCATAAGCAACTCCCCTCACATTCTCAAAGTTCGCTCTTGGTGTTATAGATTAGGTGAATAGATTTAAGGTACCACAACAGGATACTGATAGTATCATAAGCAACTCCCCTCACATTCTCAAAGTTCGCTCTTGGTGTTATAGATTAGGTGAATAGATTTAAGGTACCACAACAGGATACTGATAGTATCATAAGCAACTCCCCTCACATTCTCAAAGTTCGCTCTTGGTGTTATAGATTAGGTGAATAGATTTAAGGTACCACAACAGGATACTGATAGTATCATAAGCAACTCTTCTCACATTCTCAACGTTCGCTCTTGGTGTTCTAGATTAGGTGAATAGATTTAAGGTACCACACCAGGATACTGATAGTATCATAAGCAACTCCCCTCACATTCTCAAAGTTCGCTCTTGGTGTTATAGATTAGGTGAATAGATTTAAGGTACCACAACAGGATACTGATAGTATCATAAGCAACTCCCCTCACATTCTCAAAGTTCGCTCTTGGTGTTATAGATTAGGTGAATAGATTTAAGGTACCACAACAGGATACTGATAGTATCATAAGCAACTCCCCTCACATTCTCAAAGTTCGCTCTTGGTGTTATAGATTAGGTGAATAGATTTAAGGTACCACAACAGGATACTGATAGTATCATAAGCAACTCCCCTCACATTCTCAAAGTTCGCTCTTGGTGTTATAGATTAGGTGAATAGATTTAAGGTACCACAACAGGATACTGATAGTATCATAAGCAACTCCCCTCACATTCTCAAAGTTCGCTCTTGGTGTTATAGATTAGGTGAATATCAAACAACAATCGCAACTGGAACAAGTTTCAACTGAATTAATCGTTTTTGAACACCCAAAATGAGAATTAGTTTGGAAAAGTAGGTGTTTGGATGTTTCTCGAAAACGGTTACAGATATCGCTTTAAAAATGGTTTCATTCGTTTTTGTATGTAGGCGTTACGATTTTTTTGCGCGAATTTCGATCAAAAAAGCATCTTCTGTTGGACGGATTCTGCTGGTTAACGAACTTGACCTTTCAAATTAGACGAAAGATTTTTGTACGAATGATTTTTGAGGACGAGTCTCAGATTTCTTCATCCGGGGATCCATAATGTGACGTGGTGCCCTGCGGGGAGTGAGAACCCGCTTTCTCTACCTCTTTGGACTGATAACATTTCATGTTTTATATTTTATTCGGAATTTGCACCACTTGTAAATGTTTACTATCCACCAAAGATAGTCAATTTTCTTCTCCATTTTGGATGTAATAGTTTTTGTATACAATTTAAGATTTTTATTCTTCTGTTTTTTTCCCGTGGTCGGTAGGCCTTGGTTAGGAGAGGCGTCGGTCTGGGGGGGTCTGTGAAATAATGGCGTAGAAGCATGAACTAGAAAAAAAGTTTTCTTTCCAAGTTTTAGGTTTCCAGCTGTTTAAGGAGGGACTGAGCGTCCTTTTTGTTAATAATGAAACTGAAGATCCTGTAGCACGAAGAGGCGGCATTTGTCTTCTCCGTTTATCGTTTTGGCCGAACATGTGATTGGAACTCCATGTGGTAGGCTTTTAGAGCATATTGTGGGACAAATGAGTGAGTAACCCATACATTTTATCTTCTGCTGGACACCAGTCTCCACGTTTTATTTATCTCCAGGCCTCATTTAAAATTTTGTCGTTCAATTACTGCCATGAGTGCAAGTAACTATATTGTGTATAGTTTGAAAATTTGGGAAAAGTTTAAGTTTACTATCGCTAAATAAGTTATTGACAATGCCAGATTACCAAAATTTTGTGTTGTTGTAATTTGATATTGGTTGCTATGCCAGGTTGTGAAATTGTACATGTAGTTGCAATTCAATAATTCTTCAGTATGCGTTTTCTATGCCAATTTGTTGGATAGTTATGGACTTCAGTTTTATCGTCATGTATTATTCACAAGTAGTTATTGGCCAGGCCAGACTATGGAATTTTATGAGGTTTGAGAATTGTGTCTTTTCCCAAATTAAATATTATATTTGATATCTATGTGTTTATGCCTCTATCGAAAGTCTATTTTTTGGCTTCTTCCCAGATTACTGATTGTATCTGGTGTATGTTCATGATTTTATTCTAAATCTATATTTTTGCTTCTTCCCAGATTAATAATTATACCTGGTGTATGTATATGTATAAATATTTATGCTTTTATCGAGAGTCCAATTTTGGCTTCTTCCCAGATTACTGATTGTATCTGGTGTACGTTATATGTTCATGCTTTTATTGAAAGTCTACATTTGTCTCTTCCCAGATTAATAATTATACCTGTTGTATGTATATATATATATATTTATTTATGCTTTTATCGAGAGTCTATTTTTGGCTTCTTCCCCGATTAATAATTATATCTGGTGTATATACATCTATGTATCGATACCTTTTACTTATATATATATAAACTATTCAATATTTTAATAATATTAATCCTTCTTGTGATATTTCTATATATTAATGATATACATATATATATGTATATATATATATATATATATATATATATATATATATATTCTTTTTTATCCTAGGAGGCATGGGGTCATTAAAGCAGCCTTCCTTTATTACACCACTTTATTTATTGGGCCCGACATGTTTCGTGCATCTTTTCTTCGCACCTCTTCAGGGGCACTTCTTGCCCGTTACCAAGTACTCCCTCTGGAGTCCGGCTTAATAGTATTAATAGTATTAAGCCGGACTCCAGAGGGAGTACTTGGTAACGGGAGGACTTCCTTGCAAGAAGTGCCCCTGAAGAGGTGCGAAGAAAAGATGCACGAAACATGTCGGGCCCAATAAATAAAGTGGTGTAATAAAGGAAGACTGCTTTAATGACCCCATGCCTACTAGGATAAAAAAGAATTTTGATATTTTGGGTCATCTATAAGAATAAATAATATATATATATATATATATATATATATATATATATATATATATATATATATATATATGAGCAAGTTCTTCGAAAAGTTGATCCTTTCTCATGTGTTGAAGCACTGCACGGAGGCGAACGTGATCGCCCCGGAACAGACTGGTTTTCGGCCCGGGCTCTCCTGTGACCACCACTTCGCCAAGCTCCAGAACGCCGTGGCCGAAGAGCTCAATAAGAACAGAGCTACGGCCTTCATCTCCCTGGACTGCACACAGGCGTTCGACTGCGTATCCCACCAACTGCTTCTGCATCAGCTGCGGTGCTACGGATTCCCGGCACAAATCTTCAAGATTCTTGAGAGCTACTTGTCAGGAAGAACGTTCTCCGTCAGGATTGGTGGTGATGTATCCAGCAGTCGACCGTCTACGTGTGGAGTCCCCCAGGGATCTGTGTTGGGTCCAGTGCTGCTCACCATCTACACCGTCCACATCGTGAGGATGCAGTTCCCTCATGTCGCCTTAGCTGCCTACGCTGACGACATTGGCGTCTACTCCTCCAGCTTCAACGCCGGAGTATCCCTTAAGAGGTCTCAGTCCGCCTGCGAAACCATCGTAGACGCACTTAGAGAAGCAGGAATAGACGTCAATCCGTCTAAAACGGATGCCGTGGTATGCTCCTTCCAGGCGAACAAGGGAGGCAAATCCCGAGGGGCCCTCCCCTCGCATTTCAAGGTCAGGGGCCAGCGGAACAAGCCGTCCACCAAGATCAACTACCTGGGAGTGCACATACACCGGCATCTGTCAGTGACGGCCCATGTCAACAGCCGCCTGAAGGAAGCCCGGCAGAAGACGTTCCGCCTGAATCATCTCTTGCGATCGGCCCAGCTGTCGCTTCGGCCGAAGCTGCCGATCTACAAGGCGATCATCAGGCCGACTCTTCTGCATGGGGCGCTCGCCTTCAGGTACATGTACCCATACACGCTCAGGCGTTCAGTGTTTCCAGAACGGGGTCCAGCTTCTGGCCGTGCAGCACACTACCCTCCGAAGGAAGAAGCCATCCCTCCTCCACGATGAGCTGATGCTGCCCTCGGTTCAAGACTTCATACGGAGGCGTCATATTAAGTTCTATGACAGCCTCCGGTACTGTGTGAACCCCCTCTTCAGGGACTTGACACCACCTCCTCTACCTCAGAGGTGGCAGGGCAGCACTAGACGACTCCTGGATCTCTGCGAAGACGGTTATTAGAAGCAGCTGTATGTATATATTGTATATATTAGTTTTAAGTTTATTTGTTAGTTTTAAGTTAGATTTAAGTTCCTTCCTTGTATAGTCCCTCCCTATACAACTTTGTGTCCCCCTAGATTTAGTATTTTAGACTAACTAGGCTTAAGTCTCCCGATTGTAAATACATCCCCCTTCTAGTATGTAAGCGTAGAATAAGGTGTAGCTTTAAGTCCAGCTCCAGGTTCCAATCTGTTGGGCCTGGAGCTCTCTATGTACATAAAATAAATTTGGGAGGGTGGAAAAAAAAAAAAAAAATCAGTCAGTCGAAGCTGGACTACCTCTGGAGCCTCCTCTCTGAAGCCTGAGCTTCCGGACAATATATACATCGGATACCTATCCATTTCGTTACGCCCATTTATCCCGCAGCCGATGATCTGTAGGAAATGTTTCGAAATCGGGCATCTAAGGACTAATTGTAAAAACGATGCTATCTGTGAAACGTGCTCAGAAAAATCACATGACGGACCATGTTCAAAGATCAAGTGCGATCTTTGTAAAGGTAATCATCCTTCATTAGACAAAACCTGCCCAAAATACCATGAAGAAACCGAAATTAAAAAAATTATGGTGACTTTCCTCAGAATTTGGGTAGTGTAGACTGCATCCAGAACAATTTGCTTAAAATATCCTACATAAATAAAATAAAAACATGAATAGTCCTCTTTTAAATTTATAATGAGTAACTGATCAATTATTAATTTGCTTCCAGAGTTATGTTTACACATGGTACCTATTACACTACCAGCAGCACCAGCTTCATAAAACCAAAGAGGGTCTGCAACGGTCTCCGCTCCGTCTTGTTCTACAATGTACAAGTTATTAGATACAATACATAAAATATGTAAACGGAATATATATCTATAAACGTGTACATACCTTCTTGCAGGAGGCCTGCGAGGAATTCCTCGAAACCCTGCGCTTCTTCTGCGGTGGTAGAAAGTCCTCGTTTCCCTCCGCGTTTACGATGGAGTCCAGTTGGCCACATTGCTGATCGGGTGATGCACAGAGCTTGACTGTTTCTTCTACGAATTCTTCAATATCAGATAACTGTTCTGACGAAATAAGGTTTCCACCGGAGTGAGACATGGTGAGGAGACAGACTAAGAGACTGATACTTAGCTGGAGATGCGTCCAGTATATAAAGGGAACCCCCCACCCCAACCTTGAACACGTGGAAGACACATGCATGCTTGACCTTTCCGGGACTTAGAAAAGGAGATTTCATAAAACTCCCCATCCCGTCCTCCTCCTCCTACATACAAAATGTACATAATGTATTTGACAATAAAACTGGTTAAGTAAAATAACAAAAACAATTTATTGTTAGAAATATAGATTTCCAAGATTCCAAGACCTTGTCACTAGCGGGTCCGTTTCTAGTGTAGCCGACCCTTCCAGGTAAGATTGTAAATCATGACCTTTCAAGACTTTACTACTCACAGGAATGGCGTTAGTGACCTTAAGGGTTGACACGCCATTATAATAATTAATTAAAAAAAAAGACTGGTGGAACCAAAATAATAACTGCTTCTATTTTAATCTTTCCAAATTAGACTAGGGATATGAACGGAACCGCACTAAGATGATGCAGTTCCTGCGAGACGGACTTTTTTATTCAGAAAAGATGGTTGGTTTACTTGAAACCAGGTATTTGACATTCTAATCTAAGATATTTAAACTTTGGTACCGTTTGGAGTTAAGAAGTATATGGAAAAAAATGTATTAATGCCGATACAAAGTTTTCGGATCTCAGTATATTTTCTAAAATATCTCAAAAATGGTTGGGAAATCTTAGTAAGTGGTGACTATTCGAAAGGTTACTAAATTCTCTACAAAAAAGATTCTGTTGTAATTTTCGGTGGGGCGATGTTAATCGAAGAGATAATTGCTTAAAACTTCAAAGTTGTTAGTTTTATTCTTTTCAACATGTATTTGTCTCTGTTTACTTAACTTTTTAAGTGGTTGTTGTATTTTTTTATACTCCCCAACGGAAATAAGCACGCTTACCTCCACATGGCGTTTCCTGGGTAACTCTAAAGTCTGTGCAATAATAAGCTGTACAAAATCAGAGTTGGGCAAACGTTAGCGCGCGCTAAAAGCTGATACCTCTCCGCTAATATAGCGAAACTGTAGAAAGCCAGCGCTAATAATTAGCGGTTAGCGGCGGCAGTGCGCTAACCGCTAATCTATTTATAAAATATCGTAATTGCTAATAGCTTAAGCTATAGTTAGAACTTGTAACTATAGCTTAAGCTATTAGCAATTACGATATTTCATAAATAGATTAGCGCTGGCTTTCTACAGTTTCGCTAAATTAGCGGAGAGGTATCAGCTTTTAGCGCGCGCTAACGTTTGCCCAACTCTGTACAAAATTATGTAGTAGTGTTAATTTTGATCTTACCTTATTTAACGCAATATAAAAACTACTTATCGACCGTGGTGAAGCACGGGTAGTCAGCTAGTATCACATAAAAAAAGTCCGTCACGCAGGAGCTGCATAACTAAGCACTTTCCTCAGAATTTGGGTAGTGTAGACTGCTTTCCAGAACAATTTGCTTAAAATATCCTACATAAATAAAATAAAAACGTGAATAGTTCTCATTTTGTAATGAGTAACTGATCAATTATTAATTTGCATCCAGAGTTTTGTTTACACATGGTACCTACTACACTACGTAATAAATACAAAAATCCTCATATTATCGTATTTTGATCTAACGCAGGAACAGGATACAGTCACTCTATTGGTAGAAAGCGCTCCTTGCGGCGGCTTTGTGAACGTACGTCTGCCGGCTTTTCTATTCAAATATATTACAAATTGAACCCCCGCTTTCCGATTGACCGATTCAGCTCATTTTTACAACACTTCTTTCTCACGAGTTACCCACGACGTATACAGCGTTTCGTTACAATACAGCAGAAATTACGACCGGTATGAGTATATTAGGAATTTGGGTCCGGAGTAAACCCCCCCTTCTAATGAACCGATTTAGTTTCTTTTTACAACACATATTTACCTGTAGATTACCACTACGAATACCGAGTTTCGTCGAAATATACCAAAAATCACGGCTGGTAGTGGCGAATTGGTATTGTGGGTCCGGAGTAAACCCCCCCCTCCTAATGAACCGATTTCGTTTATTTTTACAACACATATTTACCTGTGGATTAGCACTACGAATACCGAGTTTCGTCGAAATATACCAAAAATCACGGCTGGTAGTGGCGAATTGGTATTGTGGGTCCCGAGTAAACCCCCCCTTCTAATGAACCGATTTAGTTCATTTTTATATCTCACTTTTCCCTCTATATTAACACTACGAATACCAAGTTTCGTTGAAATATAACAAATATTACGGCTGAAATAGTCAAATAAGTGTTTTGGGTTCGGGGTAAACCCCCCCTTCCGGTGGACCGACTTTGGTGGTTAACGAACTCGTTCAATCGTTTGCTAATTGAATGCTATATACCAAGTTTCGTGACGAAAAAACAAAAACTCTGGCCGCTATCGTGTTAACAGACACATATATATATATGCATATATATATATATATATATAGATATATATAAATTTTAACGGGGGTCATTTTCGCTGTCTACTAGGTAGGATCGATAAAGATTTGAAGAAATTTTTCAAAAATTCCGTCATGAGTCCAACCTCAATAGCTACTTTCCTTCGGAGGAAAGTGCTAAAAGAAGTAAGACCATGGAAGACATCTATCAGATCATCGAAAAAAGTAGAAAGAGTCCTGACTCGCCTTAGAATCGGACATACTAGAATAACTCATTCATTTCTGATGTCTCGAGACGATCCACCTATCTGCATAAAATGCAATGAAAGAATCGCCGTACACAGCCCTATTACGCTGGAACAGCAACATTGCAACCCCAACTTCTAACATACTCAGTAATCTGTTGCTAATTTGTTACACTATTTTTGAGCCGATTCACGAATTTGTAGCTCCAGTCGTTTCCGAGAATCATTTCTACATAAGCCTCAAGATACTACTTAAGTTTATTTAGAAAATATCCCTCACCTACGTAGAAGTGATGAAAAATTTGATATCTTACAAATGATGGTCTCTAGGTATTTGGCTCCAGGTTGGCGAAATAAACTATTTAACATGTTTTTTGACGGATAAAACTGTTAAAAATCAAAATAATGAAAACAATTGTCGCCAAGAACGATATTAATTAACTATTAATTAATAGTCAATTAATGTTTTGTAAACAAATAAAAAAAAGTCCGACTCGCAGGAACTGCAGCATCTTAGCGCGGTTCCGTTCATGTCCCTAGTGCCATTTGATAAGCTTAGAAAAGAAATAAACTTATTTTTTTTTATATATCTCGTGAAAATTGTCAAAATCCTCTCGAACATCTCGAATAAAAGTGATATTAAGGAGTCAGGGACACCGACAGTAGCTAACTTTTACACAGAAGCGGAAATTACAGAATCTGGCTCTCATTCTAACGCAAAGCTCTATAAATCAATACAAAATATGCCTAATAAAGCCTTTCTAGAGGATACAGAAGCATGGGTGTATATGAGAGGGGGGGCTGAGGGGGCTGCAGCCCTCCCGAAATTTTGAATTGATGATAAAAACTTCTCGTAAAACCCTTAAAAATAAATTAAATAAGATCACTTAGTTCATAAAACATATTTTATATTACGTGCAATAGCGTTTTAGTTGCCTAAAACTATTCCAAGCTCTAAATATTTAGTATTCCATACGCTGGAAATGGTCTCAGCCCCCCCCCCCCGAAATTGTTTTTATATACGCCCATGTACAGAAGGATCAAGAAGAAGTACACAAGATTGAGTAGAATACCCTGCCTAATATAGCCTATATAGAATAATATGCCGAATAAAACCTATCTAGTAAATACACAAGGACAAATAAAAGTCTTGACGAATAACAAGTCAAGAAAAAAAACTTTATTTAACAAAATAAAACAAAGTTTAGTTGCCCAACTACAATAGTAGTTAGTAGGAATAATATACCTAATTAAGTCTATGGAGTAGACACAAATGGACCAAAAACAAGTCTTGTGGAATATTGTTTTTTTTTTTCTAATTAAATACTTTTTATCAATATTTAGTATATAACCTTTGTTGAAAACTATTGATTGCTAATTGATGAATCGGTTTACAACTAAGTAGTCTTTATGAATATTTAGTATATAACCTATGTTTGGATCTGTGTTTTTGGAGTGCTCTCCGCCTAGGCTTTGTATTTGTGTCGGCAGATACCTGGGGTATATTTACAGCTCTTGAGGGTTAACTCTTAGCAGGTAAATTTCCTGCGGACCTTCTGCTTCTACGGGCATTGACCTTCTGCTTCTACGGGCATTTGGATTTAGGACTTAATATACATATGTAGACTAAATCATAGCAAGAAGTAATCCTCCGTCGTCGGTTCTTAACTATGTAGACTCGCTAATGTTATCCAATCTTAGATACATCGTATTTAAAATCCACAGCAAAAACACGACATTTCATCAGAATCCCCTGCTGAATAAAACTAATATAGAATAATATGCAAAATAAAGCCTATCTAGTGGATAAAAATAGAGGAAAAAAGCCGTTCGTGGTGGTAGAAAATCTTAAAAGTATTTCGCTCAGAAATCTCCGAAATATTGTCACTAATTTTACGTATCCTGTTTTATAGCCAAATAGATTTATATTCTATAATCAATAAGAAAAACCTACTAACAATAAAAAACTATGGGTAACAGATGAAAATAGGGAATACCAAGAATAATTCTAAAGAACAAAATCAACACCAGTACTGTCACATCTAGATATTCATACGGCATCTTCGAATTCTAACAAACAAAATAATGATTCTAATTGTACGTATCCTGTTTTATTGACAAATACATTTGACTACTATAAGCAATTAAAAACACTAGGGAATATGCCAAAGAACTCGGGGTAGGAGCCTCGACAGTTTCAAGACATTTGAAGGAAATCGACAAATCCAAAGCTGACATTACTTCAAAGTTTAAGCACTTATTTCTCCGATTGACATAGCCTAATCAAAAATTGTTTCAGAATCTTTTTTGTAGAACATCTAGTAAGCTTTCGCATGGTAACCCTCCGTTTACCAATATTCCTAACCGTCTTCGAGATATTAGGGAATGTATACGAAGTTCCCTTTATTCTAATCCTTCCTTAGCTCCAAACGTAACCAAAATTTTAACATATTAGTGTTGATGAAATTCAAACATGCAGAAAATGTTTCAACAGAATCCCATAATTTTAAGTATCAAAATCAAAGACAAAAAGAACAGTTCGAATAAGCGAAATCAATTACTTTAAAGTTTTAAGCACTTATTTCTCCGATTGACATCGCCTAATCAAAACTTTCATCAGAAGCTTTTTTGTAGAACATTTAGTAAGCTTTCTAATGGTATCCTTCCGTTTCCCAAAACGTTCATCCTTTTTCGAGATATTAAGGAAAGTATACAAAGTTACCAAAACTTTTTTATGTCTGTTAATAAAATATTTTATTTTAACCCTTCCTTTACTCCAAACGCAACCAAAATTTCAACATATTAGTTTTAATGAAAGTAGAACATGCAGTAAATGTTTCAACTGAATCCCATGACTCTAAGTACCCAAACCAAAAACGGCATTCAAAAATTATTTTTTCAGTTTTCTCAAAACGCGGTTAAAGCTATCGCATTGAAAATGGTTCCATTCGTTTTCCTAGCCCAAGTAGCCTACAAAAAGAGTACTTACAAGCTTATGAACTCAAAAACGTAAGCGTTACGATTTTTTTTGCGCGAATTTCGCCCCAAACGCCATCTTCCAGTGGGCGGATTCTGCTGGTTAACGAACTTGACCTTTCAAATTGTACGACGGATTTTTGTACCAAATTTATATATATATATATATATATATATATATATATATATATATATATATATATATATATTTGTCTGTTCGCTCATTTCTGGCTTCCCTGATGGTCCGATTTTGATGAAATTTGGTACAAAAATCCTTCGTACCATTTGAAAGGTCAAGTTCGTTAACCAGCAGAATCCGCCCACTGGAAGATGGCGTTTGGGGCGAAATTCGCGCAAAAAAAATCGTAACGCTTACGTTTTTGAGTTCATAAGCTTGTAAGTACTCGTTTTATAGGCTTCTTGGGCTAGGAAAACGAATGGAACCATTTTCAATGCGATAGCTTTAACCGTTTTCGAGAAAACTGAAAAAATAATTTTTGAATGCCGTTTTACGACTACATATATATATATATATATATATATATATATATATATATATATATATATATACAAATTTTAACCACCGTTATTTTCGGTCTCTAGGGGTTCTGAAACGCGAAATTTTCTTTTCTTTTTTTTTTATCTATATATTATTTATTAATTTAATGAAATTACATTCTGTAATATAATAATACATTTTGTAATATGCTCACATAAACATAAGAAAAATAAAATAAAATCACGAGGGTCCGCAACAGCTGCCCCCCCCCCTTGTCTCCTCGGGTAAGCGAGATGACTAGGGACAGCCGTACCCCACTCCTCAACCAGCAGCAGTAGGAAGTACTGGAGCTGGAAAAGGGACGAGAGAACTGCAGACACTCTAGGGGCTTGTGGGGAGAAGATAACCACCGTTATCACTCCCTTGTATTGCTTAAAGCAGATCGCGGGGCCACATCCTGTTCAACCGTCGTGGTGGGGAATAGGGATGGTTGGGAGTGGACAGTGACTGGACAGCAGGATTAGGGTTTAGGGATAATTTGTGGTGAAAATTTGCAAATCGGATGGGGATAAGGTCTTGTATTAGAGGAATGTTGAGGTCTTTATGAAGATTCTTATTGGTTATGTAAAAAGGAGCATTGACAATAGTTCGGAGGACTTTAGATTGGAAGGGCGAAATTTTCTAGTCGGCGCTTCTGGATTGTTTCATTGTATCAACCTTATAAGCGGGGTTCCTCCCTATGGGGGAGGGAGGAACCGCGCTAAAAATAAACTACAACGTTTGTATTAAGTTGTATTTTCGTACAACGCTTCGTTTAAGCGATAAACCGGTGTCCTTAACAAAAAAAAAACACGAGGTTTTTTGTTTTTTCTAAAACGAAGGGAAAACGAGAAAATTGCCAAAGAACTTTTTGACTTATTATTCCGATTCCCCATCGATATATCGATGGGGAATCGGAATAGGGGTATATGGTATATATATATGTATGGGGTATATGGTATATATATATAAGATATTTTTATGGTTTTTACCGATTTGTCCGTTCGCGCTCTCATAGGCTCAAAATTGGTCCGATTCTCAAAAAATCTTTCATTTGATTTGAAAAGTCAATTTCATTAAGCAGTAGAACATAGTTTTATTAGGGAAATTCGCGCGAAAAGAATCGTGACGCTTACGTTTTCGGATTGATACACTTTAAACGTTATATAGGTCCCTTGACATAGGAAAACGAATCGTGACGCTTACGTTTTCGGATTGATACACTTTAAACGTTATATAGGTCCCTTGACATAGGAAAACAATCGTGACGCTTACGTTTTCGGATTGATACACTTTAAACGTTATATAGGTCCCTTGACATAGGAAAACGAATCGTGACGCTTACGTTTTCGGATTGATACACTTTAAACGTTATATAGGTCCCTTGACATAGGAAAACGAATCGTGACGCTTACGTTTTCGGATTGATACACTTTAAACGTTATATAGGTCCCTTGACATAGGAAAACGAATCGTGACGCTTACGTTTTCGGATTGATACACTTTAAACGTTATATAGGTCCCTTGACATAGGAAAACGAATCGTGACGCTTACGTTTTCGGATTGATACACTTTAAACGTTATATAGGTCCCTTGACATAGGAAAACGAATCGTGACGCTTACGTTTTCGGATTGATACACTTTAAACGTTATATAGGTCCCTTGACATAGGAAAACGAATCGTGACGCTTACGTTTTCGGATTGATACACTTTAAACGTTATATAGGTCCCTTGACATAGGAAAACGAATCGTGACGCTTACGTTTTCGGATTGATACACTTTAAACGTTATATAGGTCCCTTGACATAGGAAAACGAATGGTGACGCTTACGTTTTCGGATTGATACACTTTAAACGTTATATAGGTCCCTTGACATAGGAAAACGAATCGTGACGCTTACGTTTTCGGATTGATACACTTTAAACGTTATATAGGTCCCTTGACATAGGAAAACGAATCGTGACGCTTACGTTTTCGGATTGATACACTTTAAACGTTATATAGGTCCCTTGACATAGGAAAACGAATCGTGACGCTTACGTTTTCGGATTGATACACTTTAAACGTTATATAGGTCCCTTGACATAGGAAAACGAATGGTGACGCTTACGTTTTCGGATTGATACACTTTAAACGTTATATAGGTCCCTTGACATAGGAAAACGAATCGTGACGCTTACGTTTTCGGATTGATACACTTTAAACGTTATATAGGTCCCTTGACATAGGAAAACGAATCGTGACGCTTACGTTTTCGGATTGATACACTTTAAACGTTATATAGGTCCCTTGACATAGGAAAACGAATCGTGACGCTTACGTTTTCGGATTGATACACTTTAAACGTTATATAGGTCCCTTGACATAGGAAAACGAATCGTGACGCTTACGTTTTCGGATTGATACACTTTAAACGTTATATAGGTCCCTTGACATAGGAAAACGAATGGTGACGCTTACGTTTTCGGATTGATACACTTTAAACGTTATATAGGTCCCTTGACATAGGAAAACGAATCGTGACGCTTACGTTTTCGGATTGATACACTTTAAACGTTATATAGGTCCCTTGACATAGGAAAACGAATCGTGACGCTTACGTTTTCGGATTGATACACTTTAAACGTTATATAGGTCCCTTGACATAGGAAAACGAATCGTGACGCTTACGTTTTCGGATTGATACACTTTAAACGTTATATAGGTCCCTTGACATAGGAAAACGAATCGTGACGCTTACGTTTTCGGATTGATACACTTTAAACGTTATATAGGTCCCTTGACATAGGAAAACGAATCGTGACGCTTACGTTTTCGGATTGATACACTTTAAACGTTATATAGGTCCCTTGACATAGGAAAACGAATGGTGACGCTTACGTTTTCGGATTGATACACTTTAAACGTTATATAGGTCCCTTGACATAGGAAAACGAATCGTGACGCTTACGTTTTCGGATTGATACACTTTAAACGTTATATAGGTCCCTTGACATAGGAAAACGAATGGTGACGCTTACGTTTTCGGATTGATACACTTTAAACGTTATATAGGTCCCTTGACATAGGAAAACGAATCGTGACGCTTACGTTTTCGGATTGATACACTTTAAACGTTATATAGGTCCCTTGACATAGGAAAACGAATCGTGACGCTTACGTTTTCGGATTGATACACTTTAAACGTTATATAGGTCCCTTGACATAGGAAAACGAATCGTGACGCTTACGTTTTCGGATTGATACACTTTAAACGTTATATAGGTCCCTTGACATAGGAAAACGAATCGTGACGCTTACGTTTTCGGATTGATACACTTTAAACGTTATATAGGTCCCTTGACATAGGAAAACGAATGGTGACGCTTACGTTTTCGGATTGATACACTTTAAACGTTATATAGGTCCCTTGACATAGGAAAACGAATCGTGACGCTTACGTTTTCGGATTGATACACTTTAAACGTTATATAGGTCCCTTGACATAGGAAAACGAATCGTGACGCTTACGTTTTCGGATTGATACACTTTAAACGTTATATAGGTCCCTTGACATAGGAAAACGAATCGTGACGCTTACGTTTTCGGATTGATACACTTTAAACGTTATATAGGTCCCTTGACATAGGAAAACGAATGAAACCATTTTCAAGATATCTTTAACCGTTTTTAAGAAAAGTGGGAAAAATGTTTTTGTAACTTATTTTTTGTTTGGGTACTGAATTGTGGGAGTCAGTTCAGATATTTAGTATTACATGTTTTTAAGTGAACAATTGTTGATTGTGATCGAGTAGACTTTGCGGTTCCACCGAGGAAGGAATGAAACGGTATATTTTCAATAGATAATATGAAATTTCCATTGCTTGGTCTATAATGTGTATTTTGGTTGCAGATATGCCCTTCGGAATGTTGCCAGTGTTAGAGTTTGATGGCGGACAGCTGGTAGGTCAAAGCAATGCCATTGCGAAATATCTCGCGCATATGTATGGACTAACTGGGAAGACACTCTGGGAAGCTTTGAAATGTGACGAGCTTGTAGACACACTCGCGGATTTAAAACATGGTGAGTCTAACATAGGACAATGTCTAAATTGTAATGTAATTATATATTTTAAATGCTTCTCCATTTTATTTTAGTTTTCCTTAATTACATAATAATTTTAAAAGGCTATATATTAGTTTTCCTTAATTACATAATAATTTTAAAACGCTATATATTAGTTTTCCTTAATTAGATAATAATTTTAAAAGGCTATATATTAGTTTTCCTTAATTACATAATAATTTTAAAAGGCTATATATTAGTTTTCCTTAATTGCATAATAATTTTAAAAGGCTATGTATGTGATTGACTTCGGCTTGAAGATTCGGTGAAAGTCTTTAACTCACTTCTATTTATTCGAATTTTGTACCAATTCCAGAGTTGTGCTAGATCCAAGATTTATAACAAACTCCGATATGTTTGGCCTTTTTATGGCTTCTTCCTCTGAATAAATGCATCGAAAAGGTTATTATTATCGAGCACTTGGATCATTCTACGTCGATTGATTACGAAAACGAGTTAAGGAAGTACATATGAGAAGATTGACATTGATTTGATAGGAAAGCATCTATATTGAAGGGGAAGTGGAACAGGAGTAAGGTAGAATGCCCTTGGAAGTTGCTCAGAGCAGACAGGAAGTGAACTTTGTGATGACTAGGGAATGGATGTTCATGTAAAATAAAACTCAAAATATGTACATATATATGTAACTATTTATAATGAAATCTGTAATAAACAATTGAAAATATGTAGTAAAAAATACCTAAAACACTATAAAATATTAAAAAGAAAAAAGCATAAATAATAACTAGGAACTCTGTTATTGTAAATGGATAGAACAAAATGACTTAAACTCTATAATATATAGCAATAATAAAGTATAAATTAAAATTAGCAACTTATAAAAGGGGAAAAAGGAAGGTGAACATTTTAACAGATGTACAATATTTTGTAAAATCGTTTGGAACAAAATGCATTTTTAAATTGTCAAACGTGAAATGGCGCCGGTGAAATGTGAGTATATTTTTGAAGCGACTGAATGATCCTTCACCACCTACTGAAGTGCCTGTTGTGTATTTGAAGACTCCAATCTCCATGGGATTCAACTCAACTCTTAAACATCTACTGCCTGTTTTGTCGTTGTGGATCTTTCCAATAATCGGGATATCTTTCTATCCAGGGTTTTTTCCGAGACAGTCTTTTAACTTTTTTTTGTAAATTTGTATCTCCTGTATCTCCTTTTAAAAACTGTATTTTCTCTATTACTCCTTGTATGATTGCAATCCTATCCGTCAACAAGAAACCTTTTGTATCAAGTCTTGATATAGTAGGAGATATATAATACACATTTGAAGAAATGTATGCAAGGTCGTCCTTCAAGCTAGATATTTGGATTGGGACTCAACGGGGGAAACACGTTGTTATATGCCAGTGGTTGAAAAATTACATTATGTTTGGAATTTTTGTAGTGCTGTTTAGTGAAATTGTATTAAATATCTTTATTAATAGCTACTGATAGCTCATTTAATGGTGTTTTGAAAATAGAGCAGTAGAAGTGAAAATATTATAATATAAATATTTGGCATGTGTGTGTTTATATTGAACCTAACCTCATTGAGGGGGGAACGGTCGTTCATGAACGACGCTTGTTAGCTATCGATATAATCATAACCTATACTGTCTGCTTATCAGAGCTACACTGTTCATTCATCGGAATCAATGCCTACTCGATTAGACATAGCCTATATCAGTTATTGATGTTTATAAACACTGCTTGACTGGCGTAGTAAGTACAAAGTAGATCCAAAGCCAACCAATCTTATTGATTCTAATAAATTTAATTTTGAAATACCACCTGGTAAATGGTTTACAAAATTTGTAACTATATCAATCTCGAAAAATGCACAAAATAAGACATTTTCGGATTTCAGCCCGTTTAAAATATGCCACTTCTTTAAAAGCTATGGGCCTCAAATTAACGTGAAATTTTGGAAATCTGGAGTGGTTCTCCTAGAAGTTTCTTCTGAAAAAGATTTTATTAATCTTGAAAATATAAAAACCTATGAGAGTTTACCGGTTGAATTTTCTCTTCACCGAACTTTAAATTTTTGTCAAGGATTCATTAGTTGTAATGAATTTAATAAGTGCTCTGAAGAGGAGCTTGTTAATGAATTGGCGAAACAAGGAGTAGTTAGGGTAAAGCGATTATATAGAAATCAAAATTCCAACATCTTCATATATACTCACATTTGAGAGACCCGAACTTCCAGAAAGGCTTGTTCTGGATTTTCTTGTTATTAAAGTTAGGCCTTACATCAAGCCTTTACAGTGCTATCGTTGTTATGAGTACAGACATGGGAAGGCTTCATGTAAGTCTGAAATGGCTATAGGTGGTAGATGTGGAGAAGTACACGCTGTCATATGGAATTGACCATATGATTTTATATATGATTGTATTTGTTGAGGTTAAATAAAAACAGTTGCTATCTTGGTGTTCTCAAATATAGATGTCTTATTTTTAAACTAAGTATAAAACATGGCGCAGTCGGATTGTTCACAAGGATTTGTGAAATTGCCACCTAATTTACGTCTTGAAGGTGAAGATGTTGCAGGTGAATGGAAGTTGTGGAAACAGTCCTTTAATGACTTCCTGATAACAACAGGTCAAGATGAATCAGCGGATAAGGTAAAATTATCACTTTTACGCAATATGATGGATACAGAAGCAGCCCGGATTGTCGCTGCTTTACCTTTATCTCAGGAAGATAGTGTGGTTTATAGCGAGGTTATTCAAGCTATTGATAGGTATGCTAATCCTCGTACCAATGTAGTATTTGACAGATTTTTATTTCATGCTCGCTTACAAGCTGATAATGAGGCATTTGATCATTTTCTGACGGATTGTCGTTGACTATTAAAACAATGTAATTTTTCTGATATTACTGAAGATACTTTAGAAAATCAATTGCTTAGGGATAAGATTGTACACGGAGTACGACACAGAGGTATCCAAGAAGCTTTATTAAGGCAAGATGGGTTAACTTTAGGGTTAACTTGTTCAACCTAAATTTACTGAAGAAGGTCCTGGTAATAAAATAGTGGCAAAGCCGATGTTTCACTGCCGTAAATGTAATCGTTCACATGGTCCTCGCCAATGCCCTGCGTTTGGGAAGACTTGCAACAGCTGCGGTCTTAAACATCATTTTGCTTCATGTTGTCCTTCAAAAAAAGTAAAATCTGTGAATAAAGATGTGGATCAATCAAGTAACCCCGACGATGATAGTAATTTAAATTGCTGGACAATTAAAACAAATAAATTTGGTAATACTCATTCGTGGTATGAAAATATATTAATTGAAGATGTGGTTGTTAAGTGCAAATTAGACACTGGGGCTGATGTAAGCGTAATGCCTATAAAGGTGTTTCATAAATCAGCTGGTATAGAACCTAAATCTACTCAGGTTAAATTAGAAGGATTTAATGGCTCAGTGTCAATGCCTGTTGGAATGGTCAGCCTTAGGTGTCAATATAAAGGCAAAGAGGCTTTTGAAGATTTCATATTGTTCTCCATCTCAGATCCTAAACAGTCGTATTCTTAGATCTGAATTGCCATGTGCAAGTGAGATCCTCCAGCCTCATATTCAAAACAATATCAGAGACCTCCTAAAGATCAAACAGGGCATAACCAAGGATATTCATGACCGACGCCGACTCAAAAGGGAATCATCGTTTATAAAAGGTGACAATGTTGTCTTCAGAACAATGAATGACAAATACTGGACGAAGGGGACAGTGGAGAGGAAAGCAGAAGAGCCTAGGTCTTACTGGATTTCCAGAGATAGTGACAAGAGGCTCCTGAGAAGAAACACTGCTCAGATGAAAAGGTCCTTCACTAAAGCTAACCTCAAGGACAGGACGACATCAGCAGAAATGCTGATCTTTCCTCAAGCAGAGGAGAACACTGGTCGTGAAAACTCGGAACATCTTTCACCACAAAAACCACTAGAAGATAAAGTATCCACACCACAGAACTTCAAGGTATCCAGATACGGACGGATCATTAAACCACCTACTCGGCTGGATCTTTAACAATCTTCAGGGGGAAGATGTCATATGGAATTGACCATATGATTTTATATATGATTGTATTTGTTGAGGTTAAATAAAAACAGTTGCTATCTTGGTGTTCTCAAATATAGATGTCTTATTTTTAAACTAAGTATAAAAAAGTCCGTCACGCAGGAGCTGCATAACTAAGCACTTTCCTCAGAATTTGGGTAGTGTACATTGTTTTCCAGAACAATTTGCTTAAAATATCCTGCATAAATAAAATAAAAACATGAATAGTTCTCTTTTAAATTTGTAATGAGTAACTGATCAATTAATAATTTGCTTCCAGAGTTATGTTTACACATGGTACCTATTACACTACATAATACATACAAAACCTCATATTATCGTATTTTGATCTAACGCAGGAACAGGATACAGTCACTCTAGTGGTAGAAAGCGCTCCTTGCGGCGGCTTTGTGAACCTACGTCTGACGGGCTTTTCTATTGAAATATATTACAAATTAAACCCCCGCTTTCCGATTGACCGATTCAGCTCATTTTTACAACACTTCTTTCTCATGAGTTACCCACGACGTATACCGCGTTTCGTTACAATACAGCAGAAATTACGACCGGTATGAGTATATTAAGAATTTGGGTCAAGAGTAAACCCCCCCCCTCCTAATGAACCGATTTAGTTTATTTTTACAACACATATTTACCTGTAGATTACCACTACGAATACCGAGTTTCGTCGAAATATACCAATAATCACGGCTGGTAGTGGCGAATTGGTATTGTGGGTCCGGAGTAAACCCCCCCTTCTAATGAACCGATTTAGTTCATTGTTATATTTCACTTTTCTCTCTATATTACCACTACGAATACCAAGTTTCGTTGAAATATAACAAATATTACGGCTGACATAGTCAAATTAGTGTTTTGGGTTCGGGGTAAACCCCCCCTTCCGGTGGACCGACATTGGTGGTTAACGAACTCGTTCAATCGTTTGCTAATTGAATGCTATATACCAAGTTTCGTGACGAAAAAACAAAAACTCTGGCCGCTATCGTGTTAACAGACACATATATATATATATATATATATATATATATATATATATATATATATATATATATATGCATATATATATATATATATAGATATATATAAATTTTAACGGGGGTCATTTTCGGTGTCTACTAGGTAGGATCGATAAAGATTTGAAGAAATTTTTCAAAAATTCCGTCATGAGTCCAACCTCAATAGCTACTTTCCTTCGGAGGAAAGTGCTAACACACGCCGAGGAATGCAATAAAACACCTAAATGTAAGAACTGTGAGGGGTCTCATCCGGCATGGGTTGCTTCTTGCCCTTAATTTCAAAGGGAGAAAAAAATACAACATTTAAAAATCAGTAATAAAATATCTTATCAGCAAGCTGAGAAACTCCTAGAACCTAGAGATGTACATAATGCTATTCCAAGCACATCTTCAAGTTATTCTCAAGTCACATCTAGCTTGCCTTCCACTAATGCATTATTAGAAAGGGTTGAGAAATTGACATCAGTAGTAGAAATGCTTTTCTCTAAAATCACCACTTTAGAATCAGCAATACTAGCTAAAAATACAGCGAGTGACTATATTCAATCCCACAGTAGTAATAAAAAAGAAACTACAGCGGGTGTCAAAGTTAAATCTCCTAGTAGTAATAAAAAAAAAGAAACAATTATTCAATCACAGAATAATATTATATCTGATATCCCTGAAAATGGCTCTCCACCTAAGAAAATAGACGAGTCTAATAAAGGTTATAAAGGGAATCGCTCTGCTTTACAAAAGCCGGTATCACCAAATTCTGGATCAGATTCTTCTATCAATATCAGTAATACAACACGCCCTCCGCGGGGGTAAAAAAAAATAATATAAGATGATAGCCGTTAACATTGTAAGATATCTCATGAAAGAACTGTTAATTCTGAATCACTGCACCTTCCAGGCAAAAGCCGGTATTAAGAGCATTGCATTCATATCACATCATGATACATATGCCTATCTCGCAAGGACACGTCTCCTGGTCCAGGCAACATTACTATCTCAATGATAAAAAATCTTTCAATAGATATTAAACAAATCCTCTTAACCGTATTCAACAATATATTTATCTCTTCTCGTTTCCCTAACATTTGGTGAAAATCGGTGTGCATACCTATACCTAAAAAAGTCCGACTCGCAGGAACTGCATCATCTTAGCGCGGTTCCTTTCTTATCCCTAGTCTAATTTGGAAAGATTAAAATATTTATTTATTGATAAGGCTTCGCAACTTTAGCGAATCGCCTTAAGATTAAAATAGAAGCAGTTATTATTTTGGTTCCACCAGTCTTGAAAGGTCTTGATTTACGATCTTACCTGGAAGGGTCGGTCAACACTTGAAAGTGTCCCGCTAGTTACAAGGTCTTGGAATCTAGGAAATCTATATTTCTAACAATAAATTGTTTTGTTATTTTACTTACCTAGTTTTATTGTAAAATACATTATCCAACTATAAGCAATTAAGAAATAACAAGGAATAAAAACAGACAAAAAAACCGTTCGAATAAACGAAATTAATTACTTTAATGGTTTAAGCACTTATTTCTCCGATTGACATCACCTAATTAAAACTTTCGTCAGAACATTTTTTGTAGAGCATTTAGTAAGCTTTCGAATGGTAACCTTTCGCTTCCCAATATTTTCAACCGTTTTCGAGATATTAAGAAATTATACGAAGTTCCCAAAACTTTTCATTATTTCTAGCAATAGAAAATTGGTCTCATTTTACCTATCCTGTTTTACACACAAATAAATTTTCTTAACATAAGAAATTACAAAAATAAAAATCAATAAAAAACTAAGGGAAAGAGACAAAAATTCAAAAATAGTTTTAGAATCATTTTTGTAGAGAATTTAGTAAGCTTTCAAATAGTTTCTATTCACTTACCACGATTTCCCAACCGAGTTCGAGATATTAATGAAAGTATACGAAATTCCCAAAACTTTTCATGTCTGTTCATAAAATATTTTATTTTAACCCTTCCTTAACTCCAAACGTAACATAACTTTCAACATATTAGTTTTAATGAAAGTAGAACATGCAGATAATGTTTCAACTGAATCCCGTGATTCTAAGTACCCAAACCAAAAACGGTATTCAAAAACTATTTTTCCAATTTTCTCGAAAACGGTTAAAGCTATCGCCTTGAAAATGGTTTCATTCGCTTTCCTAGCCCAAGAAGCCTATAAAAAGAGTACTTACAAGCTTATGTACTCAAAAACGTAAGCGTTACGATTTTTTCTGCGCGAATTTCGCCCCAACCGCCATCTTCCAGTGGGCGGATTTTGCTGGTTAACGAACTTGACCTTTCGAATTGGGCGACGGATTTTTGTACCAAATTTCATCAACATCGGACCATCAGGGAAGCCAGAAATGAGCGAACAGACAAATATATATATATATATATATATATATATATATATATATATATATATATATATATATATATAAATATATACATATATATATACAAATTTTAACCACCGTTATTTTCGGTCTCTAGGGGTTCTGAAACGCGAAATTTTCTAGTCGGCACTTCCGGATTGTTTCATTGTATCAACCCTATAAGCGGGGTTCCTCCCTATGGGGGAGGGAGGAACCGCGCTAAAATGGCAAACCACAAGATGAAACTGCAAGTTATCGAATCATCTCCCTGACCTGTTCACTCTGTAAATTAATGGAAAAGATGATAATGAAAAGGCTACATTGGTACATGGAGAAAAATAATCTTTACACTAATTGGCAGAGTGAATTTAGGCCAGGACGCAGTACTAGAGATAATCTAGAAAGGTTAGAGACGGATATTAACTCTGCTTTAAATTCTAATGAAAAAGTTCTAGCCGTATTCATTGACATCAAAAATGCATTTGATTGTGTCTGGAGGAGGCTTATACTTGACAAACTCATGCAAATCGGAGTAAACGGTCATATACTTAATTTTATTAAAAATGTTTTGACAAATCGAAAATTTTGTATTCGAAATGGTACTCAGCTCTCGGCAGAGGCACTTCAAGAAAATGGCGTCCCACAGGGAAGTGTGATCAGTGCCTTTCTGTTTTCCATTGCAATAAATGATTTACTTAATCACATAGAAGAACCTGTCAAGGCAATGCTGTACGCAGATGATATAGTCATTTATTGCAACGGAAAGGTAATCCAAAATGTGCACAACAACATACAACTATCTCTAGACAGAATTAATGACTGGTTAAAAAATCAAGGCTTCACCATTTCTAATATTAAAACTGAATGTATATATTTTGCTAAAAAGAAAGTAGAAAACCCAATCCCGTTATTTGTAAATGGAGCTCGTATAAAGTTTGTAGATAATACTAAATTTCTGGGACTTATTTTTGATCAAAATCTTAATTGGAAAAAGCACATAAAAACTCTGCGGACAAATTGCTTCAAGACACTAAATATCCTCAAAATGTTGTCTTGCACTAAATGGGGAGGAGACAAGGTAAGCATGTTGATGTTATATCGCAGCCTGGTGAGAGCCAAGATGGATTATGGCAGCATGGCTTATGGTTCAGCTTCCCCCACAACTCCTTTAGAACTTCGTAGAGAATTATTAACACTTAACTTCTACATTACAATCATATCCTCCAAAAATCACCCCTTTAACGAATATATCCCGGATCTAGTAAACATGCCTAGACGAAGAGTACCAAGAAAGCCTTTCCCCATCAGGGTATCAGAATTATTGACTAAATTCAACATTATCCTACCGCCTATTATTCATAATGCAATTGGGGTACCCTCCAGAGAACCATGGTCTCTACCCTTTCCGAATATCAACCTTGCATTAACCAAATTCATGAAGAAAGATACTAACCAATATATTTATCAGCAAGAATTTCTTAAAATACGAAATGAATTACCACAAGCTAGTCATATTTTCACTGACGGTTCTAAGGAGATCGATGGAGTTGGTGCTGCTACACTCTCAAACGTCACAAAGAATATGTCCACTCTCAGCAATAGGTGTGGCATTTTCACTGCCGAACTGTTGGCCATAACGAAAGCCTTAAATATAAATACTAATTCTAATTATCTTGTAATTTTTACGGATTCGTTGTCTGCACTTCTTGCTTTAAGGAATCCATTCTCAGATCATCCATTAATCACACTTACTCATGAACCCATAGCATATGGGCCCCCGGCCACTCTGGAATTAAAGAGAACGAGGAGGTCGATACCTTAGCGAAAAGAGCTGTAAATGAAGGAATCCCCTATCACAATGTTCCAAAGAATGATATCATTAATTACCTCAAGCAAATAGTCTGGCAAAACTGGCAATATACATGGCAGATAATAGACGACAATAAATTATGAGAAATAAAATCGACAGTTAAAGCTTGGAAGACCCCACCCAGCATCAATAGAAAACATGAAGTTGCCTTAAGTCGATTGCGGATTGGGCATACAAGATTAACGCATTCGTTCCTTTTTTCTAAAGAACCGCCCCCAATCTGTGAATCATGCAACGTTCAAGTAACAGTGAAATATCTACTTACAGAATGCCGAATATATCAATCAATTAGAGAAGAGCTAATGTTATCAGACATCTTGGATGAAATCCTTGGAGATGATGCTGATAACGTTAGAAAGCTATTAAACTTTATAGACAAAACGGAACTAATTAATAAAATCTAAAGCATTCAATTGAACAGATAGCGAATGGTGAGTGTGTTTAATGTTTGTAAGGTTGAATGGAACTGGGTGTGTGCATGTGTGTCTGTATGTGTACATTTTGAGTATGTTTGTATCTATATTTGCCAATGAAAATGACATTGCAAGTAATCTCAGTAAGCAAAATAAACCAGAATCAATAATAATTAATTAAATAAAATTCAAAAGCTGATCTAACCATTTAATAAATTCAAAAGTCCGTCACGCAGGAGCTGCATAACTAAGCACTTTCCTCAGAATTTGGGTAGTGTAGACTGCTTTCCAGAACAATTTGCTTAAAATATCCTACATAAATAAAATAAAAACGTGAATAGTTCTCATTTTGTAATGAGTAACTGATCAATTATTAATTTGCATCCAGAGTTTTGTTTACACATGGTACCTACTACACTACGTAATAAATACAAAAATCCTCATATTATCGTATTTTGATCTAACGCAGGAACAGGATACAGTCACTCTATTGGTAGAAAGCGCTCCTTGCGGCGGCTTTGTGAACGTACGTCTGCCGGCTTTTCTATTCAAATATATTACAAATTGAACCCCCGCTTTCCGATTGACCGATTCAGCTCATTTTTACAACACTTCTTTCTCACGAGTTACCCACGACGTATACAGCGTTTCGTTACAATACAGCAGAAATTACGACCGGTATGAGTATATTAGGAATTTGGGTCCGGAGTAAACCCCCCCTTCTAATGAACCGATTTAGTTTCTTTTTACAACACATATTTACCTGTAGATTACCACTACGAATACCGAGTTTCGTCGAAATATACCAAAAATCACGGCTGGTAGTGGCGAATTGGTATTGTGGGTCCGGAGTAAACCCCCCCTCCTAATGAACCGATTTCGTTTATTTTTACAACACATATTTACCTGTGGATTAGCACTACGAATACCGAGTTTCGTCGAAATATACCAAAAATCACGGCTGGTAGTGGCGAATTGGTATTGTGGGTCCCGAGTAAACCCCCCCTTCTAATGAACCGATTTAGTTCATTTTTATATCTCACTTTTCCCTCTATATTAACACTACGAATACCAAGTTTCGTTGAAATATAACAAATATTACGGCTGAAATAGTCAAATAAGTGTTTTGGGTTCGGGGTAAACCCCCCCTTCCGGTGGACCGACTTTGGTGGTTAACGAACTCGTTCAATCGTTTGCTAATTGAATGCTATATACCAAGTTTCGTGACGAAAAAACAAAAACTCTGGCCGCTATCGTGTTAACAGACACATATATATATATGCATATATATATATATATATATAGATATATATAAATTTTAACGGGGGTCATTTTCGGTGTCTACTAGGTAGGATCGATAAAGATTTGAAGAAATTTTTCAAAAATTCCGTCATGAGTCCAACCTCAATAGCTACTTTCCTTCGGAGGAAAGTGCTAAAAGTATTAAGAAAATATTTTTCCACAAAATATAATAAAACATTCACTCGATGGCGTTAATGACCCTAAGGTAGACACGCCTTGAAAAAAACAAAAAAAAAGAAAAAAAAAAAAAAGCTAGATATTTCCATCGATAACTTAGCTTTATCTACTGCTCTGGATCAAACTGTGAAACAACATTTTTTATTTTATAGAAGTTCTCACTGTAGTATTGTGCTCAGTGATGTGGGGTGGGTAAATACCCAGTGGGTAGGTAAATATAAATTGGGTATTTACCCGGGTATTTACCTACAGGGAAGGTAAATACCCAAAAAGTGGGTATTTTCAATTTTTGAGCTTGATACAACTTCTTTGAATATTTTTTGATGTAAACAAGGCCTGAAACTTACCCATTTGATCATAAAAACTTAATGAACATTAATACTTACCCAGTAATATTTTAAAGAAAGTTAAAAGTCGGTCCAAGTATTTACAACTTAATGTATATCTATGAATTTTCATGATTACTTTTACAGTGGGGAAGGTTAATTAATTTTTAAAAGGTTTCAATGAAGCCTATTCAATTATTAAGGACTTATTTAAATTTAAAAAAAGGGCCAAAAACATTTTTAATGTTTATTATAATAGTTCAAAACCATTTTAAGTGGTTTGTGATCCTTGTTAATATTATTTGAAATTATGCTCGTACAGTAGTAACAACATTACAGAAAGCGGAAATCTCACCAGAAATGAAAAGGTAGGTTCTTGATAACCGAGTGTTTTGAGTCCGAGTTGGGAAACTAGTTAACATCCTTGAACTTATCACTGCCAATCAGTTAAATGCCCTTTTGATCCACACAGTTCATAACAGATTTAAAAATTACTGAAAACTTTTCAACCCAGAATCTTCTCTTCAAAAAACGGAAGAACAATTTGTGTTAACTAAATAGGAGAAACGCATTCAGTTTGGTGTTGGAAACGCACATCTTGCTGCAGACTTGTTGAACTCTTCCATTTGTTTTGTGTGTGAGTTAGGCAGAAGCATGGGATTGAAATCAGTTGATACTCGGAAAAACATAGCTGACTGACTATAGAGACCAAGAGGGATTATGAAAAAGATTTTTTGTTAGGGAAGGTCTTGAAGACAATGACAATGAAAATAATAAAATAATTCCCATGTTATGGTGGAGAGGCTTGAAAGGTACATGTGTTTTGATCAATGAGTAGGTAACTTAATTTGAGTTTTGAGAAATTGAGATAATCCTAGTCCAAAAGTTTAGCTGAGGCTACATTTTTGTGAATGCAGTACAGTAGTATCAAATTTAAGCAAATAACTTGTTTTATTGGTAGTCCGAAGGTCCATGGCAAATTTTCAGATAATAATTTATTATTCATTTACCTCTCGGTTATCTCACTTTATTATTGTTTTAATAGTTGCTCAGTGTTGCAATAGCTCTAAACTGGCAAGATCCATGACATTTTACAATATTTGATTACTAAGTCGCGGTTTAGTTAAATACCCGGGTATTTATGAAATTGGGTATTTACCCTTAAGAATAAATACCCGGGTATTTTACAACACTGATTGTGCTGCGTCCAGCCAAGTGCCCCAACGAGTAATTACTGGTTGGGGGGGTAAAGGCATTTCGGGATAGTTCTCCTTTAAAATATTTAACCGGCTAGGAGATTTAAGAAATAATTTCAATTCATCCACATGAGAAAACTGTGCCCTTACATTTTCAGCAATACTGCGCATTGCATGGGCCAAACAGGTTAGGTGAATCATTTTCGGGTAAAACACTTTCAAGACATTAGCTGCTTTGATATATTTATATATATATATATATATATATATATATATATATATATATATATATATATATATATATGCCATTATTGCATGAAGAGGAACAATACTATAAAGTCCGACTCGCAGGAACTGCATCATCTTAGCGCGGTTACGTACATCTCGAAGAAATGGAATTGATTAGCATCACAAATCACAGGAAACTGACAGTAGCCAACTTACACAGAAGCGGATAATTCTTAATCTGTATAAGTCAATACAATTAAGTACTGAGAACGTACTTACTCTTCGACTACTGCTGAGAAGGTTCTATTCTAACCAACAAAATATTCGTCACTTTAAGTATCTTGTTTTACTAACAAGTTAATTTTACTGTTATAATCAACTGTAAATATCTGCTTCATGGCGAATAAAATTCCATTCTGTCGTGGGTTAAATCTTTCTATAAAATAAGAAATAACGGTAACTTCAGTTGGAGGCTGTGAGGAAGGTTATATAGATAGGAGAATTCAAAACAAACTACGTCATCATGATTAGCCTCTACCATCATGATTACCACAGCCACTACAATACCTTTCACCGTTTCTTAGCTTATTTTACTATAATACGAAATTTTACTGATAAATGCAATTTTAAACAAGAAACAACCATTTAAAAAGTGAGATAAACAAAGAGAAAAACCCTTTCTATAGTTTCCCTGACTGGATTAAAATATTTATTAGCTTATTTTACTACAATACTAATTTTACTGATAAATGCAATATAAAACAAAAAACAACCAATTAGAAAGTGAGAAAAACCCTTTCAAAACAAACACTTTTTCAGTTATCTCTTGTTCTTGTTATTCAGTAAGCGCATATATCTCTGATTGACGTTGCCTCATAGAATATTGCTTCAGAACCTTTTTTGTAGAGAATTAAGTAAGCATTCGAATGGTCACATTCCACTTACCACCATATATATATATATATATATATATATATATATATATATGCATATATATATATATATATATAGATATATATAAATTTTAACGGGGGTCATTTTCGGTGTCTACTAGGTAGGATCGATAAAGATTTGAAGAAATTTTTCAAAAATTCCGTCATGAGTCCAACCTCAATAGCTACTTTCCTTCGGAGGAAAGTGCTAACACACGCCGAGGAATGCAATAAAACACCTAAATGTAAGAACTGTGAGGGGTCTCATCCGGCATGGGTTGCTTCTTGCCCTTAATTTCAAAGGGAGAAAAAAATACAACATTTAAAAATCAGTAATAAAATATCTTATCAGCAAGCTGAGAAACTCCTAGAACCTAGAGATGTACATAATGCTATTCCAAGCACATCTTCAAGTTATTCTCAAGTCACATCTAGCTTGCCTTCCACTAATGCATTATTAGAAAGGGTTGAGAAATTGACATCAGTAGTAGAAATGCTTTTCTCTAAAATCACCACTTTAGAATCAGCAATACTAGCTAAAAATACAGCGAGTGACTATATTCAATCCCACAGTAGTAATAAAAAAGAAACTACAGCGGGTGTCAAAGTTAAATCTCCTAGTAGTAATAAAAAAAAAGAAACAATTATTCAATCACAGAATAATATTATATCTGATATCCCTGAAAATGGCTCTCCACCTAAGAAAATAGACGAGTCTAATAAAGGTTATAAAGGGAATCGCTCTGCTTTACAAAAGCCGGTATCACCAAATTCTGGATCAGATTCTTCTATCAATATCAGTAATACAACACGCCCTCCGCGGGGGTAAAAAAAAATAATATAAGATGATAGCCGTTAACATTGTAAGATATCTCATGAAAGAACTGTTAATTCTGAATCACTGCACCTTCCAGGCAAAAGCCGGTATTAAGAGCATTGCATTCATATCACATCATGATACATATGCCTATCTCGCAAGGACACGTCTCCTGGTCCAGGCAACATTACTATCTCAATGATAAAAAATCTTTCAATAGATATTAAACAAATCCTCTTAACCGTATTCAACAATATATTTATCTCTTCTCGTTTCCCTAACATTTGGTGAAAATCGGTGTGCATACCTATACCTAAAAAAGTCCGACTCGCAGGAACTGCATCATCTTAGCGCGGTTCCTTTCTTATCCCTAGTCTAATTTGGAAAGATTAAAATATTTATTTATTGATAAGGCTTCGCAACTTTAGCGAATCGCCTTAAGATTAAAATAGAAGCAGTTATTATTTTGGTTCCACCAGTCTTGAAAGGTCTTGATTTACGATCTTACCTGGAAGGGTCGGTCAACACTTGAAAGTGTCCCGCTAGTTACAAGGTCTTGGAATCTAGGAAATCTATATTTCTAACAATAAATTGTTTTGTTATTTTACTTACCTAGTTTTATTGTAAAATACATTATCCAACTATAAGCAATTAAGAAATAACAAGGAATAAAAACAGACAAAAAAACCGTTCGAATAAACGAAATTAATTACTTTAATGGTTTAAGCACTTATTTCTCCGATTGACATCACCTAATTAAAACTTTCGTCAGAACATTTTTTGTAGAGCATTTAGTAAGCTTTCGAATGGTAACCTTTCGCTTCCCAATATTTTCAACCGTTTTCGAGATATTAAGAAATTATACGAAGTTCCCAAAACTTTTCATTATTTCTAGCAATAGAAAATTGGTCTCATTTTACCTATCCTGTTTTACACACAAATAAATTTTCTTAACATAAGAAATTACAAAAATAAAAATCAATAAAAAACTAAGGGAAAGAGACAAAAATTCAAAAATAGTTTTAGAATCATTTTTGTAGAGAATTTAGTAATCTTTCAAATAGTTTCTATCCACTTACCACGATTTCCCAACCGAGTTCGAGATATTAATGAAAGTATACGAAATTCCCAAAACTTTTCATGTCTGTTCATAAAATATTTTATTTTAACCCTTCCTTAACTCCAAACGTAACATAACTTTCAACATATTAGTTTTAATGAAAGTAGAACATGCAGATAATGTTTCAACTGAATCCCGTGATTCTAAGTACCCAAACCAAAAACGGTATTCAAAAACTATTTTTCCAATTTTCTCGAAAACGGTTAAAGCTATCGCCTTGAAAATGGTTTCATTCGCTTTCCTAGCCCAAGAAGCCTATAAAAAGAGTACTTACAAGCTTATGTACTCAAAAACGTAAGCGTTACGATTTTTTCTGCGCGAATTTCGCCCCAACCGCCATCTTCCAGTGGGCGGATTTTGCTGGTTAACGAACTTGACCTTTCGAATTGGGCGACGGATTTTTGTACCAAATTTCATCAACATCGGACCATCAGGGAAGCCAGAAATGAGCGAACAGACAAATATATATATATATATATATATATATATATATAAATATATACATATATATATACAAATTTTAACCACCGTTATTTTCGGTCTCTAGGGGTTCTGAAACGCGAAATTTTCTAGTCGGCACTTCCGGATTGTTTCATTGTATCAACCCTATAAGCGGGGTTCCTCCCTATGGGGGAGGGAGGAACCGCGCTAAAATGGCAAACCACAAGATGAAACTGCAAGTTATCGAATCATCTCCCTGACCTGTTCACTCTGTAAATTAATGGAAAAGATGATAATGAAAAGGCTACATTGGTACATGGAGAAAAATAATCTTTACACTAATTGGCAGAGTGAATTTAGGCCAGGACGCAGTACTAGAGATAATCTAGAAAGGTTAGAGACGGATATTAACTCTGCTTTAAATTCTAATGAAAAAGTTCTAGCCGTATTCATTGACATCAAAAATGCATTTGATTGTGTCTGGAGGAGGCTTATACTTGACAAACTCATGCAAATCGGAGTAAACGGTCATATACTTAATTTTATTAAAAATGTTTTGACAAATCGAAAATTTTGTATTCGAAATGGTACTCAGCTCTCGGCAGAGGCACTTCAAGAAAATGGCGTCCCACAGGGAAGTGTGATCAGTGCCTTTCTGTTTTCCATTGCAATAAATGATTTACTTAATCACATAGAAGAACCTGTCAAGGCAATGCTGTACGCAGATGATATAGTCATTTATTGCAACGGAAAGGTAATCCAAAATGTGCACAACAACATACAACTATCTCTAGACAGAATTAATGACTGGTTAAAAAATCAAGGCTTCACCATTTCTAATATTAAAACTGAATGTATATATTTTGCTAAAAAGAAAGTAGAAAACCCAATCCCGTTATTTGTAAATGGAGCTCGTATAAAGTTTGTAGATAATACTAAATTTCTGGGACTTATTTTTGATCAAAATCTTAATTGGAAAAAGCACATAAAAACTCTGCGGACAAATTGCTTCAAGACACTAAATATCCTCAAAATGTTGTCTTGCACTAAATGGGGAGGAGACAAGGTAAGCATGTTGATGTTATATCGCAGCCTGGTGAGAGCCAAGATGGATTATGGCAGCATGGCTTATGGTTCAGCTTCCCCCACAACTCCTTTAGAACTTCGTAGAGAATTATTAACACTTAACTTCTACATTACAATCATATCCTCCAAAAATCACCCCTTTAACGAATATATCCCGGATCTAGTAAACATGCCTAGACGAAGAGTACCAAGAAAGCCTTTCCCCATCAGGGTATCAGAATTATTGACTAAATTCAACATTATCCTACCGCCTATTATTCATAATGCAATTGGGGTACCCTCCAGAGAACCATGGTCTCTACCCTTTCCGAATATCAACCTTGCATTAACCAAATTCATGAAGAAAGATACTAACCAATATATTTATCAGCAAGAATTTCTTAAAATACGAAATGAATTACCACAAGCTAGTCATATTTTCACTGACGGTTCTAAGGAGATCGATGGAGTTGGTGCTGCTACACTCTCAAACGTCACAAAGAATATGTCCACTCTCAGCAATAGGTGTGGCATTTTCACTGCCGAACTGTTGGCCATAACGAAAGCCTTAAATATAAATACTAATTCTAATTATCTTGTAATTTTTACGGATTCGTTGTCTGCACTTCTTGCTTTAAGGAATCCATTCTCAGATCATCCATTAATCACACTTACTCATGAACCCATAGCATATGGGCCCCCGGCCACTCTGGAATTAAAGAGAACGAGGAGGTCGATACCTTAGCGAAAAGAGCTGTAAATGAAGGAATCCCCTATCACAATGTTCCAAAGAATGATATCATTAATTACCTCAAGCAAATAGTCTGGCAAAACTGGCAATATACATGGCAGATAATAGACGACAATAAATTATGAGAAATAAAATCGACAGTTAAAGCTTGGAAGACCCCACCCAGCATCAATAGAAAACATGAAGTTGCCTTAAGTCGATTGCGGATTGGGCATACAAGATTAACGCATTCGTTCCTTTTTTCTAAAGAACCGCCCCCAATCTGTGAATCATGCAACGTTCAAGTAACAGTGAAATATCTACTTACAGAATGCCGAATATATCAATCAATTAGAGAAGAGCTAATGTTATCAGACATCTTGGATGAAATCCTTGGAGATGATGCTGATAACGTTAGAAAGCTATTAAACTTTATAGACAAAACGGAACTAATTAATAAAATCTAAAGCATTCAATTGAACAGATAGCGAATGGTGAGTGTGTTTAATGTTTGTAAGGTTGAATGGAACTGGGTGTGTGCATGTGTGTCTGTATGTGTACATTTTGAGTATGTTTGTATCTATATTTGCCAATGAAAATGACATTGCAAGTAATCTCAGTAAGCAAAATAAACCAGAATCAATAATAAATAATTAAATAAAATTCAAAAGCTGATCTAACCATTTAATAAATTCAAAAGTATTAAGAAAATATTTTTCCACAAAATATAATAAAACATTCACTCGATGGCGTTAATGACCCTAAGGTAGACACGCCTTGAAAAAAACAAAAAAAAAGAAAAAAAAAAAAAAGCTAGATATTTCCATCGATAACTTAGCTTTATCTACTGCTCTGGATCAAACTGTGAAACAACATTTTTTATTTTATAGAAGTTCTCACTGTAGTATTGTGCTCAGTGATGTGGGGTGGGTAAATACCCAGTGGGTAGGTAAATATAAATTGGGTATTTACCCGGGTATTTACCTACAGGGAAGGTAAATACCCAAAAAGTGGGTATTTTCAATTTTTGAGCTTGATACAACTTCTTTGAATATTTTTTGATGTAAACAAGGCCTGAAACTTACCCATTTGATCATAAAAACTTAATGAACATTAATACTTACCCAGTAATATTTTAAAGAAAGTTAAAAGTCGGTCCAAGTATTTACAACTTAATGTATATCTATGAATTTTCATGATTACTTTTACAGTGGGGAAGGTTAATTAATTTTTAAAAGGTTTCAATGAAGCCTATTCAATTATTAAGGACTTATTTAAATTTAAAAAAAGGGCCAAAAACATTTTTAATGTTTATTATAATAGTTCAAAACCATTTTAAGTGGTTTGTGATCCTTGTTAATATTATTTGAAATTATGCTCGTACAGTAGTAACAACATTACAGAAAGCGGAAATCTCACCAGAAATGAAAAGGTAGGTTCTTGATAACCGAGTGTTTTGAGTCCGAGTTGGGAAACTAGTTAACATCCTTGAACTTATCACTGCCAATCAGTTAAATGCCCTTTTGATCCACACAGTTCATAACAGATTTAAAAATTACTGAAAACTTTTCAACCCAGAATCTTCTCTTCAAAAAACGGAAGAACAATTTGTGTTAACTAAATAGGAGAAACGCATTCAGTTTGGTGTTGGAAACGCACATCTTGCTGCAGACTTGTTGAACTCTTCCATTTGTTTTGTGTGTGAGTTAGGCAGAAGCATGGGATTGAAATCAGTTGATACTCGGAAAAACATAGCTGACTGACTATAGAGACCAAGAGGGATTATGAAAAAGATTTTTTGTTAGGGAAGGTCTTGAAGACAATGACAATGAAAATAATAAAATAATTCCCATGTTATGGTGGAGAGGCTTGAAAGGTACATGTGTTTTGATCAATGAGTAGGTAACTTAATTTGAGTTTTGAGAAATTGAGATAATCCTAGTCCAAAAGTTTAGCTGAGGCTACATTTTTGTGAATGCAGTACAGTAGTATCAAATTTAAGCAAATAACTTGTTTTATTGGTAGTCCGAAGGTCCATGGCAAATTTTCAGATAATAATTTATTATTCATTTACCTCTCGGTTATCTCACTTTATTATTGTTTTAATAGTTGCTCAGTGTTGCAATAGCTCTAAACTGGCAAGATCCATGACATTTTACAATATTTGATTACTAAGTCGCGGTTTAGTTAAATACCCGGGTATTTATGAAATTGGGTATTTACCCTTAAGAATAAATACCCGGGTATTTTACAACACTGATTGTGCTGCGTCCAGCCAAGTGCCCCAACGAGTAATTACTGGTTGGGGGGGTAAAGGCATTTCGGGATAGTTCTCCTTTAAAATATTTAACCGGCTAGGAGATTTAAGAAATAATTTCAATTCATCCACATGAGAAAACTGTGCCCTTACATTTTCAGCAATACTGCGCATTGCATGGGCCAAACAGGTTAGGTGAATCATTTTCGGGTAAAACACTTTCAAGACATTAGCTGCTTTGATATATTTATATATATATATATATATATATATATATATATATATATATATATATATATATATATATATATATGCCATTATTGCATGAAGAGGAACAATACTATAAAGTCCGACTCGCAGGAACTGCATCATCTTAGCGCGGTTACGTACATCTCGAAGAAATGGAATTGATTAGCATCACAAATCACAGGAAACTGACAGTAGCCAACTTACACAGAAGCGGATAATTCTTAATCTGTATAAGTCAATACAATTAAGTACTGAGAACGTACTTACTCTTCGACTACTGCTGAGAAGGTTCTATTCTAACCAACAAAATATTCGTCACTTTAAGTATCTTGTTTTACTAACAAGTTAATTTTACTGTTATAATCAACTGTAAATATCTGCTTCATGGCGAATAAAATTCCATTCTGTCGTGGGTTAAATCTTTCTATAAAATAAGAAATAACGGTAACTTCAGTTGGAGGCTGTGAGGAAGGTTATATAGATAGGAGAATTCAAAACAAACTACGTCATCATGATTAGCCTCTACCATCATGATTACCACAGCCACTACAATACCTTTCACCGTTTCTTAGCTTATTTTACTATAATACGAAATTTTACTGATAAATGCAATTTTAAACAAGAAACAACCATTTAAAAAGTGAGATAAACAAAGAGAAAAACCCTTTCTATAGTTTCCCTGACTGGATTAAAATATTTATTAGCTTATTTTACTACAATACTAATTTTACTGATAAATGCAATATAAAACAAAAAACAACCAATTAGAAAGTGAGAAAAACCCTTTCAAAACAAACACTTTTTCAGTTATCTCTTGTTCTTGTTATTCAGTAAGCGCATATATCTCTGATTGACGTTGCCTCATAGAATATTGCTTCAGAACCTTTTTTGTAGAGAATTAAGTAAGCATTCGAATGGTCACATTCCACTTACCACGATTTCCCAACCGTTATCGAGATATTTACGAAAAATGTAAGAAGATCCGAAAACTTTTCATGTCTATTAATAAAATAATTTTTTTCGCGTACTTCCTTAACTCCAAATATAACCAAAATTTAAACAACTTAGTTGGGATTAATTTCCAAGATGTAGAAAATATTTCAATTGAATCCCGTGATTCTAAGTACTCACAAAAACATTGATTCCACTTTTCTCAAAAACGGTTACAGATATCGCCTTAAAAAATAAATAAGTTGAGTACATTTATATGTATTGTATTCTATTGAAAAAATAAATAAAAAAAAAAAGGATAAAAATAAAAAAAATGAAAAGAAAAAAAAATAAAAAAAATAAAAATAAAATAAATAAATAAAATAAAAAATAAATTTAAAAAAAAATAAAAAAATAAAAGAAAAAATATATATAATAAAAAATAATAATAATAAAAAAATAAAATAAAAAAAAATAAAATAAAAAATATAAAAAATAAATAAATAATTAAATAAATAATAAAAAAAAAATAAATAAATAAAAAATAATAAAAAAATTTGTAAATAAATATATTTAGGTGTAAGAGTATAAGTATATATATGCATATATGTGTGTGTGTGTGTGTGTATATGTGTATGAGTGTGCGTGTTTATATATATGTATGTATGGATGTGTGTGGGTGTGTATGTATATATGTATGTGTGTTTATGTATATATATATATATATTTATATATATATATATATATATATATATATATATATGTATATATATATATATGTATTTATGTATATGTATATGTGTGCATGTGTGTATATGTATGCATGTGTGTGTATATATATATATATATATATATATATATATATATATATATATATATATATATATAGAAGTAGCTATAAGTGTAACAGGAAGGAATATACCATCTATTGTTAGTTTTAAATTAATGTTATATGTTATTCTAATAAAAAAAAAAAAAAAAAAGGAACAGAATGTGCTTACATATTTCATGAGATTAATTAGTTAAAAACAAGGTTTAATTAAAAAAAACAACAAAAAAACAAAAGGTTCATAGGACGATTGAAACAGTAAGTTGTTCGTCCTTTAATTCATTCCATTCCATTATTTCTCCGATTGACATCACTTCATTTCACACGTTTCAATGAATTGGAAAATATGAAAAATTTTAACATATTCCTGTGTTCTTTTACTATAGTAATAATTCTACAAATAAAATCAATTAAAAAATAAAATAAAAAAAAACCAACAGCATGAAGGCAATTGAAAATATTCAAAAGACGTCATCGAATCTCTTTCTCTTGGCAAGCTATATTTCTAACAATGAAATGTTTTTCTTATTTTACTTAATCTGTTTTATTGTCAAATACATTATCCGACTATAAGCAATTAAAAAATAACAAGGAATAAAAACAGACAAAAAGAACCGTTTGAATAAACGAAATCAATTACTTCAAAGTTTAAGCACTTATTTCTCCGATTGACATCACCTAATCAAAAATTGTTTCAGAATCGTTTTTGTAGAGAATTTATAAAGCTTTCAAATAATTTCTATACACTTATCACGATTTCCCAACCGAAATGTGTGGGTCTCGGTGTTCGAGATATTAATGAAATTATTCTAAGTAACCAAACCAAAAACTTAATTTAAAAACTTTTTTCCGATTTTACTCAGAAATGGTTAAAGCTATCGCCTTAAAAATGGTTTCATTCGTTTTACTAGCCCAAGAAGCCTATAAAACGAGTACTTACAAGCATATGAACTCAAAAGTCCGTCTCGCAGGAACTGAATCATCTTAGTGCGGTTCCGTTCATATCCCTAGTCTAATTTGGAAAGATTAAAATAGAAGCAGTTATTATTTTGGTTCCACCAGTCTTTTTTTTAATTAATTATTATAATGGCGTGTCAACCCTTAAGGTCACTAGCGCCATTCCTGTGTGTAGTTCTTACCTGGATTTACGATCTTACCTGGAAGGGTCGGCTAACACTAGGTCCCGCTAGTTACAAGGTCTTGGAATCTTGGAAATCTATATTTCTAACAATAAATTGTTTTTGTTATTTTACTTAACCAGTTTTATTGTCAAATACATTATCTAACTATAAGCAATTAAAAATAACAAGGAATAAAACAGACAAAAAGAACCGTTCGAATAAACGAAATCAATCAATTTAAAGTTTTAAGCACTTATTTCTCCGATTGACATCACCTAATTAAAACTTTCTTCAGAACCTTTTTTTTTAGAGCATTTAGTAAGCTTTCGAATGGTAATGTTCCGCTTCACAAGAATCTCAAACTTTTTCGAGATATTAAAGAAAGTATACGAAGTTACCAAAACTTTATTTGTCTGATAAGCCGGACTCCGGAGGGATTACTTGGGAACGAGAGGACTTCCTTGCAAGAAGTGCCCATGAAGAGGTGCGAAGAAAAGACGCACGAAACATGTCGGCCCCAATAAATTAAGTAGTATAAAAAAAAAAAAAGTCCGACTCGCAGGAACTGCGTCATTTTAGCGCGGTTACATATCGAAGAGATTAGCATCACAAATCACAGGAAACTAACAGTAGCCAACTTGCACAGAAGCGGATAATTCTTAATCTGTATAAGTCAATACAATTATGTACTGAAAACGTACTTACTCTTCGACTACTGCTGAAAAGGCTCTATTATAAACAACCAGAAATTCGTTGTCATTTTAAGTATCTTGTTTTACCAGCAAATTCGTTTTACTGTTACAGAAAGCGGTTTAAAAAAGTTTTATTGCCATATATATATAATTTTATTGCTATATATATATATATATATATATATATATATATATATATATATATATATATAAGCCATTATTGCATGAAGAGGAACAAAACTATAAAGTCCGACTCGCAGGAGCTGCATCATCTTAGCGCGGTTACGTACATCTCGAAGAAATGGAATTGATTAGCATCACAAATCACAGGAAACTGACAGTAGCCAACTTACACAGAAGCGGATAATTCTTAATCTGTATAAGTCAATACAATTAAGTACTGAGAACGTACTTACTCTTTGACTACTGCTGAGAAGGCTCTATTCTAACCAACAAAATATTCGTCACTTTAAGTATCATTTTTTACTAGCAAATTAATTGTACGTCGTCGTGGGTTAAATCTTTCTATAAAATAAGAAATAACGATAACTTCAGTTGGAGGCTATGAGGAAGGTTATATAGATAGGAGAATTCAAAACAAACTACGTCATCATGATTAGCCACTGCCATCTTCATTACCACAGCCACTCCAGACTTATTACCAAGACCTTTCAGCGTTTCTTAGCTTATTTTACTACTATACTAATTCTACTGATAAATGCAATTTAAAACAAGAAACAACCATTTAAAAAGTGAGATAAACAAAGAGAAAACCCCTTTCAAAACAAACACTTTTTAAGTTTTAAGCGCTTATATTTCTGATTGACGTTGCCCCATCGAATATTGCTTTAGAACCTTTTTTGTAGAGAATTTAGTAAGCATTCGAATGGCCACCTTCCACTTAGCACGATTTCCCAACCGTTATCGAGATATTTACGGAAAATGTATGAAGATTCGAAAACTTTTCATGTCTATTAATAAAATATTTTTTTCGCATACTTCCTTATCTCCAAATATAACCAAAATTTAAACATCTTAGTTAGTATTAATTTCTCAGTTGTAGAAAATATTTCAATTGAATCCCGCGATTTTAAGTATTCACAAAAATATAATGACTTACAAAAACATTGAATCCACTTTTCTCAGGAACGGTTACAGATATCGCCTTATAAATGGTTTCATTCGTTTTCATATGTTAAGAAACCTATAAAACAAGTACCTGCAAGCATATAAACTCAAAAACGTAAGCGTTACGATTTTTTTTGCGCGAATTTAACCCAAAACACTATCTTCTAGTGGGCGGATTCTGCTGGTTAACGAACATGACCTTTCAAATTAGATGACAGATTTTTGTACCAAATTTCGTTAAAATCGGACCATTTTTGAGCTTGCTAGATCGCGAACAGATAAGCATATATATAAATATATACATATATACAGGGTTCCTTTTTAGATGGCCCGGCTAAATTTCTCTTGAACGGATAACATTATAATAAAACAAAAAAATACGTATTTCATTATTTTTAGTCTAGTTTAAGATGGCCTGTTTTTGAAAAAAAAAAATGTCGGGGTACCCCAAGCCCTATACAACTTTGAAATTTCAAATGAGACCATATACCTTCCGATACATCATTTTAAAGGATTTTAGCGCGGTTCCTCCCTCCCCCATAGGGAGGAACCCCGCTTTTAAGGTTGATACAATGAAACAATCAAAAATCAAAAATTTCGCGTTTCAGAACCCCTAGAGACCGAAAATAACGGTGGTTCAAATTTGTATATATATATATATATATGTATATATTTATATATATATATATATATATATATATATATATATATATATATATATATATATATATATATATTGTCTGTTCGCTCATTTCTGGCTTCCCTGATGGTCCGATTTTGATGAAATTTGGTACAAAAATCAGTCCTTCAATTTGAAAGGTCAAGTTCGTTAACCAGAAAAATCCGCCCACTGGAAGATGGCGTTTGGGGCGAAATTCGCGCAGAAAAAATCGTAACGCTTACGTTTTTGAGTTCATAAGCTTGTAAGTACTCTTTTTGTAGGCTACTTGGGCTAGGAAAACGAATGAAACCATTTTCAAGGCGATAGCTTTAACCGTTTTCGAGAAAATTGGAAAAACAGTTTTTGAATACCTTTTTAGGTTTGGGTACTTAGAATCACGGGATTCAGTTGAAACATTATCTGCATGTTCTACTTTCATTAAAACTAATATGTTGAAAGTTATGTTACGTTTGGAGTTAAGGAAGGGTTAGAATAAAATATAATATAAAAAAGGCTCTAAATTTTATTATCCCAACCACTCAACAAATCGTAATTTGTACAGATTCTTTATCATCAATTCTAGCAATCTGCAATCTCTACCCAGACAACTCACTGGTCATAGATATACAAAACAAAATAAATGAGTTCAGAATAAATAACATAAAAACTCTGTTTATATGGATTCCTGGGCATTGTGGAATAATTGAAAACATAAAAGTTGACAAAGCAGCAAAAGAAGCAACAAAAGAAGGACAAGTTTGCTGTCAAGTTCCTGTAAACGATGTATTAGCAGCCGTGAAACTACCACTAAAAGATAAATGGTTCCAAGAATGGAATAGGATGGAGTTAGGGGAAAAGCTCCGTGAAATAAAAGAAGACGTAGATGCATGGAGTAGCAGCATACGCGACAGAAGACGAGAGGAAGTGATATTGACCAGGCTACGAATAGGACACTCAAGACTGACGCATGGCTATCTTATGGCAAAGGAACCACCAACGATATGTCAGTACTGCGGCGTACATCTAACCGTAAAACATATCCTCACCGAATGCAGGGGCTACATAAAAGAAAGAGAACAGTTAGATTTGCCCACTGACCTAAGGGAACTTCTGGGAAATAACTCGAATCACTTAACTAAATTATTTGTTTTCCTAGAAAGAACTAAGTTAATCCGACATATTTAATTTATAAATATTTGTGTGTATGTATGTGTGTATGTATGTATGTGTGTGTGTATATATATATGTATATGTGTATATATGTGTGTATGTGTGTATGTATGTTTTTTGTATGTGTGTGTATATATATATATATGTGTGTGTATATATGTATATATATATATATATATATATATATATATATATATATATGTTTCAATCTCCTCCTATCTATCTTCAATCTATATCGATCTTCTCAATCCATCTCCAAGTAGCACTTTTGGTCAATATCACTTTCTTTCCTCAATAAACTTATCATATCAACATATATCAATAGTCATATTGAAATTATATGCCAATTGACGTATATAAGATCAAACGAGTCTTCTGAGACATCCATGACCCATGTGGTTGACATATGTCTAAAAACACAAATTAAAAAAAAAAAAAAAAAAGAATAAAATATTTTATGAACAGACATGAAAAGTTTTGGGAACTTCGTATACTTTCATTAATATCTCGAAGACGGTTAGGAATATTGGTAAACGGAGGGTTACCATGCGAAAGCTTACTAGATGTTCTACAAAAAAGATTCTAAAACAATTTTTGATTAGGCTATGTCAATCGGAGAAATAAGTGCTTAAACTTTGAAGTAATGTCAGCTTTGGATTTGTCGATTTCCTTCAAATGTCTTGAAACTGTCGAGGCTCCTACTCCGAGTTCTTTGGCATATTCCCTAGTGTTTTTAATTGCTTATAGTAGTCAAATGTATTTGTCAATAAAACAGGATACGTATAATTAGAATCAATATTTTGTTTGTTGGAATTCGAAGATGCCGTATGAATATCTAGATTCGTTGATTTCGTTCTTTAGAATTATTCTTGGTATTCCCTATTTTCATCTGTTACCCATAGTTTTTTATTGTTTGTAGGTTTTTCTTATTGATTATAGAATATAAATCTATTTGGCTATAAAACAGGATACGTAAAATTAGTGACAATATTTCGGAGATTTCTGAGCGAAATACTTTTAAGATTTTCTACCACCACGAACGGCTTTTTTCCTCTATTTTTATCCACTACATAGGCTTTATTTTGCATATTATTCTATATAAGTTTATTCAGCAGGGGATTCTGATGAAATGTCGTGTTTTTGCTGTGGATTTTAAATACGATGTATCTAAGATTGGATAACATTAGCGAGTCTACATAGTCAAGAACCGACGACGGAGGATTACTTCTTGCTATGATTTAGTCTACATATGTATATTAAGTCCTAAATCCAAAAAATAAACTTCACAACGGTTAGATACTATGAGCGTATATGGCGGTTCAATGCCCGTAGAAACCAGGGGGCCGCAGGAAATTTACCTGCTAAGAGTTAATCCTCAAGAGCTGTAAATATACCGCAGGTATCTGCCGACACAAATACAAAGCCTAGGCGGAGAGCAACCCAAAAACACAGATCCAAAAATAGGTTACATACTAAATATTCATAAAGACTACTTAGTTGTAAACCGATTCATCAATTAGCAATCAATAATTTTCAACAAAGGTTATATACTAAATATTGATAAAAAGTATTTAATTAGAAAAAAATCAATATTCCACAAGACTTGTTTTTGGTCCATTTGTGTCTACTCCATAGACTTAATTAGGTATATTATTCTATTGTAGTTGGGCAACTAAACTTTGTTTTATTTTGTTAAATAAAGTTTTTTTTTTGACTTGTTATTCGTCAAGACTTTTATTTGTCCTTGTGTATTTACTAGATAGGTTTTATTCGGCATATTATTCTATATAGGCTATATTAGGCAGGGTATTCTACTCAATCTTGTGTACTTCTTCTTGATCCTTCTGTACATGGGCGTATATAAAAACAATTTCGGGGGGGGGCTGAGACCATTTCCAGGGTATGGAATACTAAATATTTAGAGCTTGGAATCGTTTTAGGCAACTAAAACGCTATTGCACGTAAAATAAAATATGTTTTATGAACTAAGTGATCTTATTTAATTTATTTTTAAGGGTTTTACGAGAAGTTTTTATCATCAATTCAAAATTTCGGGAGGGGTTGCAGCCCCCTCAGCCCCCCCCCTCATATACGCCCATGCTTCTGTATCCTCTAGAAAGGCTTTATTAGGCATATTTTGTATTGATTTATAGAGCTTTGCTTTAGAATGAGAGCCAGATTCTGTAATTTCCGCTTCTGTGTAAAAGTTAGCTGTCGGTGTCCCTGACGCCTTAATATCACTTTTATTCGAGATGTTCGAGAGGATTTTGACAATTTTCACGAGATATATAAAAAAAATAAGTTTATTTCTTTTCTAAGCTTATCAAATGGCACTAGGGACATGAACGGAACCGCGCTAAGATGCTGCAGTTCCTGCGAGTCGGACTTTTTTTACACTGAAATTAATAATGCAATCAGATTTTAATTTGGTCAAATAATAACAAAGTTAAGGCATAAAGGTGGAAAAAAAGACAGTACATTTTGTTAACTGTTTTTAATATTTAAAAAAAATCCATCGTACCTGCAGAGGTTGGTGAACCTACATCTCATGTTCAAACTGCCTGCCTTCTTTGAAGATGCAAAGATTTGCTCTTGTTAGCCACTCTTCGTTGGTGCTCAGTGCGATGGACTGAGGAGAGACCAATCGACAAGCATTTTCCACTCTTTGCTGCAGTTCTTCAACTGATGTTGCAGGATTATGATTGGCATAAACGATATTTTTCAAATGTCCCCACAAGAAAAAGTCTAGCGGAGTTAGATCGGGCGACCGAGGAGGCCAACAGATGGGACCGTGAGGTCCTATCCACCGGTCCCGGTAGTGCCGATTTAAGTAACGTCTCACTTGCAGAGAATTGTGTGCGGGACACCCATCAAGCTGCAGTATCATTCTTTGCCGATGCTGCAGAGGTACACCTTCTAGTAATGTCGGCAATTGTTCTCTCAAGAAATTTAGAAACTGAGCTCCATTTAAATTATTTCGGTAGAAATAAGGACCAATTAATTTATTTCCGAGAAGTCTGCACCAAATGTTGATGCTGTTGACAGGATTTTCCTGTGCCCACGTTCGAAAATTCCAACGATTTAACATACCGTTAGTGGTGAACTTCGATTCATCAGTCCATAGGACATATGGAAGCATGTTTTCATCAACTACCAAACTCGACGTTTGTGCAAGGAACGTTAGACGCCTGTCATAATCAGTGTCCCGGAGCCCCTGGACAAGATGAGAGCGATAAGACTTGAAATTATAAGTCCGTAGTACATCTCTAATTTTGTTCTTTGAAAAACCTAAACCCCTTCCGGTATTTCGGAGAGAAGAATTTGGATTTTCCATAACATACAATAAAATATCCAGTTCCTCGTGGAAATTGCGCTGCCGATATCTTGGTCGATCAGCAACTGATCCAAATCTCCTCATATTGAGAGCAACACGAATAAATGTTTTCTGGCTCACTTGAGGACGAGCGGGAAATTTCTGGGAGTACAACACAGCTGCACGGCGAGCGATACCACCACTTTCAATAAAACAATTGTACGTATCAACTTTTTCCTCACGGTAAAACTGCACTCTTCGGTTCATTTTGTCTAACTGATTAATACTGAATGTAGAGAAGTAGGCATTGTTGTAATAGTTATCTATTTCCAGGAATTAAAGTTCCCTTACTTAAGACCATTTGGATTAACAATATCAGTGAATGTAAACAGCTCTACCTTCACCCAACATACAGGGGCTTATTTCTCTTTCTTCTCTGCACCTCTGCAGAAACATTTATTACGAATTACACCTAATAAGTTAATTATTTATTTACAAATTATTTCCCATGCAACAAAAGAAATGCAAAGCAGTTTAAAGTAATTAGTACCGAAACAATCAAAATGTATTTTGTTTCGAACTTTATGCCATAACTTTTTTATTAATTGACCAAATTAAAAAAAAAAAAAATCTGATTGCATCATTGATTTCAGTGTAAAAAAATCCTTTAAAATGATGTATAGAATCCCATTTGAAATTTCAAAGTTGTATAGGCTTTGGGGTACCCCGAAATTTTTTTTTCCAAAAGCAGGCCAAAATCATAAACTAGACTAAAAATTATGAAATACGTTTTTTTTTATTTATTATAACGTTATCCGTTCAAGAGAAATTCAGCCGGGCCATCTAAAAAGGACACCCTGTATATATATGCATATAGATATGTGTCTGTTAACACAATAGCGGCCAGAGTTTTTGTTTTCCTTCACGAAACGTGGCATATAGCGTTCAATTAGCAAACGATTGAAAGAGTTCGTTAACCACCAAAATCGGTCTACCGGGAGGGGGGGTTTACCCCGGACCCAAAACACTAATTTGACCATGCCAGCCGTAGTTTTTGTAATATTTCAACGAAACTCGGGATTCGTTATGTTGATCTAAAGAGAGAAATACGTTGTAAAAATAAACTAAATCGGTTCATTAGGAGGGGGGGGGGGTTTACTCCAAACTCACATTACCCGTAACACCCGATCTCGTCCTTCCGATCTTTATATACCTTCCCACCGAACAGCAATATTCGAAAAATCATTCGTCACCCGTGCCACCTTGCTATGGAATTCCTTGCCTTCGTTTGTCCGCCATTCTACCAACCTAGAAACCGTTAAATCCCGACTCTTCCACCACCTTCTATCCCTCCAAGTTTTACCCAATCCCTAGTCTATATTGAAGCTGTACACTATATTGATACTGATATTTATAAGTTTTTAGGTTTATATAAAAAATTCAAAATTATTTTGTAATTTCAAAATTATTCCTATGGGACTTGTGTCCCGGAATAAGAATAAAACTTTTCATTCCATTTCATTACCAATTCGCCACTACCTGCCGTAATTTTTGTTACATTTCCACGAAACTCGGTATTCGTGGCGGTAATCAACAGAGATAAATGGGTTGTAAAATTAAACTAAATCGGGTTATTTGGAGGGGGGGGGGGTTTACTCCGGACCTAAAGTACTAATATACTCATAACGGTCGTAATTTCTGCTGTATTGTAACGAAACGCGGTATACGTCGTGGGTATCTCATGAGAAGGAAGTGTTGTAAAAATGAAGTAAATCGGTCTATTGGAAGGGGGGATTTACTTTGTACTATGTTTGAATTGAATTGAAACAGGTGTTATTTATGTTTTTATTTTATTAGCGCGGTTCCTCCCTCCCTTCATAGGGAGGAACCCCGCTTAGGGTTTACTTTAAACTCTGTTTCATTAGAATTAGCCTGCTAGACGTAGGTTCCCAAAGCCGAGGAGCGCTATCTCCCACTAGAGGGACTGTATCCTGTTCCTGCGTCAGATCAAAAGACGGAAAATGAAGTTTTTGTGTATTTATTAAGTAGTACAGTATCATGTATTAACATAACTCAGGAAGCAAACTATTTAAAAAATTAATTTTTTTTTTTTTTTTTTTTTTTTTTTTTTTTTTTTTTTTTTTTAAGTTGCATCGGCAAATCGTGGTCATTAGCGCCGACGTCCAGGGTAGAGCCAGGAATTTTCTCAGCGAGCCCTGAGATGAGAAAATTCCTGTCGCCGATGGGGATCGAACCCACCATCTCCCGCTTATGAATCTAGCGCGCTAGCCACTAGACCACGGGAGACCCCTGTAATATACATATAATTATTTTGCCTCGTATGCCTGAGTAGTAAAATCAATGTTAAAAATGTCCTTATATAAGTTTGATTTGTTTGTTTTCAGCGATGTGGCAGTATCGGAAGGAGCGTGATCCTTTCAGGAAGGAAGAGCGGAAAGACATCTTGATGAGAGAAGTAATTCCTTACTATTTACGGCGTTTTGAACGCATCATTAAAGACAACAACGGATATACTGTCGGCTCTTCTGTAAGTTATAAGTATTCAAGAAAGGTTATTCAACTTTTTGTTTTAATAATTAAAATTAGATTACTGGTAATTGCTCTCTTCACTGGAAATGGACACTTTCACTTACCACAAGATAAATATATATATATATATATATATATATATATATATATATATATATATATATATATATAGATATAGATAGATATAAACATAGATATAAATATAAATAGTTCATGTCTATATTTATATTTATATCCAAATAGGAAAACCAACAAACTCCAAGGTCTCCACCACAAATGATTTATTTTATTCAGCCACAAAGCATGCTTTCGGAGTCTACAGCTCCATCCTCAGTGCTTCTACAGCATAGAAAAACAAAAAATATATAATCTTTAACACCGGAGAACAAGCTTATCAAATAAATTTGAATTGTCAGAAACCATTTAAAAACAATCAATGCAATCATAAAAACAATTAAATCCTAAAACACAAAACACGTAATCAACCACACAAGCATTCATACTCAGATATACATTAAAACAGCAAAATACACACTTTCTGTCCAAGCACACGTAAGAAAATAAATAAATAAGTACATAAATAAAAACACACCTGTATATCACAAGTTAAAACTAAAACTAAAACCTAATGCTGAGACACCCAGCCAGTTCTTCACTGCAGGCGGTTCACCCGTAGACTGAGGTCTCTTCTTGTCAACTCTCCGAGCCGGGATAATCCTTCTTCAGTCCCGTATTTCAAACGCCATGTATCCCTCCTCGTATTGAGATTTTTACCTTTATTTATTAGTTTATCTAATTTAATCTCAATCCCTTCTAGAACGTTCATCTTATACCCCTTTTTAACATTGTGCAACAAAGTTACATCTAGGGCCTCTTTATTGTGGTCTTCTTTTTGCAAATGAGTGAACATTTCCGAAGAGTTATACGTCATATGCTCATAACACCTCTTCTTCAGTTTACGACCACACTGTCCAATATAAGACGCCTCACACGATGTACATTTCATCTTGTAAATCCCAGACTTCTCCACTAAGGGTACTTTTTCCTTGGCATTACACAATAGAGACTTTAAAGAGCCAAGGTTTTTGAAAGCCACATTAATTCCTTGGCTAGCTAACTGTTGCCCCAACTTGTCTGAAAGACCTTCTATATATGGCATAGAACACCATTTGATCCATGTTTTATGCGTCTCTTCTTTGTCCCCATCTTTCTCATATATTTTTTTGAGACGTCTCTTCACTAGTTTATCCACTAACGTTTTTCCATAACCATTCACCTGTGCTAGGTGTTTTATGGTATTTAGTTCATTTTGATAGTCTCCTTTACTAAGTGGGATCCTCAGCATTCGGTCAACTAAATATATAAAACTAGACAATTTGTGCCTATAACTATGACTCGAGTCAGATGGAATCATGGTATCTGTGAAAGTGGGCTTCCTATATATGCCAAATGAGTGAGCCTTCTTCTCTCTCGTTATCTGTAAATCCAAAAAACATAACACTCCCTCAACTTCCAATTCAGACGTGAATCGAATAGACCGATGACATCCATTGGCGTACTTTAACAATCCAGTCAATTCTTCACGCGACCCGGAAAACCCCAACAATACGTCATCTACATACCTGTACCAAAATTTGATCTGACCATAGAATGGATTTTTCTTAGTATTTATGAAACATGCCTCAAACCAGTCCATAAACATGTCAGCTGCTAAAGGGCTAATGGGAGAACCCATAACAAGGCCTGTGTTTTGTTTGAAAAATTTTCCCTGATATTTACAATAATTTTGGCGTAAGCAGATTTTAATTAATTGTATGAATTCTAAAATAACTACAGGATTGATTTTTCTGTTATTTAATACTTTTTTAAATACTACGTGATCTGGCGGTATGTTTGAGAACATGTTAGTAACAATCAAAAGATACAAGGAGCCTGTTCTCCGGCAACGCGTCAGGATTGATGTTATTCAATTTCTCGATGAGGTCAATATTATTTAAAACAGTGTTAGCCGGTTTAAAATTTGTCAGGTTATTAAAAGTTTGAATTAATTAATTTTTAACTTGTGATATACAGGTGTGTTTTTATTTATGTACTTATTTATTTATTTTCTTACGTGTGCTTGGACAGAAAGTGTGTATTTTGCTGTTTTAATGTATATCTGAGTATGAATGCTTGTGTGGTTGATTACGTGTTTTGTGTTTTAGGATTTAATTGTTTTTATGATTGCATTGATTGTTTTTAAATGGTTTCTGACAATTCAAATTTATTTGATAAGCTTGTTCTCCGGTGTTAAAGATTATATATTTTTTGTTTTTCTATGCTGTAGAAGCACTGAGGATGGAGCTGTAGACTCCGAAAGCATGCTTTGTGGCTGAATAAAATAAATCATTTGTGGTGGAGACCTTGGAGTTTGTTGGTTTTCCTATTTGGATGCAGTACCACCACCGTCCAGCCAAATCAATGTCAAGATATATATATATATATCTATGTTATATAATATATATATATATATATATATATATATATATATATATATATATATTCCCCTTCCAAAAGTAACCCATTTAGAAGGCTGTTTATTGTACTACATGTATCATACAAGGCATTATGCCACATGTAAGTTTGTCTTCATTTTATCTTAGTTATTTTTATTTTATTTTAACTATTATTAGTTTATAATTATTGCTCAACTGACCCTTTTCTTAATCTTCGTATTTTCGTGCTAGGCGGAAGGTGAAATAATATAACCTTCACCACACTGTTTCACCAACTTTATTCCCTCCCTACATGTTTCACACCTTTCTATGCCTTTTCAGGGGGAAAAGTTACAAATATAGAACATACAGCCTCAATCTGAGGAGGATAACCTTCCACCAGTGGACGTGGCCTTACTTGTGGAAGGTTATCCTCCTCAGATTATATCCTTTATTTTACAGATATATTATTCACGTAAAATTCAATCAATTAGTACACAACAAGGAGTATTAAATCAATTAGTACACAACAAGGAGTATTGAATCAATTAGTACACAACAAGGAGTATTAAATCAATTAGTACACAACAAGGAGTATTGAATCAATTAGTACACAACAAGGAGTATTAAATCAATTAGTACACAACAAGGAGTATTAAATCAATTAGTACACAACAAGGAGTATTGAATCAATTAGTACACAACAAGGAGTATTAAATCAATTAGTACACAACAAGGAGTATTGAATCAATTAGTACACAACAAGGAGTATTGAATCAATTAGTACACAACAAAGAGTATTGAATCAATTAGTACACAACAAGGAGTATTGAATCAATTAGTACACAACAAGGAGTATTGAATCAATTAGTACACAACAAGGAGTATTGAATCAATTAGTACACAACAAGGAGTATTGAATCAATTAGTACACAACAAGGAGTATTGAATCAATTAGTACACAACAAGGAGTATTGAATCAATTAGTACACAACAAGGAGTATTGAATCAATTAGTACACAACAAGGAGTATTAAATCAATTAGTACACAACAAGGAGTATTGAATCAATTAGTACACAACAAGGAGTATTGAATCAATTAGTACACAACAAGGAGTATTGAATCAATTAGTACACAACAAGGAGTATTCAATCAATTAGTACACAACAAGGAGTATTGAATCAATTAGTACACAACAAGGAGTATTAAATCAATTAGTACACAAAAAGTCCGTCACGCAGGAGCTGCATAACTAAGCACTTTCCTCAGAATTTGGGTAGTGTAGACTGCTTTCCAGAACAATTAGCTTAAAATATCCTACATTAATAAAATAAAAACGTGAATAGTTCTCATTTTGTAATGAGTAACTGATCAACTACGTAATAAATACAAAAATCCTCATATTATCGTATTTTGATCTAACGCAGGAACAGGATACAGTCACTCTAGTGGTACAGTCACTCTTGCGGCGGCTTTGTGAACCTACGTCTGCCGGCTTTTCTATTCAAATATATTACAAATTAAACCCTCGCTTTCCGATTGACCGATTCAGCTCATTTTTACAACACTTCTTTCTCATGAGTTACCCACGACGTATACCGCGTTTCGTTACAATACAGCAGAAATTACGACCGGTAGGAGTATATTAGGAATTTGGGTCCGGAGTAAACCCCCCCTTCTAATGAACCGATTTAGTTTATTTTTACAACACATATTTACCTGTGGATTAGCACTACGAATACCGAGTTTCGTCGAAATATACCAAAAATCACGGCTGGTAGTGGCGAATTGGTATTGTGGGTCCGGAGTAAACCCCCCCCTTCTAATGAACCGATTTAGTTCATTTTTATATCTCACTTTTCTCTCTATATTACCACTACGAATACCAAGTTTCGTTGAAATATAACAAATATTACGGCTGACATAGTCAAATAAGTGTTTTGGGTTCGGGGTAAACCCCCCCTTCCGGTGGACCGACTTTAGTGGTTAACGAACTCGTTCAATCATTTGCTAATTGAATGCTATATACCAAGTTTCGTGACGAAAAAACAAAAACTCTGGCCGCTATCGTGTTAACAGACACATATATATATATGCATATATATATATATATATATATATATATATATATATATATATATATATAGATATATATAAATTTTAACGGGGGTCATTTTCGGTGTCTACTAGGTAGGATCGATAAAGATTTGAAGACATTTTTCAAAAATTCCGTCATGAGTCCAACCTCAATAGCTACTTTCCTTCGGAGGAAAGTGCTAAAAGGAGTATTAAAAAATTAACATTTATACTAAGTAAGGCCCGCTTCATTAACATAAGTTGGACATTTCCTCCCACATGGCGGCATGTATTTCCAGCGGTGCGCTTTCCTAAACCACAAATGTTCCCCGGGATTACAGCCGGCTTCCTCAGCTGGTACATGATGCTTGTTCGTTATCTGAAAGCAAAATGTCCCAAGGCATGGGTTGGACATTGCCTGTCAGACGCTGGGTGTTCACCCTTGCAATTGATGCGGCATAGTTTTTTGCATATGCCACCATGCTTGTCTTCGGCGCCTGTCCTACAGATTTCTCCCTTTCCACATCCCATGCTTCTATAATTGTATCTCCAACATTTGAAGCATAGAAGGAGAGAAGTGATGAACGCTCTTAGTGGGATCATGAGGTAGCCGATTTTCACCTTTAATGTCAATATATGTAGCGACAAACAGCGTTCTTTATGCTTCCTTCCAGGTCTTAAAGCTTCTAGTGTGCGTGACACTTTGATATTTCCTTATCTTCTAGATGCATAATTTCATCGAATGAAAACATACCTTCTTTGTTTCAAATGTTGGAGATACAATTATATTATTTTTTTATTTATTTATTTCATTATAAGAGCTCCGCAACTATGGCTATGATCCCTAATACAGATTATAAAATATATACAATTTTTTTTACACTTTGATACAATTTACATTTATACTTAAATAAGATATATAGATATATATATAAACATTATACACACACACACACATATATATATATATATATATATATATGTATATAAATATATATATATATATATATATATATATATATATATATATGTATATAAATATATATATATATATATTATATATACACAAAATATAGCATATATACACATGCATGCATATACCACAAGATTCATATGAATAAAGATAATAAATACAAATATAAACCACAATTCATTTGCAGTTACAATGAAAATATAAAACACAAAATAACTAAAATAAGGCACATTAGCTTAATTAAATCAGATCTATAGGTTATTAAAGTAAACTATTAAAATCGAAAGCACAAGGAGAAGAAGGGAGATTGGCAAGTTTTTTTTTTTATAAATTATTGTTCTTTAAGTAATGTAATATAGTGTTGATGTGTGGGCTTCCTTCTGCGAGTAATGTGTGTAAGTCGTGTGGCATGAGTAAATTGTCTCGTCTTCTGCAGTCTGTCAGTATGTGTTTTATCGTGAGGGTAACATTACACAGGGAGCACACGGGTCTGTCTTGTCTTTCCATGAAGTATGAATGTGTTATAAAAGAGTGTCCAATTCTTAGCCTGGTCAGGACAACTTGGTCTCTTCTATTTAAAGACAAATCATTATCATGCCAGTCTTTGATTGAGTTATTAATTTCTCTTATTTTGTTGTCTGTCCGTAACCAGTGATTTAGCCAATCTTGTAATATGTGTGTATGTGCTATGTTACATAAGTCCTGTGTAGTTAGTTGTCTGATGTCAATGTTTTCTTTAAAGGTAGCCTCTTTAGCGTGGTTGTCCACGTCTGTGTTTAGGCCTATGTCTTTATGTCCCGGTATCCAAAGCATTGTAATGTTGTGTTGTTTTAATCTGTGTATTTGCGTGTATATTTGTGTACAGAGGAGTATTCAGAAACCAGGTGTCATCATTGTTCTGTAAGTGACGGATAAGTAGAGGTCTGTGTTTCCTATGTGTCTGTGTGTATTTATTAGATAGTTCTTCGCTTAAGAATGTGTGTACACAAGGTGTATCAAGAGCTTTCGATTTTACAGGAAACTTTAATCCTAAATACCTTCGTCTATACTCCAATGGAGGTTCTCCAGCTTCTACATAGAGACTATCCGAAGGGCTTGTCCTAAATGCACCCGTAGCTATTCTCAAAGCAGTGTGGTGAATGGAGTTAAGAAGTTTGAGTGTACTGGGACTGGCGGACGAATAGGCAATACTACCATAATCCAGCAAAGACCTGGTGTAGGAACGATAAAAAGTAAGTATTAAACGTCTGTCAGCTCCCCACTTAGTGTTTCTTAGAATTCTGAAAAAATTCAAACTTTTTTTGCATTTTTTAAGGAGTTCCTTTAGGTGGGGTACCCATATTAACTTCTTGTCAAATTTCAGGCCTAGGAAAGTGAGGAAATCTGAGGGTTGGATGGCTGTGTTATTTAAAGTAATGTTTGCAGTTTGATTTCCCCTCTTTTCTAAGAAAAATCACATAGTTTGATTTTTCAGGAGAAAATTAAAAACCTGTAACCAGACACCATTTTTTTTTTTTTTTTTTTTTTTTTTTTTTTTTTAGCTCATTTAATGTACTTTGAATAAGTTCTTGTGCAGTGTTATTGTTTTTGTGTATTTTATAAATGAGAAGGTCATCAGCATACATACAATAAGATACTTCCCCGGGGATACATTTGATGATGGAATTTATAGCAATATTGAATAATGTTGTGCTAAGAACACCTCCTTGTGGCACTCCATTTTCCTGAGGGAACACGTCAGATAGAACGGAGCCTAACCTCACCCTGAACTTCCGCTGCGAAAGGTAGTTCTTCAAGAAAACTATTACATTCCCGTGAACACCCCATTCATAGAGTTGGGAAAATATGAGTCGTCTCCAGACTGAATCATATGCCTTCTCTAGATCTAGGGAGACGGCAAGCACAGACTGTTTTTGTAAGAATGCATTAAGAATTTCTGTCTCCATTTTAGCCAACAGGTGCATCGTCGAGTGTCCAGGCCAAAACCCACATTGATACGGGGATAAGAGGTTTTTATTTTCTAAAAACCACAATAATCTCTTATTTATTATTCTTTCCGCAACCTTGCAGAGAGTATTTGTTAATGAAATTGGCCTATATGACGAGGGCAGCTTCTTATCTTTACCTGGCTTGAGGACAGGAACTACAACAGCCTCGTTCCAAGAGTGAGGATAGGAACCAGTCAAGTAAATCTCGTTAAGTGCATCAAGAAGAGCATACCGCGTTCGGGCAGATTTTTTATCATATCATAAGTGATCATGTCTGGACCGGTTGATGTCTTTCGACCACACGTTAAAGATATTTTGAGTTCTTGTACGGTAAAGGTTTCATTCAAAGGGTGTATGAAGTTAGTAAGCAATGGGATTTCAGAATTTTCAGATGTGGTTTTGTGGGTTAAAAATGCTTGTGCGTGATGATCATTACTTGAAATAGTGCTAAAATGATTGCCAAGAATGTTGGATATAGTGTGTTGGTCTGTTATTATGCTGTTATTTAGTTCTATGCCTGTTACGGGGGGGGGGGGCGATATTTTTTGTGTTTAATTTTATTTAAATTATACCATATGTCTAATCTATTCGATACAAAATCAACCCAACACTGATTTTTGCTTTTCTTGATGACCCATTGTGATTTTGCTTTTATAATCCAGGAGGTTTAAATCTGTCGGGTTTCTCCGGAATAAATTGAGAGCCTTCTTTCTTTCAGTTACAGCAATGCTACATTCCTTATTCCACCACGGTACTGGAGTTTTTCTGTAAATTTGTGCGGTTTTTAGGATGTTAACGTCACCTGTTTCTATTATTAAAGAGGTTAGTTCTTCCATATGTCTAATATTTACAAGTGATAACTTATTTTCAATATATTCTTTGTAGGCGTTCCAGTTTGCGTTTTTTATATTGTATCTGGGAGTCATGTTGAAGGGTGGAGTAGGTGTGTTACGTTGTATGTGTATGGGGAAGTGGTCGCTTCCATGTGCGTCCTGGTCGACATTCCATGAAAATCGAGTGTTTATGTCTGGTGTACACAGTGAAATGTCTATGTTTGTCCATGTACCTGTCCTGGGGCAAAGATGAGTAGGTGAGTTTGAATTTAGTGCGATCAAGTCGTTTTTTTCAAAAATATTTTGTAACAATTGGCCTCTACTATTGGTGATATCTGAATTCCACATAGTGCTTAAAGCATTGGCATCTGCCATTAGGATTAGAGGACTTGGAATCTGGGATAGTAAGTCTCGTATTTCGTGTACGTCGAACGGTCTACCTGGTGGAAAATAAATGGAGCAAACTGTGACTCTGAAAGGGAGATAGACTGTTGCAGCAACAGCTTGAAGCGTGGTTCTCAGCTGAATGGGTTTGCTATATGTGTTATCTCTAACAAGTATAGCTACCCCTCCACATGCTCTACCACCCAGAGAGTAGTCTTTTCGATAAATTGAATATCCATGTATGCTTAATGACTTACCCTGGGTCAAGTGACTCTGTTGGATAGCAATAACTTTTGGTTCGTTATCCTTCATCAAAAGTTTCAGCTCATCTAAGTGTCTTAGTAAACCATTTATGTTCCATTGGAGTATAGACATGGCTGATTGATTTGAGAGAAAAAGAAAATAATTTGTAGAAAATAGAAGGGAACGATAATTAAAAAAAAATAGAGAACAAGGAAAAGAAATAATATAAGTAAATAAAGATAAAAATTAAGTAGTAAAGATTAAATGAAAAAACAACAAATGCTATATATAGAGATATTACGATTTTAGCGCTTCTTTCCTTTAGTGCCTTCCGGTAGCTTGCTGGTTTCTGTTCTTCTTCCATTAGGTTGTTCTTCATCCTCTTCTTCACTATATTCTACTGTTGCTTCTTCTTTTTTATTTCTGCTCCTTTCTTTGTTCTTCGTGTCGTCCTTATTTTTAACCGGAGTGGTGTTCTTTTTTGTTAAACTTTCAACTGAACACTAAGATTCTAATGTCTGGTTTTCTGCGTATTGTGGTGCTTGGATGTGAGGTGACAAAGGCTCATCCGGTTTTTTTAATAACGCATTCTCCAACTCATCCATTCTCTTGTTTAAAGTTTCTATTAATGAAAGCAGTTTCACTAATGCTTCAGAATCTCCGGTGTTCTTTGAAGCAATATTCGTGAAAGAAGTGGAGGTATCTCTTTTTTTGACCATCGATTTTGCTTCAAAATAGCTGACGTGTTGATTTACCATAATCTTTTTGATCCTCATCTCCTTTGCATAAACCGGACATGTCTTCTCTGAGGTAATGTGTTTATCTCCGCATAAACAACATTTGGTTTCTCGGCATTCTCCATCATGTATTGGGAGTGTGCATTTCCTACAGACAGGGTCTTTTCTACAGGTTGCTCTGTGGTGGCCAAGAAGTCCGCAGTTGTAGCATATCAGAGGAGGGGGAATGTAGGGACGTAACGGGACCGACATATATCCTACGAAAATCCGCTCAGGAAGCCGAGGGCTATCGAAAGTAGCTAGATACAATGAGCTGCCGGTTTTCCCTATCCGTCGTACTGACTTAACCATTTGGTCTTTCAATTCGTCCTTTATTTCTTCATCCGAGAGATCGCCAATCTCGCGGCAGTAAAATACACCTTTTGAATAATTCATTTGGTGGTGAGGCTCCACGGATATTGGGATTCCGTTGAAATTATTTTCTTTAAGTAGCTTGGTTGTAGCTACTTTGTTCGGACATTCGATCAATAGAAAGCCACTTTTGCGTAGTTTCCGAACATTAATTCCTTTCGAGAAGGAGCTCAACCATTTATTAATTAGGAATGGGTTGATATTATTAAAGCTTTTCCCTTCCCTTTGTAATTTTACAATAAGGTACCGAGGGATAGTTCCTACTTTATCTTGATTTTTTCTATTATTCACTTCAGTTTCAAGACGTGCTGCTAGGTTTCTGCCAGATATGTTTGCCATATTAACACTACTATGTATAATATGTTTCGCACGAGGTTTAAACACTGCTAGGAGTTAATTCTGGAGAAAGTAAGTGTACAATCCACTAGCGGTAGAAAGGTCTGAAAGAATTCTACCTGTTGGGAGTAATCCACAGTACAGTAAGCGTCTACCTGGCGGCACTAAACAGCACAAACAAACAAAGACACAAGGGTACACAGCTTTACACGGGATAGAGAGAGATGTTCACTCGACCGAGTCTTGAACCGAACTGAGATACAATTATAGAAGCATGGGATGTGGAAAGGGAGAAATCTGTAGGACGTGTGCCGAAGATAAGCATGATGGAATGTGTAAAAAACTATGCTGCATCAATTGCAAGGTTGAACACCCAGCGTCTGATAGACAATGTCCAAATTATGTTCATGAAAACCAGAGTTGGGCAAACGTTAGCGCCCGCTAAAACCTGATACCTCTCCGCTAATTTAGCGAAACTGTAGAAAGCCAGCGCTAATAATTAGCGGTTAGCGGCGGCAGTGCGCTAACCGCTAATCTATTTACAAGTTGTAGCTTAAGCTATTAGCAATTACGATATTTCATAAATAGATTAGCGCTGGCTTTCTACAGTTTCGCTAAATTAGCGGAGAGGTATCAGCTTTTAGCGCGCGCTAACGTTTGCCCAACTCTGATGAAAACCTGATTCAAAGAAAAATGGTCCTTGAGAAAGTCTCTTACTCGGAAGCAAGAAATGGAATCATAGCTCATAAGACGACAACCTCTTATGCTTCCAAGTTATTAAACCAAAGAGAAAAGGACAATAATCCAAGATGCTATTCATCAATAAGTGAGGAACTCGATGTAATAAAGGCACAATTAAAACTGTTAGCACAATTAAAAATTAGCATCACAAATCACAGGAAACTGACAGTAGCCAACTTACACAGAAGCGGATAATTCTTAATCTGTATAAGTCAATACAATTATGTACTGAGAACGTACTTACTCTTTGACTACTGCTGAGAAGGCTCTATTCTAACCAACAAAATATTCGTCACTTTAAGTATCATTTTTTACTAGCAAATTAATTTTACTGTTATAATCAACTGTAAATATTTGCTTCATGGCGAATGAAATTCCGTTCTGTCGTGGGTTAAATCTTTCTGTAAAATAAGAAATAACGATAACTTCAGTTGGAGGCTATGTGGAAGGTTATATAGATAGGAGAATTCAAAACAAACTACGTCATCATGATTAGCCACTACCATCATGATTACCACAGCCACTACAATACCTTTCACCGTTTCTTAGCTTATTTTACTACAATACAAATTTTACTGATAAATTCAAGTTAAAACTAGAAACAACCAATTAAAAAGTTAGATGAATTAAGAGAAAAACAATTTCAAAACAACAAAACAAACACTTTTTAAGTTTTAAGCGCTTATATCTCTCATTGACGTTGCTCCATCGAATATTGCTTCAGAACCTTTTTTGTAGAGAATTTAGTAAGCATTCGAATGATCACTTTCCGCTTACCACGATTTCCCAACCGTTATCGAGATATTTACGAAAAATGTATAGAGATCCGAAAACTTTTCATGTCTATTAATAAAATAATTTTTTTCGCATACTTCCTTAACTCCAAATATAACCAAAATTTAAACATCTTAGTTGGGATTAATTTCCAAGATGTAGAAAATATTTTTTTTTTATTTATTTTAATTATCCTTCCTCTACCCTACTGGGTCATTGGCAGTGCGGTCTTTTATATTTCTCCGTAGATGTTGATTTGTTTAATGAAAGTGAGTAGTTTTTGGATAGTCTGTTCGTCATCTCCTAGAATGTCCTGTAATGTTTTGGGTATCTTAAGTGTTTGTCTTATGTGATCGTACTTGCGGCAGTTAGTAAGTATATGTTCAACTGACTTTTTTGTGTCGCATGTGATGCATGTAGGATGATGGAGGTTGTGTAGGAGGTAGTTGTGTGTCAGTGCTGTGTGTCCGATCCGTAGTCTCGTTAAAACGATTTCTTCCCTTCGGGAGTGTCGTTCTGCTGTGTTCCAATTCTCCGTGTTCTTTTAGCACTTTCCTCCGAAGGAAAGTAGCTATTGAGGTTGGACTCATGACGGAATTTTTGAAAAATTTCTTCAAATCTTTATCGATCCTACCTAGTAGACATCGAAAATGACCCCCGTTAAAATTTATATATATCTATATATATATATATATATATATATATATATATATATATATATATATATATATATGCATATATATATATGTGTCTGTTAACACGATAGCGGCCAGAGTTTTTGTTTTTTCGTCACGAAACTTGGTATATAGCATTCAATTAGCAAACGATTGAACGAGTTCGTTAACCACCAAAGTCGGTCCACCGGAAGGGGGGTTTACCCCGAACCCAAAACACTAATTTGACTATGTCAGCCGTAATATTTGTTATATTTCAACGAAACTTGGCATTCGTAGTGGTAATATAGAGAGAAAACTGAGATATAAAAATGAAGTAAATCGGTTCATTAGAAGAGGGGGTTTACTCCGGACCCACAATACCAATTCGCCACTACCAGCCGTGATTTTTGGTATATTTCGACGAAACTCGGTATTCGTAGTGGTAATCCACAGGTAAATAACTGTTGTAAAAATAAACTAAATCGGTTCATTAGAAGGGGGGGTTTACTCTTGACCCAAATTCTTAATATACTCATACCGGTCGTAATTTCTGCTGTATTGTAACGAAACGCGGTATACGTCGTGGGTAACTCATGAGAAAGAAGTGTTGTAAAAATGAGCTGAATCGGTCAATCGAAAGCGGGGGTTTAATGTGTAATATATTTCAATAGAAAAGCCCGTCAGACGTCGGTTCACAAAGACGCCGCAAGGAGCGCTTTCTACCACTAGGGTGACTGTATCCTGTTCCTGCGTTAGATCAAAATACGATAATATGAGGTTTTTTGTATTTATTACGTAGTGTAATAGGTACCATTTGTAAACATAACTCTGGAAGCAAATTATTAATTGATCAGTTACTCATTACAAATTTAAAAGAGAACTATTCATGTTTTTATTTTATTTGTGTAGGATATTTTAAGCAAATTGTTCTGGAAAGCAATCTACACTACCCAAATCCTGAGGAAAGTGCTTAGTTATGCAGCTCCTGCGTGACGGACTTTTAAATGTGTTAGAAGGCGTGAGGGTGTTCAGCTCATTCTCCTGAGTAGTCAGTACATATTGCTGGACAAGATGATTATTGAGTCCTTTTATTGCTACATAATAGGATAATGACAAACTCATTCTTCGTACTGATGAAGGAGGTTCACCACTTTCTATATACAAACTCTCTATGGGCGATGTACGAAAAGCGCCTAAAGCTAGCCTAATGCCGGCACTGTGTATGCTGTCAAGCATTTTCAAGGCAGAAGGACTAGCGGAACTGTATACTTGAGAGGCGTAGTCTAGTACAGATCTGATTAAAGCCCTGTATATATGCAGTAGAGTCTTCCTGTCGCATCCCCATCGTGTACTAGCAAGTGTTTTCAAGGCAGAAGGACTAGCGGAACTGTATACTTGAGAGGCGTAGTCTAGTACAGATCTGATTAAAGCCCTGTATATATGCAGAAGAGTCTTCCTGTCGCATCCCCATCGTGTACTAGCAAGTGTTTTCAAGGCAGAAGGACTAGCAGAACTGTATACTTGAGAGGCGTAGTCTAGTACAGATCTGATTAAAGCCCTGTATATATGCAGTAGAGTCTTCCTGTCGCATCCCCATCGTGTACTAGCAAGTGTTTTCAAGGCAGAAGGACTAGCGGAACTGTATACTTGAGAGGCGTAGTCTAGTACAGATCTGATTAAAGCCCTGTATATATGCAGAAGAGTCTTCCTGTCGCATCCCCATCGTGTACTAGCAAGTGTTTTCAAGGCAGAAGGACTAGCAGAACTGTATACTTGAGAGGCGTAGTCTAGTACAGATCTGATTAAAGCCCTGTATATATGCAGTAGAGTCTTCCTGTCGCATCCCCATCGTGTACTAGCAAGTGTTTTCAAGGCAGAAGGACTAGCAGAACTGTATACTTGAGAGGCGTAGTCTAGTACAGATCTGATTAAAGCCCTGTATATATGCAGTAGAGTCTTCCTGTCGCATCCCCATCGTGTACTAGCAAGTGTTTTCAAGGCAGAAGGACTAGCGGAACTGTATACTTGAGAGGCGTAGTCTAGTACAGATCTGATTAAAGCCCTGTATATATGCAGTAGAGTCTTCCTGTCGCATCCCCATCGTGTACTAGCAAGTGTCTTCAAGGCAGAAGGACTAGCAGAACTGTATACTTGAGAGGCGTAGTCTAGTACAGATCTGATTAAAGCCCTGTATATATGCAGTAGAGTCTTCCTGTCGCATCCCCATCGTGTACTAGCAAGTGTTTTCAAGGCAGAAGGACTAGCAGAACTGTATACTTGAGAGGCGTAGTCTAGTACAGATCTAATTAAAGCCCTGTATATATGCAGTAGAGTCTTCCTGTCGCATCCCCATCGTGTACTAGCAAGTGTTTTCAAGGCAGAAGGACTAGCAGAACTGTATACTTGAGAGGCGTAGTCTAGTACAGATCTGATTAAAGCCCTGTATATATGCAGTAGAGTCTTCCTGTCGCATCCCCATCGTGTACTAGCAAGTGTTTTCAAGGCAGAAGGACTAGCAGAACTGTATACTTGAGAGGCGTAGTCTAGTACAGATCTGATTAAAGCCCTGTATATATGCAGTAGAGTCTTCCTGTCGCATCCCCATCGTGTACTAGCAAGTGTTTTCAAGGCAGAAGGACTAGCAGAACTGTATACTTGAGAGGCGTAGTCTAGTACAGATCTGATTAAAGCCCTGTATATATGCAGAAGAGTCTTCCTGTCGCATCCCCATCGTGTACTAGCAAGTGTTTTCAAGGCAGAAGGACTAGCAGAACTGTATACTTGAGAGGCGTAGTCTAGTACAGATCTGATTAAAGCCCTGTATATATGCAGTAGAGTCTTCCTGTCGCATCCCCATCGTGTACTAGCAAGTGTTTTCAAGGCAGAAGGACTAGCGGAACTGTATACTTGAGAGGCGTAGTCTAGTACAGATCTGATTAAAGCCCTGTATATATGCAGTAGAGTCTTCCTGTCGCATCCCCATCGTGTACTAGCAAGTGTTTTCAAGGCAGAAGGACTAGCAGAACTGTATACTTGAGAGGCGTAGTCTAGTACAGATCTGATTAAAGCCCTGTATATATGCAGTAGAGTCTTCCTGTCGCATCCCCATCGTGTACTAGCAAGTGTTTTCAAGGCAGAAGGACTAGCAGAACTGTATACTTGAGAGGCGTAGTCTAGTACAGATCTGATTAAAGCCCTGTATATATGCAGTAGAGTCTTCCTGTCGCATCCCCATCGTGTACTAGCAAGTGTTTTCAAGGCAGAAGGACTAGCAGAACTGTATACTTGAGGGGCGTAGTCTAGTACAGATCTGATTAAAGCCCTGTATATATGCAGTAGAGTCTTCCTGTCGCATCCCCATCGTGTACTAGCAAGTGTTTTCAAGGCAGAAGGACTAGCGGAACGGTATACTTGAGAGGCGTAGTCTAGTACAGATCTGATTAAAGCCCTGTATATATGCAGTAGAGTCTTCCTGTCGCATCCCCATCGTGTACTAGCAAGTGTTTTCAAGGCAGAAGGACTAGCAGAACTGTATACTTGAGAGGCGTAGTCTAGTACAGATCTGATTAAAGCCCTGTATATATGCAGTAGAGTCTTCCTGTCGCATCCCCATCGTGTACTAGCAAGTGTTTTCAAGGCAGAAGGACTAGCGGAACTGTATACTTGAGAGGCGTAGTCTAGTACAGATCTGATTAAAGCCCTGTATATATGCAGTAGAGTCTTCCTGTCGCATCCCCATCGTGTACTAGCAAGTGTTTTCAAGGCAGAAGGACTAGCAGAACTGTATACTTGAGAGGCGTAGTCTAGTACAGATCTGATTAAAGCCCTGTATATATGCAGTAGAGTCTTCCTGTCGCATCCCCATCGTGTACTAGCAAGTGTTTTCAAGGCAGAAGGACTAGCGGAACTGTATACTTGAGAGGCGTAGTCTAGTACAGATCTGATTAAAGCCCTGTATATATGCAGTAGAGTCTTCCTGTCGCATCCCCATCGTGTACTAACAAGTGTTTTCAAGGCAGAAGGACTAGCAGAACTGTATACTTGAGAGGCGTAGTCTAGTACAGATCTGATTAAAGCCCTGTATATATGCAGTAGAGTCTTCCTGTCGCATCCCCATCGTGTACTAGCAAGTGTTTTCAAGGCAGAAGGACTAGCAGAACTGTATACTTGAGAGGCGTAGTCTAGTACAGATCTGATTAAAGCCCTGTATATATGCAGTAGAGTCTTCCTGTCGCATCCCCATCGTGTACTAGCAAGTGTTTTCAAGGCAGAAGGACTAGCAGAACTGTATACTTGAGAGGCGTAGTCTAGTACAGATCTGATTAAAGCCCTGTATATATGCAGTAGAGTCTTCCTGTCGCATCCCCATCGTGTACTAGCAAGTGTTTTCAAGGCAGAAGGACTAGCGGAACTGTATACTTGAGAGGCGTAGTCTAGTACAGATCTGATTAAAGCCCTGTATATATGCAGTAGAGTCTTCCTGTCGCATCCCCATCGTGTACTAGCAAGTGTTTTCAAGGCAGAAGGACTAGCAGAACTGTATACTTGAGAGGCGTAGTCTAGTACAGATCTGATTAAAGCCCTGTATATATGCAGTAGAGTCTTCCTGTCGCATCCCCATCGTGTACTAGCAAGTGTTTTCAAGGCAGAAGGACTAGCAGAACTGTATACTTGAGAGGCGTAGTCTAGTACAGATCTGATTAAAGCCCTGTATATATGCAGTAGAGTCTTCCTGTCGCATCCCCATCGTGTACTAGCAAGTGTTTTCAAGGCAGAAGGACTAGCGGAACTGTATACTTGAGAGGCGTAGTCTAGTACAGATCTGATTAAAGCCCTGTATATATGCAGTAGAGTCTTCCTGTCGCATCCCCATCGTGTACTAGCAAGTGTTTTCAAGGCAGAAGGACTAGCAGAACTGTATACTTGAGAGGCGTAGTCTAGTACAGATCTGATTAAAGCCCTGTATATATGCAGTAGAGTCTTCCTGTCGCATCCCCATCGTGTACTAGCAAGTGTTTTCAAGGCAGAAGGACTAGCGGAACTGTATACTTGAGAGGCGTAGTCTAGTACAGATCTGATTAAAGCCCTGTATATATGCAGTAGAGTCTTCCTGTCGCATCCCCATCGTGTACTAGCAAGTGTTTTCAAGGCAGAAGGACTAGCAGAACTGTATACTTGAGAGGCGTAGTCTAGTACAGATCTGATTAAAGCCCTGTATATATGCAGTAGAGTCTTCCTGTCGCATCCCCATCGTGTACTAGCAAGTGTTTTCAAGGCAGAAGGACTAGCGGAACTGTATACTTGAGAGGCGTAGTCTAGTACAGATCTGATTAAAGCCCTGTATATATGCAGTAGAGTCTTCCTGTCGCATCCCCATCGTGTACTAGCAAGTGTTTTCAAGGCAGAAGGACTAGCGGAACTGTATACTTGAGAGGCGTAGTCTAGTACAGATCTGATTAAAGCCCTGTATATATGCAGTAGAGTCTTCCTGTCGCATCCCCATCGTGTACTAGCAAGTGTTTTCAAGGCAGAAGGACTAGCAGAACTGTATACTTGAGAGGCGTAGTCTAGTACAGATCTGATTAAAGCCCTGTATATATGCAGTAGAGTCTTCCTGTCGCATCCCCATCGTGTACTAGCAAGTGTTTTCAAGGCAGAAGGACTAGCGGAACTGTATACTTGAGAGGCGTAGTCTAGTACAGATCTGATTAAAGCCCTGTATATATGCAGTAGAGTCTTCCTGTCGCATCCCAATCGTGTACTAGCAAGTGTTTTCAAGGCAGAAGGACTAGCGGAACTGTATACTTGAGAGGCGTAGTCTAGTACAGATCTGATTAAAGCCCATTTATATATGCAGTAGAGTCTTCCTGTCGCATCCCCATCGTGTACTAGCAAGTGTTTTCAAGGCAGAAGGACTAGCGGAACTGTATACTTGAGAGGCGTAGTCTAGTACAGATCTGATTAAAGCCCTGTATATATGCAGTAGAGTCTTCCTGTCGCATCCCCATCGTGTACTAGCAAGTGTTTTCAAGGCAGAAGGACTAGCGGAACTGTATACTTGAGAGGCGTAGTCTAGTACAGATCTGATTAAAGCCCTGTATATATGCAGTAGAGTCTTCCTGTCGCATCCCCATCGTGTACTAGCAAGTGTTTTCAAGGCAGAAGGACTAGCGGAACTGTATACTTGAGAGGCGTAGTCTAGTACAGATCTGATTAAAGCCCTGTATATATGCAGTAGAGTCTTCCTGTCGCATCCCCATCGTGTACTAGCAAGTGTTTTCAAGGCAGAAGGACTAGCGGAACTGTATACTTGAGAGGCGTAGTCTAGTACAGATCTGATTAAAGCCCTGTATATATGCAGTAGAGTCTTCCTGTCGCATCCCCATCGTGTACTAGCAAGTGTTTTCAAGGCAGAAGGACTAGCAGAACTGTATACTTGAGAGGCGTAGTCTAGTACAGATCTGATTAAAGCCCTGTATATATGCAGTAGAGTCTTCCTGTCGCATCCCCATCGTGTACTAGCAAGTGTTTTCAAGGCAGAAGGACTAGCAGAACTGTATACTTGAGAGGCGTAGTCTAGTACAGATCTGATTAAAGCCCTGTATATATGCAGTAGAGTCTTCCTGTCGCATCCCCATCGTGTACTAGCAAGTGTTTTCAAGGCAGAAGGACTAGCGGAACTGTATACTTGAGAGGCGTAGTCTAGTACAGATCTGATTAAAGCCCTGTATATATGCAGTAGAGTCTTCCTGTCGCATCCCCATCGTGTACTAGCAAGTGTTTTCAAGGCAGAAGGACTAGCGGAACTGTATACTTGAGAGGCGTAGTCTAGTACAGATCTGATTAAAGCCCTGTATATATGCAGTAGAGTCTTCCTGTCGCATCCCCATCGTGTACTAGCAAGTGTTTTCAAGGCAGAAGGACTAGCAGAACTGTATACTTGAGAGGCGTAGTCTAGTACAGATCTGATTAAAGCCCTGTATATATGCAGTAGAGTCTTCCTGTCGCATCCCCATCGTGTACTAGCAAGTGTTTTCAAGGCAGAAGGACTAGCAGAACTGTATACTTGAGAGGCGTAGTCTAGTACAGATCTGATTAAAGCCCTGTATATATGCAGTAGAGTCTTCCTGTCGCATCCCCATCGTGTACTAGCAAGTGTTTTCAAGGCAGAAGGACTAGCGGAACTGTATACTTGAGAGGCGTAGTCTAGTACAGATCTGATTAAAGCCCTGTATATATGCAGTAGAGTCTTCCTGTCGCATCCCCATCGTGTACTAGCAAGTGTTTTCAAGGCAGAAGGACTAGCGGAACTGTATACTTGAGAGGCGTAGTCTAGTACAGATCTGATTAAAGCCCTGTATATATGCAGTAGAGTCTTCCTGTCGCATCCCCATCGTGTACTAGCAAGTGTTTTCAAGGCAGAAGTACTAGCGGAACTGTATACTTGAGAGGCGTAGTCTAGTACAGATCTGATTAAAGCCCTGTATATATGCAGTAGAGTCTTCCTGTCGCATCCCCATCGTGTACTAGCAAGTGTTTTCAAGGCAGAAGGACTAGCAAAACTGTATACTTGAGAGGCGTAGTCTAGTACAGATCTGATTAAAGCCCTGTATATATGCAGTAGAGTCTTCCTGTCGCATCCCCATCGTGTACTAGCAAGTGTTTTCAAGGCAGAAGGACTAGCGGAACTGTATACTTGAGAGGCGTAGTCTAGTACAGATCTGATTAAAGCCCTGTATATATGCAGTAGAGTCTTCCTGTCGCATCCCCATCGTGTACTAGCAAGTGTTTTCAAGGCAGAAGGACTAGCGGAACTGTATACTTGAGAGGCGTAGTCTAGTACAGATCTGATTAAAGCCCTGTATATATGCAGTAAAGTCTTCCTGTCGCATCCCCATCGTGTACTAGCAAGTGTTTTCAAGGCAGAAGGACTAGCAGAACTGTATACTTGAGAGGCGTAGTCCAGTACAGATCTGATTAAAGCCCTGTATATATGCAGTAGAGTCTTCCTGTCGCATCCCCATCGTGTACTAGCAAGTGTTTTCAAGGCAGAAGGACTAGCGGAACTGTATACTTGAGAGGCGTAGTCTAGTACAGATCTGATTAAAGCCCTGTATATATGCAGTAGAGTCTTCCTGTCACATCCCCATCGTGTACTAGCAAGTGTTTTCAAGGCAGAAGGACTAGCAGAACTGTATACTTGAGAGGCGTAGTCTAGTACAGATCTGATTAAAGCCCTGTATATATGCAGTAGAGTCTTCCTGTCGCATCCCCATCGTGTACTAGCAAGTGTTTTCAAGGCAGAAGGACTAGCGGAACTGTATACTTGAGAGGCGTAGTCTAGTACAGATCTGATTAAAGCCCTGTATATATGCAGTAGAGTCTTCCTGTCGCATCCCCATCGTGTACTAGCAAGTGTTTTCAAGGCAGAAGGACTAGCGGAACTGTATACTTGAGAGGCGTAGTCTAGTACAGATCTGATTAAAGCCCTGTATATATGCAGTAGAGTCTTCCTGTCGCATCCCCATCGTGTACTAGCAAGTGTTTTCAAGGCAGAAGTACTAGCGGAACTGTATACTTGAGAGGCGTAGTCTAGTACAGATCTGATTAAAGCCCTGTATATATGCAGTAGAGTCTTCCTGTCGCATCCCCATCGTGTACTAGCAAGTGTTTTCAAGGCAGAAGGACTAGCGGAACTGTATACTTGAGAGGCGTAGTCTAGTACAGATCTGATTAAAGCCCTGTATATATGCAGTAGAGTCTTCCTGTCGCATCCCCATCGTGTACTAGCAAGTGTTTTCAAGGCAGAAGGACTAGCGGAACTGTATACTTGAGAGGCGTAGTCTAGTACAGATCTGATTAAAGCCCTGTATATATGCAGTAGAGTCTTCCTGTCGCATCCCCATCGTGTACTAGCAAGTGTTTTCAAGGCAGAAGGACTAGCGGAACTGTATACTTGAGAGGCGTAGTCTAGTACAGATCTGATTAAAGCCCTGTATATATGCAGTAGAGTCTTCCTGTCGCATCCCCATCGTGTACTAGCAAGTGTTTTCAAGGCAGAAGGACTAGCAGAACTGTATACTTGAGAGGCGTAGTCTAGTACAGATCTGATTAAAGCCCTGTATATATGCAGTAGAGTCTTCCTGTCGCATCCCCATCGTGTACTAGCAAGTGTTTTCAAGGCAGAAGGACTAGCAGAACTGTATACTTGAGAGGCGTAGTCTAGTACAGATCTGATTAAAGCCCTGTATATATGCAGTAGAGTCTTCCTGTCGCATCCCCATCGTGTACTAGCAAGTGTTTTCAAGGCAGAAGGACTAGCGGAACTGTATACTTGAGAGGCGTAGTCTAGTACAGATCTGATTAAAGCCCTGTATATATGCAGTAGAGTCTTCCTGTCGCATCCCCATCGTGTACTAGCAAGTGTTTTCAAGGCAGAAGGACTAGCGGAACTGTATACTTGAGAGGCGTAGTCTAGTACAGATCTGATTAAAGCCCTGTATATATGCAGTAGAGTCTTCCTGTCGCATCCCCATCGTGTACTAGCAAGTGTTTTCAAGGCAGAAGGACTAGCAGAACTGTATACTTGAGAGGCGTAGTCTAGTACAGATCTGATTAAAGCCCTGTATATATGCAGTAGAGTCTTCCTGTCGCATCCCCATCGTGTACTAGCAAGTGTTTTCAAGGCAGAAGGACTAGCAGAACTGTATACTTGAGAGGCGTAGTCTAGTACAGATCTGATTAAAGCCCTGTATATATGCAGTAGAGTCTTCCTGTCGCATCCCCATCGTGTACTAGCAAGTGTTTTCAAGGCAGAAGGACTAGCGGAACTGTATACTTGAGAGGCGTAGTCTAGTACAGATCTGATTAAAGCCCTGTATATATGCAGTAGAGTCTTCCTGTCGCATCCCCATCGTGTACTAGCAAGTGTCTTCAAGGCAGAAGGACTAGCAGAACTGTATACTTGAGAGGCGTAGTCTAGTACAGATCTGATTAAAGCCCTGTATATATGCAGTAGAGTCTTCCTGTCGCATCCCCATCGTGTACTAGCAAGTGTTTTCAAGGCAGAAGGACTAGCAGAACTGTATACTTGAGAGGCGTAGTCTAGTACAGATCTGATTAAAGCCCTGTATATATGCAGTAGAGTCTTCCTGTCGCATCCCCATCGTGTACTAGCAAGTGTTTTCAAGGCAGAAGGACTAGCAGAACTGTATACTTGAGAGGCGTAGTCTAGTACAGATCTGATTAAAGCCCTGTATATATGCAGTAGAGTCTTCCTGTCGCATCCCCATCGTGTACTAGCAAGTGTTTTCAAGGCAGAAGGACTAGCGGAACTGTATACTTGAGAGGCGTAGTCTAGTACAGATCTGATTAAAGCCCTGTATATATGCAGTAGAGTCTTCCTGTCGCATCCCCATCGTGTACTAGCAAGTGTTTTCAAGGCAGAAGGACTAGCAGAACTGTATACTTGAGAGGCGTAGTCTAGTACAGATCTGATTAAAGCCCTGTATATATGCAGTAGAGTCTTCCTGTCGCATCCCCATCGTGTACTAGCAAGTGTTTTCAAGGCAGAAGGACTAGCAGAACTGTATACTTGAGAGGCGTAGTCTAGTACAGATCTGATTAAAGCCCTGTATATATGCAGTAGAGTCTTCCTGTCGCATCCCCATCGTGTACTAGCAAGTGTTTTCAAGGCAGAAGGACTAGCGGAACTGTATACTTGAGAGGCGTAGTCTAGTACAGATCTGATTAAAGCCCTGTATATATGCAGTAGAGTCTTCCTGTCGCATCCCCATCGTGTACTAGCAAGTGTTTTCAAGGCAGAAGGACTAGCAGAACTGTATACTTGAGAGGCGTAGTCTAGTACAGATCTGATTAAAGCCCTGTATATATGCAGTAGAGTCTTCCTGTCGCATCCCCATCGTGTACTAGCAAGTGTTTTCAAGGCAGAAGGACTAGCGGAACTGTATACTTGAGAGGCGTAGTCTAGTACAGATCTGATTAAAGCCCTGTATATATGCAGTAGAGTCTTCCTGTCGCATCCCCATCGTGTACTAGCAAGTGTTTTCAAGGCAGAAGGACTAGCAGAACTGTATACTTGAGAGGCGTAGTCTAGTACAGATCTGATTAAAGCCCTGTATATATGCAGTAGAGTCTTCCTGTCGCATCCCCATCGTGTACTAGCAAGTGTTTTCAAGGCAGAAGGACTAGCGGAACTGTATACTTGAGAGGCGTAGTCTAGTACAGATCTGATTAAAGCCCTGTATATATGCAGTAGAGTCTTCCTGTCGCATCCCCATCGTGTACTAGCAAGTGTTTTCAAGGCAGAAGGACTAGCGGAACTGTATACTTGAGAGGCGTAGTCTAGTACAGATCTGATTAAAGCCCTGTATATATGCAGTAGAGTCTTCCTGTCGCATCCCCATCGTGTACTAGCAAGTGTTTTCAAGGCAGAAGGACTAGCAGAACTGTATACTTGAGAGGCGTAGTCTAGTACAGATCTGATTAAAGCCCTGTATATATGCAGTAGAGTCTTCCTGTCGCATCCCCATCGTGTACTAGCAAGTGTTTTCAAGGCAGAAGGACTAGCGGAACTGTATACTTGAGAGGCGTAGTCTAGTACAGATCTGATTAAAGCCCTGTATATATGCAGTAGAGTCTTCCTGTCGCATCCCAATCGTGTACTAGCAAGTGTTTTCAAGGCAGAAGGACTAGCGGAACTGTATACTTGAGAGGCGTAGTCTAGTACAGATCTGATTAAAGCCCATTTATATATGCAGTAGAGTCTTCCTGTCGCATCCCCATCGTGTACTAGCAAGTGTTTTCAAGGCAGAAGGACTAGCGGAACTGTATACTTGAGAGGCGTAGTCTAGTACAGATCTGATTAAAGCCCTGTATATATGCAGTAGAGTCTTCCTGTCGCATCCCCATCGTGTACTAGCAAGTGTTTTCAAGGCAGAAGGACTAGCGGAACTGTATACTTGAGAGGCGTAGTCTAGTACAGATCTGATTAAAGCCCTGTATATATGCAGTAGAGTCTTCCTGTCGCATCCCCATCGTGTACTAGCAAGTGTTTTCAAGGCAGAAGGACTAGCGGAACTGTATACTTGAGAGGCGTAGTCTAGTACAGATCTGATTAAAGCCCTGTATATATGCAGTAGAGTCTTCCTGTCGCATCCCCATCGTGTACTAGCAAGTGTTTTCAAGGCAGAAGGACTAGCGGAACTGTATACTTGAGAGGCGTAGTCTAGTACAGATCTGATTAAAGCCCTGTATATATGCAGTAGAGTCTTCCTGTCGCATCCCCATCGTGTACTAGCAAGTGTTTTCAAGGCAGAAGGACTAGCAGAACTGTATACTTGAGAGGCGTAGTCTAGTACAGATCTGATTAAAGCCCTGTATATATGCAGTAGAGTCTTCCTGTCGCATCCCCATCGTGTACTAGCAAGTGTTTTCAAGGCAGAAGGACTAGCAGAACTGTATACTTGAGAGGCGTAGTCTAGTACAGATCTGATTAAAGCCCTGTATATATGCAGTAGAGTCTTCCTGTCGCATCCCCATCGTGTACTAGCAAGTGTTTTCAAGGCAGAAGGACTAGCGGAACTGTATACTTGAGAGGCGTAGTCTAGTACAGATCTGATTAAAGCCCTGTATATATGCAGTAGAGTCTTCCTGTCGCATCCCCATCGTGTACTAGCAAGTGTTTTCAAGGCAGAAGGACTAGCGGAACTGTATACTTGAGAGGCGTAGTCTAGTACAGATCTGATTAAAGCCCTGTATATATGCAGTAGAGTCTTCCTGTCGCATCCCCATCGTGTACTAGCAAGTGTTTTCAAGGCAGAAGGACTAGCAGAACTGTATACTTGAGAGGCGTAGTCTAGTACAGATCTGATTAAAGCCCTGTATATATGCAGTAGAGTCTTCCTGTCGCATCCCCATCGTGTACTAGCAAGTGTTTTCAAGGCAGAAGGACTAGCAGAACTGTATACTTGAGAGGCGTAGTCTAGTACAGATCTGATTAAAGCCCTGTATATATGCAGTAGAGTCTTCCTGTCGCATCCCCATCGTGTACTAGCAAGTGTTTTCAAGGCAGAAGGACTAGCGGAACTGTATACTTGAGAGGCGTAGTCTAGTACAGATCTGATTAAAGCCCTGTATATATGCAGTAGAGTCTTCCTGTCGCATCCCCATCGTGTACTAGCAAGTGTTTTCAAGGCAGAAGGACTAGCGGAACTGTATACTTGAGAGGCGTAGTCTAGTACAGATCTGATTAAAGCCCTGTATATATGCAGTAGAGTCTTCCTGTCGCATCCCCATCGTGTACTAGCAAGTGTTTTCAAGGCAGAAGTACTAGCGGAACTGTATACTTGAGAGGCGTAGTCTAGTACAGATCTGATTAAAGCCCTGTATATATGCAGTAGAGTCTTCCTGTCGCATCCCCATCGTGTACTAGCAAGTGTTTTCAAGGCAGAAGGACTAGCAAAACTGTATACTTGAGAGGCGTAGTCTAGTACAGATCTGATTAAAGCCCTGTATATATGCAGTAGAGTCTTCCTGTCGCATCCCCATCGTGTACTAGCAAGTGTTTTCAAGGCAGAAGGACTAGCGGAACTGTATACTTGAGAGGCGTAGTCTAGTACAGATCTGATTAAAGCCCTGTATATATGCAGTAGAGTCTTCCTGTCGCATCCCCATCGTGTACTAGCAAGTGTTTTCAAGGCAGAAGGACTAGCGGAACTGTATACTTGAGAGGCGTAGTCTAGTACAGATCTGATTAAAGCCCTGTATATATGCAGTAAAGTCTTCCTGTCGCATCCCCATCGTGTACTAGCAAGTGTTTTCAAGGCAGAAGGACTAGCAGAACTGTATACTTGAGAGGCGTAGTCCAGTACAGATCTGATTAAAGCCCTGTATATATGCAGTAGAGTCTTCCTGTCGCATCCCCATCGTGTACTAGCAAGTGTTTTCAAGGCAGAAGGACTAGCGGAACTGTATACTTGAGAGGCGTAGTCTAGTACAGATCTGATTAAAGCCCTGTATATATGCAGTAGAGTCTTCCTGTCACATCCCCATCGTGTACTAGCAAGTGTTTTCAAGGCAGAAGGACTAGCAGAACTGTATACTTGAGAGGCGTAGTCTAGTACAGATCTGATTAAAGCCCTGTATATATGCAGTAGAGTCTTCCTGTCGCATCCCCATCGTGTACTAGCAAGTGTTTTCAAGGCAGAAGGACTAGCGGAACTGTATACTTGAGAGGCGTAGTCTAGTACAGATCTGATTAAAGCCCTGTATATATGCAGTAGAGTCTTCCTGTCGCATCCCCATCGTGTACTAGCAAGTGTTTTCAAGGCAGAAGGACTAGCGGAACTGTATACTTGAGAGGCGTAGTCTAGTACAGATCTGATTAAAGCCCTGTATATATGCAGTAGAGTCTTCCTGTCGCATCCCCATCGTGTACTAGCAAGTGTTTTCAAGGCAGAAGTACTAGCGGAACTGTATACTTGAGAGGCGTAGTCTAGTACAGATCTGATTAAAGCCCTGTATATATGCAGTAGAGTCTTCCTGTCGCATCCCCATCGTGTACTAGCAAGTGTTTTCAAGGCAGAAGGACTAGCGGAACTGTATACTTGAGAGGCGTAGTCTAGTACAGATCTGATTAAAGCCCTGTATATATGCAGTAGAGTCTTCCTGTCGCATCCCCATCGTGTACTAGCAAGTGTTTTCAAGGCAGAAGGACTAGCGGAACTGTATACTTGAGAGGCGTAGTCTAGTACAGATCTGATTAAAGCCCTGTATATATGCAGTAGAGTCTTCCTGTCGCATCCCCATCGTGTACTAGCAAGTGTTTTCAAGGCAGAAGGACTAGCGGAACTGTATACTTGAGAGGCGTAGTCTAGTACAGATCTGATTAAAGCCCTGTATATATGCAGTAGAGTCTTCCTGTCGCATCCCCATCGTGTACTAGCAAGTGTTTTCAAGGCAGAAGGACTAGCAGAACTGTATACTTGAGAGGCGTAGTCTAGTACAGATCTGATTAAAGCCCTGTATATATGCAGTAGAGTCTTCCTGTCGCATCCCCATCGTGTACTAGCAAGTGTTTTCAAGGCAGAAGGACTAGCAGAACTGTATACTTGAGAGGCGTAGTCTAGTACAGATCTGATTAAAGCCCTGTATATATGCAGTAGAGTCTTCCTGTCGCATCCCCATCGTGTACTAGCAAGTGTTTTCAAGGCAGAAGGACTAGCGGAACTGTATACTTGAGAGGCGTAGTCTAGTACAGATCTGATTAAAGCCCTGTATATATGCAGTAGAGTCTTCCTGTCGCATCCCCATCGTGTACTAGCAAGTGTTTTCAAGGCAGAAGGACTAGCGGAACTGTATACTTGAGAGGCGTAGTCTAGTACAGATCTGATTAAAGCCCTGTATATATGCAGTAGAGTCTTCCTGTCGCATCCCCATCGTGTACTAGCAAGTGTTTTCAAGGCAGAAGGACTAGCAGAACTGTATACTTGAGAGGCGTAGTCTAGTACAGATCTGATTAAAGCCCTGTATATATGCAGTAGAGTCTTCCTGTCGCATCCCCATCGTGTACTAGCAAGTGTTTTCAAGGCAGAAGGACTAGCAGAACTGTATACTTGAGAGGCGTAGTCTAGTACAGATCTGATTAAAGCCCTGTATATATGCAGTAGAGTCTTCCTGTCGCATCCCCATCGTGTACTAGCAAGTGTTTTCAAGGCAGAAGGACTAGCGGAACTGTATACTTGAGAGGCGTAGTCTAGTACAGATCTGATTAAAGCCCTGTATATATGCAGTAGAGTCTTCCTGTCGCATCCCCATCGTGTACTAGCAAGTGTCTTCAAGGCAGAAGGACTAGCAGAACTGTATACTTGAGAGGCGTAGTCTAGTACAGATCTGATTAAAGCCCTGTATATATGCAGTAGAGTCTTCCTGTCGCATCCCCATCGTGTACTAGCAAGTGTTTTCAAGGCAGAAGGACTAGCAGAACTGTATACTTGAGAGGCGTAGTCTAGTACAGATCTAATTAAAGCCCTGTATATATGCAGTAGAGTCTTCCTGTCGCATCCCCATCGTGTACTAGCAAGTGTTTTCAAGGCAGAAGGACTAGCAGAACTGTATACTTGAGAGGCGTAGTCTAGTACAGATCTGATTAAAGCCCTGTATATATGCAGTAGAGTCTTCCTGTCGCATCCCCATCGTGTACTAGCAAGTGTTTTCAAGGCAGAAGGACTAGCAGAACTGTATACTTGAGAGGCGTAGTCTAGTACAGATCTGATTAAAGCCCTGTATATATGCAGTAGAGTCTTCCTGTCGCATCCCCATCGTGTACTAGCAAGTGTTTTCAAGGCAGAAGGACTAGCAGAACTGTATACTTGAGAGGCGTAGTCTAGTACAGATCTGATTAAAGCCCTGTATATATGCAGAAGAGTCTTCCTGTCGCATCCCCATCGTGTACTAGCAAGTGTTTTCAAGGCAGAAGGACTAGCAGAACTGTATACTTGAGAGGCGTAGTCTAGTACAGATCTGATTAAAGCCCTGTATATATGCAGTAGAGTCTTCCTGTCGCATCCCCATCGTGTACTAGCAAGTGTTTTCAAGGCAGAAGGACTAGCGGAACTGTATACTTGAGAGGCGTAGTCTAGTACAGATCTGATTAAAGCCCTGTATATATGCAGTAGAGTCTTCCTGTCGCATCCCCATCGTGTACTAGCAAGTGTTTTCAAGGCAGAAGGACTAGCAGAACTGTATACTTGAGAGGCGTAGTCTAGTACAGATCTGATTAAAGCCCTGTATATATGCAGTAGAGTCTTCCTGTCGCATCCCCATCGTGTACTAGCAAGTGTTTTCAAGGCAGAAGGACTAGCAGAACTGTATACTTGAGAGGCGTAGTCTAGTACAGATCTGATTAAAGCCCTGTATATATGCAGTAGAGTCTTCCTGTCGCATCCCCATCGTGTACTAGCAAGTGTTTTCAAGGCAGAAGGACTAGCAGAACTGTATACTTGAGGGGCGTAGTCTAGTACAGATCTGATTAAAGCCCTGTATATATGCAGTAGAGTCTTCCTGTCGCATCCCCATCGTGTACTAGCAAGTGTTTTCAAGGCAGAAGGACTAGCGGAACGGTATACTTGAGAGGCGTAGTCTAGTACAGATCTGATTAAAGCCCTGTATATATGCAGTAGAGTCTTCCTGTCGCATCCCCATCGTGTACTAGCAAGTGTTTTCAAGGCAGAAGGACTAGCAGAACTGTATACTTGAGAGGCGTAGTCTAGTACAGATCTGATTAAAGCCCTGTATATATGCAGTAGAGTCTTCCTGTCGCATCCCCATCGTGTACTAGCAAGTGTTTTCAAGGCAGAAGGACTAGCGGAACTGTATACTTGAGAGGCGTAGTCTAGTACAGATCTGATTAAAGCCCTGTATATATGCAGTAGAGTCTTCCTGTCGCATCCCCATCGTGTACTAGCAAGTGTTTTCAAGGCAGAAGGACTAGCAGAACTGTATACTTGAGAGGCGTAGTCTAGTACAGATCTGATTAAAGCCCTGTATATATGCAGTAGAGTCTTCCTGTCGCATCCCCATCGTGTACTAGCAAGTGTTTTCAAGGCAGAAGGACTAGCGGAACTGTATACTTGAGAGGCGTAGTCTAGTACAGATCTGATTAAAGCCCTGTATATATGCAGTAGAGTCTTCCTGTCGCATCCCCATCGTGTACTAACAAGTGTTTTCAAGGCAGAAGGACTAGCAGAACTGTATACTTGAGAGGCGTAGTCTAGTACAGATCTGATTAAAGCCCTGTATATATGCAGTAGAGTCTTCCTGTCGCATCCCCATCGTGTACTAGCAAGTGTTTTCAAGGCAGAAGGACTAGCAGAACTGTATACTTGAGAGGCGTAGTCTAGTACAGATCTGATTAAAGCCCTGTATATATGCAGTAGAGTCTTCCTGTCGCATCCCCATCGTGTACTAGCAAGTGTTTTCAAGGCAGAAGGACTAGCAGAACTGTATACTTGAGAGGCGTAGTCTAGTACAGATCTGATTAAAGCCCTGTATATATGCAGTAGAGTCTTCCTGTCGCATCCCCATCGTGTACTAGCAAGTGTTTTCAAGGCAGAAGGACTAGCGGAACTGTATACTTGAGAGGCGTAGTCTAGTACAGATCTGATTAAAGCCCTGTATATATGCAGTAGAGTCTTCCTGTCGCATCCCCATCGTGTACTAGCAAGTGTTTTCAAGGCAGAAGGACTAGCAGAACTGTATACTTGAGAGGCGTAGTCTAGTACAGATCTGATTAAAGCCCTGTATATATGCAGTAGAGTCTTCCTGTCGCATCCCCATCGTGTACTAGCAAGTGTTTTCAAGGCAGAAGGACTAGCAGAACTGTATACTTGAGAGGCGTAGTCTAGTACAGATCTGATTAAAGCCCTGTATATATGCAGTAGAGTCTTCCTGTCGCATCCCCATCGTGTACTAGCAAGTGTTTTCAAGGCAGAAGGACTAGCGGAACTGTATACTTGAGAGGCGTAGTCTAGTACAGATCTGATTAAAGCCCTGTATATATGCAGTAGAGTCTTCCTGTCGCATCCCCATCGTGTACTAGCAAGTGTTTTCAAGGCAGAAGGACTAGCAGAACTGTATACTTGAGAGGCGTAGTCTAGTACAGATCTGATTAAAGCCCTGTATATATGCAGTAGAGTCTTCCTGTCGCATCCCCATCGTGTACTAGCAAGTGTTTTCAAGGCAGAAGGACTAGCGGAACTGTATACTTGAGAGGCGTAGTCTAGTACAGATCTGATTAAAGCCCTGTATATATGCAGTAGAGTCTTCCTGTCGCATCCCCATCGTGTACTAGCAAGTGTTTTCAAGGCAGAAGGACTAGCAGAACTGTATACTTGAGAGGCGTAGTCTAGTACAGATCTGATTAAAGCCCTGTATATATGCAGTAGAGTCTTCCTGTCGCATCCCCATCGTGTACTAGCAAGTGTTTTCAAGGCAGAAGGACTAGCGGAACTGTATACTTGAGAGGCGTAGTCTAGTACAGATCTGATTAAAGCCCTGTATATATGCAGTAGAGTCTTCCTGTCGCATCCCCATCGTGTACTAGCAAGTGTTTTCAAGGCAGAAGGACTAGCGGAACTGTATACTTGAGAGGCGTAGTCTAGTACAGATCTGATTAAAGCCCTGTATATATGCAGTAGAGTCTTCCTGTCGCATCCCCATCGTGTACTAGCAAGTGTTTTCAAGGCAGAAGGACTAGCAGAACTGTATACTTGAGAGGCGTAGTCTAGTACAGATCTGATTAAAGCCCTGTATATATGCAGTAGAGTCTTCCTGTCGCATCCCCATCGTGTACTAGCAAGTGTTTTCAAGGCAGAAGGACTAGCGGAACTGTATACTTGAGAGGCGTAGTCTAGTACAGATCTGATTAAAGCCCTGTATATATGCAGTAGAGTCTTCCTGTCGCATCCCCATCGTGTACTAGCAAGTGTTTTCAAGGCAGAAGGACTAGCGGAACTGTATACTTGAGAGGCGTAGTCTAGTACAGATCTGATTAAAGCCCTGTATATATGCAGTAGAGTCTTCCTGTCGCATCCCCATCGTGTACTAGCAAGTGTTTTCAAGGCAGAAGGACTAGCGGAACTGTATACTTGAGAGGCGTAGTCTAGTACAGATCTGATTAAAGCCCTGTATATATGCAGTAGAGTCTTCCTGTCGCATCCCCATCGTGTACTAGCAAGTGTTTTCAAGGCAGAAGGACTAGCGGAACTGTATACTTGAGAGGCGTAGTCTAGTACAGATCTGATTAAAGCCCTGTATATATGCAGTAGAGTCTTCCTGTCGCATCCCCATCGTGTACTAGCAAGTGTTTTCAAGGCAGAAGGACTAGCGGAACTGTATACTTGAGAGGCGTAGTCTAGTACAGATCTGATTAAAGCCCTGTATATATGCAGTAGAGTCTTCCTGTCGCATCCCCATCGTGTACTAGCAAGTGTTTTCAAGGCAGAAGGACTAGCGGAACTGTATACTTGAGAGGCGTAGTCTAGTACAGATCTGATTAAAGCCCTGTATATATGCAGTAGAGTCTTCCTGTCGCATCCCCATCGTGTACTAGCAAGTGTTTTCAAGGCAGAAGGACTAGCAGAACTGTATACTTGAGAGGCGTAGTCTAGTACAGATCTGATTAAAGCCCTGTATATATGCAGTAGAGTCTTCCTGTCGCATCCCCATCGTGTACTAGCAAGTGTTTTCAAGGCAGAAGGACTAGCAGAACTGTATACTTGAGAGGCGTAGTCTAGTACAGATCTGATTAAAGCCCTGTATATATGCAGTAGAGTCTTCCTGTCGCATCCCCATCGTGTACTAGCAAGTGTTTTCAAGGCAGAAGGACTAGCGGAACTGTATACTTGAGAGGCGTAGTCTAGTACAGATCTGATTAAAGCCCTGTATATATGCAGTAGAGTCTTCCTGTCGCATCCCCATCGTGTACTAGCAAGTGTTTTCAAGGCAGAAGGACTAGCGGAACTGTATACTTGAGAGGCGTAGTCTAGTACAGATCTGATTAAAGCCCTGTATATATGCAGTAGAGTCTTCCTGTCGCATCCCCATCGTGTACTAGCAAGTGTTTTCAAGGCAGAAGGACTAGCAGAACTGTATACTTGAGAGGCGTAGTCTAGTACAGATCTGATTAAAGCCCTGTATATATGCAGTAGAGTCTTCCTGTCGCATCCCCATCGTGTACTAGCAAGTGTTTTCAAGGCAGAAGGACTAGCAGAACTGTATACTTGAGAGGCGTAGTCTAGTACAGATCTGATTAAAGCCCTGTATATATGCAGTAGAGTCTTCCTGTCGCATCCCCATCGTGTACTAGCAAGTGTTTTCAAGGCAGAAGGACTAGCGGAACTGTATACTTGAGAGGCGTAGTCTAGTACAGATCTGATTAAAGCCCTGTATATATGCAGTAGAGTCTTCCTGTCGCATCCCCATCGTGTACTAGCAAGTGTTTTCAAGGCAGAAGGACTAGCGGAACTGTATACTTGAGAGGCGTAGTCTAGTACAGATCTGATTAAAGCCCTGTATATATGCAGTAGAGTCTTCCTGTCGCATCCCCATCGTGTACTAGCAAGTGTTTTCAAGGCAGAAGTACTAGCGGAACTGTATACTTGAGAGGCGTAGTCTAGTACAGATCTGATTAAAGCCCTGTATATATGCAGTAGAGTCTTCCTGTCGCATCCCCATCGTGTACTAGCAAGTGTTTTCAAGGCAGAAGGACTAGCAAAACTGTATACTTGAGAGGCGTAGTCTAGTACAGATCTGATTAAAGCCCTGTATATATGCAGTAGAGTCTTCCTGTCGCATCCCCATCGTGTACTAGCAAGTGTTTTCAAGGCAGAAGGACTAGCGGAACTGTATACTTGAGAGGCGTAGTCTAGTACAGATCTGATTAAAGCCCTGTATATATGCAGTAGAGTCTTCCTGTCGCATCCCCATCGTGTACTAGCAAGTGTTTTCAAGGCAGAAGGACTAGCGGAACTGTATACTTGAGAGGCGTAGTCTAGTACAGATCTGATTAAAGCCCTGTATATATGCAGTAAAGTCTTCCTGTCGCATCCCCATCGTGTACTAGCAAGTGTTTTCAAGGCAGAAGGACTAGCAGAACTGTATACTTGAGAGGCGTAGTCCAGTACAGATCTGATTAAAGCCCTGTATATATGCAGTAGAGTCTTCCTGTCGCATCCCCATCGTGTACTAGCAAGTGTTTTCAAGGCAGAAGGACTAGCGGAACTGTATACTTGAGAGGCGTAGTCTAGTACAGATCTGATTAAAGCCCTGTATATATGCAGTAGAGTCTTCCTGTCGCATCCCCATCGTGTACTAGCAAGTGTTTTCAAGGCAGAAGGACTAGCAGAACTGTATACTTGAGAGGCGTAGTCTAGTACAGATCTGATTAAAGCCCTGTATATATGCAGTAGAGTCTTCCTGTCGCATCCCCATCGTGTACTAGCAAGTGTTTTCAAGGCAGAAGGACTAGCGGAACTGTATACTTGAGAGGCGTAGTCTAGTACAGATCTGATTAAAGCCCTGTATATATGCAGTAGAGTCTTCCTGTCGCATCCCCATCGTGTACTAGCAAGTGTTTTCAAGGCAGAAGGACTAGCGGAACTGTATACTTGAGAGGCGTAGTCTAGTACAGATCTGATTAAAGCCCTGTATATATGCAGTAGAGTCTTCCTGTCGCATCCCCATCGTGTACTAGCAAGTGTTTTCAAGGCAGAAGTACTAGCGGAACTGTATACTTGAGAGGCGTAGTCTAGTACAGATCTGATTAAAGCCCTGTATATATGCAGTAGAGTCTTCCTGTCGCATCCCCATCGTGTACTAGCAAGTGTTTTCAAGGCAGAAGGACTAGCGGAACTGTATACTTGAGAGGCGTAGTCTAGTACAGATCTGATTAAAGCCCTGTATATATGCAGTAGAGTCTTCCTGTCGCATCCCCATCGTGTACTAGCAAGTGTTTTCAAGGCAGAAGGACTAGCGGAACTGTATACTTGAGAGGCGTAGTCTAGTACAGATCTGATTAAAGCCCTGTATATATGCAGTAGAGTCTTCCTGTCGCATCCCCATCGTGTACTAGCAAGTGTTTTCAAGGCAGAAGGACTAGCGGAACTGTATACTTGAGAGGCGTAGTCTAGTACAGATCTGATTAAAGCCCTGTATATATGCAGTAGAGTCTTCCTGTCGCATCCCCATCGTGTACTAGCAAGTGTTTTCAAGGCAGAAGGACTAGCAGAACTGTATACTTGAGAGGCGTAGTCTAGTACAGATCTGATTAAAGCCCTGTATATATGCAGTAGAGTCTTCCTGTCGCATCCCCATCGTGTACTAGCAAGTGTTTTCAAGGCAGAAGGACTAGCAGAACTGTATACTTGAGAGGCGTAGTCTAGTACAGATCTGATTAAAGCCCTGTATATATGCAGTAGAGTCTTCCTGTCGCATCCCCATCGTGTACTAGCAAGTGTTTTCAAGGCAGAAGGACTAGCGGAACTGTATACTTGAGAGGCGTAGTCTAGTACAGATCTGATTAAAGCCCTGTATATATGCAGTAGAGTCTTCCTGTCGCATCCCCATCGTGTACTAGCAAGTGTTTTCAAGGCAGAAGGACTAGCGGAACTGAATACTTGAGAGGCGTAGTCTAGTACAGATCTGATTAAAGCCCTGTATATATGCAGTAGAGTCTTCCTGTCGCATCCCCATCGTGTACTAGCAAGTGTTTTCAAGGCAGAAGGACTAGCAGAACTGTATACTTGAGAGGCGTAGTCTAGTACAGATCTGATTAAAGCCCTGTATATATGCAGTAGAGTCTTCCTGTCGCATCCCCATCGTGTACTAGCAAGTGTTTTCAAGGCAGAAGGACTAGCAGAACTGTATACTTGAGAGGCGTAGTCTAGTACAGATCTGATTAAAGCCCTGTATATATGCAGTAGAGTCTTCCTGTCGCATCCCCATCGTGTACTAGCAAGTGTTTTCAAGGCAGAAGGACTAGCAGAACTGTATACTTGAGAGGCGTAGTCTAGTACAGATCTGATTAAAGCCCTTTATATATGCAGTAGAGTCTTCCTGTCGCATCCCCATCGTGTACTAGCAAGTGTTTTCAAGGCAGAAGGACTAGCGGAACTGTATACTTGAGAGGCGTAGTCTAGTACAGATCTGATTAAAGCCCTGTATATATGCAGTAGAGTCTTCCTGTCGCATCCCCATCGTGTACTAGCAAGTGTTTTCAAGGCAGAAGGACTAGCAGAACTGTATACTTGAGAGGCGTAGTCTAGTACAGATCTGATTAAAGCCCTGTATATATGCAGTAGAGTCTTCCTGTCGCATCCCCATCGTGTACTAGCAAGTGTTTTCAAGGCAGAAGGACTAGCAGAACTGTATACTTGAGAGGCGTAGTCTAGTACAGATCTGATTAAAGCCCTGTATATATGCAGTAGAGTCTTCCTGTCGCATCCCCATCGTGTACTAGCAAGTGTTTTCAAGGCAGAAGGACTAGCAGAACTGTATACTTGAGAGGCGTAGTCTAGTACAGATCTGATTAAAGCCCTGTATATATGCAGTAGAGTCTTCCTGTCGCATCCCCATCGTGTACTAGCAAGTGTTTTCAAGGCAGAAGGACTAGCGGAACGGTATACTTGAGAGGCGTAGTCTAGTACAGATCTGATTAAAGCCCTGTATATATGCAGTAGAGTCTTCCTGTCGCATCCCCATCGTGTACTAGCAAGTGTTTTCAAGGCAGAAGGACTAGCAGAACTGTATACTTGAGAGGCGTAGTCTAGTACAGATCTGATTAAAGCCCTGTATATATGCAGTAGAGTCTTCCTGTCGCATCCCCATCGTGTACTAGCAAGTGTTTTCAAGGCAGAAGGACTAGCGGAACTGTATACTTGAGAGGCGTAGTCTAGTACAGATCTGATTAAAGCCCTGTATATATGCAGTAGAGTCTTCCTGTCGCATCCCCATCGTGTACTAGCAAGTGTTTTCAAGGCAGAAGGACTAGCGGAACTGTATACTTGAGAGGCGTAGTCTAGTACAGATCTGATTAAAGCCCTGTATATATGCAGTAGAGTCTTCCTGTCGCATCCCCATCGTGTACTAGCAAGTGTTTTCAAGGCAGAAGGACTAGCAGAACTGTATACTTGAGAGGCGTAGTCTAGTACAGATCTGATTAAAGCCCTGTATATATGCAGTAGAGTCTTCCTGTCGCATCCCCATCGTGTACTAGCAAGTGTTTTCAAGGCAGAAGGACTAGCAGAACTGTATACTTGAGAGGCGTAGTCTAGTACAGATCTGATTAAAGCCCTGTATATATGCAGTAGAGTCTTCCTGTCGCATCCCCATCGTGTACTAGCAAGTGTTTTCAAGGCAGAAGGACTAGCAGAACTGTATACTTGAGAGGCGTAGTCTAGTACAGATCTGATTAAAGCCCTGTATATATGCAGTAGAGTCTTCCTGTCGCATCCCCATCGTGTACTAGCAAGTGTTTTCAAGGCAGAAGGACTAGCAGAACTGTATACTTGAGAGGCGTAGTCTAGTACAGATCTGATTAAAGCCCTGTATATATGCAGTAGAGTCTTCCTGTCGCATCCCCATCGTGTACTAGCAAGTGTTTTCAAGGCAGAAGGACTAGCGGAACTGTATACTTGAGAGGCGTAGTCTAGTACAGATCTGATTAAAGCCCTGTATATATGCAGTAGAGTCTTCCTGTCGCATCCCCATCGTGTACTAGCAAGTGTTTTCAAGGCAGAAGGACTAGCAGAACTGTATACTTGAGAGGCGTAGTCTAGTACAGATCTGATTAAAGCCCTGTATATATGCAGTAGAGTCTTCCTGTCGCATCCCCATCGTGTACTAGCAAGTGTTTTCAAGGCAGAAGGACTAGCAGAACTGTATACTTGAGAGGCGTAGTCTAGTACAGATCTGATTAAAGCCCTGTATATATGCAGTAGAGTCTTCCTGTCGCATCCCCATCGTGTACTAGCAAGTGTTTTCAAGGCAGAAGGACTAGCGGAACGGTATACTTGAGAGGCGTAGTCTAGTACAGATCTGATTAAAGCCCTGTATATATGCAGTAGAGTCTTCCTGTCGCATCCCCATCGTGTACTAGCAAGTGTTTTCAAGGCAGAAGGACTAGCAGAACTGTATACTTGAGAGGCGTAGTCTAGTACAGATATGATTAAAGCCCTGTATATATGCAGTAGAGTCTTCCTGTCGCATCCCCATCGTGTACTAGCAAGTGTTTTCAAGGCAGAAGGACTAGCGGAACTGTATACTTGAGAGGCGTAGTCTAGTACAGATCTGATTAAAGCCCTGTATATATGCAGTAGAGTCTTCCTGTCGCATCCCCATCGTGTACTAGCAAGTGTTTTCAAGGCAGAAGGACTAGCAGAACTGTATACTTGAGAGGCGTAGTCTAGTACAGATCTGATTAAAGCCCTGTATATATGCAGAAGAGTCTTCCTGTCGCATCCCCATCGTGTACTAGCAAGTGTTTTCAAGGCAGAAGGACTAGCAGAACTGTATACTTGAGAGGCGTAGTCTAGTACAGATCTGATTAAAGCCCTGTATATATGCAGTAGAGTCTTCCTGTCGCATCCCCATCGTGTACTAGCAAGTATTTTCAAGGCAGAAGGACTAGCAGAACTGTATACTTGAGAGGCGTAGTCTAGTACAGATCTGATTAAAGCCCTGTATATATGCAGTAGAGTCTTCCTGTCGCATCCCCATCGTGTACTAGCAAGTGTTTTCAAGGCAGAAGGACTAGCAGAACTGTATACTTGAGAGGCGTAGTCTAGTACAGATCTGATTAAAGCCCTGTATATATGCAGTAGAGTCTTCCTGTCGCATCCCCATCGTGTACTAGCAAGTGTTTTCAAGGCAGAAGGACTAGCGGAACTGTATACTTGAGAGGCGTAGTCTAGTACAGATCTGATTAAAGCCCTGTATATATGCAGTAGAGTCTTCCTGTCGCATCCCCATCGTGTACTAGCAAGTGTTTTCAAGGCAGAAGGACTAGCAGAACTGTATACTTGAGAGGCGTAGTCTAGTACAGATCTGATTAAAGCCCTGTATATATGCAGTAGAGTCTTCCTGTCGCATCCCCATCGTGTACTAGCAAGTGTTTTCAAGGCAGAAGGACTAGCAGAACTGTATACTTGAGAGGCGTAGTCTAGTACAGATCTGATTAAAGCCCTGTATATATGCAGTAGAGTCTTCCTGTCGCATCCCCATCGTGTACTAGCAAGTGTTTTCAAGGCAGAAGGACTAGCAGAACTGTATACTTGAGAGGCGTAGTCTAGTACAGATCTGATTAAAGCCCTGTATATATGCAGTAGAGTCTTCCTGTCGCATCCCCATCGTGTACTAGCAAGTGTTTTCAAGGCAGAAGGACTAGCAGAACTGTATACTTGAGAGGCGTAGTCTAGTACAGATCTGATTAAAGCCCTGTATATATGCAGTAGAGTCTTCCTGTCGCATCCCCATCGTGTACTAGCAAGTGTTTTCAAGGCAGAAGGACTAGCAGAACTGTATACTTGAGAGGCGTAGTCTAGTACAGATCTGATTAAAGCCCTGTATATATGCAGTAGAGTCTTCCTGTCGCATCCCCATCGTGTACTAGCAAGTGTTTTCAAGGCAGAAGGACTAGCAGAACTGTATACTTGAGAGGCGTAGTCTAGTACAGATCTGATTAAAGCCCTGTATATATGCAGTAGAGTCTTCCTGTCGCATCCCCATCGTGTACTAGCAAGTGTTTTCAAGGCAGAAGGACTAGCAGAACTGTATACTTGAGAGGCGTAGTCTAGTACAGATCTGATTAAAGCCCTGTATATATGCAGTAGAGTCTTCCTGTCGCATCCCCATCGTGTACTAGCAAGTGTTTTCAAGGCAGAAGGACTAGCAGAACTGTATACTTGAGAGGCGTAGTCTAGTACAGATCTGATTAAAGCCCTGTATATATGCAGTAGAGTCTTCCTGTCGCATCCCCATCGTGTACTAGCAAGTGTTTTCAAGGCAGAAGGACTAGCAGAACTGTATACTTGAGAGGCGTAGCCTAGTACAGATCTGATTAAAGCCCTGTATATATGCAGTAGAGTCTTCCTGTCGCATCCCCATCGTGTACTAGCAAGTGTTTTCAAGGCAGAAGGACTAGCAGAACTGTATACTTGAGAGGCGTAGTCTAGTACAGATCTGATTAAAGCCCTGTATATATGCAGTAGAGTCTTCCTGTTGCATCCCCATCGTGTACTAGCAAGTGTTTTCAAGGCAGAAGGACTAGCAGAACTGTATACTTGAGAGGCGTAGTCTAGTACAGATCTGATTAAAGCCCTGTATATATGCAGTAGAGTCTTCCTGTCGCATCCCCATCGTGTACTAGCAAGTGTTTTCAAGGCAGAAGGACTAGCGGAACTGTATACTTGAGAGGCGTAGTCTAGTACAGATCTGATTAAAGCCCTGTATATATGCAGTAGAGTCTTCCTGTCGCATCCCCATCGTGTACTAACAAGTGTTTTCAAGGCAGAAGGACTAGCAGAACTGTATACTTGAGAGGCGTAGTCTAGTACAGATCTGATTAAAGCCCTGTATATATGCAGTAGAGTCTTCCTGTCGCATCCCCATCGTGTACTAGCAAGTGTTTTCAAGGCAGAAGGACTAGCAGAACTGTATACTTGAGAGGCGTAGTCTAGTACAGATCTGATTAAAGCCCTGTATATATGCAGTATAGTCTTCCTGTCGCATCCCCATCGTGTACTAGCAAGTGTTTTCAAGGCAGAAGGACTAGCAGAACTGTATACTTGAGAGGCGTAGTCTAGTACAGATCTGATTAAAGCCCTGTATATATGCAGTAGAGTCTTCCTGTCGCATCCCCATCGTGTACTAGCAAGTGTTTTCAAGGCAGAAGGACTAGCGGAACTGTATACTTGAGAGGCGTAGTCTAGTACAGATCTGATTAAAGCCCTGTATATATGCAGTAGAGTCTTCCTGTCGCATCCCCATCGTGTACTAACAAGTGTTTTCAAGGCAGAAGGACTAGCAGAACTGTATACTTGAGAGGCGTAGTCTAGTACAGATCTGATTAAAGCCCTGTATATATGCAGTAGAGTCTTCCTGTCGCATCCCCATCGTGTACTAGCAAGTGTTTTCAAGGCAGAAGGACTAGCAGAACTGTATACTTGAGAGGCGTAGTCTAGTACAGATCTGATTAAAGCCCTGTATATATGCAGTATAGTCTTCCTGTCGCATCCCCATCGTGTACTAGCAAGTGTTTTCAAGGCAGAAGGACTAGCAGAACTGTATACTTGAGAGGCGTAGTCTAGTACAGATCTGATTAAAGCCCTGTATATATGCAGTAGAGTCTTCCTGTCGCATCCCCATCGTGTACTAGCAAGTGTTTTCAAGGCAGAAGGACTAGCGGAACTGTATACTTGAGAGGCGTAGTCTAGTACAGATCTGATTAAAGCCCTGTATATATGCAGTAGAGTCTTCCTGTCGCATCCCCATCGTGTACTAGCAAGTGTTTTCAAGGCAGAAGGACTAGCGGAACTGTATACTTGAGAGGCGTAGTCTAGTACAGATCTTATTAAAGCCCTGTATATATGCAGTAGAGTCTTCCTGTCGCATCCCCATCGTGTACTAGCAAGTGTTTTCAACGCAGAAGGACTAGCGGAACTGTATACTTGAGAGGCGTAGTCTAGTACAGATCTGATTAAAGCCCTGTATATATGCAGTAGAGTCTTCCTGTCGCATCCCCATCGTGTACTAGCAAGTGTTTTCAAGGCAGAAGGACTAGCGGAACTGTATACTTGAGAGGCGTAGTCTAGTACAGATCTGATTAAAGCCCTGTATATATGCAGTAGAGTCTTCCTGTCGCATCCCCATCGTGTACTAGCAAGTGTTTTCAAGGCAGAAGGACTAGCAGAACTGTATACTTGAGAGGCGTAGTCTAGTACAGATCTGTTTAAAGCCCTGTATATATGCAGTAGAGTCTTCCTGTCGCATCCCCATCGTGTACTAGCAAGTGTTTTCAAGGCAGAAGGACTAGCAGAACTGTATACTTGAGAGGCGTAGTCTAGTACAGATCTGATTAAAGCCCTGTATATATGCAGTAGAGTCTTCCTGTCGCATCCCCATCGTGTACTAGCAAGTGTTTTCAAGGCAGAAGGACTAGCCGAACTGTATACTTGAGAGGCGTAGTCTAGTACAGATCTGATTAAAGCCCTGTATATATGCAGTAGAGTCTTCCTGTCGCATCCCCATCGTGTACTAGCAAGTGTTTTCAAGGCAGAAGGACTAGCAGAACTGTATACTTGAGAGGCGTAGTCTAGTACAGATCTGATTAAAGCCCTGTATATATGCAGTAGAGTCTTCCTGTCGCATCCCCATCGTGTACTAGCAAGTGTTTTCAAGGCAGAAGGACAAGCGGAACTGTATACTTGAGAGGCGTAGTCTAGTACAGATCTGATTAAAGCCCTGTATATATGCAGTAGAGTCTTCCTGTCGCATCCCCATCGTGTACTAGCAAGTGTTTTCAAGGCAGAAGGACTAGCAGAACTGTATACTTGAGAGGCGTAGTCTAGTACAGATCTGATTAAAGCCCTGTATATATGCAGTAGAGTCTTCCTGTCGCATCCCCATCGTGTACTAGCAAGTGTTTTCAAGGCAGAAGGACTAGCAGAACTGTATACTTGAGAGGCGTAGTCTAGTACAGATCTGATTAAAGCCCTGTATATATGCAGTAGAGTCTTCCTGTCGCATCCCCATCGTGTACTAGCAAGTGTTTTCAAGGCAGAAGGACTAGCAGAACTGTATACTTGAGAGGCGTAGTCTAGTACAGATCTGATTAAAGCCCTGTATATATGCAGTAGAGTCTTCCTGTCGCATCCCCATCGTGTACTAGCAAGTGTTTTCAAGGCAGAAGGACTAGCAGAACTGTATACTTGAGAGGCGTAGTCTAGTACAGATCTGATTAAAGCCCTGTATATATGCAGTAGAGTCTTCCTGTCGCATCCCCATCGTGTACTAGCAAGTGTTTTCAAGGCAGAAGGACTAGCAGAACTGTATACTTGAGAGGCGTAGTCTAGTACAGATCTGATTAAAGCCCTGTATATATGCAGTAGAGTCTTCCTGTCGCATCCCCATCGTGTACTAGCAAGTGTTTTCAAGGCAGAAGGACTAGCAGAACTGTATACTTGAGAGGCGTAGTCTAGTACAGATCTGATTAAAGCCCTGTATATATGCAGTAGAGTCTTCCTGTCGCATCCCCATCGTGTACTAGCAAGTGTTTTCAAGGCAGAAGGACTAGCAGAACTGTATACTTGAGAGGCGTAGTCTAGTACAGATCTGATTAAAGCCCTGTATATATGCAGTAGAGTCTTCCTGTCGCATCCCCATCGTGTACTAGCAAGTGTTTTCAAGGCAGAAGGACTAGCGGAACTGTATACTTGAGAGGCGTAGTCTAGTACAGATCTGATTAAAGCCCTGTATATATGCAGTAGAGTCTTCCTGTCGCATCCCCATCGTGTACTAGCAAGTGTTTTCAAGGCAGAAGGACTAGCAGAACTGTATACTTGAGAGGCGTAGTCTAGTACAGATCTGATTAAAGCCCTGTATATATGCAGTAGAGTCTTCCTGTCGCATCCCCATCGTGTACTAGCAAGTGTTTTCAACGCAGAAGGACTAGCGGAACTGTATACTTGAGAGGCGTAGTCTAGTACAGATCTGATTAAAGCCCTGTATATATGCAGTAGAGTCTTCCTGTCGCATCCCCATCGTGTACTAGCAAGTGTTTTCAAGGCAGAAGGACTAGCGGAACTGTATACTTGAGAGGCGTAGTCTAGTACAGATCTGATTAAAGCCCTGTATATATGCAGTAGAGTCTTCCTGTCGCATCCCCATCGTGTACTAGCAAGTGTTTTCAAGGCAGAAGGACTAGCAGAACTGTATACTTGAGAGGCGTAGTCTAGTACAGATCTGTTTAAAGCCCTGTATATATGCAGTAGAGTCTTCCTGTCGCATCCCCATCGTGTACTAGCAAGTGTTTTCAAGGCAGAAGGACTAGCAGAACTGTATACTTGAGAGGCGTAGTCTAGTACTGATCTGATTAAAGCCCTGTATATATGCAGTAGAGTCTTCCTGTCGCATCCCCATCGTGTACTAGCAAGTGTTTTCAAGGCAGAAGGACTAGCCGAACTGTATACTTGAGAGGCGTAGTCTAGTACAGATCTGATTAAAGCCCTGTATATATGCAGTAGAGTCTTCCTGTCGCATCCCCATCGTGTACTAGCAAGTGTTTTCAAGGCAGAAGGACTAGCAGAACTGTATACTTGAGAGGCGTAGTCTAGTACAGATCTGATTAAAGCCCTGTATATATGCAGTAGAGTCTTCCTGTCGCATCCCCATCGTGTACTAGCAAGTGTTTTCAAGGCAGAAGGACTAGCAGAACTGTATACTTGAGAGGCGTAGTCTAGTACAGATCTGATTAAAGCCCTGTATATATGCAGTAGAGTCTTCCAGTCGCATCCCCATCCTGTACTAGCAAGTGTTTTCAAGGCAGAAGGACTAGCGGAACTGTATACTTGAGAGGCGTAGTCTAGTACAGATCTGATTAAAGCCCTGTATATATGCAGTAGAGTCTTCCTGTCGCATCCCCATCGTGTACTAGCAAGTGTTTTCAAGGCAGAAGGACTAGCAGAACTGTATACTTGAGAGGCGTAGTCTAGTACAGATCTGATTAAAGCCCTGTATATATGCAGTAGAGTCTTCCTGTCGCATCCCCATCGTGTACTAGCAAGTGTTTTCAAGGCAGAAGGACTAGCGGAACTGTATACTTGAGAGGCGTAGTCTAGTACAGATCTGATTAAAGCCCTGTATATATGCAGTAGAGTCTTCCTGTCGCATCCCCATCGTGTACTAGCAAGTGTTTTCAAGGCAGAAGGACAAGCGGAACTGTATACTTGAGAGGCGTAGTCTAGTACAGATCTGATTAAAGCCCTGTATATATGCAGTAGAGTCTTCCTGTCGCATCCCCATCGTGTACTAGCAAGTGTTTTCAAGGCAGAAGGACTAGCAGAACTGTATACTTGAGAGGCGTAGTCTAGTACAGATCTGATTAAAGCCCTGTATATATGCAGTAGAGTCTTCCTGTCGCATCCCCATCGTGTACTAGCAAGTGTTTTCAAGGCAGAAGGACTAGCAGAACTGTATACTTGAGAGGCGTAGTCTAGTACAGATCTGATTAAAGCCCTGTATATATGCAGTAGAGTCTTCCTGTCGCATCCCCATCGTGTACTAGCAAGTGTTTTCAAGGCAGAAGGACTAGCGGAACTGTATACTTGAGAGGCGTAGTCTAGTACAGATCTGATTAAAGCCCTGTATATATGCAGTAGAGTCTTCCTGTCGCATCCCCATCGTGTACTAGCAAGTGTTTTCAAGGCAGAAGGACTAGCAGAACTGTATACTTGAGAGGCGTAGTCTAGTACAGATCTGATTAAAGCCCTGTATATATGCAGTAGAGTCTTCCTGTCGCATCCCCATCGTGTACTAGCAAGTGTTTTCAAGGCAGAAGGACTAGCGGAACTGTATACTTGAGAGGCGTAGTCTAGTACAGATCTGATTAAAGCCCTGTATATATGCAGTAGAGTCTTCCTGTCGCATCCCCATCGTGTACTAGCAAGTGTTTTCAAGGCAGAAGGACTAGCAGAACTGTATACTTGAGAGGCGTAGTCTAGTACAGATCTGATTAAAGCCCTGTATATATGCAGTAGAGTCTTCCTGTCGCATCCCCATCGTGTACTAGCAAGTGTTTTCAAGGCAGAAGGACTAGCGGAACTGTATACTTGAGAGGCGTAGTCTAGTACAGATCTGATTAAAGCCCTGTATATATGCAGTAGAGTCTTCCTGTCGCATCCCCATCGTGTACTAGCAAGTGTTTTCAAGGCAGAAGGACTAGCGGAACTGTATACTTGAGAGGCGTAGTCTAGTACAGATCTGATTAAAGCCCTGTATATATGCAGTAGAGTCTTCCTGTCGCATCCCCATCGTGTACTAGCAAGTGTTTTCAAGGCAGAAGGACTAGCAGAACTGTATACTTGAGAGGCGTAGTCTAGTACAGATCTGATTAAAGCCCTGTATATATGCAGTAGAGTCTTCCTGTCGCATCCCCATCGTGTACTAACAAGTGTTTTCAAGGCAGAAGGACTAGCAGAACTGTATACTTGAGAGGCGTAGTCTAGTACAGATCTGATTAAAGCCCTGTATATATGCAGTAGAGTCTTCCTGTCGCATCCCCATCGTGTACTAGCAAGTGTTTTCAAGGCAGAAGGACTAGCGGAACTGTATACTTGAGAGGCGTAGTCTAGTACAGATCTGATTAAAGCCCTGTATGTATGCAGTAGAGTCTTCCTGTCGCATCCCCATCGTGTACTAGCAAGTGTTTTCAAGGCAGAAGGACTAGCGGAACTGTATACTTGAGAGGCGTAGTCTAGTACAGATCTGATTAAAGCCCTGTATATATGCAGTAGAGTCTTCCTGTCGCATCCCCATCGTGTACTAGCAAGTGTTTTCAAGGCAGAAGGACTAGCGGAACTGTATACTTGAGAGGCGTAGTCTAGTACAGATCTGATTAAAGCCCTGTATATATGCAGTAGAGTCTTCCTGTCGCATCCCCATCGTGTACTAACAAGTGTTTTCAAGGCAGAAGGACTAGCAGAACTGTATACTTGAGAGGCGTAGTCTAGTACAGATCTGATTAAAGCCCTGTATATATGCAGTAGAGTCTTCCTGTCGCATCCCCATCGTGTACTAGCAAGTGTTTTCAAGGCAGAAGGACTAGCGGAACTGTATACTTGAGAGGCGTAGTCTAGTACAGATCTGATTAAAGCCCTGTATATATGCAGTAGAGTCTTCCTGTCGCATCCCCATCCTGTACTAGCAAGTGTTTTCAAGGCAGAAGGACTAGCGGAACTGTATACTTGAGAGGCGTAGTCTAGTACAGATCTTATTAAAGCCCTGTATATATGCAGTAGAGTCTTCCTGTCGCATCCCCATCGTGTACTAGCAAGTGTTTTCAACGCAGAAGGACTAGCGGAACTGTATACTTGAGAGGCGTAGTCTAGTACAGATCTGATTAAAGCCCTGTATATATGCAGTAGAGTCTTCCTGTCGCATCCCCATCGTGTACTAGCAAGTGTTTTCAAGGCAGAAGGACTAGCGGAACTGTATACTTGAGAGGCGTAGTCTAGTACAGATCTGATTAAAGCCCTGTATATATGCAGTCGAGTCTTCCTGTCGCATCCCCATCGTGTACTAGCAAGTGTTTTCAAGGCAGAAGGACTAGCAGAACTGTATACTTGAGAGGCGTAGTCTAGTACAGATCTGTTTAAAGCCCTGTATATATGCAGTAGAGTCTTCCTGTCGCATCCCCATCGTGTACTAGCAAGTGTTTTCAAGGCAGAAGGACTAGCAGAACTGTATACTTGAGAGGCGTAGTCTAGTACAGATCTGATTAAAGCCCTGTATATATGCAGTAGAGTCTTCCTGTCGCATCCCCATCGTGTACTAGCAAGTGTTTTCAAGGCAGAAGGACTAGCCGAACTGTATACTTGAGAGGCGTAGTCTAGTACAGATCTGATTAAAGCCCTGTATATATGCAGTAGAGTCTTCCTGTCGCATCCCCATCGTGTACTAGCAAGTGTTTTCAAGGCAGAAGGACTAGCAGAACTGTATACTTGAGAGGCGTAGTCTAGTACAGATCTGATTAAAGCCCTGTATATATGCAGTAGAGTCTTCCTGTCGCATCCCCATCGTGTACTAGCAAGTGTTTTCAAGGCAGAAGGACAAGCGGAACTGTATACTTGAGAGGCGTAGTCTAGTACAGATCTGATTAAAGCCCTGTATATATGCAGTAGAGTCTTCCTGTCGCATCCCCATCGTGTACTAGCAAGTGTTTTCAAGGCAGAAGGACTAGCAGAACTGTATACTTGAGAGGCGTAGTCTAGTACAGATCTGATTAAAGCCCTGTATATATGCAGTAGAGTCTTCCTGTCGCATCCCCATCGTGTACTAGCAAGTGTTTTCAAGGCAGAAGGACTAGCAGAACTGTATACTTGAGAGGCGTAGTCTAGTACAGATCTGATTAAAGCCCTGTATATATGCAGTAGAGTCTTCCTGTCGCATCCCCATCGTGTACTAGCAAGTGTTTTCAAGGCAGAAGGACTAGCAGAACTGTATACTTGAGAGGCGTAGTCTAGTACAGATCTGATTAAAGCCCTGTATATATGCAGTAGAGTCTTCCTGTCGCATCCCCATCGTGTACTAGCAAGTGTTTTCAAGGCAGAAGGACTAGCAGAACTGTATACTTGAGAGGCGTAGTCTAGTACAGATCTGATTAAAGCCCTGTATATATGCAGTAGAGTCTTCCTGTCGCATCCCCATCGTGTACTAGCAAGTGTTTTCAAGGCAGAAGGACTAGCAGAACTGTATACTTGAGAGGCGTAGTCTAGTACAGATCTGATTAAAGCCCTGTATATATGCAGTAGAGTCTTCCTGTCGCATCCCCATCGTGTACTAGCAAGTGTTTTCAAGGCAGAAGGACTAGCAGAACTGTATACTTGAGAGGCGTAGTCTAGTACAGATCTGATTAAAGCCCTGTATATATGCAGTAGAGTCTTCCTGTCGCATCCCCATCGTGTACTAGCAAGTGTTTTCAAGGCAGAAGGACTAGCAGAACTGTATACTTGAGAGGCGTAGTCTAGTACAGATCTGATTAAAGCCCTGTATATATGCAGTAGAGTCTTCCTGTCGCATCCCCATCGTGTACTAGCAAGTGTTTTCAAGGCAGAAGGACTAGCAGAACTGTATACTTGAGAGGCGTAGCCTAGTACAGATCTGATTAAAGCCCTGTATATATGCAGTAGAGTCTTCCTGTCGCATCCCCATCGTGTACTAGCAAGTGTTTTCAAGGCAGAAGGACTAGCAGAACTGTATACTTGAGAGGCATAGTCTAGTACAGATCTGATTAAAGCCCTGTATATATGCAGTAGAGTCTTCCTGTTGCATCCCCATCGTGTACTAGCAAGTGCTTTCAAGGCAGAAGGACTAGCAGAACTGTATACTTGAGAGGCGTAGTCTAGTACAGATCTGATTAAAGCCCTGTATATATGCAGTAGAGTCTTCCTGTCGCATCCCCATCGTGTACTAGCAAGTGTTTTCAAGGCAGAAGGACTAGCAGAACTGTATACTTGAGAGGCGTAGTCTAGTACAGATCTGATTAAAGCCCTGTATATATGCAGTAGAGTCTTCCTGTCGCATCCCCATCGTGTACTAGCAAGTGTTTTCAAGGCAGAAGGACTAGCAGAACTGTATACTTGAGAGGCGTAGTCTAGTACAGATCTGATTAAAGCCCTGTATATATGCAGTAGAGTCTTCCTGTCGCATCCCCATCGTGTACTAGCAAGTGTTTTCAAGGCAGAAGGACTAGCGGAACTGTATACTTGAGAGGCGTAGTCTAGTACAGATCTGATTAAAGCCCTGTATATATGCAGTAGAGTCTTCCTGTCGCATCCCCATCGTGTACTAGCAAGTGTTTTCAAGGCAGAAGGACTAGCAGAACTGTATACTTGAGAGGCGTAGTCTAGTACAGATCTGATTAAAGCCCTGTATATATGCAGTAGAGTCTTCCTGTCGCATCCCCATCGTGTACTAGCAAGTGTTTTCAAGGCAGAAGGACTAGCGGAACTGTATACTTGAGAGGCGTAGTCTAGTACAGATCTGATTAAAGCCCTGTATATATGCAGTAGAGTCTTCCTGTCGCATCCCCATCGTGTACTAGCAAGTGTTTTCAAGGCAGAAGGACTAGCAGAACTGTATACTTGAGAGGCGTAGTCTAGTACAGATCTGATTAAAGCCCTGTATATATGCAGTAGAGTCTTCCTGTCGCATCCCCATCGTGTACTAGCAAGTGTTTTCAAGGCAGAAGGACTAGCGGAACTGTATACTTGAGAGGCGTAGTCTAGTACAGATCTGATTAAAGCCCTGTATATATGCAGTAGAGTCTTCCTGTCGCATCCCCATCGTGTACTAGCAAGTGTTTTCAAGGCAGAAGGACTAGCGGAACTGTATACTTGAGAGGCGTAGTCTAGTACAGATCTGATTAAAGCCCTGTATATATGCAGTAGAGTCTTCCTGTCGCATCCCCATCGTGTACTAGCAAGTGTTTTCAAGGCAGAAGGACTAGCAGAACTGTATACTTGAGAGGCGTAGTCTAGTACAGATCTGATTAAAGCCCTGTATATATGCAGTAGAGTCTTCCTGTCGCATCCCCATCGTGTACTAACAAGTGTTTTCAAGGCAGAAGGACTAGCAGAACTGTATACTTGAGAGGCGTAGTCTAGTACAGATCTGATTAAAGCCCTGTATATATGCAGTAGAGTCTTCCTGTCGCATCCCCATCGTGTACTAGCAAGTGTTTTCAAGGCAGAAGGACTAGCGGAACTGTATACTTGAGAGGCGTAGTCTAGTACAGATCTGATTAAAGCCCTGTATATATGCAGTAGAGTCTTCCTGTCGCATCCCCATCGTGTACTAGCAAGTGTTTTCAAGGCAGAAGGACTAGCGGAACTGTATACTTGAGAGGCGTAGTCTAGTACAGATCTGATTAAAGCCCTGTATATATGCAGTAGAGTCTTCCTGTCGCATCCCCATCGTGTACTAACAAGTGTTTTCAAGGCAGAAGGACTAGCGGAACTGTATACTTGAGAGGCGTAGTCTAGTACAGATCTGATTAAAGCCCTGTATATATGCAGTAGAGTCTTCCTGTCGCATCCCCATCGTGTACTAGCAAGTGTTTTCAAGGCAGAAGGACTAGCGGAACTGTATACTTGAGAGGCGTAGTCTAGTACAGATCTGATTAAAGCCCTGTATATATGCAGTAGAGTCTTCCTGTCGCATCCCCATCGTGTACTAGCAAGTGTTTTCAAGGCAGAAGGACTAGCGGAACTGTATACTTGAGAGGCGTAGTCTAGTACAGATCTTATTAAAGCCCTGTATATATGCAGTAGAGTCTTCCTGTCGCATCCCCATCGTGTACTAGCAAGTGTTTTCAAGGCAGAAGGACTAGCAGAACTGTATACTTGAGAGGCGTAGTCTAGTACAGATCTGATTAAAGCCCTGTATATATGCAGTAGAGTCTTCCTGTCGCATCCCCATCGTGTACTAGCAAGTGTTTTCAAGGCAGAAGGACTAGCGGAACTGTATACTTGAGAGGCGTAGTCTAGTACAGATCTGATTAAAGCCCTGTATATATGCAGTAGAGTCTTCCTGTCGCATCCCCATCGTGTACTAGCAAGTGTTTTCAAGGCAGAAGGACTAGCGGAACTGTATACTTGAGAGGCGTAGTCTAGTACAGATCTGATTAAAGCCCTGTATATAGGCAGTAGAGTCTTCCTGTCGCATCCCCATCGTGTACTAGCAAGTGTTTTCAAGGCAGAAGGACTAGCAGAACTGTATACTTGAGAGGCGTAGTCTAGTACAGATCTGATTAAAGCCCTGTATATATGCAGTAGAGTCTTCCTGTCGCATCCCCATCGTGTACTAGCAAGTGTTTTCAAGGCAGAAGGACTAGCGGAACTGTATACTTGAGAGGCGTAGTCTAGTACAGATCTGATTAAAGCCCTGTATATATGCAGTAGAGTCTTCCTGTCGCATCCCCATCGTGTACTAGCAAGTGTTTTCAAGGCAGAAGGACTAGCGGAACTGTATACTTGAGAGGCGTAGTCTAGTACAGATCTGATTAAAGCCCTGTATATATGCAGTAGAGTCTTCCTGTCGCATCCCCATCGTGTACTAGCAAGTGTTTTCAAGGCAGAAGGACTAGCAGAACTGTATACTTGAGAGGCGTAGTCTAGTACAGATCTGATTAAAGCCCTGTATATATGCAGTAGAGTCTTCCTGTCGCATCCCCATCGTGTACTAGCAACTGTTTTCAAGGCAGAAGGACTAGCGGAACTGTATACTTGAGAGGCGTAGTCTAGTACAGATCTGATTAAAGCCCTGTATATATGCAGTAGAGTCTTCCTGTCGCATCCCCATCGTGTACTAGCAAGTGTTTTCAAGGCAGAAGGACTAGCGGAACTGTATACTTGAGAGGCGTAGTCTAGTACAGATCTGATTAAAGCCCTGTATATATGCAGTAGAGTCTTCCTGTCGCATCCCCATCGTGTACTAGCAAGTGTTTTCAAGGCAGAAGGACTAGCAGAACTGTATACTTGAGAGGCGTAGTCTAGTACAGATCTGATTAAAGCCCTGTATATATGCAGTAGAGTCTTCCTGTCGCATCCCCATCGTGTACTAGCAAGTGTTTTCAAGGCAGAAGGACTAGCAGAACTGTATACTTGAGAGGCGTAGTCTAGTACAGATCTGATTAAAGCCCTGTATATATGCAGTAGAGTCTTCCTGTCGCATCCCCATCGTGTACTAGCAAGTGTTTTCAAGGCAGAAGGACTAGCAGAACTGTATACTTGAGAGGCGTAGTCTAGTACAGATCTGATTAAAGCCCTGTATATATGCAGTAGAGTCTTCCTGTCGCATCCCCATCGTGTACTAGCAAGTGTTTTCAAGGCAGAAGGACTAGCAGAACTGTATACTTGAGAGGCGTAGTCTAGTACAGATCTGATTAAAGCCCTGTATATATGCAGTAGAGTCTTCCTGTCGCATCCCCATCGTGTACTAGCAAGTGTTTTCAAGGCAGAAGGACTAGCAGAACTGTATACTTGAGAGGCGTAGTCTAGTACAGATCTGATTAAAGCCCTGTATATATGCAGTAGAGTCTTCCTGTCGCATCCCCATCGTGTACTAGCAAGTGTTTTCAAGGCAGAAGGACTAGCAGAACTGTATACTTGAGAGGCGTAGTCTAGTACAGATCTGATTAAAGCCCTGTATATATGCAGTAGAGTCTTCCTGTCGCATCCCCATCGTGTACTAGCAAGTGTTTTCAAGGCAGAAGGACTAGCAGAACTGTATACTTGAGAGGCGTAGTCTAGTACAGATCTGATTAAAGCCCTGTATATATGCAGTAGAGTCTTCCTGTCGCATCCCCATCGTGTACTAGCAAGCATTTTCAAGGCAGAAGGACTAGCAGAACTGTATACTTGAGAGGCGTAGTCTAGTACAGATCTGATTAAAGCCCTGTATATATGCAGTAGAGTCTTCCTGTCGCATCCCCATAGTGTACTAGCAAGCATTTTCAAGGCAGAAGGACTAGCAGAACTGTATACTTGAGAGGCGTAGTCTAGTACAGATCTGATTAAAGCCCTGTATATATGCAGTAGAGTCTTCCTGTCGCATCCCCATCGTGTACTAGCAAGTATTTTCAAGGCAGAAGGACTAGCAGAACTGTATACTTGAGAGGCGTAGTCTAGTACAGATCTGATTAAAGCCCTGTATATATGCAGTAGAGTCTTCCTGTCGCATCCCCATCGTGTACTAGCAAGTGTTTTCAAGGCAGAAGGACTAGCGGAACTGTATACTTGAGAGGCGTAGTCTAGTACAGATCTGATTAAAGCCCTGTATATATGCAGTAGAGTCTTCCTGTCGCATCCCCATCGTGTACTAGCAAGTGTTTTCAAGGCAGAAGGACTAGCGGAACTGTATACTTGAGAGGCGTAGTCTAGTACAGATCTGATTAAAGCCCTGTATATATGCAGTAGAGTCTTCCTGTCGCATCCCCATCGTGTACTAGCAAGTGTTTTCAAGGCAGAAGGACTAGCAGAACTGTATACTTGAGAGGCGTAGTCTAGTACAGATCTGATTAAAGCCCTGTATATATGCAGTAGAGTCTTCCTGTCGCATCCCCATCGTGTACTAGCAAGTGTTTTCAAGGCAGAAGGACTAGCAGAACTGTATACTTGAGAGGCGTAGTCTAGTACAGATCTGATTAAAGCCCTGTATATATGCAGTAGAGTCTTCCTGTCGCATCCCCATCGTGTACTACCAAGTGTTTTCAAGGCAGAAGGACTAGCGGAACTGTATACTTGAGAGGCGTAGTCTAGTACAGATCTGATTAAAGCCCTGTATATATGCAGTAGAGTCTTCCTGTCGCATCCCCATCGTGTACTAGCAAGTGTTTTCAAGGCAGAAGGACTAGCAGAACTGTATACTTGAGAGGCGTAGTCTAGTACAGATCTGATTAAAGCCCTGTATATATGCAGTAGAGTCTTCCTGTCGCATCCCCATCGTGTACTAGCAAGCGTTTTCAAGGCAGAAGGACTAGCAGAACTGTATACTTGAGAGGCGTAGTCTAGTACAGATCTGATTAAAGCCCTGTATATATGCAGTAGAGTCTTCCTGTCGCATCCCCATCGTGTACTACCAAGTGTTTTCAAGGCAGAAGGACTAGCGAAACTGTATACTTGAGAGGCGTAGTCTAGTACAGATCTGATTAAAGCCCTGTATATATGCAGTATAGTCTTCCTGTCGCATCCCCATCGTGTACTAGCAAGTGTTTTCAAGGCAGAAGGACTAGCAGAACTGTATACTTGAGAGGCGTAGTCTAGTACAGATCTGATTAAAGCCCTGTATATATGCAGTAGAGTCTTCCTGTCGCATCCCCATCGTGTACTAGCAAGTGTTTTCAAGGCAGAAGGACTAGCAGAACTGTATACTTGAGAGGCGTAGTCTAGTACAGATCTGATTAAAGCCCTGTATATATGCAGTAGAGTCTTCCTGTCGCATCCCCATCGTGTACTAGCAAGTGTTTTCAAGGCAGAAGGACTAGCAGAACTGTATACTTGAGAGGCGTAGTCTAGTACAGATCTGATTAAAGCCCTGTATATATGCAGTAGAGTCTTCCTGTCGCATCCCCATCGTGTACTAGCAAGTGTTTTCAAGGCAGAAGGACTAGCAGAACTGTATACTTGAGAGGCGTAGCCTAGTACAGATCTGATTAAAGCCCTGTATATATGCAGTAGAGTCTTCCTGTCGCATCCCCATCGTGTACTAGCAAGTGTTTTCAAGGCAGAAGGACTAGCAGAACTGTATACTTGAGAGGCGTAGTCTAGTACAGATCTGATTAAAGCCCTGTATATATGCAGTAGAGTCTTCCTGTTGCATCCCCATCGTGTACTAGCAAGTGTTTTCAAGGCAGAAGGACTAGCAGAACTGTATACTTGAGAGGCGTAGTCTAGTACAGATCTGATTAAAGCCCTGTATATATGCAGTAGAGTCTTCCTGTCGCATCCCCATCGTGTACTAGCAAGTGTTTTCAAGGCAGAAGGACTAGCGGAACTGTATACTTGAGAGGCGTAGTCTAGTACAGATCTGATTAAAGCCCTGTATATATGCAGTAGAGTCTTCCTGTCGCATCCCCATCGTGTACTAGCAAGTATTTTCAAGGCAGAAGGACTAGCAGAACTGTATACTTGAGAGGCGTAGTCTAGTACAGATCTGATTAAAGCCCTGTATATATGCAGTAGAGTCTTCCTGTCGCATCCCCATCGTGTACTAGCAAGTGTTTTCAAGGCAGAAGGACTAGCAGAACTGTATACTTGAGAGGCGTAGTCTAGTACAGATCTGATTAAAGCCCTGTATATATGCAGTAGAGTCTTCCTGTCGCATCCCCATCGTGTACTAGCAAGTGTTTTCAAGGCAGAAGGACTAGCAGAACTGTATACTTGAGAGGCGTAGTCTAGTACAGATCTGATTAAAGCCCTGTATATATGCAGTAGAGTCTTCCTGTCGCATCCCCATCGTGTACTAGCAAGTGTTTTCAAGGCAGAAGGACTAGCGGAACTGTATACTTGAGAGGCGTAGTCTAGTACAGATCTGATTAAAGCCCTGTATATATGCAGTAGAGTCTTCCTGTCGCATCCCCATCGTGTACTAGCAAGTGTTTTCAAGGCAGAAGGACTAGCAGAACTGTATACTTGAGAGGCGTAGTCTAGTACAGATCTGATTAAAGCCCTGTATATATGCAGTAGAGTCTTCCTGTCGCATCCCCATCGTGTACTAGCAAGTGTTTTCAAGGCAGAAGGACTAGCGGAACTGTATACTTGAGAGGCGTAGTCTAGTACAGATCTGATTAAAGCCCTGTATATATGCAGTAGAGTCTTCCTGTCGCATCCCCATCGTGTACTAGCAAGTGTTTTCAAGGCAGAAGGACTAGCAGAACTGTATACTTGAGAGGCGTAGTCTAGTACAGATCTGATTAAAGCCCTGTATATATGCAGTAGAGTCTTCCTGTCGCATCCCCATCGTGTACTAGCAAGTGTTTTCAAGGCAGAAGGACTAGCGGAACTGTATACTTGAGAGGCGTAGTCTAGTACAGATCTGATTAAAGCCCTGTATATATGCAGTAGAGTCTTCCTGTCGCATCCCCATCGTGTACTAGCAAGTGTTTTCAAGGCAGAAGGACTAGCGGAACTGTATACTTGAGAGGCGTAGTCTAGTACAGATCTGATTAAAGCCCTGTATATATGCAGTAGAGTCTTCCTGTCGCATCCCCATCGTGTACTAGCAAGTGTTTTCAAGGCAGAAGGACTAGCAGAACTGTATACTTGAGAGGCGTAGTCTAGTACAGATCTGATTAAAGCCCTGTATATATGCAGTAGAGTCTTCCTGTCGCATCCCCATCGTGTACTAACAAGTGTTTTCAAGGCAGAAGGACTAGCAGAACTGTATACTTGAGAGGCGTAGTCTAGTACAGATCTGATTAAAGCCCTGTATATATGCAGTAGAGTCTTCCTGTCGCATCCCCATCGTGTACTAGCAAGTGTTTTCAAGGCAGAAGGACTAGCGGAACTGTATACTTGAGAGGCGTAGTCTAGTACAGATCTGATTAAAGCCCTGTATATATGCAGTAGAGTCTTCCTGTCGCATCCCCATCGTGTACTAGCAAGTGTTTTCAAGGCAGAAGGACTAGCGGAACTGTATACTTGAGAGGCGTAGTCTAGTACAGATCTGATTAAAGCCCTGTATATATGCAGTAGAGTCTTCCTGTCGCATCCCCATCGTGTACTAGCAAGTGTTTTCAAGGCAGAAGGACTAGCGGAACTGTATACTTGAGAGGCGTAGTCTAGTACAGATCTGATTAAAGCCCTGTATATATGCAGTAGAGTCTTCCTGTCGCATCCCCATCGTGTACTAGCAAGTGTTTTCAAGGCAGAAGGACTAGCAGAACTGTATACTTGAGAGGCGTAGTCTAGTACAGATCTGATTAAAGCCCTGTATATATGCAGTAGAGTCTTCCTGTCGCATCCCCATCGTGTACTAGCAAGTGTTTTCAAGGCAGAAGGACTAGCAGAACTGTATACTTGAGAGGCGTAGTCTAGTACAGATCTGATTAAAGCCCTGTATATATGCAGTAGAGTCTTCCTGTCGCATCCCCATCGTGTACTAGCAAGTGTTTTCAAGGCAGAAGGACTAGCAGAACTGTATACTTGAGAGGCGTAGTCTAGTACAGATCTGATTAAAGCCCTGTATATATGCAGTAGAGTCTTCCTGTCGCATCCCCATCGTGTACTAGCAAGTGTTTTCAAGGCAGAAGGACTAGCAGAACTGTATACTTGAGAGGCGTAGTCTAGTACAGATCTGATTAAAGCCCTGTATATATGCAGTAGAGTCTTCCTGTCGCATCCCCATCGTGTACTAGCAAGTGTTTTCAAGGCAGAAGGACTAGCAGAACTGTATACTTGAGAGGCGTAGTCTAGTACAGATCTGATTAAAGCCCTGTATATATGCAGTAGAGTCTTCCTCTCGCATCCCCATCGTGTACTAGCAAGCATTTTCAAGGCAGAAGGACTAGCAGAACTGTATACTTGAGAGGCGTAGTCTAGTACAGATCTGATTAAAGCCCTGTATATATGCAGTAGAGTCTTCCTGTCGCATCCCCATAGTGTACTAGCAAGCATTTTCAAGGCAGAAGGACTAGCAGAACTGTATACTTGAGAGGCGTAGTCTAGTACAGATCTGATTAAAGCCCTGTATATATGCAGTAGAGTCTTCCTGTCGCATCCCCATCGTGTACTAGCAAGTATTTTCAAGGCAGAAGGACTAGCAGAACTGTATACTTGAGAGGCGTAGTCTAGTACAGATCTGATTAAAGCCCTGTATATATGCAGTAGAGTCTTCCTGTCGCATCCCCATCGTGTACTAGCAAGTGTTTTCAAGGCAGAAGGACTAGCGGAACTGTATACTTGAGAGGCGTAGTCTAGTACAGATCTGATTAAAGCCCTGTATATATGCAGTAGAGTCTTCCTGTCGCATCCCCATCGTGTACTAGCAAGTGTTTTCAAGGCAGAAGGACTAGCAGAACTGTATACTTGAGAGGCGTAGTCTAGTACAGATCTGATTAAAGCCCTGTATATATGCAGTAGAGTCTTCCTGTCGCATCCCCATCGTGTACTAGCAAGTGTTTTCAAGGCAGAAGGACTAGCAGAACTGTATACTTGAGAGGCGTAGTCTAGTACAGATCTGATTAAAGCCCTGTATATATGCAGTAGAGTCTTCCTGTCGCATCCCCATCGTGTACTACCAAGTGTTTTCAAGGCAGAAGGACTAGCGGAACTGTATACTTGAGAGGCGTAGTCTAGTACAGATCTGATTAAAGCCCTGTATATATGCAGTAGAGTCTTCCTGTCGCATCCCCATCGTGTACTAGCAAGTGTTTTCAAGGCAGAAGGACTAGCAGAACTGTATACTTGAGAGGCGTAGTCTAGTACAGATCTGATTAAAGCCCTGTATATATGCAGTAGAGTCTTCCTGTCGCATCCCCATCGTGTACTAGCAAGCGTTTTCAAGACAGAAGGACTAGCAGAACTGTATACTTGAGAGGCGTAGTCTAGTACAGATCTGATTAAAGCCCTGTATATATGCAGTAGAGTCTTCCTGTCGCATCCCCATCGTGTACTACCAAGTGTTTTCAAGGCAGAAGGACTAGCGGAACTGTATACTTGAGAGGCGTAGTCTAGTACAGATCTGATTAAAGCCCTGTATATATGCAGTATAGTCTTCCTGTCGCATCCCCATCGTGTACTAGCAAGTGTTTTCAAGGCAGAAGGACTAGCAGAACTGTATACTTGAGAGGCGTAGTCTAGTACAGATCTGATTAAAGCCCTGTATATATGCAGTAGAGTCTTCCTGTCGCATCCCCATCGTGTACTAGCAAGTGTTTTCAAGGCAGAAGGACTAGCAGAACTGTATACTTGAGAGGCGTAGTCTAGTACAGATCTGATTAAAGCCCTGTATATATGCAGTAGAGTCTTCCTGTCGCATCCCCATCGTGTACTAGCAAGTGTTTTCAAGGCAGAAGGACTAGCAGAACTGTATACTTGAGAGGCGTAGTCTAGTACAGATCTGATTAAAGCCCTGTATATATGCAGTAGAGTCTTCCTGTCGCATCCCCATCGTGTACTAGCAAGTGTTTTCAAGGCAGAAGGACTAGCAGAACTGTATACTTGAGAGGCGTAGCCTAGTACAGATCTGATTAAAGCCCTGTATATATGCAGTAGAGTCTTCCTGTCGCATCCCCATCGTGTACTAGCAAGTGTTTTCAAGGCAGAAGGACTAGCAGAACTGTATACTTGAGAGGCGTAGTCTAGTACAGATCTGATTAAAGCCCTGTATATATGCAGTAGAGTCTTCCTGTTGCATCCCCATCGTGTACTAGCAAGTGTTTTCAAGGCAGAAGGACTAGCAGAACTGTATACTTGAGAGGCGTAGTCTAGTACAGATCTGATTAAAGCCCTGTATATATGCAGTAGAGTCTTCCTGTCGCATCCCCATCGTGTACTAGCAAGTGTTTTCAAGGCAGAAGGACTAGCGGAACTGTATACTTGAGAGGCGTAGTCTAGTACAGATCTGATTAAAGCCCTGTATATATGCAGTAGAGTCTTCCTGTCGCATCCCCATCGTGTACTAGCAAGTATTTTCAAGGCAGAAGGACTAGCAGAACTGTATACTTGAGAGGCGTAGTCTAGTACAGATCTGATTAAAGCCCTGTATATATGCAGTAGAGTCTTCCTGTCGCATCCCCATCGTGTACTAGCAAGTGTTTTCAAGGCAGAAGGACTAGCAGAACTGTATACTTGAGAGGCGTAGTCTAGTACAGATCTGATTAAAGCCCTGTATATATGCAGTAGAGTCTTCCTGTCGCATCCCCATCGTGTACTAGCAAGTGTTTTCAAGGCAGAAGGACTAGCAGAACTGTATACTTGAGAGGCGTAGTCTAGTACAGATCTGATTAAAGCCCTGTATATATGCAGTAGAGTCTTCCTGTCGCATCCCCATCGTGTACTAGCAAGTGTTTTCAAGGCAGAAGGACTAGCGGAACTGTATACTTGAGAGGCGTAGTCTAGTACAGATCTGATTAAAGCCCTGTATATATGCAGTAGAGTCTTCCTGTCGCATCCCCATCGTGTACTAGCAAGTGTTTTCAAGGCAGAAGGACTAGCAGAACTGTATACTTGAGAGGCGTAGTCTAGTACAGATCTGATTAAAGCCCTGTATATATGCAGTAGAGTCTTCCTGTCGCATCCCCATCGTGTACTAGCAAGTGTTTTCAAGGCAGAAGGACTAGCGGAACTGTATACTTGAGAGGCGTAGTCTAGTACAGATCTGATTAAAGCCCTGTATATATGCAGTAGAGTCTTCCTGTCGCATCCCCATCGTGTACTAGCAAGTGTTTTCAAGGCAGAAGGACTAGCAGAACTGTATACTTGAGAGGCGTAGTCTAGTACAGATCTGATTAAAGCCCTGTATATATGCAGTAGAGTCTTCCTGTCGCATCCCCATCGTGTACTAGCAAGTGTTTTCAAGGCAGAAGGACTAGCGGAACTGTATACTTGAGAGGCGTAGTCTAGTACAGATCTGATTAAAGCCCTGTATATATGCAGTAGAGTCTTCCTGTCGCATCCCCATCGTGTACTAGCAAGTGTTTTCAAGGCAGAAGGACTAGCGGAACTGTATACTTGAGAGGCGTAGTCTAGTACAGATCTGATTAAAGCCCTGTATATATGCAGTAGAGTCTTCCTGTCGCATCCCCATCGTGTACTAGCAAGTGTTTTCAAGGCAGAAGGACTAGCAGAACTGTATACTTGAGAGGCGTAGTCTAGTACAGATCTGATTAAAGCCCTGTATATATGCAGTAGAGTCTTCCTGTCGCATCCCCATCGTGTACTAACAAGTGTTTTCAAGGCAGAAGGACTAGCAGAACTGTATACTTGAGAGGCGTAGTCTAGTACAGATCTGATTAAAGCCCTGTATATATGCAGTAGAGTCTTCCTGTCGCATCCCCATCGTGTACTAGCAAGTGTTTTCAAGGCAGAAGGACTAGCGGAACTGTATACTTGAGAGGCGTAGTCTAGTACAGATCTGATTAAAGCCCTGTATATATGCAGTAGAGTCTTCCTGTCGCATCCCCATCGTGTACTAGCAAGTGTTTTCAAGGCAGAAGGACTAGCAGAACTGTATACTTGAGAGGCGTAGTCTAGTACAGATCTGATTAAAGCCCTGTATATATGCAGTAGAGTCTTCCTGTCGCATCCCCATCGTGTACTAGCAAGTGTTTTCAAGGCAGAAGGACTAGCAGAACTGTATACTTGAGAGGCGTAGTCTAGTACAGATCTGATTAAAGCCCTGTATATATGCAGTAGAGTCTTCCTGTCGCATCCCCATCGTGTACTAGCAAGTGTTTTCAAGGCAGAAGGACTAGCGGAACTGTATACTTGAGAGGCGTAGTCTAGTACAGATCTGATTAAAGCCCTGTATATATGCAGTAGAGTCTTCCTGTCGCATCCCCATCGTGTACTAGCAAGTGTTTTCAAGGCAGAAGGACTAGCAGAACTGTATACTTGAGAGGCGTAGTCTAGTACAGATCTGATTAAAGCCCTGTATATATGCAGTAGAGTCTTCCTGTCGCATCCCCATCGTGTACTAGCAAGTGTTTTCAAGGCAGAAGGACTAGCAGAACTGTATACTTGAGAGGCGTAGTCTAGTACAGATCTGATTAAAGCCCTGTATATATGCAGTAGAGTCTTCCTGTCGCATCCCCATCGTGTACTAGCAAGTGTTTTCAAGGCAGAAGGACTAGCAGAACTGTATACTTGAGAGGCGTAGTCTAGTACAGATCTGATTAAAGCCCTGTATATATGCAGTAGAGTCTTCCTGTCGCATCCCCATCGTGTACTAGCAAGTGTTTTCAAGGCAGAAGGACTAGCAGAACTGTATACTTGAGAGGCGTAGTCTAGTACAGATCTGATTAAAGCCCTGTATATATGCAGTAGAGTCTTCCTGTCGCATCCCCATCGTGTACTAGCAAGTGTTTTCAAGGCAGAAGGACTAGCGGAACTGTATACTTGAGAGGCGTAGTCTAGTACAGATCTGATTAAAGCCCTGTATATATGCAGTAGAGTCTTCCTGTCGCATCCCCATCGTGTACTAGCAAGTGTTTTCAAGGCAGAAGGACTAGCAGAACTGTATACTTGAGAGGCGTAGTCTAGTACAGATCTGATTAAAGCCCTGTATATATGCAGTAGAGTCTTCCTGTCGCATCCCCATCGTGTACTAACAAGTGTTTTCAAGGCAGAAGGACTAGCCGAACTGTATACTTGAGAGGCGTAGTCTAGTACAGATCTGATTAAAGCCCTGTATATATGCAGTAGAGTCTTCCTGTCGCATCCCCATCGTGTACTAGCAAGTGTTTTCAAGGCAGAAGGACTAGCAGAACTGTATACTTGAGAGGCGTAGTCTAGTACAGATCTGATTAAAGCCCTGTATATATGCAGTAGAGTCTTCCTGTCGCATCCCCATCGTGTACTAGCAAGTGTTTTCAAGGCAGAAGGACTAGCGGAACTGTATACTTGAGAGGCGTAGTCTAGTACAGATCTGATTAAAGCCCTGTATATATGCAGTAGAGTCTTCCTGTCGCATCCCCATCGTGTACTAGCAAGTGTTTTCAAGGCAGAAGGACTAGCGGAACTGTATACTTGAGAGGCGTAGTCTAGTACAGATCTGATTAAAGCCCTGTATATATGCAGTAGAGTCTTCCTGTCGCATCCCCATCGTGTACTAGCAAGTGTTTTCAAGGCAGAAGGACTAGCGGAACTGTATACTTGAGAGGCGTAGTCTAGTACAGATCTTATTAAAGCCCTGTATATATGCAGTAGAGTCTTCCTGTCGCATCCCCATCGTGTACTAGCAAGTGTTTTCAAGGCAGAAGGACTAGCGGAACTGTATACTTGAGAGGCGTAGTCTAGTACAGATCTGATTAAAGCCCTGTATATATGCAGTAGAGTCTTCCTGTCGCATCCCCATCGTGTACTAGCAAGTGTTTTCAAGGCAGAAGGACTAGCGGAACTGTATACTTGAGAGGCGTAGTCTAGTACAGATCTGATTAAAGCCCTGTATATATGCAGTAGAGTCTTCCTGTCGCATCCCCATCGTGTACTAGCAAGTGTTTTCAAGGCAGAAGGACTAGCAGAACTGTATACTTGAGAGGCGTAGTCTAGTACAGATCTGTTTAAAGCCCTGTATATATGCAGTAGAGTCTTCCTGTCGCATCCCCATCGTGTACTAGCAAGTGTTTTCAAGGCAGAAGGACTAGCAGAACTGTATACTTGAGAGGCGTAGTCTAGTACAGATCTGATTAAAGCCCTGTATATATGCAGTAGAGTCTTCCTGTCGCATCCCCATCGTGTACTAGCAAGTGTTTTCAAGGCAGAAGGACTAGCCGAACTGTATACTTGAGAGGCGTAGTCTAGTACAGATCTGATTAAAGCCCTGTATATATGCAGTAGAGTCTTCCTGTCGCATCCCCATCGTGTACTAGCAAGTGTTTTCAAGGCAGAAGGACTAGCAGAACTGTATACTTGAGAGGCGTAGTCTAGTACAGATCTGATTAAAGCCCTGTATATATGCAGTAGAGTCTTCCAGTCGCATCCCCATCGTGTACTAGCAAGTGTTTTCAAGGCAGAAGGACTAGCAGAACTGTATACTTGAGAGGCGTAGTCTAGTACAGATCTGATTAAAGCCCTGTATATATGCAGTAGAGTCTTCCTGTCGCATCCCCATCGTGTACTAGCAAGTGTTTTCAAGGCAGAAGGACTAGCAGAACTGTATACTTGAGAGGCGTAGTCTAGTACAGATCTGATTAAAGCCCTGTATATATGCAGTAGAGTCTTCCTGTCGCATCCCCATCGTGTACTAGCAAGTGTTTTCAAGGCAGAAGGACTAGCAGAACTGTATACTTGAGAGGCGTAGTCTAGTACAGATCTGATTAAAGCCCTGTATATATGCAGTAGAGTCTTCCTGTCGCATCCCCATCGTGTACTAGCAAGTGTTTTCAAGGCAGAAGGACTAGCAGAACTGTATACTTGAGAGGCGTAGTCTAGTACAGATCTGATTAAAGCCCTGTATATATGCAGTAGAGTCTTCCTGTCGCATCCCCATCGTGTACTAGCAAGTGTTTTCAAGGCAGAAGGACTAGCGGAACTGTATACTTGAGAGGCGTAGTCTAGTACAGATCTGATTAAAGCCCTGTATATATGCAGTAGAGTCTTCCTGTCGCATCCCCATCGTGTACTAGCAAGTGTTTTCAAGGCAGAAGGACTAGCGGAACTGTATACTTGAGAGGCGTAGTCTAGTACAGATCTGATTAAAGCCCTCTATATATGCAGTAGAGTCTTCCTGTCGCATCCCCATCGTGTACTAGCAAGTGTTTTCAAGGCAGAAGGACTAGCAGAACTGTATACTTGAGAGGCGTAGTCTAGTACAGATCTGATTAAAGCCCTGTATATATGCAGTAGAGTCTTCCTGTCGCATCCCCATCGTGTACTAGCAAGTGTTTTCAAGGCAGAAGGACTAGCAGAACTGTATACTTGAGAGGCGTAGTCTAGTACAGATCTGATTAAAGCCCTGTATATATGCAGTAAAGTCTTCCTGTCGCATCCCCATCGTGTACTAGCAAGTGTTTTCAAGGCAGAAGGACTAGCGGAACTGTATACTTGAGAGGCGTAGTCTAGTACAGATCTGATTAAAGCCCTGTATATATGCAGTAGAGTCTTCCTGTCGCATCCCCATCGTGTACTAGCAAGTGTTTTCAAGGCAGAAGGACTAGCGGAACTGTATACTTGAGAGGCGTAGTCTAGTACAGATCTGATTAAAGCCCTGTATATAGGCAGTAGAGTCTTCCTGTCGCATCCCCATCGTGTACTAGCAAGTGTTTTCAAGGCAGAAGGACTAGCAGAACTGTATACTTGAGAGGCGTAGTCTAGTACAGATCTGATTAAAGCCCTGTATATATGCAGTAGAGTCTTCCTGTCGCATCCCCATCGTGTACTAGCAATTGTTTTTAAGGCAGAAGGACTAGCGGAACTGTATACTTGAGAGGCGTAGTCTAGTACAGATCTGATTAAAGCCCTGTATATATGCAGTAGAGTCTTCCTGTCGCATCCCCATCGTGTACTAGCAAGTGTTTTCAAGGCAGAAGGACTAGCGGAACTGTATACTTGAGAGGCGTAGTCTAGTACAGATCTGATTAAAGCCCTGTATATATGCAGTAGAGTCTTCCTGTCGCATCCCCATCGTGTACTAGCAAGTGTTTTCAAGGCAGAAGGACTAGCAGAACTGTATACTTGAGAGGCGTAGTCTAGTACAGATCTGATTAAAGCCCTGTATATATGCAGTAGAGTCTTCCTGTCGCATCCCCATCGTGTACTAGCAAGTGTTTTCAAGGCAGAAGGACTAGCGGAACTGTATACTTGAGAGGCGTAGTCTAGTACAGATCTGATTAAAGCCCTGTATATATGCAGTAGAGTCTTCCTGTCGCATCCCCATCGTGTACTAGCAAGTGTTTTCAAGGCAGAAGGACTAGCAGAACTGTATACTTGAGAGGCGTAGTCTAGTACAGATCTGATTAAAGCCCTGTATATATGCAGTAGAGTCTTCCTGTCGCATCCCCATCGTGTACTAGCAAGTGTTTTCAAGGCAGAAGGACTAGCAGAACTGTATACTTGAGAGGCGTAGTCTAGTACAGATCTGATTAAAGCCCTGTATATATGCAGTAGAGTCTTCCTGTCGCATCCCCATCGTGTTCTAGCAAGTGTTTTCAAGGCAGAAGGACTAGCAGAACTGTATACTTGAGAGGCGTAGTCTAGTACAGATCTGATTAAAGCCCTGTATATATGCAGTAGAGTCTTCCTGTCGCATCCCCATCGTGTACTAGCAAGTGTTTTCAAGGCAGAAGGACTAGCAGAACTGTATACTTGAGAGGCGTAGTCTAGTACAGATCTGATTAAAGCCCTGTATATATGCAGTAGAGTCTTCCTGTCGCATCCCCATCGTGTACTAGCAAGCATTTTCAAGGCAGAAGGACTAGCAGAACTGTATACTTGAGAGGCGTAGTCTAGTACAGATCTGATTAAAGCCCTGTATATATGCAGTAGAGTCTTCCTGTCGCATCCCCATCGTGTACTAGCAAGCATTTTCAAGGCAGAAGGACTAGCAGAACTGTATACTTGAGAGGCGTAGTCTAGTACAGATCTGATTAAAGCCCTGTATATATGCAGTAGAGTCTTCCTGTCGCATCCCCATCGTGTACTAGCAAGTATTTTCAAGGCAGAAGGACTAGCAGAACTGTATACTTGAGAGGCGTAGTCTAGTACAGATCTGATTAAAGCCCTGTATATATGCAGTAGAGTCTTCCTGTCGCATCCCCATCGTGTACTAGCAAGTGTTTTCAAGGCAGAAGGACTAGCGGAACTGTATACTTGAGAGGCGTAGTCTAGTACAGATCTGATTAAAGCCCTGTATATATGCAGTAGAGTCTTCCTGTCGCATCCCCATCGTGTACTAGCAAGTGTTTTCAAGGCAGAAGGACAAGCGGAACTGTATACTTGAGAGGCGTAGTCTAGTACAGATCTGATTAAAGCCCTGTATATATGCAGTAGAGTCTTCCTGTCGCATCCCCATCGTGTACTAGCAAGTGTTTTCAAGGCAGAAGGACTAGCAGAACTGTATACTTGAGAGGCGTAGTCTAGTACAGATCTGATTAAAGCCCTGTATATATGCAGTAGAGTCTTCCTGTCGCATCCCCATCGTGTACTAGCAAGTGTTTTCAAGGCAGAAGGACTAGCAGAACTGTATACTTGAGAGGCGTAGTCTAGTACAGATCTGATTAAAGCCCTGTATATATGCAGTAGAGTCTTCCTGTCGCATCCCCATCGTGTACTAGCAAGCATTTTCAAGGCAGAAGGACTAGCAGAACTGTATACTTGAGAGGCGTAGTCTAGTACAGATCTGATTAAAGCCCTGTATATATGCAGTAGAGTCTTCCTGTCGCATCCCCATCGTGTACTAGCAAGCATTTTCAAGGCAGAAGGACTAGCAGAACTGTATACTTGAGAGGCGTAGTCTAGTACAGATCTGATTAAAGCCCTGTATATATGCAGTAGAGTCTTCCTGTCGCATCCCCATCGTGTACTAGCAAGTATTTTCAAGGCAGAAGGACTAGCAGAACTGTATACTTGAGAGGCGTAGTCTAGTACAGATCTGATTAAAGCCCTGTATATATGCAGTAGAGTCTTCCTGTCGCATCCCCATCGTGTACTAGCAAGTGTTTTCAAGGCAGAAGGACTAGCGGAACTGTATACTTGAGAGGCGTAGTCTAGTACAGATCTGATTAAAGCCCTGTATATATGCAGTAGAGTCTTCCTGTCGCATCCCCATCGTGTACTAGCAAGTGTTTTCAAGGCAGAAGGACAAGCGGAACTGTATACTTGAGAGGCGTAGTCTAGTACAGATCTGATTAAAGCCCTGTATATATGCAGTAGAGTCTTCCTGTCGCATCCCCATCGTGTACTAGCAAGTGTTTTCAAGGCAGAAGGACTAGCAGAACTGTATACTTGAGAGGCGTAGTCTAGTACAGATCTGATTAAAGCCCTGTATATATGCAGTAGAGTCTTCCTGTCGCATCCCCATCGTGTACTAGCAAGTGTTTTCAAGGCAGAAGGACTAGCGGAACTGTATACTTGAGAGGCGTAGTCTAGTACAGATCTGATTAAAGCCCTGTATATATGCAGTAGAGTCTTCCTGTCGCATCCCCATCGTGTACTAGCAAGTGTTTTCAAGGCAGAAGGACTAGCGGAACTGTATACTTGAGAGGCGTAGTCTAGTACAGATCTGATTAAAGCCCTGTATATAGGCAGTAGAGTCTTCCTGTCGCATCCCCATCGTGTACTAGCAAGTGTTTTCAAGGCAGAAGGACTAGCAGAACTGTATACTTGAGAGGCGTAGTCTAGTACAGATCTGATTAAAGCCCTGTATATATGCAGTAGAGTCTTCCTGTCGCATCCCCATCGTGTACTAGCAATTGTTTTTAAGGCAGAAGGACTAGCGGAACTGTATACTTGAGAGGCGTAGTCTAGTACAGATCTGATTAAAGCCCTGTATATATGCAGTAGAGTCTTCCTGTCGCATCCCCATCGTGTACTAGCAAGTGTTTTCAAGGCAGAAGGACTAGCGGAACTGTATACTTGAGAGGCGTAGTCTAGTACAGATCTGATTAAAGCCCTGTATATATGCAGTAGAGTCTTCCTGTCGCATCCCCATCGTGTACTAGCAAGTGTTTTCAAGGCAGAAGGACTAGCAGAACTGTATACTTGAGAGGCGTAGTCTAGTACAGATCTGATTAAAGCCCTGTATATATGCAGTAGAGTCTTCCTGTCGCATCCCCATCGTGTACTAGCAAGTGTTTTCAAGGCAGAAGGACTAGCAGAACTGTATACTTGAGAGGCGTAGTCTAGTACAGATCTGATTAAAGCCCTGTATATATGCAGTAGAGTCTTCCTGTCGCATCCCCATCGTGTACTAGCAAGTGTTTTCAAGGCAGAAGGACTAGCAGAACTGTATACTTGAGAGGCGTAGTCTAGTACAGATCTGATTAAAGCCCTGTATATATGCAGTAGAGTCTTCCTGTCGCATCCCCATCGTGTACTAGCAAGTGTTTTCAAGGCAGAAGGACTAGCAGAACTGTATACTTGAGAGGCGTAGTCTAGTACAGATCTGATTAAAGCCCTGTATATATGCAGTAGAGTCTTCCTGTCGCATCCCCATCGTGTTCTAGCAAGTGTTTTCAAGGCAGAAGGACTAGCAGAACTGTATACTTGAGAGGCGTAGTCTAGTACAGATCTGATTAAAGCCCTGTATATATGCAGTAGAGTCTTCCTGTCGCATCCCCATCGTGTACTAGCAAGTGTTTTCAAGGCAGAAGGACTAGCAGAACTGTATACTTGAGAGGCGTAGTCTAGTACAGATCTGATTAAAGCCCTGTATATATGCAGTAGAGTCTTCCTGTCGCATCCCCATCGTGTACTAGCAAGCATTTTCAAGGCAGAAGGACTAGCAGAACTGTATACTTGAGAGGCGTAGTCTAGTACAGATCTGATTAAAGCCCTGTATATATGCAGTAGAGTCTTCCTGTCGCATCCCCATCGTGTACTAGCAAGCATTTTCAAGGCAGAAGGACTAGCAGAACTGTATACTTGAGAGGCGTAGTCTAGTACAGATCTGATTAAAGCCCTGTATATATGCAGTAGAGTCTTCCTGTCGCATCCCCATCGTGTACTAGCAAGTATTTTCAAGGCAGAAGGACTAGCAGAACTGTATACTTGAGAGGCGTAGTCTAGTACAGATCTGATTAAAGCCCTGTATATATGCAGTAGAGTCTTCCTGTCGCATCCCCATCGTGTACTAGCAAGTGTTTTCAAGGCAGAAGGACTAGCGGAACTGTATACTTGAGAGGCGTAGTCTAGTACAGATCTGATTAAAGCCCTGTATATATGCAGTAGAGTCTTCCTGTCGCATCCCCATCGTGTACTAGCAAGTGTTTTCAAGGCAGAAGGACTAGCAGAACTGTATACTTGAGAGGCGTAGTCTAGTACAGATCTGATTAAAGCCCTGTATATATGCAGTAGAGTCTTCCTGTCGCATCCCCATCGTGTACTAGCAAGTGTTTTCAAGGCAGAAGGACTAGCAGAACTGTATACTTGAGAGGCGTAGTCTAGTACAGATCTGATTAAAGCCCTGTATATATGCAGTAGAGTCTTCCTGTCGCATCCCCATCGTGTACTACCAAGTGTTTTCAAGGCAGAAGGACTAGCGGAACTGTATACTTGAGAGGCGTAGTCTAGTACAGATCTGATTAAAGCCCTGTATATATGCAGTAGAGTCTTCCTGTCGCATCCCCATCGTGTACTAGCAAGTGTTTTCAAGGCAGAAGGACTAGCAGAACTGTATACTTGAGAGGCGTAGTCTAGTACAGATCTGATTAAAGCCCTGTATATATGCAGTAGAGTCTTCCTGTCGCATCCCCATCGTGTACTAGCAAGCGTTTTCAAGGCAGAAGGACTAGCAGAACTGTATACTTGAGAGGCGTAGTCTAGTACAGATCTGATTAAAGCCCTGTATATATGCAGTAGAGTCTTCCTGTCGCATCCCCATCGTGTACTACCAAGTGTTTTCAAGGCAGAAGGACTAGCGGAACTGTATACTTGAGAGGCGTAGTCTAGTACAGATCTGATTAAAGCCCTGTATATATGCAGTATAGTCTTCCTGTCGCATCCCCATCGTGTACTAGCAAGTGTTTTCAAGGCAGAAGGACTAGCAGAACTGTATACTTGAGAGGCGTAGTCTAGTACAGATCTGATTAAAGCCCTGTATATATGCAGTAGAGTCTTCCTGTCACATCCCCATCGTGTACTACCAAGTGTTTTTAAGAAATTAATCCTATTTAGGCATTTCTTTCGAATACCTTTTATGTGGCAGATCCAATTTAACTTTTTGTCCATTTGGAGGCCTAGAAATTTAAAATCGTCAACATATGATAAACCTTTGTGGAACATTGTAAAACTAGGGTTAATTTTACAATATCTTTTCTTACAGAAGTGTACACACTTTGTCTTTTCATCTGAAAATGTGAATCCCGAAGTATCGCTCCATTTCTCCAAGTCCTTAATTGTACCTTGCAGTTTCATTTGTATAAATTCTAGAGATTCACTGCTCATATAGATGGCGAAGTCGTCTGCATACAAGGAGCACAGGACGCCAGGTCTCAGAGTTGAGGTGATGTCGTTTATTGCAACTTGGAATAGTGTAGTGCTTAAAACAGATCCTTGGGGAGTCCCATTTTCTAAAGAATATACATTTGAGTAATTTCCTGATACTACAACTTGACAAGTTCGATTTTCAAGAAAATTTTTTATGAATTGAACTAGTCTTCCCTTTAGACCCCAGTTCACTAGCTGCATTATCACTTTATGTTTCCACATTTTGTCGTATGCTTTGTGAATATCAAAGAATATAGCTACTAAATGTGAATTTCTCGAAAAGGTGGTTTGGATATTGTGTTCAAGCATGACCATCTGGTCAATAGTAGAGTGGAGTTTTCGGAAACCACATTGAAAGGAGCTGATAAGGTTAAATTTGTTGAGGCAAAATACTAATCTGTGGTTTACTATTTTTTCTAAAACTTTTGATAAGCAAGATATAAGTGATATCGGTCTGAGATTGTTAAGATCGAGCTGTCCTTTCTTTTTGACGATTGGAACTATAGACGCCTTTTTCCAAGATTCTGGGAATGTATTTTGTAGCCAAACTTGATTATAAATAGATAATAGGAAACGTTCTCCAATAGGTGGTAAATTTTTTAAAAATATATACGGTATTAGATCAGGACCAGGTGAAGATTTGTTTTTACAAGAAGATAAGGCTCGTCTCATCTCCATCAGTGTTAGTGGACAGTTGAAATCTTCTGAATTGTCTGATTCTATTGGAATATCACGGGCTTCTACTTCGTTTTTATGCAATAAGAAATTTTGATGATAGTTTTCACTAAGAGAAATTTTCGAAAGGTTCTCGGCGATCTTGTTAGCTATTATTGATTTGTCCGTGATGTAATTCCCTTCCACAAGAATTCCTGGCAGAGGATCTTTGTTTCTAATGCCCTGTATCTTCTTCAGTTTACTCCACATTTCCTTCATCGAGCTACTAGAATTGATTGATGAGACATAATCTCTCCATGAGGTTCTCTTACTGTCTTTTATCACCTTATTAGCTACCAATCTAAATTTTTTAAAGGCTAAAAAATCTTCAAGGTTCTTTGTTTTCCTATATTTATTTAGAGCTCTCTTTTTTTCCTTAATAGCAATTTTACACGATTCGTTCCACCAAGGTACTCGGCATTTGTAGAAAGTATTTCAATTGAATCCCGCGATTCTAAGTACTCACAAAAAAATAATGACTTACAAAAACATAAATTCCACTTTTCTCAGAAACGATTACAGATATCGCCTTCAAAATGGTTTCATTCGTTTTCTTATGTTGAGAAACCTATAAAACAAGTACCTGCAAGCATATGAACTCAAAAACGAAAGCGTTACGATTTTTTTGCGCGAATATCGCCCCAAACGCCATCTTCCAGTGGGCGGAATCTGCTGGTTAACGAACTTGACCTTTCAAATTAGGCGAAAGATTTTTGTACCAAATTTCATCAAAATCGGACCATTACTCTCTGAGCTATTCCGCGAACAGACAAATATATATATATATATATATAAAGTCCGACTCGCAGGAACTGCGTCATCTTAGCGCGGTTCCAGGTTTTTTTTTTTTTTTTTTTTTTTTTTTTTTTTTTTTTTTTTTTTTTTTTTTTTTTTTTTTTTTTTTATATTTTTTTTTTTTTTTTTTTTTTTTTTTTTTACGGCACATCTACATCTAGGTCATTAGCGCCGACATCCAGGGTGTAGCGAGGAATTTCACCAGCGAGCCGTGGGATGATAAAATTCCTGCCGGAGGTTGGGAATCGAACCCACCATCTCCCGCTTATGAATCCAAGGCGCTAGCCATTAGACCACGGGAGACCCCGGTTCCTGTTCATATCCCTATTCTCATTTGAAAAGCATAGAATAGAAACAGATAATATTTTCCTCGGCCTTTGTTCAAAGGGTTTTATGGCTATACCTGGGCTCAGCAAGACCCTAGAATCCTCTTCTACCGATACTTCATTTCATACGTTTCAATGAATTGGAAAATATCAAATATTTTCACACATTCCTGTGTTCTTTTACTATAGTAATAAATCTACAGATAAAATCAATTAAAAAATAAAATAAAAAAACCAACAGCATAAAGGCAATTGAAAATATTCAAAAGACGTCAACGAATCTTTTTCTCTTGGCAAGCTATATTTCTAACAATGAATTGTTTTTCTTATTTAGCCTAATCTGTTTTATTCTAAAATACATTATCCAACTATAAGCAATTAAAAAATAACAAGGAATAATAACAGACAAAAAGAACAGTTCGAATAATCAAAATCAATTACTTTAATGTTTTAAGCACTTATTTCTCCAATTGACATCGCCTAATCAAAACTTTTATCAGAACCTTTTTTGTAGAGAATTTAGTAAGCTTTCTAATGGTATTCATTCGTTGGCCAAGATTCTCAACCTTTTTCGAGATATTAAGGAAAATATACAAAGTTACCAAAACTTTTTAAGTCTGTTAATAAAATATTTTATTCTAACCCTTCCTTAACTCCAAACGTAACCAAAATTTCAACATATTAGTTTTGATGAAAGTAGAACATGCAAAAAATGTTTCAACTGAATCCCATGATTCTAAGTACCCAAACCAAAAACGGTATTCAAAAACTATTTTTCCAATTTTCTCGAAAACGGTTAAAGCTATCGCCTTAAAAAGGGTTTCATTCGTTTTCCTAGCCCAGGAATCATATAAAACGAGTACTTAGAAGCTTATGAACTCAAAAACGTAAGCGTTACGATTTTTTTTGCGCGAATTTCGCCCCAAACGCCATCTTCCAGTAGGCCGATTTTGCTGGTTAACGAACTTGACCTTTCAAATTGGACGAAGGATTTTTGTACCAAATTTCATCAAAATCGGACCATTCGTCTTCTAGCTAGAGAGCGAACAGACAAATATATATATATAAATATATACATATATATATATATATATATATATATATATATATATATATATATATATATATATACAAATTTGAACCACCGTTATTTTCGGTCTCTAGGGGTTCTGAAACGCGAAATTTTCTAGTCGGCACTTCCGGATTGTTTCATTGTATCAACCCTATAAGCGGGGTTCCTCCCTATGGGAGAGGGAGGAACCGCGCTAATATATATATATACATATACAAATTTGAACCACCGTCATTTTCGGTCTCTAGGGGTTCTGAAACGCAAAATTTTCTAGTCGGCACTTCCGGATTGTTTCATGAGATCAACCTTATAAGCGGGGTTCCTCCCTATGAAGGGAGGGAAGAACCGCGGTAAAACCTTTTTTAGCGAACTTTGACCTCGAAAAATTCTTTGCACTCATGGAATCGATAAGGGCTTTTCCCAATTCCCTTATAATATTGTCCCTATCTTTCATGCAAATTTTTAGGTTGCTAGGAATTTATGCAAAGGTACTCGTATTTTTCTAACTCATCTATTTCTAACAACAGAAAATTGGTTCTCATTTTAACTATCCTGTTTTAAACACAAATACATTTACCTAATATAAGAATTACAAAAATAATAAAAGTCCGAGTCGCAGGAACTGCAGCATCTTAGCGCGGTTCCGTTCATGTCCCTAGTGCCATTTGATAAGCTTAGGAAAGAAATAAACTTTTATTTTTTTTTATATATATCTCGTGAAAATTGTCAAAATCCTCTCGAACATCTCGAATAAAAGTGATATTAAGGAGTCAGGGACACCGACAGTAGCTAACTTTTACTCAGAAGCGGAAATTACAGAATCTGGCTCTCATTCTAAAGCAAAGCTCTATAAGTCAATACAAAATATGCCTAATAAAGCCTTTCTAGAGGATACAGAAGCATGGACCTATATGGGGGGGGCTGCAGCCCCTCCCGAAATTTTGAATTGATGATAAAAACTTCTCGTAAAACCCTTAAAAATAAATTAAATAAGATCACTTAGTTCATAAAACATATTTTATTTTACGTGTAATAGCGTTTTAGTTGCCTAAAACTATTCCAAGCTCTAAATATTTAGTATTCCACACCCTGGAAATGGTCTCAGCCCCCCCCCGAAATTGTTTTTATATACGCCCATGTACAGAAGGATCAAGAAGAAGTACACAAGATTGAGTAGAATACCCTGCCTAATATAGCCTATATAGAATAATATGCCGAATAAAACCTATCTAGTAAATACACAAGGACAAATAAAAGTCTTGACGAATAACAAGCCAAGAAAAAAAACTTTATTTAACAAAATAAAACAAAGTTTAGTTGCCCAACTACAATAGAATAATATACCTAATTAAGTCTATGGAGTAGACACAAATGGACCAAAAACAAGTCTTGTGGAATATTGATTTTTTTCTAATTAAATACTTTTTATCAATATTTAGTATATAACCTTTGTTGAAAACTATTGATTGCTAATTGATGAATCGGTTTACAACTAAGTAGTCTTTATGAATATTTAGTATATAACCTATGTTTGGATCTGTGTTTTTGGGGTGCTCTCCGCCTAGGCTTTGTATTTGTGTCGGCAGATACCTGGGGTATATTTACAGCTCTTGAAGATTAACTCTTAGCAGGTAAATTTCCTGCGGACCTTCTGCTTCTACGGGCATTGAACCGCTATATTCGCTCATAGTATCTAACCGTTGTTAAGTTTATTTTTTGGATTTAGGACTTAATATACATATGCAGACTAAATCATAGCAAGAAGTAATCCTCCGTCGTCGGTTCTTAACTATGTAGACTCGCTAATGTTATCCAATCTTAGATACATCGTATTTAAAATCCACAGCAAAAACACGACATTTCATCAGAATCCCCTGCTGAATAAAACTTATATAGAATAATATGCAAAATAAAACCTATCTAGTGGATAAAAATAGAGGAAAAAAGCCGTTCGTGGTGGTAGAAAATCTTAAAAGTATTTCGCTCAGAAATCACCAAAATATTATCACTAATTTTACGTATCCTGTTTTATAGCCAAATAGATTTATATTCTATAATCAATAAGAAAAACCTACTAGCAATAAAAAACTATGGGTAACAGATGAAAATAGGGAATACCAAGAATAATTCTAAAGAACGAAATCAACACCAGTACTGTAATCTAGATATTCATACGGCATCTTCGAATTCTAACAAACAAAATATTGATTCTAATTATACGTATCCTGTTTTATTGACAAATACATTTGACTACTATAAGCAATTAAAAACACTAGGGAATATGCCAAAGAACTCGGAGTAGGAGCCTCGACAGTTTCAAGACATTTGAAGGAAATCGACAAATCCAAAACTGACATTTCATACGGTACAGCCTGATATATTTCTAACAATGAATTGTTTTTCTTATTTTAATTAATCTGTTTTATTGTCAAATACATTATCCAACTTTAAGCAATTAAAAAATGACAAGGAATAAAAACAAACAAAAAGAACCGTTCGAATAAACGAAATCAATTACTTCAAAGTTTAAGCACTTATTTCTCCGATTGACATAGCCTAATCAAAAATTGTTTCACAATCTTTTTTGTAAGCTTTCTAATGGTAAACTTCCGCTTCCCAAGGTTCTCAACCGTTTTAGAGATATTAAGGAAAATTTACAAAGTTACCAAAACTTTTAACTGTTAATAAAATATTTTATTCTAACCCTTCCTTAACTCCAAACGTAACCAAAATTTCAACATATTAGTTTTGATGAAAGTTGAACATGCAGAAAACAATATATATATACACACACACAAATTTGAACCAACGTTATTTTTGGTCTCTAGGGGAAATATTAGGGGGTCTGAAACGCAAAATTTTCTAGTCGGCATTTCCGGATTGTTTCATGAGATCAACCTTATAAGCGGGGTTCCTCCCTATGAAGGGAGGGAGGAACCCCGCTAAAAGGACAAACAGTACCAAACTGATATGTTGAGCTGCACCTCTCTGTGCAGGCTCTCTCCCTGCTTCCCTTCGGTCAGCTCTCAGCAGTGAAGCTGAACTCATTCTAGGTGAGTCCTCTTCTCAACTTTAGCTATTTCATTTTAATCACTTATCACTGTTGTTTTTGAAGTTTTTGTGTGTTTATGTGTTGACGAATCAAAATTATTGTGATTATTTATTTATTATTTTATGTGTAGTTTTAGGAGCGTTTTAATATTAAGATGATTGCTACTATGCAACAAAACATAGTTTATTGTATTCATTTTGTCAGAGCTCTGAGGATGGTAGCAGGAGCTACCGAAAGCACTGAAGCATGAAAAATAAACTTTTGTGAAGGAACAGGACGTTTTTTCATTTACCTAAGATCTTCCTTCTCCGCTAGCAACCTCAAAGTACTTTGTGACATATATTTGACTTGGACGATGTAGTAATAGTATACAACATTAAGCGGGAAATAAAGGAAAATATTCACATTATAAAAAAGAGAAACTCGGAAAATAAGCAAACAGAAAGTAAATTTTTAAATAAAATATTTTACAATAACATCAGAAGATAGTAAATAAGAAATAATAGTACAAACCTTTTTTAGAGCTTCAGCTGATTACTAAGCCTCTCGACACAGGTGACTAGCTAGCCTCAGTCTTAATATGGGTGGCGAGCTATCCACACATGGGGTATGTACAATGGCAGCTGATTACTAAGCCTCTCGACACAGGTGACTAGCTAGCCTCAATCTTAGTATGGGTGGCGAGCTATCCACACACGGGCTATGTACAATGGCAGCTGATTACTAAGCCTCTCGACACAGGTGACTAGCTAGCCTCAGACTTAATATGGGTGGCGAGCTATCCACACACGGGCTATGTACAATGGCAGCTGATTACTAAGGCTCTCGACACAGGTGACTAGCTAGCCTCAGTCTTAATACGGGTGGCGAGCTATCCACACACGGGCTATGTACAATGGCAGCTGATTACTAAGCCTCTCGACACAGGTGACTAGCTAGCCTCAGTCTTAGTATGGGTGGTGAGCTATCCACACACGGGCTATGTACAATGGCAGCTGATTACTAAGCATCTCGACACAGGTGACTAGCTAGCCTCAGTCTTAATATGGGTGGCGAGCTATCCACACATGGGGTATGTACAATGGCAGCTGATTACTAAGCCTCTCGACACAGGTGACTAGCTAGCCTCAGTCTTAATATGGGTGGCGAGCTATCCACACACGGGCTATGTACAATGGCAGCTGATTACTAAGCCTCTCGACACAGGTGACTAGCTAGCCTCAGTCTTAATATGCGTGGCGAGCTATCCACACACGGGCTATGTACAATGGCAGCTGATTACTAAGGCTCTCGACACAGGTGACTAGCTAGCCTCAGTCTTAATATGCGTGGCGAGCTATCCACACACGGGCTATGTACAATGGCAGCTGATTACTAAGGCTCGCGACACAGGTGACTAGCTAGCCTCAGTCTTAGTATGGTGGCGAGCTATCCACACACGGGCTATGTACAATGGCAGCTGTTTACTAAGCCTCTCGACACAGGTGACTAGCTAGCCTCAGTCTTAATATGCGTGGCGAGCTATCCACACATGGGGTATGTACAATGGCAGCTGATTACTAAGGCTCTCGACACAGGTGACTAGCTAGCCTCAGTCTTAATATGGGGGCGAGCTATCCACACACGGGCTATGTACAATGGCAGCTAATTACTAAGCCTCTCGACACAGGTGACTAGCTAGCCTCAGTCTTAATATGCGTGGCGAGCTATCCACACACGGGCTATGTACAATGGCAGCTGATTACTAAGCCTCTCGACACAGTGACTAGCTAGCCTCAGTCTTAATATGGGTGGCGAGCTATCGACACATGGGGTATGTACAATGGCAGCTGATTACTAAGGCTCTTGACACAGGTGACTAGCTAGCCTCAGTCTTAATATGGGTGGCGAGCTATCCACACACGGGCTATGTACAATAGCAGCTGATTACTAAGCCTCTCGACACAGGTGACTAGCTAGCCTCAGTCTTAATATGGGTGGCGAGCTATCCACACATGGGGTATGTACAATGGCAGCTGATTACTAAGCCTCTCGACACAGTGACTAGCTAGCCTCAGTCTTAGTATGGGTGGCGAGCTATCCACACATGGGGTATGTACAATGGCAGCTGATTACTAAGCCTCTCGACACAGGTGACTAGCTAGCCTCAGTCTTCATACGGGTGGCGAGCTATCCACACACGGGCTATGTACAATGGCAGCTGATTACTAAGGCTCTCGACACAGGTGACTAGCTAGCCTCAATCTTAATATGGGTGGCGAGCTATCCACACACGGGCTATGTACAATGGCAGCTGATTACTAAGCCTCTCGACACAGGTGACTAGCTAGCCTCAGTCTTAATATGGGTGGCGAGCTATCCACACACGGGCTATGTACAATGGCAGCTGATTACTAAGGCTCTCGACACAGGTGACTAGCTAGCCTCAGTCTTAGTATGGGTGGCGAGCTATCCACACACGGGCTATGTACAATGGCAGCTGATTACTAAGCCTCTCGACACAGTGACTAGCTAGCCTCAGTCTTAATATGCGTGGCGAGCTATCCACACATGGGGTATGTACAATGGCAGCTGATTACTAAGCCTCTCGACACAGGTGATTAGCTAGCCTCAGTCTTAATATGCGTGGCGAGCTATCCACACACGGGCTATGTACAATGGCAGCTGATTACTAAGCCTCTCGACACAGGTGACTAGCTAGCCTCAGTCTTAATATGCGTGGCGAGCTATCCACACACGGGCTATGTACAATGGCAGCTGATTACTAAGCCTCTCGACACTGGTGACTAGCTAGCCTCAGTCTTAGTATGGGTGGCGAGCTATCCACACACGGGCTATGTACAATGGCAGCTGATTACTAAGCCACTCGACACAGGTGACTAGCTAGCCTCAGTCTTAGTATGGGTGGCGAGCTATCCACACATGGGCTTATGTACAATGGCAGCTGTTTACTAAGCCTCTCGACACAGTTGACTAGCTAGCCTCAGTCTTAATATGCGTGGCGAGCTATCCACACATGGGGTATGTACAATGGCAGCTGATTACTAAGCCTCTCGACACAGGTGACTAGCTAGCCTCAGTCTTAATATGGGGGCGAGCTATCCACACACGGGCTATGTACAATGGCAGCTAATTACTAAGCCTCTCGACACAGGTGACTAGCTAGCCTCAGTCTTAATATGCGTGGCGAGCTATCCACACATGGGGTATGTACAATGGCAGCTGATTACTAAGCCTCTCGACACAGGTGACTAGCTAGCCTCAGTCTTAATATGCGTGGCGAGCTATCCACACACGGGCTATGTACAATGGCAGCTGATTACTAAGCCTCTCGACACAGGTGACTAGCTAGCCTCAGTCTTAGTATGGGTGGCGAGCTATCCACACATGGGGTATGTACAATGGCAGCTGATTACTAAGCCTCTCGACACAGGTGACTAGCTAGCCTCAGTCTTAATATGCGTGGCGAGCTATCCACACACGGGCTATGTACAATGGCAGCTGATTACTAAGCCTCTCGACACATGTGACTAGCTAGCCTCAGTCTTAATATGGGGGTGAGCTATCCACACATGAGGTATGTACAATGGCAGCTGATTACTAAGGCTCTCGACACAGGTGACTAGCTAGCCTCAGTCTTAATATGGGGGCGAGCTATCCACACACGGGCTATGTACAATGGCAGCTAATTACTAAGCCTTTAGACACAGGTGACTAGCTAGCCTCAGTCTTAATATGCGTGGCGAGCTATCCACACATGGGGTATGTACAATGGCAGCTGATTACTAAGCCTCTCGACACTGGTGACTAGCTAGCCTCAGTCTTAGTATGGGTGGCGAGCTATCCACACACGGGCTATGTACAATGGCAGCTGATTACTAAGCCTCTCGACACAGGTGACTAGCTAGCCTCAGTCTTAGTATGGGTGGCGAGCTATCCACACATGGGCTTATGTACAATGGCAGCTGTTTACTAAGCCTCTCGACACAGGTGACTAGCTAGCCTCAGTCTTATTATGGTGGCGAGCTATCCACACACGGGCTATGTACAATGGCAGCTGTTTACTAAGCCTCTCGACTCAGGTGACTAGCTAGCCTCAGTCTTAATATGCGTGGCGAGCTATCCACACATGGGGTATGTACAATGGTACATTTTTATTTTATTATATTTTAACAATAGATTTAAGGTTAGGTTTTGGGATAGGAATTGTTATGCTACTCTGTTTATAATACATTACTAAATCTCTTTTGGAATTAACGTTTTTAAAAAGTTTTATTTGAGCAAGTTACATTAGATCATACATGAAATAGGCTAGAGACGGGCGCGGACGGACTGGAGGCTAAGGAGTGCGTCTGGTGGGGTGCGGAGGGACCCTTATATATGTTGGGATAGGATAGTGCTGAGTAAACAAGAGATAAACACTTGTAGTCCCATAACTATATATTAATTGATTACAAGTAATTTTATGGGATTTACTAAAATTAAACATGTTTTTTTTTAAAAAATTGTTTAAAATGTTTAGGATTTTATGGCCCCTGAAGAGGTGGCATGAAGGCCACGAAACATGTAGGGCAACCAATAATAAAGTAGTGCATAAGGAAAAGGAGTACTATTTTATTTGACCTGCGCCATATATATCCAAAAAAATGTAAATTCATTTTATTTTCAATAAAAATAAAATATTTTTTTGATATTAAATAGTCAACAATATACATCTTGTCATGTGTTTAATAATAATATTAATCTTCAACAATATAACCTGTTTTAATATTGTTTGTTTTAGGTGACCTGGGCTGACTTCGCTTTTGCTGCTTCTTTGGAGAACTTTGAAGTAATCTTTGGGAAGGATTCATTACATCCTTACCCTAATTTACGAGCTCTCAAGGAACGGGTTTTTGATCTGCCAAGAATAAAAGAATGGATTGCACTTCGACCAAAAACAGAATTTTAAATTTTGGTGCCCATGCACTTCTAACTAGAAATTATTTTGAGAAATAAAAATATTTTCAAAAAGAAGGAAGTGTTCAATATAAGAAGAAGAAAAATGTATAAAAATTCATCTTTGTCTGGTATAAAGCAAATAGGCTGAGCTGGTTGTTTTATTTATTACTAAAATATAACCCCAAAAATGTACTATCATTAAGTTAACAAACTCTAATAAACTGTTTGTAATCAGAATGATTTTATTGACTAAATATTCAAGCACATATCAATTAAAAAGCTTTACATGTGTGCTAATTGATTCACATTACTATATAAGTATGGATTGGATAACATAAAAATATTCTAATCGTAATTTAATTGAAAATTTAAAATAACCTGAATTTACTCTTTTCCCCATTTTCTTTCTTTATTTTTCTTTTTTATTATTTATTTTATTATTATTTTTTTTGTATTTTGTATACAGTTAATCACTGACTCTGCAGTCATATTTATTATTTATTTATTTATTCTTTATTTTCATATTTTTTAATTTATCCCCTTATTTTTTTTCTCATTTTATGTATGCATATAGTTGTATGCTTATTGTAGACATGAGTGCTAAATATTATATAAGCACAGAAAAACTTTAAGCAATATGTCTTTGATGAACACAAAAGTCTCTCAAATTAATTTATTTAAATATTTTGTTCTTATCTTTGTTTGGTTTTTTCTTGTATAGACAGAATTTTTTTGTCTTTATCATGAGCTAATCGCTAAAGTTGCGAAGCTCAAAATTAAATAAATAATTGCAATTTTTTTTTTAGCTACTATGTGTTAAATGATAAAAATTGCTGAGAAATATAATATATTGCTATTGATGAGACCAATTAATCAAACTCTGTATTAAGGTTTGTTTATAACCTTGACAAGAGGTTCAATCTCTCAAAGGAGAAGACGATGGTGTAAATTTTACAAGGATTAATAAATTTTAATGCTGCAGTAGAGTTAAAATGCAGCACTGTATTGTACTGTAGCTTCTTCATTTCAATGGAAAAGTTCAATACCACATGTGCGAATATTCTGAGCGAAATATTCCTGATGATTCAACCATTTGCAAATTCTTGGTTCAGAAAATTGGTGGTAAAAATTCACTCTGTTATAATCCCACTAACAGGTTTAGAACTTTTTAGCCTTAGCTTTTGCTGAGTATTGATGAATATTAAATACTACCTCCCTTGCGTGACCTCCCAAAGCCTTATCTAGTCTAAAATGATACATAATCAGTTTCACGTATCGTCTTGTACTTAAAGGAGAATTCGGAAATGGCACAACCGTTGTGAATATTTCCCTCGAACATCCACACAAGCGGAACAGTACTTTTCTATCAATCTGAACTGGCTATAGAAACTTGTTGGTTGTACTGGATTGCTAAAAGGTATCAGCTTAACTCCCAAAAGGCTGCTACAATCATTGGCAATAGGTTTTATTTATTGTTTTAGTATTATTTATATTTTTATTTTTATTTATTATTAGATACAGCACACTTACATTATTATTACATTGCTGTCTTAAATGCATCTAGTCAACTTAACAATTGGGCATCTCCTTCACCCTTGTTATCAAGGCTTGGAAACTTCACAGGCCTAGTTGCTCTGAGACCTTAATCAGTAATATGTACCAATCAACTTTAACAGTACCTCATGATAGAAAATAAATTAAACAAAACAAAAATTAAGGAAAGAAAAAAAATAATAAAATAAACATTACAACTCAGAATATTCTAAAAACTTTAATTGATTACTAATAAATAAAAAAATAATACCTTAAATAAATAAAAGAAAAACTAACAATATAAATGATAAATATAATAATAACTCTGAACCTATATACTTCAACCACTAGACCAGAGCTACTACTGGATAGAGGTATTACGTGGTCCAGTCAAACATATATACAAAGACACAAGCACATCCCAAACATACATACAAAGACACAAGCACATACCAAACATACATACAAAGACACAAGCACATCCCAAACATACATACAAAGACACAAGCACATCCCAAACATACATACAAAGACACAAGCACATCCCAAACATACATACAAAGACACAAGCACATCCCAAACATACATACAAAGACACAAGCACATCCCAAACATACATACAAAGACACAAGCACATCCCAAACATACATACAAAGACACAAGCACATCCCAAACATACATACAAAGACACAAGCACATCCCAAACATACATACAAAGACACAAGCACATCCCAAACATACATACAAAGACACAAGCACATCCCAAACATACATACAAAGACACAAGCACATCCCAAACATACATACAAAGACACAAGCACATACCAAACATACATACAAAGACACAAGCACATCCCAAACATACATACAAAGACACAAGCACATACCAAATAAAATAATCTGTCTAGTCAATAAATGTGACTATTTAAGTAAATAAATACGAAATGGCATAAATTAATCACTATCCTTCTTTTCTTTTTTTAACGGCACATTGACCAATCTGGTCCATTAGCGCCGACATCCAGGGTGCAGGGAGGTAACATTTTATTTTCTAAAAATATTAGTATTAAAAAAATCTAAAATTAATTATGTAATTTTTAATATTAAATTAATAATTTTTTAATGTAGTTATTCATACAGGAATTTGTCTGTTCTTGTGCTGTTCTACTCTACTTGTGCTGTTGAGTTCTGTCAAGTCAATCAAATCTACCAGCCTTAACTGAAACCTATCATCATTGTCCGAAAAGAAGCCCTGATGAAGCCGGCAGAACGTGTGAAACGTTAGTTCTTACCAAATCGGCACAGTCATATCCAGGAGACATTAGGAAATTACGGAAGTCTACAATAATTATTAAATAAATGATTGTTTTCGAGGTATTTTTTTCTCACTAAAACTTCTGAGGTAAATATCTTATAAATACAAGATTTATTTTTATTTAGCTCCCACGAACAATTTTATTGTCTCCTGTTCTTTAAAATTTTCTTCATTACATTTTCTTTACAAAAAGCTTATTAAAAGTTCCACATTATATTTAAAAAGTCCGACTCGCAGGAACTGCGTCATCTTAGCGCGGTTCCAGTTTTTTTTGTTTGTTTTTTTACGGCACATCTACATCTAGGTCATTAGCGCCGACATCCAGGGTGTAGCGAGGAATTTTACCAGCGAGCCGTGGTATGATAAAATTCCTGCCGGAGGTTGGGAATCGAACCCACCATCTCCCGCTTATGAATCCAAGGCGCTAGCCATTAGACCACGGGAGACCCCGGTTCCTGTTCATATCCCTATTCTCATTTGAAAAGCATAGAATAGAAACAGATAATATTTTCCTCGGCCTTTGTTCAAAGGGTTTTATGGCTATACCTGGGGTCAGGTCCGCAAGACCCTAGAATCCTCTTCTACCGATTCTTCATTTCATACGTTTCAATGAATTGGAAAATATCAAATATTTTCACACATTCCTGTGTTCTTTTACTATAGTAATAATTCTACAGATAAAATCAATTAAAAAATAAAATAAAAAAACCAACAGCATAAAGGCAATTGAAAATATTCAAAAGACGTCAACGAATCTTTTTCTCTTGGCAAGCTATATTTCTAACAATGAATTGTTTTTCTTATTTTGCCTAATCTGTTTTATTGTAAAATACATTATCCAACTATACGCAATTAAAAAATAACAAGGAATAAAAACAGACAAAAAGAACAGTTCGAATAAGCAAAATCAATTACTTTAATGTTTTAAGCACTTATTTCTCCGATTGACATCGCCTAATCAAAACTTTCATCAGAACCATTATTCTGAACATTATTCTGAACATTAATTTCCACCATCCAGGGATTTCTATAATTTCCTGGATCTTTTGGACCTTGTCTAATACATTTGTAACATATGAAAGGCACTTAGAATCATGAGATTCAGTTGAAACATTTTTTCCATGTTAGAATTTCATCAAAACTAACATGTTAAACTTTTGGTTACGTTTGGAGTTAAGGAAGGGTTAGAATAAAATATTTTATGAACAGACATGAAAAGTTTTGGGAACTTCGTATAATCTTATTAATATCTCGAACACGGTTGGGTAATCGTGATAAGTGGATAGAAATTATTTGAAATCTTTATAAATTCTCTACAAAAAATATTCTTAAACAATTTAGGTGATGTCAATCGGAGAAATAAGTGCTTAAACTTTGAAGTAATTGATTTCGTTTATTCAAACGGTTCTTTTTGTCTGTTTTTATTCCTTGTTATTTTTTAATTGCTTATAGTTGGATAATGTATTTGACAATAAAACAGATTAAGTAAAATAAGAAAAACATTTCATTGTTAGAAATATAGCTTGCCAAGAGAAAGAGATTCGATGACGTCTTTTGAATATTTTCAATTGCCTTCATGCTGTTGGGTTTTTTTATTTTATTTTTTAATTGATTTTATTTGTAGAATTATTACTATAGTAAAAGAACACAGGAATATGTGAAAAATTTTCATATTTTCCAATTCATTGAAACGTGTGAAATGAAGTATCGGGGTCTGGCGGACCCGACCAGGTAAAGCCATAACACCCTTTGAACAAAGGCCGAGGAATATATTATCTGTTACTATTCTAAGCTTTTCAAATGACAATAGGGATATGAACAGGAACCGCGCTAAGATGATGCAGTTCCTGCGAGTCGGACTTTTTATTTTATGATATAAGGTTATGGGGAATGATAAAGCTGCCAAACCTTTTCGCTATCCAAAAGCATTTACTGTTATAGTAAATAAATTATTTTGTACATTTAATATTAATGTATTTTGAATACTTTTGAAAAACAATATATATACTGGAATTCATTCATGAATAAATTATGCTAAAATCAAATGAATTGAAAAAAAAAAAAAAATTTAATGCTTTGAAAACAAGTTTTTCAATGCATTGAACATCAATTTTTGGATGTTTTCAGTACAAATTTTGAATTTATTGGAAACTGATTTTTGATGGTATTGCATGCCAATTTTTTATTATATTGATTTTCTATTTTTAAATGTCTATTAACTAGTAGTTTAAATTAGTGATTATGATATAAATGTATTCAATAATTGTTGTTATTCAAGATTTGATGTTATTTGTGAAAAATTTTCAGATTATATTATGTCCTAAATGATATACACAATATATTACGACTGATAAAAAGGGATTATCGTGCTAAAGACCATATCAGTCGAAGTCCCCCCCCCCAAAAAAAGTATTTTGAATAAAAAATATATTTTTTCCATCTAAGGCCTAAATCTGTAGTTCTAGTAGATATTTCATATCTCGAAAGTAAGCTCTGATTTATGTAGCCAGTTTTACAGAAAATTATTTAAATGTATTTCTAAAACTATCTAGAAAAACATTGTCAAAAATCAAACAGAGTTATAATATATAAAATGTTCTTCTTATAAGTGAAAAACAGCCGATGAAATGTATTGCACTTTGTAGTTCACATTAAATGTAGTCTAAATGTTGTAGGTGATCATTATGAATTATTCTATTAAGATATATTTGTCTGTATTCATGGCCAGCTTTCCAATATAAATGTATAGTTATATGGTCTGATATTGGTGTATTTAAAATATTAAATGTTCATGAAAAATGATGGTAGAATTAGTTCCTTGAGAAATTTTGATGTTAGACAATAAACACTCGAATTATAATCTAATATAATCTAATTATTTCACTATTCCCCATTACCCATACATGAATATGTCTTGTTGATTTTGTTTAAGTCACTAGAGGTTCAGTGTCAATAAGCAAACACGGAACATATACTGTGATGAAAGCATATTTGAGGACAGCTACACGTATGTATGTAGAAAATCATTTGGGGGGGGGCTCGCATTAGGGGGGTATGAAATACTAACAATCTAGAACTTGGCATATTTATCCAACTAAAACAGAATTACTCCCAAAAAAAATTATTTTTTCTGAACTAAGTGATTGTATTTAATTTATTTTTAAGGTTTTTTTTTTTATATATATACACACATATATACATATACACACACATATATATAAATATATACATATGTATACACAAATATATATATATATATAGGGGAAGGTGTTGTACCTCTGACCATATTGTACCTTTGACCACCGAGGCTTGTGTCAGCTACTTTGGATTATTCACGTCAAAGAGGATTCTTGCAAAAAATGCTTATCCATTTTTATCACAGAAATGTAAGTTATTTATTGATGGCGCTTTGCCTCATCAATATTTTTTGTATTATGTCGTTTTAGGTGGAAATAATTTGAGAAAGTAGCTATTACAATAAGAAACATGGTGTAGCTTCTGAAATTGATTTATCTTAACCCTAACATTTTTAGCTTGCTTTTTAATTTGCACTACCAGGGTGTTGTACCTCTGACCAGGACTAGGTGTTGTACCTCTGACCACGACTAGGTGTTGTTCCTTTGACCAGCTCAAAGGTACAACACACCTGAGTAATTTTTTCCTAATTCAACTGTTATGTTCTTCTGCTACAACTTTTAAAAAAAATAATTAATATTGGTTTCTTCAATTGTTTGATATTGTTTAATTTAAAAAATAATAAATGAAATAAGTTCAAACTGACTTTATCAATCCTCAGTGTAGCAGTTCGAACCTATCAACCCTTATCGTTACACCTCAAGTTGTAAGGCTTCGTCCAAAAGCGCAGGCAAGGAAAATGTGAAATAGGGGCCGGCCTAAAGGGAAACCTCCTGTCCTGACAGATATTCTTCAAAAGCTAATTATTGAAGCTGAAAAAAATACGAAAGCACCACCCTAAACGTAAGACACTACATACAAATAAACTCCTTCTTAAAAAAGTGGTAAATACAAAGAAAACTATTCTAATGACAGTTCAGATCCTGATAATGACACCGAAATTTCTTCAGGAGAAAGTAACGTTGATCAGTCTGATAAATGTCGTGAGTTAAGTCGATAACCAGAAACAATTTAAAAAGTACGATTTGGAAAAATAATATTTTACACTTGTTAAAAATAAAAGTAAAACGACTATTACATATTTAGTCGCAGAGATCTGTGGTATTAAATGTCCAATGTTTAAGATTCAATATTTGAAAAAACAAATTTTAAGTGACTGCTGTGTTGTTTTTACGTGGTCAGAGGAACAACACTCCATGGTCAAAGGTACAACTACATGTTGTACCTTTGACCACTGTACGATTATTTTTTAAAAAAATTAATAAAAAATATTAAATGTAAAGATAGAACCTTGAAAAAATTAAATATAAAAAGCAATAGAATACTAATTACACGGTGCTAATGACCCTAGCAGTAGAAGCGCTCATAAGCAAAAAAAAATACTAATTACAATGAAATAAAAAAAAAAATGAATTTTGCCTTAATATTCAAGCTAAAAAAAATTAAATTTTGCAAAGTGGTCAAAGGTACAACACTTTCCCCTCTATATATATATACACATATATATATATATATATATATATATATATATATATATATACACACACACATATACATATATTACTAAATTACAGGGGTCTCCCGTGGTCTAGTGGCTAGCACGCTAGATTCATAAGAGGGAGATGGTGGGCTCGATCCCACATGCGACAGGAATTTTCTCATCTCAGGGCTCGCTGAGAAAATTCCTGACTGCACCCTGGACGTCGGCGCTAATGGCCACGATTTGTCGATACGCCGTGAAAAAAAAAAAAAAAAAAAAAAAAAAAAATATGACTAAATTACATTATATCAGCGTATTGTCTATATATTTACTTTATTATATTGCCTTATTGCCTATATATTTACATAGCATTATGCTTAATACAAGTTTGTTTTTATTATTTACACACATATATACATACACATATAATATTAGATTACATGATTTTAAATTAAGTTTATTTACATTATGTTTGTACGCCAGTCTTTTTGCATTTGCATCCTAGAAAAATCAGTATGGATCAGAAGGTAGATGAATTATCTGCCTTCGGTGGGATATTCATGTCTCTATAGGACACTATGGTAACAAAATATTAAGCTGCGTTCAAATGAAAGCAGCTTTGATCGCACACCTGGATGTGGAAAATTGTGCTAACCTGCTTCCTACAGTACTTCTAGGATTGAGGACCGTGATAAGAGATGACACAGGTTTCAGTGTCGCGGAATCAATTTATGGTCAGAACTTGCGGTTGCCTCGTGAATTCTTAGCTCCATCTCTCGGACGTTATACCGTACCAGAATTTGTTCGCCGGTTGAAGGAAGATTTAAGCCATCTTCGTCCAGCCCCATTTCGACCTAGTAAGAAGATGTTTGTACATCAGGCTTTAGCAACATGCAAATTTGTATTTTTGAGGGAAGACACGTTGAAGAAGGGTCTTACCCCACCGTATAACGGACCTTATCCTGTTCTACGGAGGACCGAAAAGCTATGCACACTTGAGTTACCGAACCGAGAGCTCACAGTTTCGCTAGACAGAGTGAAACCAGCTTTCCTGCTTGCACAGGATGAAGACAGCAGAACAGTGACCAAAGCAGCTAATAACCCTGAAACCTCTATTGAACCAACTGCAGCCGCTAAAGAAGGGGACAAGGAAGAAGGACTACCAGTACACCCGGTGAAGAGTAGGTTTGGCCGCACCAATAAGCCAAACGTCAGATTTTTGGACGCAGTTATTAGGGGGGAGTGCTGTGGCGGTTCGTCATAGGCTAATAACTGCGCCTAGAGATCCTACCTCTATGGTAGACTCAGCCAGAATATAGCTTGGAAGGTTCCTGCCTAGGAGGTTATGCAGTTTCCGAATATAGGACGCTCACGTGTGTTTTTGTGAATAGTTACCCGTATGTGTTATGTTATAAAAACTTATCAGTGTGGCCATACTTAGGTGTAATGAGGAGTAGTGATGGATATCCGCAAGTAGCCTTAGTATTAATTGTATATATATGTAGGATAAGATAGATTATAGTATGTACAAAGTAGTTCCTAGGTTAGCATATAATTAATATTTTATTAGGCTATTGGTACGATGATTTACTAGCGGCATGCCATATGTATATATATTGTGTTTAATTATTAATATAAGTAAATATTATTAAGATGAGCACGTGTTTTATATAAGCAAACCCCGAGTGACGTCACAATTACCCCCAAAGAGGTAATAGGTAGATGTATGGATAGTATTATTGTATTCCTCTACACATTGCTCCGCGATTCTCGGCTTCCTCGATGGACGCTTGGTGTCGAATGGTTCGTCGTTTAGTCTGCATCTAATTCGGCTAACCAAGGTTTGATTTAGTCGTTCGTTAAGCCCATTGGAAAATGCACAGTCAGCAGGTGTGAAAATTAAATTAATATTATGTCGTTTTAAAAATACTTTGAACTCATTAGAATTAATTCTCCCATATTGATCGGTTAATAAAGTGCCAATTTTGATGCTGTTTGATAAAATTTTGCTTAGAAGTGCGATGAAATCGGTTGCTTTTTGGTTCTTAGAAGTGAGGATATATGCAAATCTGGTGAAATGGTCAACCAAGAGATGTAAATAACGTTTTGGCGAGTGATTGCCCCCAAAACCTCCAATTGTATCTAGGGACATGTATTCATAAGGTCGTCTTGCAGGGCCTAATTGAGAAAGTTGACCATAGACAAACGGTGTTCTAGTTTTATTCTTTATGCAAACACTGCAGGTTTGACAAAACTTTTTTTATTAGTTCTTTTATGCCCTTGCAGAAATAGAAAGGAGTTATTTTTAGTTCAATTTGCTTAGTTCCAATATGGCAAAATTTATTATGAACTTTTTCAATTAACTTGTAGCAAAAGTCTTTAGAAACAATTATTTTACTTTGGTTTTTATATTGGTTATAAAGTAAATCTCCTTTCTTAGTGGTTCGGAGGTGGGAAGATAAGTTATTCTTCAATGTTCTTTGGTCTTTCATAATTTATAATAATAATCTACTTGGATAAAATTTTCAATTTATCTTCAGAGTGAAAAGGTTCTAGGACCGTGTTTCTAGATAGACAGTCGGCTTCAGAGTTGGTGTTGCCTGGAACATTAAATTACCCAATTCATCATCGGTTCGTGAATTTACTTTCAGGTTTTCCAAAGGTTTGTGATCTGATTGAACCACGAACTCGATTCCTAGTAACCAGTATTGCCAGTGTGTTAATGCTTCTTTAATAGCTAAATATTCTAGGAAAATCGCTTTTTTCGTTTCTGATGTTCATTTAATTTTTTGGAAAAATAAGCCACTGGTTTGAAATTTCCATCATCTTGTTTTAGCGCGGTTCCTCCCTCCCCCATAGGGAGGAACCCCGCTTATAAGGTTGATACAATGTAACAAACCGGAAGTGCCGACAAGAAAATTTCGCGTTTCAGAACCCCTAGAGACCGAAAATAACGGTGGTTCAAATTTGTATATATATATATATATATATATATATATATATATATATATATTTGTCTGTTCGCTCATTTCTGGCTTCCCTGATGGTCCGATTTTGATGAAATTTAGTACAAAAATCTGTTGTTCAATTTGAAAGGTCAAGTTCGTTAACCAGCAAAATCCGCCCACTGGAAGATGGCGTTTGGGGCGAAATTCGCGCAAAAAAAATCGTAACGCTTACGTTTTTGAGTTCATAAGCTTGTAAGTATTCGTTTTATAGGCTTCTTGGGCTAGGAAAACGAATGAAACAATTTTCAAGGCGATAGCTATAACCGTTTTCGAGAAAACTGAAAAAATAATTTTTGAATGCCGTTTTTGGTTTGGGTACTTAAAATCATGGGATTCAGTTGAAACATTTAAAGCATCTTCTACTTTCATTAAAACTAATATGTTGAAATTATGGTTGCGTTTGGAGTTAAGGAAGGGTTAGAATAAAATATTTTATTAACAGACATAAAAAAGTTTTGGTAACTTTGTATACTTTCCTTAATATCTCGAAAAAGGTTAAGAATCTTGGGAAACGGAAGAATACCATTGGAAAGCTTACTCAATGCTCTACAAAAAAGGTTCTAATGAAAGTTTTGATTAGGCGATGTCAATCGGAGAAATAAGTGCTTAAAACTTTAAAGTAATTGATTTCGCTTATTCGAACTGTTCTTTTTGTCTTTGATTTTGATACTCAAAATTATGGGATTCAGTTGAAACATTTTCTGCATGTTTGAATTTCATCAACACTAATATGTTAAAATTTCGGTTACGTTTGGAGCTAAGGAAGGATTAGAATAAAATATTTTATTAACAGACATGAAATGTTTTGGGAACTTCGTATACATTCCCTGATATCTCGAAGAAGATTGGGAATATTGGTAAACGGAGGGTTACCATGCGAAAGCTTACTAAATGTTCTACAAAAAAGATTCTGAAACAATTTTTGATTAGGCTATGTCAATCGGAGAAATAAGTGCTTAAACTTTGAAGTAATTGATTTCGTTTATTCGAACGGTTCTTCTTGTTTGTTTTTATTCCTTGTTGTTTTTTCATTGGTTATAGTAGGATAATGTATTTGACAATAAAACAGATTAATTAAAATAAGAAAAGCAATTCATTGTTAAAAATATATCAGGCTGTACCGTATGAAATGTCAGTTTTGGATTTGTCGATTTCCTTCAAATGTCTTGAAACTGTCGAGGCTCCTATTCCGAGTTCTTTGGCATATTCCCTAGTGTTTTTAATTGCTTATAGTAGTCAAATGTATTTGTCAATAAAACAGGATACGTACAGTTAGAATCAATATTTTGTTTGTTAGAATTCGAAGATGCCGTATGAATATCTAGATGACAGTACTGGTGTTGATTTCGTTCTTTAGAATTATTCTTGGTATTCCCTATTTTCATCTGTTACCCATAGTTTTTTATTGTTAGTAGGTTTTTCTTATTGATTATAGAATATAAATCTATTTGGCTATAAAACAGGATACGTAAAATTAGTGACAATATTTCGGAGATTTCTGAGCGAAATACTTTTAAGATTTTCTACCACCACGAACGGCTTTTTTCCTCTATTTTTATCCACTAGATAGGCTTTATTTTGCATATTATTCTATATAAGTTTTATTCAGCAGGGGATTCTGATGAAATGTCGTGTTTTTGCTGTGGATTTTAAATACTATGTATCTAAGATTGGATAACATTAGCGAGTCTACATAGTTAAGAACCGACGACGGAGGATTACTTCTTGCTATGATTTAGTCTACATATGTATATTAAGTCCTAAATCCAAAAAATAAACTTCACAACGGTTAGATACTATGAGCGAATATGGCGGTTCAATGCCCGTGGAAGCAGAAGGTCCGCAGGAAATTTACCTGCTAAGAGCTAATCCTCAAGAGCTGTAAATATACCCCAGGTATCTGCCGACACAAATACAAAGCCTAGGCGGAGAGCACCCCAAAAACACAGATCCAAACATAGGTTATATACTAAATATTCATAAAGACTACTTAGTTGTAAACCGATTCATCAATTAGCAATCAATAGTTTTCAACAAAGGTTATATTCTAAATATTGATAAAAAGTATTTAATTAGAAAAAAATCAATATTCCACAAGACTTGTTTTTGGTCCATTTGTGTCTACTCCATAGACTTAATTAGGTATATTATTCTATTGTAGTTGGGCAACTAAACTTTGTTTTATTTTGTTAAATAAATTTTTTTTTTTCTTGACTTGTTATTCGTCAAGACTTTTATTTGTCCTTGTGTATTAACTAGATAGGTTTTATTCGGCATATTATTCTATATAGGCTATATTAGGCAGGGTATTCTACTCAATCTTGTGTACTTCTTCTTGATCCTTCTGTACATGGGCGTATATAAAAATAATTTCGGGGGGGGGGGGGGGCTGAGACCATTTCCAGGGTATGGAATACTAAATATTTAGAGCTTGGAATAGTTTTAGGCAACTAAAACGCTATTACACGTAAAATAAAATATGTTTTATGAACTAAGTGATCTTATTTAATTTATTTTTAAGGGTTTTACGAGAAGTTTTTATCATCAATTCAAAATTTCGGGAGGGGCTGCAGCCCCCTCAGCCCCCCCCCCTCATATACGCCCATGCTTCTGTATCCACTAGAAAGGCTTATTAGGCATATTTTGTATTGATTTATAGAGCTTTGCTTTAGAATGAGAGCCAGATTCTGTAATTTCCGCTTCTGTGTAAAAGTTAGCTACTGTCGGTGTCCCTGACGGCTTAATATCACTTTTATTCGAGATGTTCGAGAGGATTTTGACAATTTTCACGAGATATATAAAAAAAATAAGTTTATTTCTTTTCTAAGCTTATCAAATGGCACTAGGGACATGAACGGAACCGCGCTAAGATGCTGCAGTTCCTGCGAGTCGGACTTTTTTGCTTTAGGATTGCTCCAATGCCGTCGAGACTTGCATCAGTTTGAACTATAGTTTCCCTGACTGGATTAAAATATTTATTAGCTTATTTTACTACAATACTAATTTTACTGATAAATGCAATATAAAACAAAAAACAACCAATTAGAAAGTGAGAAAAACCCTTTCAAAACAAACACTTTTTCAGTTATCTCTTGTTCTTGTTATTCAGTAAGCGCATATATCTCTGATTGACGTTGCCCCATCGAATATTGCTTTAGAACCTTTTTTGTAGAGAACTTAGCAAGCATTCGAATTGTAACCTTCCACTTACCACGATTTCCCAACCGTTATCGAGATATTTACTAAAAATGTATGAAGATCCGAAAACATTTCATGTCTATTAATAGAATAATTTTTTTCGCATACTTCCTTAACTCCAAATATAACCAACATTTAAACATAATAGTTGGGATTAATTTCCAAGAAGTAGAAAATATTTCAATTGAATCCCGCAATTCTAAGCACCCACAAAAAAATAATGCCTTCCAAAAACATTGATTCTACTTTTCTCAGGAACGGTTAGAGATATCGCCTTGAAAATGGTTTCATTCGTTTTCCTATGTTAAGAAACCTATAAAACAAGTACCTGCAAGCTTATGAACTCAAAAACGTAAGCGTTACGATTTTTTTGCGCGAATTTCGCCCCAAACACTATCTTCTAGTAGGCGGATTCTGCTGGTTAACGAACTTAACCTTTCAAATTAGACGACAGTTTTTTGTACCAAATTTCATCAATTTCGGACCATTTTTGAGTTTGCTAGAGAGCGAACAGACAAGCATATATATAAATATATACATATATATATATATATATATATATATATATATATATATATTTATATATATATATTATTTATATATATATATATATATACATATACAAATTTGGGCCACCTATATTTTCGTGATCTACAGGGTCTGAAACGTGAAAGTTTCTAGTCGGCACTTCTGTATTGCGCCGTGAGGTCAACCTCATAAGCGGGTTCTCCCTATGGAGATAGGGAGTAACCGCGCTAATACAAGGCATTCAATAAAGTCAATCCTTTTGAAGTGCAAAAATGGGTGAGTAAGTTTCATAAACACATTATTCCAAAAGTTATCCGTGGCAAATTAGTTTTAGAATGCCCTGATAGTATAACTTCAAAAAAAAAATCTTAGAGACATCATTAGTTCAAGATATCCCATTAAAAGTAACAACATACGAGTCCTTAAACTGCACATGGGGAACCTTTATTTGCTCTGTCCAGAAGAAATGTCCAATGAAGAGATACGTGATAACCTAAAAGCTGAACACATAATCTTCATCCGAAGATTTCCCATGAAAAATGACCCGAAAAGATCTCTTTTTGTGGCAAAATTCAATCAAGAATTTCTCCCAGAAAAAATAAGATTAGGCTACCTTATTGTACCTATTCGTCCTTACATCCCTCGCCCTACCATCTGTTACAGGTGCCAAGCTTATAACCATTTGGCAAATTCCTGCGAAAAACAAGAAATATGTGGAGGATGTTCAGAAGCAAAACATGAAGGCGAATGCAAGACAATAAAGTGCCCAGCATGTGGAGGTCCTCACAGAAACCGGAGCATGAACTGCAAGAAGTACCAAGAGGAGTCTTCTGTGAGGAGATTAATGGTGTTCCAGAAACTATCTTACTGGGAAGCAAAGAAGAAAATAAACTCCCTTAAATGCAGATAAGTCCTACGCCAAAATATTTAGCAAATACCTGTCGAATCCCATGCAAGAGGACTCTCTTAAAACGCTTCTTGAAAATGTCGGATCAATTCTCAAGAGATTAGAAGCCTTGGAGATCTTTGAGCGAGCAGGAACCAAGTCAAGACTCACTGTGGAAGCATCAACAAGAAAGGAAGGAGAAACCCAGACGGCTGAGGGCTTGAAGACTGTTGGATCATCCCTCAGCAAAGAAACGGTATCCTCTGAGCTCACTTCTGGGAAATCAGCAGGTACAATACAGTCACCATCACACACAAATACACCTACAAGTAATCTTTCAAGTGAAAATGTAGAGGTTAATAAAAAATCAACTAGAAAAACCAAGAGGACAAGGAAAAATAAATGTTAGCCTCTTTAAAATTCAGTTCCTATCTATTTAATAGTAATCATTTAATTGTATTAACATATGCTATAACCTCTACCTTTTTATCTTTAACACAAAAAGTCTATTTCAAAAACATAAATTCCTTATCAATTAACCTTCAGATTACTTTAATATATATTCGATATGTAATGTTCTACCATTTTGTCATGGTTTTAAACTTTTTTAGAAATGGAGAAATACTTGTACACTCTATAATCCTTATAAATGTTCTTAGTATCAAGGAATATTAATTGATTTTACAGACATTATGCTGACTTAAAGTGCTTATTGAGAGAAAAGGACCCACACACATTAGCACTCCAAGAAACACGCACAACACCTGTAAATGAGATCAAACTAAAAGGTTACTCGGCTTACAGACATGATTACACTCTTGGAGGTAAAGCTTCCAGAGGAGTTGTTAGTAAAGAACACTATACACAGTGAACCAATAACCCTCCGTACAGCACTCCCAGCAGTAGCTGTTTCGGTACACATCCTTGGTAGGATAACTGTCTGCAGAGTATATCTGGCACCTAGGGATACTCACTTATTAGAAGATTTAGTATCTCAACTCTCCAGGCCTCTTCTCCTCCTGGGCGATATAAATGCCGAACACACTAATTGGGGAGCTTCGAGTACTAATATTAAAGATCGAAAGATTAATGATGTCCTTGAAAAGTGGGATATCATTCCACTTTACTGCTCACGACCTACCCACCGGTCCACGCACTGGTGCTCTAACTAATATTGACATCGCTACTTGTAGCCTTGATATTTATGAATCTTAAAATAAATGTGAGTGTTGACAGCTTCAACAGTGATAATTTTCCACTCCATATTTTGTTTTCTACACAACCTACAGTTTTTCAAAGTAAGCCAAAATACAATTTAAAGAAAGCAGATTGGGCTAAATTCAGGACATATGTAGAGAACCATCTTCCCTCCGCTACGGCAATAGAAGAGTATAAAAATCTTATTCAGTGTGCTTCAGCTGTATCCATCCCCACTAGTTCCAAAATAATTCGGAAACCACCAGATCCCTGGTGGAATGACCATTGCAAGATAGCTATTAAGGAACGCCGTAGAGCTTTCAGAATTTTTTCCCAAAATCCATCCACACAAAATCTTATTTATTACAAGAAAGCCAAAGCTACATCTCGGAGAGTAATAACTGAATCTAAAAGGAGGTGCTTGATAGATTTCTTAACATCACTCAACAAAAACACTCCGACACAAATTACGTTTCAAACATTCAAAAAATTCGAAACAGAAAATATAGACCACCGATTACTGGTATCAAATCAAATGATACTCTAACAACAGACCAACAAACTATTGTAACAATTTTAGCTAAACATTTTCAATCAACATCAAGCTCGTCTAACTATAACCGAAACTTTCTTACGTTTAAAAGTCACGTAGAACAAACTCCAATACAAATAGACAACGCTTACAATCACCCACTGAACGAACCCTTCTCATTCCATGAACTTACTTATGCATTCTCACAAACAAAAACCACTTCTCCAGGACCTGACGGAGTCATGTATGAGATGTTGAAAAATCTTCCAAATTCTGGCGTTCAAAGATTATTAGAAATAATAAATAAAATATTTGATAGTGGCACGTTCCCGATGAGCTGGAAGGAATCTATTGTTATTCCGATATTAAAACCTCTTAAAGACAAGACTGCACCTGAAAGCTATAGACCGATTGCCTTAACCAGCTGCATATCGAAAATATTCGAGAGGATGTTGAATAAACGACTAGTCTGGTTCATTGAAAAGAATAACTTACTCTCGGGATTTCAATGTGGATTCAAGCAAAACCATTCTACATTAGATCACATATTGAACCTAGAGAGTGAGATATTGAATGCTTTCATGAACAGAGAGTACTTACTAGCCGTTTCATTCGACATTAACAAAGGCATTTGACTGTGTTTGGCGCCGGCCTATACTTTCGAAAATCGCAGACTGGGGAATCCAAGGAAAAATCTTGAAAATAATTTCTGAATTTCTTTCGGAAAGAACTTTCCGAGTGAGACAAGAAAGTTACATATCTGACCCAGAAATACAGGAAAACTGAGTCCCTCAGGGATGTGTACTGAGCACTACTTTATTTAAAATCGGTATAGATGACATAAAGAATTATATTCCACGTGATGTGTCTTACTGTCTGTTTGTCGACGACCTGCTCATTTACCACAAATCTACTTCCTTTCACACCACTGAAAGTACAATTCAAAATGCAATCCGTTCATTAGAAAAATGGAGTAAAAGGAACTGTCTAATGTTCTCCATTGAAAAGACGAAATGCATAACATTTACAAAGAGAAGACAACATCCAATTCCACAGCTTACACTTAATCAATCAATTATACCTTACATCATTCAAATTTCTTGGTGTCACATTTGACCAAAAACTAACTTGGCTACCACATCTAAAAGAAACAGCTGAGAAATGCAAGAAGTCACTTAACATCCTAAAAATAATCAGTACAACAAAATGGGGAGCAGATAGAAAGATAATGCCTATGTTTTATCGCTCCTTCATAAGATCTATACTCGATTATGGATGTGTGACATATGGATCAGCCAGAAGTAGTACACTGAAAATGTTAGACACCATACACAACACAGGCCTTCGTCTCTCAATAGGAGCTTTCAGGAGTAGTCCCAGTGTTAGTTTGTATGCAGAAACAGGTGAACACCCATTATACATCCATAGAGATATTCTGGTAACCTCCTTGATGCATAAATACATAGCACTGGGCTGCTCTCCGTGTCATCAAATAATTATTGAAAAACCACTTGCCGAAATATACTCAAGACGACCACAGGCCCAAAGACCATTCCATATTAGATACAGAGAAACAAAATATATTTCAAATCGTTTAACCACAAAAATACTGACATGCGGCTCAAACACCACCCTGGCTTTTAAAAAATATCTCGATTGACACAAAACGAGCTAAATATAATAAGTGTGATGCTATTTCAAAATTAATTTATAAAAATAATTTTGAGGCCTTTGTTATTGAAAACTTTTTATCTATACTGATGGTTCTAAATCAGATGAAGGTGTGGGAGCTGCAGCTGTAATAGATGATCAAATCATAAGCAAGAAAATCAATGATATCTCTAGTATCTTTACAGCTGAACTCCATGGCATCCTCATCGGTCTGAATAATATACCTGAAACTGGCTACAGAGACATAGTACTATTTACTGACTCTTTAAGCGCACTTAATGCACTTACAGACAAATATACAACCCACCCACTACTGACAGAAATTCTTAACAAGACACAAACCCGAAACAGAAACATAACCATGTACTGGCTACCTGGCAATGAAGATCTCGGGAAAAGCTCAATTGCTGATTATGAGGCAAAAAATGCAGTAAAACATCTCACTTGTGACTTACAGCAAATAACTGACAAAGATCTGACTAAAACTACAAAACGTACAATAAAAAACACAATTGACGAATGGCCATCTAGTCATCGAGATAACAGACGTGAAGAAATAATTCTTGCTAGACTAAGGATTGGACATACTCGACTAACTCACGAATACTTAATGACAAGACGAGATAAACCTATATGCAGTATATGTAACAAAGAACTTACGATTAAACACATACTCACAGACTGTCAAAGACGATGCAACTTGAACATCCCGAATGATATGCAAGAACTCCTAGGCAATGATAGCCATTACATCAACACTATACTGACCTACCTCAAGAATACAGGACTATACAACCTTATTTGATAACCGGGCCCACGGTTGCATGTGACTGGTTTCAGGCTAGTTTGAAATCGTCAAAAACAAGTTGCGTCGTGTGCGCCTGCCCATTGAAATACACTGCCGAAGTCACAAAACAGTTGCGCGTGCAACAGGAGTTGCATCGTGTGCGATGAGCCTTAACATATGATTGGTTTCAGGCTAGTTTGAAATCGTCAAAAACAAGTTGCGTCGTGTGCGCCTGCCCATTGAAATACACTGCCGAAGTCACAAAACAGTTGCGCGTGCAACTAGTTTGCAACTGGAGTTGCAAAACACTCTCACCATGTGCGCTGGGCCTAAGTCTTTTACATTTACAATTTTATACAATTACATTGGTGAAGGTTGAATTTAAGATTAATGAATTGAAATTAAGATTAAGGAAGTGATGGTTACTTTTATACTTTACACTAGGTGAAATGTTAGTGTCAAAACTAATATCAACGGAATTTAGTTATGTTAGGCTAAAAGAAAGGAGCAACTAACTCACCGGCTTGTGGCTTCTATACACTGGAAAACAGAACTTTGGAGCACAGGTGGTTGGTTCATCACTTGGAGCACAGGTGGTTGGTTCATCACTTGGAGCACAGGTGGTTGGTTCATCACTTGGAGCACAGGTGGTTGGTTCATCACTTGGAGCACAGGTGGTTGGTTCATCACTTGGAGCACAGGTGGTTGGTTCATCACTTGGATAAATCACTTTAATAAGGAATTTAACACTTCACTCAACTTTGGATCACCCAGGTAAGCCTAATTATCCACAATCATTTCAAACGTCTATCAAGTGGACTCAGTTATTAGCAGCCATTTTAAATTTTAGTCAACCATATCCATAGCTTGTCCTATGTCATGCTTCGTCACAGGTTGTAGCTGGTCGATGAAACCTGTCAATAACCTTCACATAAACAAAACATACTGGAGGTAAAACGGAGCATAGTTATCCCGCCGAGTATAGGAAGAGGAATGTCTTGGAGTTTAGATTATCTTAATACCTTATACTCAGCATAATCCTCATACTTTAATAAGCCTATTAGGGGATACTTATTACAGATATTTATTAACTAATAATAAGGCCTCCTATAAATTTATTTTTATTTATTAATTAATATACTTGACAAATTTATTACTTTTTGAAGCTAACAGTCAGTGGACGATTTAAGGTTGGCTTCCTATTAAGATAACATGGCAGAAATCGAAAATTCTCTTAAAGAAATTTTGAAACAGGTGAACAAAATAGACGTTTTAGGAGAAAAGATTGCAGGAATTGAAAAAAGACTAGTAAATGATTTAGAGAAACTGAAAATAGAAGTATCTGAATTCAAAAATGATTATAACCAGCAAATGAAGAAACAGGAATACATTGGAAGACAAGAAAATTTAATCATTTTTGGTTTAGAAAAAGCAGAATCTAGGATTATTATTGAGAAATTTCTTAAAATTTGCAAATTCCTTGAGGTAGATATTATAAGATATGACATTAAAAAAGTAAATTTTATCAATAGAGCAGCAGAAGAAGGGCCAATAAGAATAAAACTTGTTTCTGTGTTAATGATAAATGTCATTCTAAAAAACAAGAGAAAACTGGCTACCAGTGAAAAATATAAACAAATTAGGTTTAAAGAGGATTTGCCTTTTGAAGTGAGAAGAAGCAGAGCAAAGCTATTCCCATATCTAATTGACTTTAAGAAGCAAGAAAAAGAGTCACTATGAGAGCAGATAAGCTTCTGGTTGATGGAAGAATGTACTCTTTGGAAGAATTGCAAACACAACAAATCAGTACAAATAAAAGGGTAAGAAGTGAAGAAAATTCTCCAGAAACAACTGGAACTGCAACAGAAGAAAAGACTCAACAAGTGAAAACACCGGGAAGAAAACAGATTAAAACAGGAACACCACAGAGAAAAAATTGTCTGGAGAGATATTATCCGGTTAACAGTAAAAGTAAAGAAGAAATGAGTAAGGATTTACCAAATGAGCAGCAGAAGGATACTCATAAACTTGAAAGGGCGCCAAATATCTAGCAATTAAACAACACTTACTCTCGAAAAAATAAAGAAACGATTCGGATATGCAGAATGAATGTACGCACAATGTTAGGTGATGATAGGCTGGAGGAATTCGGATATGCAGAATGAATGTACGCACAATGTTAGGCGATGATAGGCTGGAGGAATTCGGATATGCAGAATGAATGTACGCACAATGTTAGGTGATGATAGGCTGGAGGAATTCGGATATGCAGAATGAATGTACGCACAATGTTAGGCGATGATAGGCTGGAGGAATTCGGATATGCAGAATGAATGTACGCACAATGTTAGGTGATGATAGGCTGGAGGAATTCGGATATGCAGAATGAATGTACGCACAATGTTAGGGGATGATAGGCTGGAGGAATTCGGATATGCAGAATGAATGTACGCACAATGTTAGGCGATGATAGGCTGGAGGAATTCGGATATGCAGAATGAATGTACGCACAATGTTAGGTGATGATAGGCTGGAGGAATTCGGATATGCAGAATGAATGTACGCACAATGTTAGGCGATGATAGGCTGGAGGAATTCGGATATGCAGAATGAATGTACGCACAATGTTAGGCGATGATAGGCTGGAGGAATTCGGATATGCAGAATGAATGTACGCACAATGTTAGGTGATGATAGGCTGGAGGAATTCGGATATGCAGAATGAATGTACGCACAATGTTAGGCGATGATAGGCTGGAGGAATTCGGATATGCAGAATGAATGTACGCACAATGTTAGGCGATGATAGGCTGGAGGAATTCGGATATGCAGAATGAATGTACGCACAATGTTAGGTGATGATAGGCTGGAGGAATTCGGATATGCAGAATGAATGTACGCACAATGTTAGGTGATGATAGGCTGGAGGAATTCGGATATGCAGAATGAATGTACGCACAATGTTAGGCGATGATAGGCTGGAGGAATTCGGATATGCAGAATGAATGTACGCACAATGTTAGGTGATGATAGGCTGGAGGAATTCGGATATGCAGAATGAATGTACGCACAATGTTAGGCGATGATAGGCTGGAGGAATTCGGATATGCAGAATGAATGTACGCACAATGTTAGGCGATGATAGGCTGGAGGAATTCGGATATGCAGAATGAATGTACGCACAATGTTAGGCGATGATAGGCTGGAGGAATTCAAGCATGCAGTAAGTTTTATAAAATGGGATATAATTGGAATGGCAGAAATGAGGAGGAAAAATTATTTAATGCTGGAGCAAGAATGTGGAGATATTCTAATGCACACTGATTCAGATAAAGGCCAGTTCGGAGTTGGCTTTCTTGTCTCAAGTAATTATAAAAAACACATTTTGGAATTTAAAGAAATAAATAGTAGACTTTCTATTCTTGTAGTAAAGGTTAGTAGAAGCAAAACTCTCTCAATTATTCAGTTGCATGTTCCTACAATGTCTGCCTCAGAAGCAGAAAAGGATAAATTCTACTTGGAACTTGATAGGGCTCTAATGGATATGAAAAGGAAGAACAATTGCATAGTTGTTATGGGCGATTTTAATGGAAGAGTAGGAGCAAAAGTTGATGGAGAAGAAGGCATAATAGGGAAGATATCTGATGAAACAACGGAGTTTTTCAAAACTTTGTATAGAACTGACCCAGATGATGAGGAAGTTATTTTTGAAGAGAATGGAGAGGAAGATATACCACCAATATTAGAAAGTGAAGTTTTGGTAGCCATCAATAATTTAAAATATGAAAAGATTCCTGGTCCTGATGGTATAAGAAATGAATTTCTGCTAGCAGGTGGAGAACCACTAGCCAGGGAAATAACAGCATTATTCAACCTCATAATAGACAGGGAAGAAATACCTCAACAGTGGAAATTGGCAAAAATGATAATCTTATTTAAAAAAGGGAATCGATGGATAATTATCGCCCAATCTCATTGTGTTCAGTAATGGCAAAACTATTTGCATCAATCATGAAGGAGCGGCTAACAAAAATGATAATGGAGAATGTGAGTATAGAACAAGCAGGGTTTAGAAAAGGATTTTCAGTAATGGACCATCTGCAAACTATAAACCAACTAATAGAAAAGGCAAAAGAATACAAATTTCCAATATACCTGTTTTCTTGATTTCAGGAAAGCATTCGACTCAATCTCTCATTCAAGCATATTTAGGGCTCTTAGAAAAATAGGAATCCAAAGCAAATATGTCAGGATTATAAAGGAATTATACAAGGAAATGACAGCATTTATAGCAACCGAAATGAAAGGAAAAGAGTTCCCTGTGAAAAAAGGAGTCAGGCAAGGAGATCCAATCTCTCCGGTTCTGTTTATTTTGGTTCTAGGGCTTATGTTTTGGAAGCTGGAATGGGAAGGGAAAGGAATTAGTGTGAATGGAAGATGGCTTAATAACCTTCGTTTTGCCGACGATATAGTAATAGTTGCAAAAAATATCGAGGAAATGACCGCTATGCTAACAGAACTTATTACACACAGTCAAGAAATAGGCCTTAATCCCAACTACAATAAAACAAAATTAGTGACCAATAGCGAAGAAATAAAATTAGAAATTAACAATAATTCCATAGAATACACAAATGAGCATAACTACCTGGGACAACTAATTTCATTTAAGGACAGAACCCACAAAGAAGAACATCTCAGAGCTGGAGAAAATATTGGTCTTTAACCCTCGACAAAGCGCGGTATCCAGTAGATACATAGGCGGAACGTCTTAGGGGAATCCGCTATGATAGGATAGAGTGAGGCAGCTCCTGTCACTTCTAGCTGCTTTTTTCATTCTTACCGTCACTTCAGTTTTTAATTGTTGCTCGTCGGATGAGGTTAAGCCTAATTTTGCCCTATTTGTGCTTCTTAGATACATCGCGCGTTCCCAGGTAATTAATTCTCATTTACGTTTTTTTAAAAAATTGTGTCTCTATTAGGTTCTATTTGCATGTTAGGTAATGCATGACTATGTCTGAAATATCCATTTGAGTATTAAAATTACAATATTATCTTTCAGATATCGCGCGTCACCGTGTTCCTTGAGCTTCATACTATCGATTTTTTTTTTTTTTTTTTTTATATTTTAAATCCCGCCGCAGAAATTCACGAGAACAATGTTGCTGAGGCCAACAATACCTCAAGAATGTAGGACAATATTAACATTATTGACACCGAGCCTGTCAGGCCATAACTTAAGCTTTTCCAAGACAGTGAAGTACTTGGGTGTTACCCTAGACTCAAAGCTTAACTGGCAGGAGCATATCCGCAAGACAGCAGGTAGAGCCACAAAAACCTTGTGGGCCTGCCGGAGGGTAGTGGGGAATAATTGGGGCATTACCCCTAAAGGTATGCACTGGATTTACACAATGATTGTGAGGCCTATCATCACTTACAGTGCAGTAGTGTGGTGGCATCGATGCGGCACTGACAGTGTTAAGAAGACTCTGTGCTCCCCACAAAGGCTGGCTTGCCTGATGATTACTGGAGCAATGGGTTCCACACCGACAGGAGCTATGGAGATTCTACTTGACCTTAAACCAGTAGAGATATATATCGAAGAGATAGCTAGATGCTCAGCGTACAGATTCGCTTTTAGGGCACGAACCTTGCCCAACCCTAGGGGCTCACTGTGCGATTATCCGAAGGAACTGGCAGGACCCAATTCTCTGCATGCCATCGGACTTTCAGGACCAGCACTCCTTCACCTCAAATTTTACAACTGTGATCAAGCCGAGGGAAGCAGCGCTGGAGCACAAATTAACACCAAGCCGGTTGGATCGGTTTTGTTACACAGACGGCTCAAAAACCGAATCTGGCACAGGAGCTGGCGTGTGGATTCAGGGGTCCACACATAATGTTGCCTTGCCTCTGGGAAGGTATGCTACGGTGTTCCAAGCTGAAGTCACCGCCATCGGCGCTTGCGCAGACTTATGAATAGCGGCTCTCCATTAGACAGGCGCTTCACTATTTTCTCCGATAGCCAAGCGGCCATAAGAGCTCTATCCACGAATAGGATCAGGTCAAAGGTGGTACAGCAATGCAAAGACAGCTTAAACTTACTTGGACGACGTAACAAGGTCAGACTGGAGTGGGTCCCAGGCCACTCTGGTATCCAGGGTAATGAAAGAGCTGACGAGTTGGCCAATATTGGTGCAGCGACAATCCCCCTATCACCAGAACCTCAATGTGGGATCGCACCAGCTGTGGCCAGATTAAGTATTAGAAGGTGGGCGGAAGCTGAGCACAGGAGGAAGTGGTGCAGCAGCTCCACCCAGAGACAGGCGAAGCTGTTCCTTTCCTTTGTGGACAAGAAGAGGACGGAGACTCTCCTTAATCTGTGCAGGTCCAAGGTAAGACTAGTTACAGCTCTTCTTACAGGTCACTGTAGAATGCACCGGCACCTCTACTCCATGGGGCTGACCAGGACCTCATGGTGCAGACTATGCTTTGAAGACGACGAGACGCCGTATCACATCATATGCAGATGTCCAGCTCTTGTAGCAAAGAGATACCTGTATAATGGTGCAGACTTCATAGATGACCCTAGAAGGCTACCTGAACTGAACCTTCGAACTCTGCTAAGGTTCATCTCGGATACGGCGCTGTTGGTGTAACAGGCTGGCTTGTCGGGTGGCACAATAGGCCTTGTTGGCCTCGGTGCAGCTCCCTCTACGTGGGCACCCGTTGTTAATAATAATAATAATAACATTATTGACAGCAGCATATCTGAGCAAGATGTACATGAAGCCACTTCGGGGATGGAACTAAGAGACAGGGCTGTCATTATACCTCCATCTGGGAAAAGACGTAAACGTTGTAAACCATGTGTAGCCTAAAAAAAACAATATTCACGCAATATGCGTGTAAGACATGTGAGAAAATTATATGTGTTCAACACGCTAATTTTTTATGTGGTGACTGTTACCTAAATGCAAAGACATTTATCAATGAAAAGATAAGTCAATAACTTTTTTTGTGCTTTCTTGAACACTGAACTTCCTTCTATTTTTAGTTTCCTTGTTCTTCTTTTGAATTATTATTTGTACATAGTTCTGTTATTCTTTTAACCTTTGTATGTTTTACTGATTTGACTTCTTTTAGCGCGGTTCCTCCCTCCCCCATAGGGAGGAACCCCGCTTATAAGGTTGATACAATGAAACAATCCGGAAGTGCCGACTAGAAAATTTTGCGTTTCAGAACCCCTAGAGACCGAAAATGATGGTGGTTAAAATTTGTATATATATATATATATATATATATATATATATATATATATATTTGTCTGTTCGCTCTCTAGGTCGAAGACGAATGGTCCGATTTTGATGAAATTTGGTACAAAAATCCGTCGTCCAATTTGAAAGGTCAAGTTCGTTAACCAGCGAAATCCGCCTACCGGAAGATGGCGTTTGGGGCGAAATTCGCGCAAAAAAAAATCGTAACGCTTACGTTTTTGAGTTCATAAGCTTCTAAGTACTCGTTTTATATGATTCCTGGGCTAGGAAAACGAATGAAACCATTTTCAAGGCGATAGCTTTAACCGTTTTCGAGAAAATTTGAAAAATATTTTTTTAATACCGTTTTTGGTTTGGGTACTTAGAATCATGGGATTCAGTTGAAACATTTTCTGCATGTTCGAGTTTCATCAACACTAATATGTTGAAATTTTTGTTACGTTTAGAGTAAAGGAAGGGTTAGAATAAAATATTTTATTAACAGACAAAAAAAGTTTTTATAACTTTGTATAATTTCGTTACTATCTCGAAAACCGTTGACAATCTTGTGAAGCGGAAGATTACCATTCGGAAGCTTACTAAATGCTCTAAAAAAAGGTTCTGAAGAAAGTTTTAATTAGGCGATGTCAATCGGAGAAAAAAGTGCTTAAAGCTTTAAATTAATTGATTTCGTTTATTCCAATGGTTCTTTTTGTCTGTTTTATTTCTTGTTATTTTTTAATTGCTTATAGTTGGATAATGTATTTGACAATAAAACTGGTTAAGTAAAGTAACAAAAACAATTTATTGTTAGAAATATAGATTTCCAAGACCTTGTCACTAGCGGGTCTATTTCTACTGTAGCCGACCCTTCCAGATAAGATTGTAAATCATGACCTTTCAAGACTTTACTACTCACAAGAATGGCGTTAGTGACCTTAAGGGTTGACACGCCATTATAATAATTAATTTAAAAAAAAAGACTGGTGGAACCAAAATAATAACTGCTTCTATTTTAATCTTTCCAAATTAGACTAGGGATATGTACGGAGCCGCGCTAAGATGATGCAGTCCTGCGAGACGGACTTTGTTTAGTATACTCAACATAACAGTTACAACATGTTTTATATATCAGTATGCTTTTATAAAGCAGTATGTTTTTATATAGCAGTACGTTTTAGCGCGGTTCCTCCCTCCCCCATAGGGAGGAACCCCGCTTATAAGGTTGATACAATGAAACAATCCGGAAGTGCCGACAAGAAAATTTCGCGTTTCAGAACCCCTAGAGACCGAAAATAACGGTGGTTCAAATTTGTATATATATATATATATATATGTATATATTTATTTATATATATATATATATATATATATATATATATATATATATATATATATATATATATATATATATTTGTCTGTTCGCTCATTTCTGGCTTCCCTGATGGTCCGATTTTGATGAAATTTGGTACAAAAATCCGTCGTCCAATTTGAAAGGTCAAGTTCGTTAACCAGCAAATTCCGCCTACTGGAAGATGGCGTTTGGGGCGAAATTCGCGCAGAAAAAATCGTAACGCTTACGTTTTTGAGTTTATAAGCTTGTAAGTACTCTTCTTATAGGCTTCTTGGGCTAGGAAAACGAATGAAACCATTTTCAAGGCGATAGCTTTAACCGTTTTCGAGAAAATTGGAAAAATAGTTTTTGAATACCGTTTTTGGTTTGGGTACTTAGAATTATGGAATTCAGTTGAAACATTTTCTGCATATTCTACTTTCATTAAAACTAATATGTTGAAAGTTATGTTACGTTTGGAGTTAAGGAAGGGTTAGAATTAAATATTTTATGAAGAGACATGAAAAGTTTTGGGAACTTCGTATACTTTCATTAATATCTCGAACACGGTTGGGAAATCGTGGTAAGTGGATGGAAACTATTTGAAAGCTTACAAAATTCTCTACAAAAATGATTCTAAAACTATTTTTGATTAGGTTATGTCAATCGGAGAAATAAGTTCTTAAAACTTCAAATACGTCTGTTTTGTTCTTATGAACGGGTTTTTGTCGTTCTTTTTGTAATTTTTGTCTGTTTCCCTTGGTTTTTTATTGCTTTTTATTTTTGTAATTTAGTATGTTAGGAAAATGTATTTGTTTGTAAAATAGTATAGGAAAAATGAGACCAATTTTCTGTTGCTAGAAATAATGAAAATTTTGGGAACTTCGTATACTTTCATTAATATCTCGAAAACGGTTAAAAATCTTGGGAAGCGAAAGGTTACCATTCGAAAGCTTACTAAATGGTCTAAAAAGAATGTTCTGACGAAAGTTTTAATTAGGCGATGTCAATCGGAGAAATAAGTGCTTAAATCATTAAAGTAATTGATTTCGTTCATTCGAACGGTTTTTTTTGTCTGTTTTTATTCATATTTTTTCATTGCTTATAGTTGGATAATGTATTTGACAATAAAATAGATTAATTAAAATAAGAAAAACAATTCGAACAGGTAGATATCGAAAATAGCTGTGCTTCAAATTAGAATCTATTGTTGAGTAATTATATGAATCTTTGGATAATAATTCCAATAGTTAAAATTATAACTAAATTGGAAAATATGTATTTAATAGAACTCATTAAACCTTTTACAGAAAACTCTATTTTTTATTTTAATTTTATTGATCAACAGGTCTTTCATATATTTCTTCAACTCTGTTGATATAACCTCTATATCGTTTTTGTTTGATTCAATAATAAGAAATCCTTTTTTCAATGATTTTATGTTTTTAGGCCAATCTATAATTCCTATGGGTTAATATGTTTTTTAAATTGAAGCTTTAAAGCCTCAACAGGAGTATTTGTGTAATCACCCTTCACAGTTAATTTATTAGAATCATGAGTGACCGTTTTTGTGTTACAACTAACAATCTTTGAAAACGAAGTTTGACTATCCTTGTTATTGTTATTTTCCTTCTGTTTGGCCGAGATTTTCTATTCATGATCTAATTCTCCTTGAATTTTTTGACTAGATCAAGAACCTATTTTAAGCACTCTTAAATTCCTTAATTTAATTGAGGAAGTTTATCAAGCTTGGTATAATCACTTTTGGGTTAATACGGGTTGTCTATACCGAGTCCTTTGTTTGTAAACACTAAGAGCCTTCTGAGTAACGGTAAAGGGCAATAAAAGTATATGACTTTACCTGGAAGCAGACCCTGCATACAGAGAATTGCAATACGAGACCTCATTCATTCTTTCGCCAGCTCCCGTGTAACACCTTAGATCTGTTTATATTGTTAGCGCGGTTCCTCCCTCCCTTCATAGGGAGGAACCCCGCTTATAAAATTGATCTCATGAAACAATCCGGAAGTGCCGACTAGAAAATTTCGCGTTTCAGAACCCCTAGAGACCGAAAATAACAGTGGTTCAAATTTGTGTATATATATATATATATATATATATATATTTGTCTGTTATTTGAAAGGTCAAGTTCGTTAACCAGCAAAATCCGCCCACTGGAAGATGGCGTTTGGGGCGACATTCGCGCAAATAAAATCGCAACGCTTACATTTTTGAGTTCATATGCTTGTAAGTACTCGTTTTGTAGGCTTCTTGGCCTAGGAAAACGAATGAAACCGTTTTTAAGGCGATAGCTTTAACCGTTTTCGAGAAAATTGGGAACATAGTTGCGGAATAACGTTTTTGGTTTTGGTACATAAAATCATGGGATTCAGTTGAAACATTTTTTGCATGTTCAAATTTTATCAAAACTAATATCTTAAACTTTTGGAGTTAAGGAAGGGTTAGAATAAAATATTTTATGAACAGACATGAAAAGTTTTGGGAACTTCGTATATTTTCATTAATATCTCGAACACGGTTGGGAAATTTTCATAAGTGGGTAGAAACTATTTGAAAGCTTTCTAAATTCTCTACAGAAAAGATTCTGAAACAAGTTTTGATTAGGTGATGTCAGTCGAAGAAATAAGTGCTTAAAACTTCATATACGTCTGTTTAGTTCTTATGAACGGGTGTTTGTCGTTCTTTTTGTATTTTTTGTCTCTTTCCCTTGGTTTTTTATTGATTTTTATTTTTGTAATTTCTTATGTTAAGAAAATGTATTTGTGTGTAAAACGGGATAGGTAAAATGAGACCAATTTTCTATTTCTAGAAATAATGAAAAGTTTTGGGAAATTCGTATAATTTCTTAATATCTCGAAAACGGTTGAAAATCTTGGGAAGCGAAAGGTTACCATTCGAAAGCTTACTAAATGCTCTACAAAAAATGTTCTAACGAAAGTTTTAATTAGGCGATGTCAATCGGAGAAATAAGTGCTTAAACCATTAAAGTAATTGATTTTGTTTATTCGAACGGTTTTTTTGTCTGTTTTTATTCCTTGTTATTTCTTAATCGCTTATAGTTGGATAATGTATTTTACAATAAAACTAGTTAAGTAAAAAAGTCCAACTCGCAGGAACTGCATCATCTTAGCGCGGTTCCGTTCTTATCCGAAGTGCGATTAGGAAAGGAATAGTAGCTGCTATTGGTAGGTTTTGATCTTTCGTTAAAAATATAAAATAAAATCTCAAAAAGAAGGAAGCTTAAAGCGCCACATATGGAAACTGACAGTTTTCTAAACGGATGGGACTCTCCCGTCATCGCGACGCTCACTCTAGGAAAACTCTATTACCAATATGATTCTTATTTTCTCAGCTTTAATGAAATACTCATTCCACCGTTAAATAAACTTAAAAAACAAAAGTGAGGTAAACAGTGACAAAAACCCTTTTAAAATAACAAAACTAACACTTTCGTAGTTTTAAGCACTTACTTCTCCGACTGACATTGCCCCATCGAAATTTCCTTCAGAATCTTTTTTTTAGAGAATTTAGTAAGCTTTTGAAAGGTTACATCGTACTTCCCACGATTTCTTAACTGTTTGGAAGATATTAAGGGGGAAAAATGGTGCTAATACCTACCGATAGCTGCTATATTCCTTCACTAATCGCACTTGAGATAAGAACGGAACCGCGCTAAGATGAAGCAGTTCCTGCGGGTCGGACTTTTTTATATAGCAGTATGTTTTCCAAATATTTAATAATTTACTTCAATTAAAGAGATTGTTTATTATCTTATTGTATGTTTCTTAATTAAAAATTAAATACAAAAATATTTCATTGGTTAGCCTTACAATAATTATAAGAATATTTTAATAATTTAGCTAAATTAAACTTTTATAATTCATCCAATGCGATATATTGCATTATTAAAATTGAAAAAAATATTATATTAGAACAATATAAACGATTTTAATGGATTAGTACGTATTTACTGGACATTAACCCCTCTTGTATCTCTCAGATACATCGCGCGTTCCCGTGTTAGGAAATGAACGCGCGCTCCCGAGGGTTAAGACACATTTTGAAGGGGAATATAGGAATGGAATTGAAAAAACAAGTCATTGAATCTTGCATCTTTCCTGTAATTTCCTATGGATGCCAAACATGGTCTCTCACAAAGTACCAGGAGAACAATATCAGGGTTTGGCAAAACTCATTAGCATCGCTAATGTCAGAAGGAGAGATAGAGTCAAGTGTGTTGACATTAGGAAGAGAACTGGGTTGAAGGACTTAACCAAGTTAATTAAAAAACCAAAATGGAAATGGGCAGGACACCTCTTGAGATGCAAGGATGGCCGATGGTCATATTATGTGGCTGCCTGTACTCGAGGTAGAGGCAGACAAATCAAGGGATGGAGTGATTCTTTCAAGAGGACAGCAGGCCCGACATGGTGGAGAAAAGCACGGGACAAGAAGCAATGGTGGGAAACATGGAAGGAACTCACAGACCCCGCCTTGTCGGTAAGGCTGGTCTATCTGGAGCCCTATTACGCTGGAACAGCAACATTGCAACCCCAACTTCTAACATACTCAGTAATTTGTTGCTAATTTGTTACACTATTTTCAAATTTGTCGCTCCAGCCGTTTCCGAGAAAACGTGGCTGTGCTACCGTAATATTACGCCAGCACAGCCACCCCTGTAACTTTTGATCTAATTGTCTCACGAAATTCAGATTGGTACGAGAATTTGTTGCTAATTTGTTGCTCTAGAATGACACCAATCACGAATTTGTCGCTCCAGCCGTTTCCGAGAAAACGTGGCTGTGCTAGCGTAATATTACGCCAGCACAGCCACCCCTGTAACTTTTGATCTAATTGTCTGACGAAATTCAGATTGGTACGAGAATTTGTTGCTAATTTGTTGCTCTAGAATGACACCAATCACGAATTTGTCGCTCCAGCCGTTTCCGAGAAAACGTGGCTGTGCTACCGTAATATTACGCCAGCACAGCCACCCCTGTAACTTTTGATCTAATTGTCTGACGAAATTCAGATTGGTACGAGAATTTGTTGCTAATTTGTTGCTCTAGAATGACACTAATCACGAATTTGTCGCTCCAGCCGTTACCGAGAAAACGTGGCTGTGCTGTTGCCTGAAACAGTAAATAAAATACAAATTTATTTTGATTTTATTAATTCAGGTACCTAATACTGGGTCCAGGAGGCGGCCATTAAGGATCCCCAACTATACATTAACCTCAAAAATTATTATTTTTACCTAGATCACGCACGCATTTGAACACACTTTTACAGGTATTTATATTTAGAAAACAAATGCTTTACCTTGAATTGATACTGATTGCTACGCTTATGAAACTCACAGGGATTCTCGTGAGCCCATACGTTTTTGTTGTGGTAATTAAAAATTCTATCCCTCATAAATAAGATGTACATAGTCCAGTACAAATGTTTTCAAATGCTAGGTAAAAATAATAATTTTGAGGTTAATGTATAGTTGGGGTTCCTTAATGGCCGCTTCCTGTACCCAGTATTAGTTACCTGAATTAATAAATTCAAAATAAATGTGTATTTTATTTATTTACTGTTTTAGAATTTAGAATATCTTTCTTTTGGTAAGATATACATACTTACATTCAATCATTTTTACGTTTACTCCCAACTAGTCTTATAGTAAATTTACTCAGCTTTCGATTGGTTTCACTCCCTTTCTAGTAGAACCACCTGGGACGGAGCTACAACGATTATTTTTCCAAAAACCAAGTTTGTCTCGAAAAAACAATAAAACGACGATTTCTCCCTTATAGGTGAGAATTTGGGAAATCGTTATAGAACATTTTTTGTTCCCCCAAGGGTCCTCTATCACCCCTCACAATTTGACTAGACATTTACGGGAACCCTGTATATATATATATATATTTATATATATATATATATATATATATATATATATATATGTATATATATATATATATATATATATATATATATATATATATACAGGGTGTTCAAAACTCGATTGACACCCCCCTTTTTTCCACAATTTTTGATATTTAAAAGCGAAACTTGGTGGGTATTAACGTGGTCGAATGTACATTCATTGGACCCAATGCACGACCCCTCAACTTTCTCCAGGTCTTCTCCAGCAACCCTAACTCTGGAATCTTCAATGGAAGGGGGTTATTTTTATGACGGATTATTGTAGAGAATTGAATTTTAGGTCGATTTTATATCGGTCATTTTTTCGCTAAAGCGCACCAATGAGTAACAAATTGCCAAAAACCGTTAAAACCCTGGTTTTTTGTCACTTTTCTGCCAATAACGCAGAAAGTATGTCCGTAATGGAAAAAGTAATTGGTATAATCGTTGTAGAGGATTAAATTTTCTTTCCAAAAAGTACCTTTAAATGCCTAAAACGTAAATAGGAATGGAGCAAAACACACTTTTGTTTTTGAAGTTTTCAGAAAAGTTTATGATCAACGTGGTCTACGCTTCCGTAAAACTTAATAAACGTTTTCTAAACTTTTTGCTCCACCTAAAAATCAAATTCAATTACTTTATAAAGGCATTAAAATAATAAACTTTAAGCAATAGAACTAACCTAATGATTAGAATTTCGTAGCAATTATTTTTGTGTTGGAGGATTTATTTATTTTTTACGGCGTCTTGACATCTAGGCCATTAGTGCCGACATCCAGGGTGCAGCGAGGAATTTCCTAAATAATAAAAGTTGAGGGGTCGTGCATTGGGTCCAATGAATGTACATTCCACCACGTTAAGACCCACCAAGTTTCGCTTTTAAATATCAAAAATTGTGGAAAAAAGGGGGGGGGTGTCAATCGAGTTTTGAACACCCTGTATGTATGTATATATATATATATATATATATATATATATATATATATATATATATATATAAATTTGAACCACCATTATTTTCGATCTCAAGGGGATCTGAAACGCAAAATTTTCTAGTCGGCACATCATCACATCACCTGTGTGACTAGGTGTCGTCAGTGTGTTTTGCAAGGAAGCCTTTTGTAAAAACGTTCATAATTTTCGATCTATTTGTTCTGTAATTAACTTTTATGCAAGAATTAATATCAAGAATAATTTTCATTTAATTTTGATGATATCACAAAAAAACACAAATTACTCTTATTTATTTGCTGTTGTTTTTTATTCTAGAATTTCAATTACATTATGAAATTGAGAGATAATCTCCGTTTTGAGTATTCCTTTGGAAATTTGATTAAATAAAACAACATTTGTGTGATTCGGCAGTCTGGAGGATTTATTTTCGAAGAGTAGTGATTTTCGAAAGGTTGTCTCTAACCAGAAGTTTATATTAGTATTGTTTGAATTGATACTACGGTTTGAATGAGATAATTGTGGAGATTTAATGTACATTAGCCTTTAACAACATTTATGGGCCTTTATTTCTTTTTTTTATTTATTTAATTTATAGAGTTCTGCAACATAGGCGAAAAACTCTTTAAATGTCAGTCGTCAACTTCAAATGTGATATATATGTATATAAGAACATATGAAGAAATAAACTTGAAAAAGAAAGAAGAAAAAAACAAACAAACAAAAAAAAAAATAAAATAATCAAAACAGACAAAATTTAGTAAATTAAATTTTTGTGTATAATAAAGAGTTTTTTAAATGTTTGAGTAATGCATTGATGTGTGGGCTACCTTCTGTCAGTAAGTCGTAAGGTATGGTCAGGTTATTGCGTTTTCTGCAGTTGGTAAGTATATGTTTAACGGTCAGAGTCTCGTTACAATATCTACAAGTTGGTCTGTCCTTTCTGTCTAGTAGGTAGGTGTGGGTAAGTAAGGTGTGTCCAATACGAAGCCTGGATAGGATGACTTCGTCCCGGCGGGACAACTGTTCATTTGTTCAGGCTTTCGTTGTATTTTTGTATATGGGCCTTTAAGAACATGAAAAAGTCCAACTCGCGAAACTGCGTCATCTTAGCGCGGTTACGTACATCTTGAAGAAATGGAATAGATTAGCATCACAAATCACAGGAAACTGACAGCCACTGCCATCATGATTACCACAGCCACTCCAAACTTATTACCAATACCTTTCACCGTTTGTTAGCTTATTTTACTACAATACTAATTTTACTGATAAATGCAATTTAAAACTAGAAACAACCAATTAAAAAGTGAGATAAAGAAAGAGAAAACCCATTTCAAAACAACAAAACAAACACTTTTTAAGTTTTAAGCGCTTATATCTCTCATTGACGTTGTCCCATCGAATATTGCTTCAGAACATTTTTTGTAGAGAATTTAGTAAGCATTCGAATGGTCACTTTCCACTTACCACGATTTCCCAACCGGTATCGAGATATTTACGAAAAATGTATGGAGATCCGAAAATTTTTCACGTCTATTAATAAAATTTTTTTTTTCCGACTCGCAGGAACTGCATCATCTTAGCGCGGTTCCGTTCTTATCCGAAGTGCGATTAGGAAAGGAATAGTAGCTGCTATCGCTAGGTTTTGATCTTTCGTTAAAAATATAAAATAAAATCTCAAAGAGAAGGAAGCTTAAAGCGCCACATATGGAAACTGACAGTTTTCTAAACGGATGGGACTCTCCCGTCATCGCGACGCTCACTCAAGGAAAACTCTATTACCAATATGATTCTTATTTTCTCAGCTTTAATGAAATACTCATTCCACCGTTAAATAAACTTAAAAAACAAAAGTGAGGTAAACAGTGACAAAAACCCGTTTAAAATAACAAAACTAACCCTTTCGTAGTTTTAAGCACTTACTTCTCCGACTGACATTGCCCCATCGAAATTTCCTTCAGAATCTTTTTTTTAGAGAATTTAGTAAGCTTTTGAATGGTTACATCGTACTTCCCACGATTTCTTAACTGTTTGGAAGATATTAAGGGGGGGAAATGGTGCTAATAACTACCGATAGCTGCTATATTCCTTCACTAATCGCACGGAACCGCGCTAAGATGAAGCAGTTCCTGCGGGTCGGACTTTTTTTTTTGTCAGACAAATTAATGTATTATGTTTATATTATAATATAAATATTATGTTTATAAGAAGAGCAAATCACTTTAATTGCGGTGTAAAATATTGTTGCTAGATAAATCTAAGTATTATATAAGGAAAAAATGGTGCTAATGACTCAGATTTCGATGCACCATAAAAGAAAAAAAAAATTAAGGACAATATACGAAGATTCCAAACCATTTCATGTCTGTTAATAAAATATTTTATTCTAATCCCAATAACACTACACTTATACACAAATAATTTTTTTTTTAAGTACCTATTTAATACGTATAAAATAAGGTTATAATGAGCGATCCGCTGTGGCATATAACAAGTACTACCACCGTGTGGAGTGCAACTAGTATAAACCGGTACGTCAGTACCACTGTGGTATGTAAAGAGCGGCTGTTCTGATACTGGCAAAAGTTAGAAATCCTACATTCCTAAAGTTGTTTGGAGGCTTATCTTTATGACTCTAGAAAGGGACTTACAGATGACGAGGATACACTGGGCGATACCTGTACTGGGAATGCCCTCCACCCTAAGCCTCCTAGCTCCTCACCTTCGAATTGAAACAAAACATTGTTTCTATATATACGTATCCTGTTTTATTGACTAATACATTTGACTACTATAAGCAATCACAAAAATAACGAGCAGTGAAAAAAAACTGTAGGAAACACACAAAAAGATTCGTTCAAATGAACGAAATTATTACCTATGTTTTAAGCACTTATTTCTCCAAATATAACCGTCCCATCGCAAATGTCTTCAAAACATTTTTTGTAGAAAATTTAGTAACCTTTCGAATGGTAACCTTTCGCTTCCCAAGATTTTCAACCGTTTTCGAGATATTAATGAAAGTATACGAAGTTCCCAAAATTTTCATTATTTCTAGCAACAGAAAATTGGTCTCATTTTTCCTATCCTGTTTTACAAACAAATACATTTTCCTAACATAAGAAATTACAAAAATAAAAAACGAAGGGAAATAGACAAAAATTACAAAAAGAACGACAAAAACCCGTTCATAAGAACAAAACAGACGTATTTGAAGTTTTAAGCACTTATTTCTCCGATTGACATAACCTAATCAAAAATAGTTTTAGAATTATTTTTATAGAGAATTTAGTAAGCTTTCAAATAGTGTCTATCCACTTACCACGATTTCCCAACCGTGTTCGAGATATTAATGAAATTATACGAAGTTCCCAAAACTTTTCATGTCTGTTCATAAAATATTTTATTCTAACCCTTCCTTAACTCCAAACGTAACATAACTTTCAACATATTAGTTTTAATGAAAGTAGAACATGCAGATTATGTTTCAACTGAATCCCGTGATTCTAAGTACCCAAACCAAAAACGGTATTCAAAAACTATTTTTCCAATTTTCTCGAAAACGGTTAAAGCTATCGCCTTGAAAATGGTTTCATTCGTTTTCCTAGCCCAAGAAGCCTATAAAAAGAGTACTTATAAGCTTATGAACTCAAAAACGTAAACGTTACGATTTTTTCAGCGCGAATTTCGCCCCAAACGCCATTTTCCAGTGGGCGGATTTTGCTGGTTAACGAACTTGACCTTTCAAATTGGACGACTGATTTTTGTACCAAATTTCATCAAAATCGGACCATCAGGGAAGCCAGAAATGAGCGAACAGACAAATATATATGTATATATATATATATATAAATATATACATATATATATATATATATATATATATATATATATATATATATATATATATATGTAGGATAAGATAGCTTATAGTATGTACAAAGTAGTTCCTAAGTTAGCGTATAATTTTAATATTTTATTAGTTATTTTAATGTTATTAGTTATTTTAATGTTATTGGTTATTTTAATGTTATTAGTTGTTTTATGTTGTTTGTTTGTTCTTTTAGGGCAAAAAACTACAAGGTTACCATTGCCCGAGTTGTTTTATGTAATTAAATTAAATTAATTAAATTTAATTAATCAATTAAATTTAGTTGTTTTATGTAATTAAATTATTAATATATTAAATATTAAAATAAACACGTGTTTTATATAACCAAAACCAAGAGTGACGTCACAATTACCCCCAAAGATGTAATACTCTGCATATCTTATAAATAGAAGTCCAACTGATTATGTTGAAGGCAAGACTCCTGCTGAAATTTGGTATGAGAAAAGACCTGATCATGGAAATTTGAGAGTAATTTGGGTCTCCGTGACTCTCTTAGCATGACTCTTTTTCTATGATTCATCTAAGTACATACTAATTGTAATTATAGAAAGACGTTAGGAATTAATATTATAAACCTAGATTTCATGCCAACCTTAATAGCAACATGTACAAATTTAAGATACGTAAGTAAAAAACAACAACATTAAATAACAGAGAATATAAAAAAATAATATTTACATAAAATGTAATGTATCAATACGAACCCTGGATGGAGGCACTTTTTTATAATTATTATTAAATGTATAACGTCCCTTCTATGGGCCCCTCCTTTTTGGTATTCTTAATTTATTATTTTAAATAGATAATAATAAATAATTTAATGGATCTATAGGCCAAATAAAACAAACAATATGTCACACTTATGCTAACAACCTAAATATTACAAGCGTAAACGGGCCTCCTTAGGGCCACCAAAAAGGCATTTTTTTTTTTCAAACATCTTTTTCTGAAAACTGTAAGTCCCACAATTGGCTGAGTATACATATGAATTATAATGAAGTTATACTAATGATATATTACAGGAATTCTGTTCTTTAGACAGCCCTTACAAGGGCTATGAAATGTTTATTATTATTATTATAAAATAATTATGAAATTATCACATATATTGACAAAAATGAAACTAAAAGTCAAATGATGTATGAATATTATAGTTTTATCTTACTAGTAATCGAAAAACTTCGAGTTTAAACTGCCCTTCTGAGGGTCACAAAAGAACAAATATTGATAAAAAATTTTTTAAAGATGTTGATAATATGAAACTAAGATAATTTATTACATATTACATACAGTTATCAAATACTACACAAATATAACTCATATTTACACGGCTAGGTTTAAGTTTAAACGGCCCTTCTGAGGGCCAACATTATGTTTTTGTGTTTCTCGCCTGGTGCCGAGGACGGCCCTGGTAATGGTTCGCTTACTTCCTGAGGACCTGCCGGCTGATGGGATTCCTGTTCTCTGGGAGCATCCAACTCTCGGGGTTTAGGAGCAGGTCTGAGGTCGTTAGGATGGGCCTTGACCGGTGCACTCTCCTCTGTTCCTCCTTCTACCCAGTAACAGTTTCCTCCAGCTGCCATAATGACCCGGCGTGGTCCTAGCCAAGTTGGGAAGATACCACCCTTTAAGCACTTTCCTCCGAAAGAAAGTAGCTATTGAGGTTGGACTCATGACGGAATTTTTGAAAAATTTCTTCAAATCTTTATCGATCCTACCTACTAGTCACCGAAAATGACCCCCGTTAAAATTTATATATATATATATATATATATATATATATATATATATATATATATATATATATATATGTCTGTTAACACGATAGCGGCCAGAGTTTTTGTTTTTTCGTCACGAAACTTGGTATATAGCATTCAATTAGCAAACGATTGAACGAGTTCGTTAACCACCAAAGTCGGTCCACCGAAAGGGGGGGTTTACCCAGAACCCAAAACACTAATTTGACCATTTCAGCCGTAATATTTGTTATATTTCAACGAAACTTGGTATTCATAGTAGTAATATAGAGAGAAAAGTGAGATATAAAAATGAACTAAATCGGTTCATTAGGAGGGGGGTTTACTCCGGACCCACAATACCAATTCGCCACTACCAGCCGTGATTTTTGGTATATTTCGACGAAACTCGGTATTCGTGGTGGTAATCCACAGGTAAATATGTGTGGTAAAAATAAACTAAATCGGTTCATTAGGAGGGGGGGTTTACTCCGGACCCAAATTCCTAATATACTCATACCGGTCGTAATTTCTGCTTTATTGTAACGAAACGCGGTATACGTCTTGGGTAACTCATGAGAAAGAAGTGTTGTAAAAATGAGCTGAATCGGTCAATCGGAAAGCGGGGGTTTACTTTGTAATATATTTCAATAGAAAAGCCCGCCAGACGTAGGTTCACAAAGCCGCCGCAAGGAGCGCTTTGTATCTAGAGGGACTGTATCCTGTTCCTGCGTTAGATCAAAATACGATAATATGAGATTTTTTGTATTTATTACGTAGTGTAGTAGGTACCATGTGTAAACATAACTCTGGAAGCAAATTAATAATTGATCAGTTACTCATTACAAATTTAAATGAGAACTATTCATGTTTTTATTTTATTTATGTAGGATATTTTAAGCAAATTTTTCTGGAAAGCAGTCTACACTACCCAAATTCTGAGGAAAGTGCTTAGTTATGCAGCTCCTGCGTGACGGACTTTTTGTGTAACTTGTTCGGACCATTACTCTGTCGCCTTCTTGAAGTTTTGGTGCTGATTTGGTCAATTCGCGAATATATCGTTTCTTATAGCGTTTTGCTCTTTGAATGACTTCAGCTCGGACTTCTCCTACGTTCTCGACGGTGGGAGTAACCTCGCTTCTACCAGGTATCCTTATTTCGTATCCTAGGAGCGAGGCCGCCGGTGTCCGTCCTGTAGCATCATTTCGTCTTGTTCTCAGCTGGAATGCCGCCATCCCGAGATTTGCCAGTCTTTATCGCTCGAGGAGTTTCTTCTCCTCCTGAGTGGCCTGCAAATGTGCTACCATGGAACTCTTGTAGGGTCCTCTGGCGCGCACTTATCGGGACATACAGATTACCGCGTTGTTCCAGGCGTTCCCCGTTGAGTAGATAGTTTTTTATGGGTTTGGTCCTGAGCTCTGCTATCCTGGCATGTACCCAGTTGTCTTTCCGTTGTTTTGACTATATTTCGGTCTCGAGTGACATTGTCTCCAATGCATTGAGGTCGGGTGGAACGAGCCGGTCGATCTCCTCAAAATCTTTCTCTTCTTTGCCCTCTTCCGATGGGTGCCTTGAGAGGAGATCTGCTAGACAGTTTCCTTCCCCGGCGCAGTGTTCTACATCGAAGGAAAATTCCTGGAGAAGAAGGCTCCAATGGTTTAATTTCGGAGTTGACTCCTTGGACTGGTTTAGCCAGATCAGTGCTCTACTGTCCGTCCTCAATTTGAACCGGCGGTCCTCCAAGTAGTGCCTGTATCGTTTTACAGCCCATACTATCTCTAGGCAATCTTGTTCATTAGTATGATATCTCGCCTGTGTAGGAGTGAGTTTGGCACTGCAATACGACACCACTCGCCGCTAATCTCCTGATAAAGGACCGCGGCAATTCCTACACCACTTGCATCAGTCTGGAGAATTCACGGTTCATCATAGGTGGGGTGAAAGAGTTTTGTTGGCTGTCGAAGGACACTTTTGAGGTGCTTAAATGATCCTTCGTGGTCTAATGTCCAATGGAAAAATTTTTTCTTTTGAAGAAGTTCGCACAATGGCGCGGCAATTTCGCTGTACCGAGGAACATAGTCTCTGAGCCATCCTCACACTCCTAAGAACTGCCGCAGCTGTTTTTTTGTCCGGGGGATCGGAAAATTTGTCGACTCTTCCAGGTGTCTCTCCTACGGTGCGTTGCCTTCTGCCGAAATCCGGTGACCTAAATATGTCAGTTCTGCGCGCCCGAACTGACATTTTTCCACCGCACATCCCAGTCCTTGTTCCTGCAGTCTCTCCAGTACCCGCCGAAGGTGAACCAGATGTTCGTCTTCGCTCTTGCTGTAGACAATTATATCGTCTAAGTAGACCGACGTAAATGATTCTAGTCCTCTGAGGACCCTTAGCATCATCTTCTGGAATGTTGCTGGAGCGGTTTTCAGATCGAAAGGCATTACCTTAAATTGGTAAGTTGACCCGTCATGTGTGGCGAATACAGTATATTGTCGGTCTTTCATGTGTAATGGAATTTGCCAGTATCCGGAGCAAAGGTCAATGCTGCTAAATATTCTGGCGCCTTGAAAAGTATTAACTGCATCCCTTATGAGGGGTAAAGGAGCTGCTTCATCGAATGTTTGGGAGTTTAATCTTCGAAAATCGACACAGAAACGGGTTTTCCCATCCTTCTTTTTCACTAGGAGTACCGGGGAGCAATAAGGGCTTGAGCTGTGCTCGATTATGCCTATCATCAGCATCTCCTCCACTTGTTCCCTTATTAGGTCCTTTTTCGCCTGGCTGCATGAATACGGTCGAATACAGAAGGGGTGGTCATTTTTGAGGCATATTCTGTGTATTGCCTCTTTTGCCGAACCAATATGTCGTGCAAACAACGTGTGTTGTAAATCCACGCATAGTTTAACGAACGCTTCAGTCAGCCAGTTGGGAAACCCATGCTGTGGAAGTAAACCGTAAAATAAAATATATATATATATATATATATATATTATTTTTATAACTATTATGTTACCAAGGTAGAGTCATACATTTCAATTCATCTTATTTTTTGCTCTTTCTACCCAATCTAGTTTAACCTTTACATCTGTTTCACCTAGTTACAGCTCGAGATAGACTGAGTAATGACGGATTAATGATGTAGCGCTCCCTACACCATCATTACTAATGACAGTATCCCCTCCACTTTCAGTAATGATGAAGCCGAGATCAGAAAATCCGGATTCACATCATTACTGATGGTCATTCCAACTTTGTCCACCTTACACTATCATTATTACTGTCATTTTGATAAGGTAATGTCATTATTACTGACCGTGTAGGGGCCGCTTAAGGCACGTGCAGTCTTCTACCACTTGTATTTAGCGGGAGAGAAGGTCATTCCTTATATAGTCGGAGCGAGGACAGACTTTGTTCCCCAAAAGGAAACCCCGATGTTGCCAAGCGACTACAGGCCTATCACGGTTGCTTCCGTTGCTTTGAGGCAACTACATAAAATACTAGCATCACGCTTGAAAGAACTGGACCTTCATGAGAGTGGAAAGAGGGCTTTTATAGCTGCTGATGGAACCGCGGAAAACACAGTGATTCTGGATTCAGTGATCAGAGAGGCCAGAACTAAAAGTAAGGAGCTGCATCTGGCATACCTGGACATAGCCAAGGACTTTGACAGCATAAGTCATTTTGCTCTTCGAGCTGCCATGGTCCAGAAAGGACTCTAGGTGTTCCCCACCGGAATTCGTTAAATATGTAATGTGAGTTTACGGTTTCGGATATACCCGCATTACTGATGGAAGAAGATGGACGGACCCAATTGTAAGCGGGAGGGGAATCAGGCAGGGTGATCCCTTGTCTCCGTGCCTGTTCAACCTCGCGATGGATTGGGTTCTTCAGGCAGTCCCAACCTAGGTAGGTTTTTACTTAGAAGGAACCAAAATTCGTTATCTGGCCTTTGCAGATGACCTCGTCTTGGCTACCTCTTCGTTTGCTGGCATGCGGTTTGCTCTCTCTCCAGTGGAGGCTTCAATTTCCAAGGTAGGGATGGAGCTTAGCCCGAGTAAGTGGACCCTCTCTCTGATGCCGGCTCCCATGACGCACAAGATTAAGGTGATCGAGGATGCTATGTTCTATATCGGCGGAGCTCTTGTTGCGCAGATGAGGTACCTCGATTCAGTAATGTATCTAGGTGTGGTGTACAAAAACCATGGAGCAGTAGGGCCTGAAATAAACACTAAATATTATAAATCCATATATACAAAAGTGAGGAGTCAAAGATATTGATACACTAAATTTATTTAATGAAAAAAAAGTACTTTTTAACGACCACCATATTGATAAAAATAATTTAAATTGTATACAAGTGATAAAAAATCAGCAATAATTTATTTTATTTATCGAACAATATAAAAAATAATTCATTGGATATTAATAATCCACACTAAATAAGTTGATATCTTAGGAAGGCCTCTTCTGTGTTTGGAAGTTTAGTCTCTCCGTAACTATCAATTGCTTCTTGAATATTTGTGTGGTTTCTATTAACAATTCTACCGATTTTCCTCAAAGAACAATTTTAATTATTTCTACCAATATGGTAAACAGTTAAAAAGTACTTATTCTTATCGTTCTCGTTTAAAAGTACTTTTTTAGCACATTCCTCCGAAGGAAAGTAGCTATTGAGGTTGCACTCATGACGGAATTTCCTCCGAAGGAAAGTAGCTATTGAGGTTGCACTCATGACGGAATTTCCTCCGAAGGAAAGTAGCTATTGAGGTTGCACTCATGACGGAATTTCCTCCGAAGGAAAGTAGCTATTGAGGTTGCACTCATGACGGAATTTCCTCCGAAGGAAAGTAGCTATTGAGGTTGCACTCATGACGGAATTTTTGAAAAAATGTTTCAAATCTTTATCGATCCTACCTAGTAGACACCGAAAATGACCCCCGTTAAAATTTATATATATATATAGTTATATATCCCCTTCAGGTCCGAATTTTTATTTCTTGATAAAATTTTTTTATTTTCCTGCCATAGTTGTGTATTGCTCTTGTGAAGATTCCTTCAGAATTTTATGGTTTACCTGACATGAGTTACGTAATGTCCAGTATACTGGACTTTGGTTCTCAAGTAATGCGATTTGTGAATGAAAACCGAAGTTCAAAATTTCGAAATATTAAAAAAATATATAATTAAAGCAGTGATTTATTAACAATTTAAAAGAAATTAATTCAGAAAAAATAAATTTGAAAAATTATTAGTAAATATTATTGTAAAAGCACAAATATAATAAGATATTGTAAAAATAGATTAGAATTTTAGACATGAAATTGTTGTCAGCGCACAGTAATAATGAAAATTAATAAAATTGAAATATTTACAGTCTAGTCTCAAAAGGAGATATTTTATTATTTAAAAAAAAAAAAAAATACTAAGAATATATTTATTGAAAATCATGTGAACGGACAGATGATATTTCTGAATGGTTTGGGCGCCTTCTAGCCCATACCATTCAGAAAATGTTATTGATTATTATGGTACTCAAAAAACAATTCTGGCAACATAAAAACAAAATATAACAGTAAATATTTGAAAAATAGATAAAAAATATTGTTACATCAAATATGAGTATTGACTTCCCATGTACAGTATACTGGACATGGATTTTCAAAAATTCGTAGACACCTTATTACAAACTTTATTGATAAAACTGAACTTCCAACCTTTAAAAAGATCATGTACATTAAATTCGGAGGAGTTTTATTCACTAAAAAGAAACCATTTGGACTAAATATGTAAAGAAAAGTCAATAACTTTTAGAATCCATGACTGCCCGTGGTGGAGCAGAGAAGATTTTACACATAACCTTTCAAAATCGAATGGAATCATTTTATATTATATGTCAAGTGGAAGACAAATACATAGAGCTTCAAACCAAAGTGGTAGTAAACATCTATCGACCATAAGCAGTGTGATACAAAGTAAAGAAGTTATGTCCAGCCGGCTAACACGATACAGGCCAGAGTTTTTGTTTTTTCGCAACGAAACGTGGAATGTAGTATTCTCCCATCAAGCGATTGAACGAGTTCGTTAACCAACAAAATCGGTCCATCTGGAGGGGGGGTTTACTTCGGAGCCAAAGTAGTTATTTGTCAATACCAGCCATAATTTTTGTTATATTTCAACGAAACTCGGTTTTTGTTGTGGTCAACTGAAGAGACAAATGTGTTATGCAAATAAACTAAATCGGATGACTAGAAGGGAGGGTTTACTCCGGACAGAAATTACTAATTCCCTTATACCGGTCGTAATTTCTGTTTTATTGTAACGAAACTCTTCATACGTCCTGGTTATCTAATATGGAAGAGGTGTTGTAAAAATGAACCAAATCAATCTATTGGAAGGGGGGGGGGGTTACTTTTTACTATGTTTGAATTGAATTCTTCCGTCAAACGTAGGTTCGCGAAACTCATCAAGATCAATAGATCGAAATGTGAAGCTTTATTATTATTATTATTCAGGAATGCACTCGACACTATCCAATTCTGAGGAAAGTACTTAGTTATGCAGCTCCTGCATGACGGACTTTCATTAAATAAATTTAGTGTACCAATGCGTTTGATTAATCACGTTTGTCTATACAGATTTAGAATATTTATTCTTATCATCATGGGATTTATTCTTTGATATTATTGACAAATATAATGAAGTATTGATGACTAATTATCTCTCCTGTACCAGTTTCTGAAAGTGATGACGTCAGAGCTATTGTCTTATATATTTTATTTTTAAATGGTGACTAGCCGTTACCCAGTGTGCCAAGCTACACCAACTTTATATTATATAGTTGTAAGGAACAAACATACAGCTGGTAGATTTTTTTCACCTTGCCTATGACACTTCCCCTATCAAGGCCTACCTGTGTGCCAAGTTTGGTCAACATCGGTCAAACGGTGTGGATTTGTATAAGGAAAAAACAGACAGACAGAAAGCTGACAGATGATTTTGACCTAGCCTAGGACACTCCCCGTATCAACCCCTACCTGTGTGCCAAGTTTCGTCAAAATCGCTAAAAAGCTGAGGATTTATATGAGGAACAAATTGAATGGCTTTTTCTTTTTTTGTTCCACAATATAGTATCCTTATACTGTGGGAGTTCATTTAGGTTCTGCAGGTTCCAGCTTCCAATACTGCCTGCATTACAATCAAAGTAATATACATTTTTTTTAATAATTTTTTTTCTGAGTTTTAAAAGTATAATAATAATAATAATATTAAAATAGAGAAATATGATAGCGTAATGATAACAACTATAATAATAATACAAATAAAAATAGTAACAATAATATTGAAAAAGAAACAAATTATAATATCAAAATTATAAAGTAATTGAAAGAAATAAAAAAAAAAAAGAATGAATATAAATGAATCAAATAAAATAAAATAACTGATTAATGAAAAGAAAAGGTCCGTTCTTGCAATGGCTTATTCTTGCGATTGTAAAAACACAATTCAATCAGGATTGTGGTCATGAGAAACTGTTCAATTATTTACAGCAGCATTATTTTTCAAAAACAAATCCACTACTTTTCTCATTTGTTCCGATACTAAACATAAAGGTATGAATTCTGTATACGCACTTTTGATAAGATTATATGATATAATAATAAAAAATAATGATTTTTCAAAATGAAATTATTTACAGTGATCACTCCGTGCCAAAAGTCGTGGGTTCGATTCCCACTAGGGGCGGTGGCTTTTCTTTCGAAAAAAGAAAAGGCATCACCCCTATCCTGGCTAGAAAAGGGTGGTAACCTATAGATAACCTGTCCTAAAATTCGTAGTTAATAATAAATGGGCGTTAAAATTTAAATAAATAAATTTACAGTGATAATCAATCGTCTCAGTTTAAAAATAAATATATGTCAAGATTGCTTTACATACATTCAGAAAAATTTCACAAAAAGTTTTAGCGGAAATATTTTACTACAGCTCATTACAAACTTGTAGTAGATAGGGTGGGAGAAAGAGTAAAATCCTTGGTCTCTAATGGAAGTTATGAGCAAATCTGAAACTAAAAATGTAATAAACTCAGTAGAGTTTGCTAATGTTGCATCTAGTTTAATGACAAACACTACAATTCTCCGTATGAGCCAAGTAGATATTGAGCCTGCTATAAGTTCGGACAGTCCATGGGTTACTGTTAAAGACATAGTTTTTATTAAGCAAATGCATGTGATAAAATGCAATTCGCAAATCAAAAATTCAACTATGGAAAACAAACTGAAACCAGCAAGTTAACAGATCAAAAACTTAATATTTCAAATTTTAATGTTAGTTACTGGTGTGCAGTTACATGTGATAAAAATTAAGTTGTATTTCATTTTATATTGCCCAGCAAACCCTTCACTGAAGTAATGAATGTTTGTACATGTAGGTAGTTTTCATTCTGAATAGCTTTGGGTTATTTTTTATAGTTTTTAAAATTAAATCGCTGTACTATAAAAAATAATATATTGTTAGCTAAAATTTTAATTGAACAATTTTTTGTATTTAACGGAAAAAAAATTAAAGAGTGCAAAAAAAAAACCATTCATTTTATTTTTTCATGTGATAGTGTATACCTTTTAGAATAATAATAAAAAAATATTTTAGTGATTTTCTTTTTATCGTTTGATGATATTCCACTTAGTGTGGAACGCCATATTTAATTTTTACAAAATGCATTTTAACACTTCAGGATTTTTTCAGAACATTTGTAATTACTATATGCTTATATATATATTTTTTTTTTCTGGCACTTCCTTTGTCCAATCGATGATAACTGCAAAATTTGAAATACTTTAGCAGGGCATGAAATTAAACTATTTGAAATTGAGAAAAACTATTTTATATTCTTACTTGTATCCATGAAAAGAATGAACATGCCAAGTTTCATTGAAATCTGAGATCATGGGTGTCAAATCCTATTTTTTTGGGTTGATTTGACATGGAATGACCCAAATGTTTAAATATCATGTCACACATAGATGATTTTAGGTGGTACGGTAAAGAACTAAAAGTATTTAAATTATTAAAGTTCTGTACAGATCCATGGGTTAATGTTGAAGGCATAGTTTATGTTAAGCAAATGCATGAGATAAAATGCAATTTCCAAATAAAAAAATTAACTATGGAAAACAAACGGGAAACTCCAAATCAACAGATCAAATACTTAATATTTCAAATGACTTACTAATATATGATATTAATCCAAAATCTGAGAATATAAGGTTATAATTTAGATAATCACAACATTTTTGTACGTTACATATAGATGATTTTAGGTGGTACGGTAAAGAACTAAAAGTATTTAAATTATTAAAGTTCTATACAGATCCATGGGTTAATGTTGAAGGCATAGTTTATGTTAAGCAAATGCATGAGATAAAATGCAATTTGTAAATAAAAAAAAAAATCAACTATGGAAAACTAACGGGAACCTGCAAGTCCACAGATCAATAACTTAATATTTCAAATTACTTACTAATATATGATATTAGTCCAAATTCTGAGAATATAAGGCTATAATTTAGATAAACATACAAAGGTTATAATTGAAAAGTTTTGTTCGCAAAAGAAAAACCTTTCGCAAAAAAAAAAAAAAAAAAAAAAAAAAAAAAAAAAAAAAAAAAAAAAAAAGTTTTGTTGGCTTGCAAATCTCTACCTAGGCAACACTGGAAAGAAAATGGCAACTGGACAGTCAAGAGATCAAAAACTTAATATTGCAAATTATTTATTAATTTATATTAGTCAATATTCTAAGAATATAAGGCTATAATTTAGAAAATCACAAACATTTTGCTAAATCTAATAAGTTTTTGAAGTTAGATAAACACACCAAACTTAAAAACAAATTGGTTAATGGCCTCTAGGAACCCAGTGTTGTCCTACGTCTTCATCAGAAATTAAGAAAATTGAACTTATATGATAATATTTGTCCAAATTCTGAGAATATAAGGCTATAATTTAGGTAAACATACAAAGGCTTAAACTGAAAAGTTTTGTTCCCAAAAGAAAATTTGTTCGCAATAAAAGCAGAATGTGTTGTTGGCTTGCTAATCTCCACCTAGGCAATTCACCTAGGCAACATTGGAAAGAAAATGGCTATTTCTGACAATTCACTCTTCTATATTTGACAGTTTCGAACTCGTTACTCCCGAACTGTGAAGCCTAGGAGATTTCCCGTATCAAGAAGTACATGTGTGCCAAGTTTGGTCACTTAAAGCACCAGACACCGCCGAGTCAGCACCAGGAGGGAGGACTTAAAGCAGCAGTCACCGCAGCGGCAGGAAGGAGGACTTAAAGCACCAGACACCGCCGAGTCAGCACCAGGAGGGAGGACTTAAAGCACCAGACACCGCCGAGTCAGCACCAGGAGGGAGGACTTAAAGCACCAGACACCGCCGAGTCAGCACCAGGAGGGAGGACTTAAAGCAGCAGTCACCGCAGCGGCAGGAAGGAGGACTTAAAGCACCAGACACCGCCGAGTCAGCACCAGGAGGGAGGACTTAAAGCACCAGACACCGCCGAGTCAGCACCAGGAGGGAGGACTTAAAGCACCAGACACCGCCGAGTCAGCACCAGGAGGGAGGACTTAAAGCACCAGACACCGCCGAGTCAGCACCAGGAGGGAGGACTTAAAGCACCAGACACCGCCGAGTCAGCACCAGGAGGGAGGACTTAAAGCAGCAGTCACCGCAGCGGCAGGAAGGAGGACTTAAAGCACCAGACACCGCCGAGTCAGCACCAGGAGGGAGGACTTAAAGCACCAGACACCGCCGAGTCAGCACCAGGAGGGAGGACTTAAAGCACCAGACACCGCCGAGTCAGCACCAGGAGGGAGGACTTAAAGCAGCAGTCACCGCAGCGGCAGGAAGGAGGACTTAAAGCACCAGACACCGCCGAGTCAGCACCAGGAGGGAGGACTTAAAGCAGCAGTCACCGCAGCGGCAGGAAGGAGGACTTAAAGCACCAGACACCGCCGAGTCAGCACCAGGAGGGAGGACTTAAAGCACCAGACACCGCCGAGTCAGCACCAGGAGGGAGGACTTAAAGCAGCAGTCACCGCAGCGGCAGGAAGGAGGACTTAAAGCACCAGACACCGCCGAGTCAGCACCAGGAGTCTTCTTCCAGCAAACCTCTATATAATCCCCCCCACTCCTTTCCTCTCCAGCTCAGTACCGTTGTAATAACCTTATCATAAACATCTATATTCTGTATTCTGTTTACCAATAAAGTTTTTTTTCGAAGTTCGTGAGTGTTAAAACTTAAATGTCCAAATTGGTCAAACGGTGTGGATTTGTATAAAGAACAAACAGACGGACAAACTGACAGGTGATTTTTATATATATAGATAAGTCCTTAAATATCTTCTTGTATAAGGTTTACAACCTCTTTGAGAGGTTGCACTGCTTCGGTGCAGGTTATGTTGTTTCTTCTCTCACCAATGTGGTATTTTCCTAACTCTTAATTATTTATAATGTCAATAGGCCTATGCTCATTGAAGCATTTATACACTGGCTCATTTAATAGCATACTATATCAAACATGCCTTCGAAGGGTATGTACTGATTTTTAACAATCCCTATAAATAATCTTTAAACCTATTCATTCCTTGACTATTCTTTTTAGTTCTTACAGTTAACTAATCAACCTAAAATTTGATTGTAATATGAATTTTTATACCATTAAAAAATGTTTTATTAAAATACCTCTCAGTCAATAAAAACGGATTGCCATGAAATTATGGTAATATTTTGAGTGTTTTTTTTTCTCCATAATTGAGGCCACATAAACCACTTGTCATTTCCCCCTCCATTTTTCAAAGAATTTTCATTCAATACATTTAAAATCCATTTTTTTGAAACCCAAAGAAAGAAAAAACCCACCTTTCTTGCGTGTACATTTTATTAATTCATTTTGTATAATTTGTCCTAGGGTGTCAACGATTTAAATCAATTGATTTAAATCATGATTAAAATCATTTGATTTTTTTTAAAAAAATCATTGATTTAAAGCAATTTATTTCAAAAAAAAAATATTGATTTAAACCAATTGATTTTATTAAAAAAAAAGTAGGTACTTACGTATTACTTGCACCGGTCTCAAGAACTGGCTCCTAGTCAGTGATCCGGATCAGGCAATATGGCGACAATTTCAATATGGCGACCTATTATTAAGACCAAGACCAAGTCTTAATATTATCGAGTTGGATTGACTAGAGTTTCGATTATCCTTGAGCAAGCGTAGCGAGCGGAAACACATAGCAATTCTGCCATTAACATAAGTCCTTTTAATTTCCTAGATTACTTAACATTAGATATTTTTTTAAATTTAATAATTGCTAATGTTATGTAATCTTATGGCCAAGAGTCGGCGCTAGTTTTCAATATTATGGCGCAAATGCGCCGTAAAAAATTGCTATGCATTTCCGGTCGGTATGTTCGCTCAACGTTATCGAAACTGTAGTTAATCCAACTCGTTGGTAATATTGATCACTGGTTTTTCGGTGGGAAATGGGTCGATATGCAATTTAATATTGCTCCAAACGGGTCTCTATTTTCTTTTCTATTTCTTTGTCGCCATATAAATTCTACAAGATACGTTTCCAGGTGGTGCCTCGCTGTGCCCCTATGTCTTTTGTTTCTCCATTTGGCACTCCCCCACATTCTTTCCACGGTTTGAGTATGAGCTCCTGTTTCAGGGTCAATGAAATTGACCCATTTCTATTTTCAACACTCACTACAAACGAGTCTTTGGTTTCCCTGCAAATGCCACCAAACACCCACTGTTGTGGTAATATACGGCCACAATTATTTTTGCGTTTAGTAAAAAGACTTTCGTCCACTTCTACAATGCAGCCTGGTCCACCTATCTTCTTGTTTTCTCTGCTCTCCATATCTAATGTACACAATTCTCTCATATAATTATTCCAGTCAATCACTGTTTTATCAGATATGTTCAGATGTTTTTTGCAGAATGTAACTGATGTCAGTTCCTCAAACCACCAGTATATAAACCTTATCGCTGTGACAAAGGGAATTCTGCTTCCTTCCAGCTAGGTGTCCGTTCGAAGGCCGAATTGCTTAAAACAGTTTGCTACATTGCACTTCCAAAAGTCCCTAGTACCGAAATGCAGTTGCATAGAATGTGAATTGGGACATTTCCTTTCTTGGTGCAAAATATTGCGTTGCTGCAAAAATGCAGTCGCATCTTTTTCGGTTGTGGGTAAATTCTAAAGACTCATTATGACCGTGGAAAGAACAGCACAAAGGACACAAATTGGCTCTAAAAACAAACACTCACAACTCACTAAAGCAATAAATTTTAAAGGAGACGAATTTAAGAGCAAGGCACTCAAAACAATCAAGACTAGAGCGGAAAAGAGAACAACCAATGAAATTGCCCAAAAGACCAAATTGCTCAACCAATAGAAATGCAAGATGTTTTCATTTCCGCTCTTATAATGGAGAGAACCTCATAATCTAATCTAATCATTAAATTAAAATAATTGTAATGTTAAGCAATCTAGGAAATTAAAAGGACTTATGTTAATGGCAGAATTGCTATGTGTTTCCGCTCGCTACGCTTGCTCAAGGATAATCAAAACTCTAGTCAATCCAACTCGTTGATAATATTAAGACTTGGTCTTGGTCTTAATAATATGTCGCCATATTGAAATTGTCGCCATATTGCCTGATCCGGATCACTGACTGGGAGCCAGTTCTCGAGACCGGTGCAACTAATACGTAAGTACCAAAAAGTATTATTATATATATTTTTTTTATCTTTAGTTTATTTTTTTAACTTAAATCTAACTAGCCCTGCCTTTTTCAGCCATTTTAACATTACGTCATTATTTTTGCCCCTAGGGCCTACCCTCACTTGACTGTTCTTATCTATTCAAAGTCTGTTTCTTTTATGACCCTTTCTTTGTTTTTAATTCTGCAAATAAATCTCCTTTTAAGTTTAAGATAAAAGAGATTGGCAGGTAGTGGGCGAAGTGAATGCTTTAAATTGTTGGATGTCTTCATCGGCCTTAAAATATTCGATTCCCTCAAAAGGACAATTTCGACAATTTAACAAAACTGTTAACAATAGAGCAGCTTATGACAGGAAAGGCAACTTCTGCAGGGGTCGAAAGAATGTTTTCAACCCTTGGTTTTGTTCACAGTCAAATGAGAAACTACCTAATTAGATGTGAAAAGGCTGACAAACTTGGTTTTTTGTTCAAAGCTTTAAATAAATAATATTACGGTTAGTGTACGTGATTAATAGGGAACGGATGTTCATGTAATGTAAAATTCAACATATGAACATATATATTTAACTATTTATAATAAAATATGTAATAAAAAATTGAAAATATTTAGTAAACAAATACCTTAAACACTATAAAATATTGAAAAGAAAAGCATAAATAATAAGTAGGAACTCTGTTATTATTAATGGAAAGAACAAAAGTATAGAAGAAAATGACTAAAACTGTTTAAAATATTAAAAAATAAAGCATAAATACAAATTAGGAACTCATTATAAAAGGTGGAAAAGTTGAAAATGTCTACAGATGAACATTATTTTCGAAGATTGTTTGCTACATCTGGAATTTTGAAATTTTCAAACGTGAAATGCCGGTCTGATCTGAGAATACTTTTGATGTGTCTGAATAATCTTTCAACATCTACTAAAGTGACTGGTGTGTATTTGAAGGCTCCAATCAACTGCTCTGAAGAGTGGGATTCAACTAAACTGTTAATCGTTTTGCCACTATGGATATCTCCAATAATGTGGATATTTTTCCACCCAGGGGTTTATTCTAGACTGTCTTTTCACTTTATTTTTAATTAATTCCCAGTAGCTCCTAAAACCTCGATCTTCTCTATTACTCTCGTATGATTCTAATGCTATCCGCTAACAACATGCCTTTTGTACACGGTATCACAAAAATAATGGTCATCCGTTGGCCAGATGATTCTCCAATGCGAGATTGGAAAAAATAACCCCCATATTAACCCCCGCAAAATTGACCTTGAAATGTTATTCAAGGTAAATTTTTTTTATTGCATATTTCAAAACTGCGAGTCATGAGGAAGAAAAAAAGTCAACGGCACGATAGGCAAGAAATGACTCCTTATGGTCAAAATGACCATTAACAGCGTATAAGGGGGCCATTCTATTACAATCAACAAATGGTGGCCAATTTTGATAATTTTTTTTCTTTAGCATGTTCTAACATTGCCTTACACAAAAATATCTCTTTTTTTTTTTTTCTTTTTTTTTTTTTTTTTTTTTTTAAAAAAGCATCTTCCAGTATAAAAAAATGTAAGTATATTGAACAACAGCGGCAATCATTGGAGGACCAGAACGCATATTTTACAATTGACAGAAATGCCTTCATGAGGTTATTCTCGAAGCTTATCAAGAGCTCCTGGCTATAAGCTTTCAACCAATCGCTGAAATTAATCATTAAGGATTTCACAGGTCGTGTATGAATTTCATGAACCAGCCAGTCCTCAAGTTGCTCTTAGAATAGAGGATAGAATAATTGTCCTTGCCTGTGTGCAGAAAAAAAAGTTTCTTCCTAAAAAAAATCAAAAAAAAAAACTTAATAAGTAAGATTTTCACTCCAGCGCCCGTAGCAATTATGCCCGTTCACCAGCTTAAATATTTCGGACTTCATTTCTGAGGCAAGCTGCCAGACTTTCTCCAAATTCTTTTAAATGCCCAAGTTATTCTCGTCCATTTTGCCTACTGTGGACGGTAACGTTGGAAAACAAACTTTCTTTCGTCCACTGGAGGAAGTCTGGATGACATTCCAACATGTCCAGCACCCACCTGCAAAACAAGGATCTCTGCTCCTGACCCCCGGGCCTCAACTTGAACTTGCTGTAATCTGAAGGAAGATGTTCTTCCCGAAGGAAGTTCTGGTCCTCCAATGATTGCCACTGTGAGGGCCGTTGTTCAATATACATACATTATTTTATACTGGAAGATGCTTTTTTTAAAAAAAAAAAAAATCAAACAAGGTATTTTTGTGTAAGGCAATGTTAGTAGAACATGCTAAAGAAAAAAAATTATCAAAATCGGCCACCATTTGACGATTGTAATGGAATGGCCCTCGTATATGCTGTTAATGGTCACTTTGACCATAAGGAGTCATTTCTTACCTATCGTGCCGTTGACTTTTTTTCTTCCTCATGACTCGCAGTTTTGAAATATGCAATAAAAAAAATTTACCTTGAATAACATTTCAAGGTCAATTTTGCGGGGGTTAATATGGGGGTTATTTTTTCCGATCTCACATTGGAGAATCATCTGGCCAACGGATGACCATTATTTTTGTGACACCCTGTACCTACTATTGACATAGTACATATACAGCCACCTTCTTGGAATTAGAAATATCACAGTTACCTAGACTCAATGGGTAAAGTTTTATTTTCTTTCTCGGTTTTCCTTTATTTCTTCAATTACAAAATAAAAAGAATATTAAAATATGTAGCAAGCAGATGTATTTATGGCAGAATATGTAAAAATATGGAGTTTTGACAAAATATGTAAAACAAAAAACTGTTTAAATACTTTTAAAACACTTAAAACGTGCAGAATTACATTAATACTTAGGATTTACGAATCAGAAAAGAATATGTAAATACAATTACATCTGTTCCCTAGGGATAAATATTTCTGTAAAGCTTTATTTCTAAAATTGTTGTTTTAAAATTTGAAAATTAAGTCATTATATATACAGGGGTCGAAATTGTCCTATATTTTGAGACCAGAGTTTCTGTACATTTAAATTTAATGTCTTTAATCACCGAAAATTAATGATTTTTGTTGATTTAAGTCTTTAAATTTGCAGAAATTCCGGTCTCAAAATATACAACTTCAACCCCTTTATATATGATCCGTCAACTCTGCTATGCTCCCAAAATTATCCAATTAAGATCCACCACTTTAGAGTAGTTATTTTATTATTTGCATTGTAAATAAACAAATATTTTAGTTACAGGTTTATATAATGAAAAATTAGATAATAACCAGCTCTCTATATAGACTAGATACATTTAAAAAGTCTGATTTCTTTTTTAAAGCCGGTTTTAGTAAACAAATTCAATTTAAATCAAAAAATTCCGATTTAAATTAAAAAAATCTGATTTAAATCAAATAAATCCGATTTTTTTGATTTTTTTTTTCAAATCATGATTTTTTTACACCCTGATTTGTCCCTCCTTCGCCTAGTGTATATTAAATATATGTGGTCATTCCATGTCAAACGTACTTTTCGGACTTGATGTCTCAGATTTTCATGATTTTTGGTATGCAGTAATACACTCAGTCAAAAAAGTTTCCATACACCCAAAAATAATGGAATATATGCAAATAAAGGAATTCAAGAAATGTGCAATAGTATTATTTGTATAGCATTTTGTATGTTTAACATATATGAGTGCAATTATTGCAATAATAAGTAAATAAATATTAAATTTTATTTATTTTTAAATTAAATTCCTAGTCCAGTATTAGGTTTACTTGTGCCTGTGAGAGACTGATTTTTTTTATAATGCATGTTTCTCGTGATATAAAGAGATAATAGTTCGCTGCCATAATCAGGGCTTGTCTCTTCGAAAAATTGCTCAATTATGAAATAAATCACATGCAACAGCACATAATGTGCTTAATGGGTATAGGGATTTAAAATCTCTGGAGGATAGAACATGGACAGGAAGTCCAAGGAAATTGGAGTCACCACAGGAGGTTCATCCTTGTTCAAATTAATAAAGATCCTGACACATCATTGACCACTGAACTAAATAGGGACTACGGGATTCAAGTCGACCCAGAGAACGTTAGAAATGCATTGAGAAAGGAAGGATTCAGGGGTCGGATTGCCAGAAGAAAGCCCTTCATAAGTAAGGTTAAACGGAAGGAGCTGCGACAGTTTACAAAGGAATTTGAAATAAACCAGACAGTTTCTGGGAGAAGGTGATATTTCTTGACGAGTCAAAATTTAACATTTTTGGGTCAGATGAAAGGTCAAAACCGTGGAGAAAACCAAAGGAAGCATTCAAGAGCAATAATTTAAAACCAACATTTAAACACGGAGGTGGAAGTGTCATGGTGTGGGGGTGTGCTAGTTCATCTCGAGTAGGAAATTTAGTGTTTGTTGATGGAATTATGAACCTAAATGTTTATTTGGATATTCTAAGGGGCAATTTAAAAAAAAAAATGGCTGAAAACTCAGACTTGGGCAAAGATAAATTTTCCAATAAGACAATGACCCCAAACTCACAGCTAAAAAATTAAAGGATGGGTTGCTTTATAATGTTCCAAATCAATTCAAAACACCTCACATTCACCTGACATTAACCCCATTGAACACCTATGGGATGAACTTGGTCGAAGAGTGAAAAATCAGAACATCCGAACGAAATAAGAGCTGAAAACTGCACTGCAGACAGAATGAAATGAAATTAATAATCCAGTAAGAAAACAACTGGTTTGGAGTATGAAGCCCAGACTACTTGGAATCCTAAAACCAAAAGGAGGACCAACAACTGGTTTGGAGTATGAAGCCCAGACTACTTGGAATCCTAAAACCAAAAGGAGGATCCACAACTGGTTTGGAGTATGAAGCCCAGACTACTTGGAATCCTAAAATGAAAAGGAGGATCCACAACTGGTTTGGAGTATGAAGCCCAGACTACTTGGAATCCTAAAATGAAAAGGAGGATCCACAACTGGTTTGGAGTATGAAGCCCAGACTACTTGGAATCCTAAAACCAAAAGGAGGACCAACAACTGGTTTGGAGTATGAAGCCCAGACTACTTGGAATCCTAAAACCAAAAGGAGGACCAACAACTGGTTTGGAGTATGAAGCCCAGACTACTTGGAATCCTAAAACCAAAAGGAGGATCCACAACTGGTTTGGAGTATGAAGCCCAGACTACTTGGAATCCTAAAACCAAAAGGAGGACCAACAACTGGTTTGGAGTATGAAGCCCAGACTACTTGGAATCCTAAAACCAAAAGGAGGATCCACAACTGGTTTGGAGTATGAAGCCCAGACTACTTGGAATCCTAAAACGAAAAGGAGGATCCACAAGTTATTAAAAAAAAATTATGGAAATTTAATAATGCTTTGTTTGTAATGTATGGAAACTTTTTTGACATACTTTTTTTTAAATTATGAGAAATTTAATATTTACTAACTTATTTTTGCTTTAAATGAACTTATATATGTTAAACATAAAAAATGCTATACAAATAATATTATAGCACATTTCTTGAATTCCTTTATTTGCATATATCAAATTATAATTGGGTGTATGGAAACTTTTTTGACTGAGTGTATATCATAGACTTATGGAAAAATACCGAATTTTAGTGATGTAGCACAATTATTTTTGAAGTTATTAATTTTTAAAGATTTAAATTTTTATGAAAAAGTGTCATATATTGGCACCTTTGGATGCCTATAGGCTCGCAACCAGTGATGATATTAACCTGTGAGTGCTCTCATTTTAAAGCTGTTGAACGGGGCTTTAATATGAAATGCCACAAAATAGGGGTTACAATTTCAAAAAAGTTAAGAATTTTAAAATGAAATTTTAAAAATTAAATTTCTCAAAAAGTGGTAATTTTAAAAATCCCCAAAAAATATCAAATTTAGTTTGTAATGTCTTAATACATATAGCAAAATGTTATCATGGGATCAGGAGATACAGGGCTTCAGAAGTACACATGCTTTGTAAATAGCCTACCGTATTAGTTAGATTTTATTTTTTAATTACTAATTTGCTATGAAGTGTGCAGGACTCTATTAAATTAATAAAATTTATTGATTACTTTACAATGTTTGGAAACCTCTCTTTAAAAGAAAACTGAAGCTGATTGGCCTACAAGTAGAGGGAAACCCCTTTTACTCTGATAAAACGGGGATTCCTGTCCTAATTTGTTCTTCACTTCACAGCAAAGTCCATTTCTGAGATATACCAAGGAATATATTCTGGAATGTGAAGTGGCTTTCCTGAGAATTATTCGATCTATTTGCAAGATAAGACACAATCATACCATTGGTGAAATAGTCAGGCATTCACCCTTTTGTGGTTTATTTTAAAGAAAAATAAGTGGTATTATTCAACAAAATTTGAATTGTTGAATAATATCAGACTGGCTCAACCCCAACACTAGAGCCTTCAACCTGTTCCAAGTTATATCTCGGAATATCTGAAATGCAAGGTTCAAAGAGATCTACTTTTCCTACGGCTCTGCAACCCAATACAAAAATAAACAAAACTATATTAACTTGTGTAATAAAAAGCAAGCATTTGGAGCTAAGGCTGAATGGCATTTTTCAGCAACAGCACATGGAAAGGAACATGTGATGGGCTGGGGGCCATGATGAAAAGACTAGTAGCCAGAGCAAGCCTACAAAGACCATATAAGGGTGGGTTTACACTAGGATATTTATTGCAGGATATTTATATCAGAGAGAAATTCTGACTAATGGAAACCATGTAAAATGTATGTCTGAGATAAATTCTACTTGCTTTCCATTAGTCAGAATTTCTCTCTGATATAAATATCCTGCAATAACTATCCTAGTGTAAACCCACCCTAAGAATCAAATTATGGATGCTAGGCAACTGATTGGATGGTCACATCAGAATATATCTAATATAAACTTTGTATTTTTGAACCTTGAAGAATACATTACAACTGAAGAACTTGCCAACCGGTACAATACATATATAACTTTATAAGGCACCCAGAAATTACATGCCTTCATGCCTCTCAAATGTGGAGCCAAAGTAAATGTGTAATTACTTTCTTCTGCGGTTGTTTCGAGAATATTTCCTGCTGTAAAGGACATACAGCAGATATTATTAGGTATGTAATATCAATCTATGATGACACTTGGTGGTTGAGTTATGTTCTGGATAAAGATGAGGATTGCAGTAAAGTGGAAGTTACATTCCTCCATCCTTCAGGTCCATCACACTCATTCATCCCACACCACCTGATACACTGTGGATCCCCTTTGCAGATGTGATATGCAAAGTGAACCCCATCACTAGACTGGCTGAACATACAGTTTACGAAACAGTGAAGTGAACCAATGTTCACGTGTTCAAGGTATCTTCCAATGATTCAAGTCTCGATCAACTAGTTTGTTAGCCGTTAACTTTACGCATAATATCGGATGGTAAGTGTCTATATGACCTTTATCGATTGAAAAAATGTAAAAGTAATAGCCACTGCTTGTTTCATTGTAAAGTGTTGCTTGTTTCATTCAGTGAACCATTCAAAATATTCAAAAACGATACTAATTCTGGTATTTTTTACAAAACGTGTATTTCTGAAGCCCTGTATCTCCTGATCCCATGATAAAATTTTGCTATATGTATTAAGACATTACAAACTATATTTGATATTTTTTTGTGATTTTTAAAATTGCCACTTTTTGAGAAATTTAAATTTTAAAATTTTTAACTTTTTTGAAATTGTAGCCTCTATTTTGTGGCATATCATATTAAAGCCCCATTCAACGGCTTTAAAATGAGACCACTCATAATGTTAATATCATCACTGGTTGCGAGCCTATAGGCATCCAAATGTGCCAAAATATGACACTTTTTCATAAAAATTTAAATATTTAAAAATTAATAACTTCAAAAATAATTGTGCTACATCACTGAAATTTGCTATTTTTTCATAAGTCTATGATATATTACTGCATACCAAAAATCATAAAAATCTGAGACATCAAGTCCGAAAAGTGTGTTGATTTGACATGGAATGACCCTATACACTTCTGCGTATTATCATATCTTCTCTTCCCAATAGATGCTTCTTTTTTTTCAACACCCATCCTGGCTAGGAAAGGCTGCTGATCATATCTCCTATAAGAATTATTAGCAATCATATTAATCATTAAAATATGTATAACACGACATGGTTCTAGTGGATCATCTTCACATTTACATATTCTATTAAATAAAACTCTTAAAAAAATTATTTTTTAAATGACTAATCCTGTTATAATTGTTCAATAGTTACATACTCAGCTCAAGAATATTTTGTTCTATTTGTTTTCTTCTTGACTTAAAGTTTAATCCAAATTAAAACTTCTTGATAATATTGAATGTAAATGCCTGAGTTTTTGGAGAGTACAATATTTGGAAAGAAACTTCACACAAAAATAATTTGAGTGAAAGTTTCTAATCATTCTTTTGAAAGTTTGTGACGAATTCCCCCATTCATCTGCTACAATGTTACATTGCTATTTGGGGTTTATCATCGTCCAAGGAGCGCACTGTGGCTTTCACTTCCTATTCTCATGAATATAATGCTACTTTGGATAATTACCTTTCAATTATTTTTTCTGATAAACAAATGATGAAGGGAGGTAGTTTCCTAAGTTTATTATGTTGTATTCACATTGACCATAAAAAGTGAATATTAAATTAACTGCCGACACCATATAACTGTTACTGTTTAAAATTACTAAAACCTAGACCTCTCACATTTGGTTGAAAGTTTTGAATTCTAGGTTTAATTAAAAATTTTATAATTATTTTGAAGGTTTTTTTGTAACTCTTTTTTTGCATAAATATCTATCATTTCAGCTTGCCTAATTTTTCCCTAAGAATTTCTGAACGTCATGAATCAGTGTTCTTTTTTGTTTTTGGATTAAATCCAATTCATTTCACAATTTGTCATTGCTACATTTCTCAACTGCAACAACTATGTCATGATGATTTCAAGCAGTTTTTAACTCTCAAATAAGTTAATTTAATTTGAAGTTTGAGAAAATAGAATGATACTCAATGACTTTTCATGTAAGTTTAATTTTGAATTTAGAGCTGGAGCAGTACATGTTGTCTTTGGAAGGCGGGAGCTAACAAACCACCTCGAAGTAATGTCGCAGCTACTGAAGTTCCCGTGACGGATTGTCAAGGATCCAATCCGAGCTTACTAGCATCAGGAGATTCTCTCACTGCTACAGTCAAATCTCTTCTTCAGCAGTATCTCATGCTTTCCAAAATAAGATTAACATGTAATTATATATCCAGTAATCATTTAGGGTTTAAGTCAATTTATTTATATTAAGCCTAAAAGTAAATTACTTGTATCCATGCCAAAGGTCGTGGGTTCGATTCCCACTAGGGGTGGTAGCTTTTCTTTCGAAAAAAGAAAAGGCATCACACCTATCCTGGCTAGAAAAGGTTGGTAACCTATAGATAACCCGTCCTAAAATTCGTAGTTAATAATAAATGGACGTTAAAATTTAAATAAATAAAAATTTAAATAAACAACTTGTAAGCAAATATTTAGATTATTTGAGAAATTGAAAATGGAAGTGGTTTTAGTAATGATTTTTTTTATTTCTACTTAGCCATACAACCAATCAAACACTTACTGACAGGCTGCCAGAGACAATGCCATTTTAACATTCCCAACGATATAGCAGGAACTTTTAGGCAATGATAGCCAGTACGTAAACACCACACTGACCTACCTGAAGAACACAGGACTCATCATATTTCATTCTCCTCTGTTGCAACCGAATAGAACTAAGCAGTTAGAAGTGTGCAGCTGCAACTATAAGTTACAATTTTATACAGCTACATTCGACATGCTGATTTCCTAGAATAAGTAGTTCAGTGGAAACTGTTCTTTGTGTTGATCGCCAATAAAGCGGAACATACCACATAAATAAATAATAATAGCATAAATTGAATACTCGCTACTTCTTGTTTAGTATATTGGGGTGCAAACGGTGGTATGAGGAATACGTGTAAGTCTTATACTGTGAGTAATATATGCAAGTCTTGTGGTGATATTATGTAAGACAGCTTCCACCAAGGCACTGATGAAGGTAGCCTGTACTCGTAGTCAGAGAGTACAAAACTTATCTATATCCTCAGCGGAGTGAGGTTAGAACAGTCAACTGGAGCACTGGACATCCTGAGTTCATGCTGGAGGGGCTGAGTTCAAAACCCAAGTGCCCAAAATATTTTATCATCTAGTGTCTTTGTTCTTTTAATGAATTTATGGTCCCAGACCTTCTCTGGGTCCACCCAACCTTTAATTAATTTAGTAATAGGTATCTACAAAGGGAAAACATCAGGCGGCCAGAGCATAGTACCAACCACACTATCTCCCTAGTGTAAACGTATGATCAAGAATCAGGTACCACAATGGCCCTCGTGGCTTGGTTTTGTTTTTTTTGTAGGAAACTATTTTAATATTTTGTTGTGTAATGTGTTGGAGCTCTGGTTGTAATGACTAGTATGTGCGGTTATGCAATGGCTCCTGCATCTTTTGACATTCCTACAGTGGTCATTTGTACATTGGGCACTGGATTGCTTTCATCTTCTGCAAATGCTATTAACCAGTTTCATGAAGTCCCTTTCGATTCCCAAATGGCTCGCACAAGAAATAGACTGCTTGTGAGAAGTATAGTTACGTGAGTTACTGCTTTTTCCTCCTAGACTTAAAAGTCGACCCCTAATTTTTTTTATTTTAATGAAAAAAAAAAAATTAATATAATGTTTTAAGGCCAATAGCCCTAACAAAACTTGGAATATATAATTCCATACTATTGAATGAAGTTCTTAAAAGGACATTTTGAATACTTATTGGCTTTTAACTCTTATTTCTCTTAGCTCTTTCCTCTGAAGGAAAGTAGCTATTGAGGTTGCACTCATGACGGAATTTTTCAAAAATTTCTTCAAATCTTTATCGATCCTACCTAGTAGACACCAAAAATTACCCCCGTTAAAATTGATATATGTATATATATATATATATATATATATATATATATATATATATATATACACACACACACACACACACACACACACACACACACACATATACATATATACAGGGTGTCCCCAAAATAAACTGCAAAACTTCGGAAATCGATGCAGGATGAGAAAAAAGAAAGAAAAAAAGTCCTTTGGCATTTTTCTCGTTTTTGCTTTGTTTCCGAGAAAAACGCAAACAACTAAAACACAATTATGAAAAGGCATTCTTTCATAATGCCTACGTAAAAATCATTAAAATTATATGTTTTATCTTTCACCCCCTCTACCCTCCCACCACTCCCCCCCAAAAAAAATCGTCTAGGTCAAAAAAATTAAATTACGGAATGTAAATCTGCAAGTTCAACATAATTTAAAATAGCTACTTTTCTTCGAAGGAAAGTCATAAAACACAAAAAAAAAAAAAAAAAAAAAAAAAAAAAAACTTTCAATTCTTAATAAAATTAAATTTTCAATTCTTAAAAAAGATTAACATTTGACACTGGATGCATAAATTCCTAACAATCAATTTAAAAACTGTTCAAAGGTTTGGCCCCTTGCAGCAACACAGGCATCACAACGCACATTGACAGACTGGACAGCATTTGTGCATTGCTCTGCTGTAATCTGGTCCCAGGCCCATCTGATGCGACGGATGAGGTGCTCCCTTGAGCCGATTGGCTCCCTGTAGACCAAATCTTTAGTGTGTCCCCATGCGAAGAAATCCAAGTGCGTCCAATCCAAGGTCTGAAGATCGAGCTGGCCAAGATACCGGCCCACTAGATCCTACCCAACACCATGGATAGGAGGTAAGGTCCATAAGTTTCCGGCCTGTCCTGCTTCCCCTCCTTCAAACGTGCTGGGACCTGCACGCCTATGCAGGTCCATGCCTGCTTACTCCATACCCATCGCCCGCACTTCCTCAGTCTTGTCAGTCAGTGTCCAGCCTTGAAGGAAACTCCCCATTTTTACAATGTTCAAACTTGAGTACCGTGCGGGAATTAAATTCTTTTGTAAAGAGGGTCTTACTCCTGCGCAAATTAAAGAGCGCTTGGATTGTGTATACGGGCAGTCCTCCCCCTCGTATTCCACAGTGAAAGAATGGGCAAAATTATTTAAGTTAGGGAAAGAAAGTCAAGAAGATGACCCACGTCCCGGTCACCCATTGGAAGCTGTCACTTCTGAAACAATCCAACTTGTGGAATCTGAATTGCTGTCTGACCGGCGACTAAAAACCAAGGAAATAGCAGCGAGGTTAGGGCTTTCAAAACCAAGTGTTTTGAGGATCATCAAAGAAAATTTGCATATGAACAAGGTTAGTGCAAGATGGGTTCCAAAAATTCTTTCAGCTGCTCAAAAACAGGGACGAGTTCACTGCTGCAATGAATTTTTATGCGAGTATAATGCCGACCCAAGGAATCTTTTTAACTCAATTGTAACTGGGGATGAGACAATGGTTCTATATTATGACCCACTCAGCAAAAGAGAGTCCATGGAATGGAGAAGACCAGGAGAAGCGCCTCCTTTAAAGGCAAAAGTCACGCAGTCAACAAAAAAGGTAATGGTCACAATTTTTTGGGACTGTAAAGGAATACTACTGATAGATTTTAAAGAAAGGAATACCACAATGAATGGTGAGTATTATGCAGCCCTACTTCACCGGTTACGAGACGCCATTAAAGAGAAGAGGCGAGGGAAGTTAAGCAGAGGTGTCCGCCTCCTTCAAGACAATGCCTCTGTCCACACAGCATTGATTTCCAAGGCCGCTGTGAAGTACTGTGGATTCCAAGAAATCTCTCATCCACCCTACAGCCCAGACTTGGCCCCTAGCGATTTCTACCTTTTCTCGAAGTTAAAATCTGACCTTCGTGGAAGGCGATTTAACTCCGACAAAGAGCTCCAAGCAGCAGTGGAAGAACATTTTTTTAACAAAGAAGAAAATTATTTTTTTCATGGTATAGAAATGTTGCCAAAGCGTTGTATTAAGTGTGTTGAACTTAGAGGAGAATATATTGAAAAACAGTAAAACCAGTTTTTTTCTTTCACCTTTCCTTCTATCCCAGACCGGAAACTTTTGGACCTTACCTCGTAATTTGGTGTGGGGTTCTATGGTTTGCCAATTCGATTCAACGATTTCAAGGGCTTTGTCAATGGGGATGTTGGTAAAGAGAGACTCAGCATCTAGGGAGACAAGGATAAAATTAGGAGGGATGTTAATGGAGGAAAGTTGTTGTTTTAGGTCGTAGGAATTCTGGACATCGTAGGAATTGTTATGGCTTAGGGCTTGGAGGGGGGTTAGGAGAAATTTACTGAGGTTAGAGGAGGGTGAGTTGATATTGGATACGATGGGACATAAGAGATTGTTAGGTTTATGAATTTTTGGGAGACCATAACATCTGGGGGCTTGGGAGTTGTAAGAGATAAGTCTGTAGTAGGTACGTTTGTCAATTTCGTGATTGTAAAGAATTTTGGGGATGTGTGTGTTGAAGGTTTTTATGAGTTTGGGAGTAGAATCTTTGTTCTTGGGGACGGGTGAGTACGTAGTGTTGTCAGAGAGAAGTTTAAACATTTTGTCGGTCTGTCCTGTCCATAATGACAGTTGTGTTGCCTTTGTCAGCCCTGGTTACAATTATTTGGTTATGTGTTCTAAGGAAGGAGTGGGTAGATTTCAAGTCTTGGAAAAATTTATGGGAAATGTTAGAGGATTTGTTGGGGGGGGGGCGGTGGAGATGATTGGTGAGGATATTGGAAATGCGATAACGGGAAAGCTCTCGCTCTTCTTCATTTACAGAAAGGAGTTTATCACGGTGAATGTATTCGATATCAGTTATCAATTTTGGGACCAATTTGCTGAGGTTATTGACAGGTGTAGCAAAATTTGGCCCTACTGACAAGATGTTATTAACCTCGGGAGGAATATTGTGGGTGTGATTTCTGTTAGATCGTGTGCTGCTTTAGCCGCCATATCGGCAATTTCATTACCCAATATTCCCTTGTGGCTAGGAACCCAAAAGAAATGAACTGCTTTTCCTATAACGTTCAGCATTCGGATATATGTTTGAATTTTTAGGCATACTGGATTTCTTGGGTACATCTGCAGTATGGAGCGGAGCACGCTTTCTGAGTCGGAGCAAACAATTATGTTTTTCTTCTCCTGGGACATGGAGAACTGTAAGGCTGCTGTAATGGCATGGGCTTCTGCAGTAAATATTGTAGTGCGTGGGTCGAGTTTGAACTTGCGGGTTGTGAGAATATCGGTGACAGCACAGGCGGTTGATCCATTAATTCTAGAGCCATCTGTGTATATAACAAGCTCCTCCTGAATCTTGTCAAGCATTTCGAGGAGTGTTGCGTTTACCTGAGTGGTGTTAATGTAGGCTTCCTTTTTAAAACTAAATATGCAGTTAGGTTTTTCAAGAGTCCAGGGTGGGGTGTCCAGCATTTTGAGGAGTGTTGCGTTCACCTGAGTGGTGTTAAGGTAGGCTTCCTTTTTAAAACTAAATATGCAGTTAGGTTTTTCTAGAGTCCAGGGTGGGGTGTCCAGCATTTCGAGGAGTGTTGCGTTCACCTGAGTGGTGTTAATGTAGGCTTCCTTTTTAAAACTAAATATGCAGTTAGGTTTTTCAACAGTCCAGGGTGGGGTGTCCAGCGGTAGGAAGGGCAAATTTGTCTTCAGCATATCTTGAACTACAAGAGTCATGCGTAAAGATAATGGTTTAGAAGCTGATGTGTTTCTATTGTAAGCATTGACAAATTGAGGACTGAAGATGTGCTTGTAACAAGGGTGTTGAGGCATTTTATATATCTTGCAGATATATTTAGCAGCTAGTGTGTGACGCCGGAATAATAGGGGAGTCGTACCTGTTTCTACTGAAAGACTGATCACAGGGGTTGAACGGAATGCTCCAGTGGCAAGGCGAAGGCCAGTGTGATGAACTGTGTCAAGTGCACTCAGAAGTGCAGGTTTTGCTGAACTATACACTAAACATGCATAATCCATTTTTGAACGTATTAAGACTTTATATATTTTCAGGAGTGTCGCTCGTTCAGCCCCCCACTTAGTATTGGCTAAAATCCTGAGTATGTTCAGTTTTTTCATGCACTTTTCTCTCAGGTCTTTGAGGTGATAGCTCCAGGTCAGTTTAGGATCCAACGTTACACCTAGAAATCTTGTGCGCTCAACATATTTTAGTGGAACTTGCCCTAAAGTGAGCACAGGAGGTGCATCGCTGTTTCATAAGCCAGTAAAGTGCATGCAGCAAGTTTTGTCAAGGGAGAAGGTAAAGCCAGACTCTTTGCTCCACTCGTGTATCCTATTAATGGCTGATTGTAAGTGTTTTTTAATATATGCCAGACTCCTAGATCTACACAGAGAAGCATAGTCGTCTGCATAGAGAAGTCTTTTAACGTGGGCGGGCGTTTGAAATTTCAGTGATATCGTCTATATTTATGTCAAATAAGGTTGTGCTGAGGTTACTGCCCTGTATAATGCCTGTTAACATTCGGAATTCATCGGATAAAGTGTTCCCTAAGAGGACTTGAAAAGATCTGCTCCCCAGGAACTCTTGAATGAACGTAGGTAGGTTACCTCTGAAGCCCCAGTGATACAACCTAGATAGAATTTTGTGCCGCCAGGCTGTATCGAACACAATCTTGATATCGAAAAATATCACTACAACATGTTGCTTGTTAATAAATGCGTTTTGCAGCTCTGCTTCCAGCAAAATATAGAAATGTATATAGGTATAGAAATGTCGCCAAAGCGTTGTATTAAGTGTGTTGAACTTAGAGGGGAATATATTGAAAAACTTGAAAAACAGTAAAACCAGTTTTTTTTCTTTCACCTTTCCTTCTATCCCAGGCCGGAAACTTATGGACCTTACTACGTAGATAGTGTCCAACCAATTTTGGACGGCCCTCCCATAGTGGGCTAGACTAACAAAGACCAAGCTTTTCAATCTTTGTGTGAAAAGGACTTCCTACAAGAACACCGACAGTTTATTATCGAGGAATGTGTGGAAAGACTCTGCGTCAAGTCAAGGGGTCAACAAATGGAGACCTATTATTTCATTATTCCACACAAAATCAGAGACATACTCACTCCTATATTTTTAAGGTGGGGGAGGGAGATTAAAGGAGGTGATGGTTGGGCTTGGAGGGTAAGTGGAGGGGGTGAAAGATAAAACATATACTTTCAATGATTTTTATATAGGCATTAAGAAAGAATGCCTATTCACAATTGTGCTTTAGTTTTATTGCGTTTTTTTCGGGAATAAAGCAAAAACGAGAAAAATGCCAAAGGATTTTTTTCTTTCTTTTTTTCATCCTGCATCGATTCCCGAAGTTTTGTCGTTTATTTTGGGGACACCCTGTATATATATATATATATATATATATATATATATATATATATATATATATATTGTTGTGATATCCCAGCTATCATTAAGAATTATCTTATTGCTTCTTAGTAATATAAAATGATAACTTGACAAAAATTTCCTTAATCTAAATCAAGAAGGCATCTTCACCCGGGAGATCGTCAGTTCTTTTTTCTGAGACAGCGGTTTGCTACGTATTCTCTGGCCAGCAGGTTGAAGTTTTGGTGTTTTGAAGGATTTTAAAAGAAAATAAATCAAGAAGAGTTTATTTGGTTATCAGGTAATTTATGTTACACAGTATACCTTTTATATTATTTTGAGGTAATAAGATTAATATAACTAGACGTGTTTTATATTTCAAGCTAACTAATTTGTATAAGAACCCAACACGACCCTTTTTAACAGTAAAATAAAGAATGTCTTTATATTTCCAAACAAAATTAAATTATTAATAAAATTCAATTTAAAATCTAATTATACTTCGACATACAAATTAAATTATTAAAATTTAAATTTAATTTTTATTTTATAACAATATATATATATATATATATATATATATATATATATATATATATATATATATATATATATGTTTTGTTTTAAGTTACTTCGCTGGGGTTGAAATGATTGATGTGTGAGACGGCTTCTCTCTCCAGCGGTGTCTTCCTCTCTTTCTGCAATATTTCATCGGGTTCATCTCTGACTTCTTCAGGCTGCTATGTGTCGTCCTCGGTGGTTGTCAAGGGAATGATTTTTTCCCGGAATTTCCCTCCTTTATAGCCCTGCTTCATAGACTATGTAAGCCAATGGTGTAGGGGGTCCGTGGGCCAATAGGGCTTGAGGGCTGTCTTTATCGTTCGTCCGTCGTCTGTAGTTCATCAGTGGTCCGTGTGGGGCGCTGGTCTTCAGTCCTTGTTTTCTCCTCTGTCTTCTTAAGGATGGGCCGCCAAATGTCCGGGAGGATGAGGCCATCTTCCCTATTAAAGTTCACCGGATGCTTATATATTTCTATGGCTTCTCTAATAAGTCTCCTTGTCAAATTGGTCTCCTTGGCTCGGTCGAATAATACTTGCTTGGGGCACTCTTATCCGTGTGTTGCCACCGCTGAAGTTTTGGTGCGCCCCAGCCTGTAGTCAGCAGCGTGTTGTCCGGATTGGACAACAGGCTGGGGCGCACCAAAACTTCAGCGGTGGCAACACCCCACTTAGTCTACGAAGCAGGGCTATAAAGGAGGGAAATTCCGGGAAAAAATCATTCCCTTGACAACCACCGAGGACGACACATAGCAGCCTGAAGAAGTCGGAGATGAACCCGACGAAATATTGCAGAAAGGAGAGGAAGAACACCGCTGGAGAGAGAAGCCGTCTCACACATATTTTTTATATTATAACAATATATATATATATATATATATATATATATATATATATATATATATATATATATATATATTTTGTTATAATATAAAAAATAAAAATAATTAAATTAATATAGCCACACGTTGATGTGCCAAAATGTTATAATATTAATAAATAAGTTTTATTTTTAATAAGTTTATTTACGTTACGCCTCTACGTTAGGAGCCAATATAATAAAAATTTTATAATATTTAATTTTAAAAACTCATTATCTCAGGGGTCGGGTTCGAGTCCAGTAAAGTAAAACAAAGATAATTTTAAATCAGGGTGTAAAAAAATCAAATAAATCGGATTTATTTGATTTAAATCAGATTTTTTTATTTAAATCGGATTTTTTTTATTTATATTGAATTTTTTTACTAAAACCGGATTTAAAAAATAAATCAGACTTTTTAAATGTAACTAGTCTATATAAAGAGCTGGTTATTACCTAGTTGTTCATTATATAAACCTGTAACTAAAATATATGTTTATTTGCAATGGAAATAATGAAATAACTATTCTAAAGGGTTTTGTCTTAAGTGGATAAATTTGGGAGCATAGTAAAATTGACGGATCATATATACAGGGGCTGAAGTTGTCCTATATTTTGAGACTGGAATTTCTGTAAATTTAAGGACTTAAATCGACGAAATCATTAATTTTCGGCGATTAAAGACATTAAATTTAAATGTACAGAAACTCTGGTCTCAAAATATAGGACAATTTCGACCCCTGTATATATAATGACTTAATTTTCAAATTTTAAAACAAAGATTTTAGAAATAAAGCTTTACAGAAATATTAATCACAAGGGAACGGATGTTATATTTACATATGTTTTTCTGATTCGTAAATTGTAAGTATTGATGTAATTCTGCGCATTTTAAGTGATTTTAAAGTATTTAAACAGTTTTTTATTTTACATATTTTCTCAAAACTCCATATTTTTACATATTCTGCCATAAATACATATGTTTGCCACATATTTTAATATTCTTTTTATTTTGTAATTGAAGAAATAAAGTAAAACCGAGAAAGAAAATAAAACTTTACCCATTGAGTCTAGGTAACTGTGATATTTCTAATTCCAAGAAGGTGGCTGTATATGTACTATGTCAATACTAGATACAAAAGGCATGTTGTTAGTGGATAGTATTAGAATCATATGAGAGTAATAGAGAAAATCCAGGTTTTAGAAGGAGATACTGGGAATAAATTAAAAATAAAGGGAAAAGACAGTCTAGAAAAAACCTCTGGGTGGAAAAAAAAAATCCACATTATTGGGGATATCCATAGTGGCAAAACGATTAACAGTTGAGTTGAATCCCACTCTTCAGAGCAGTTGATTGGAGCCTTCAAATACACACCAGTCACTTTAGTAGATGTTGAAAGATAATTCAGTCGCTTCAAAAGTATACTCAGATCAGACCGGCAACATTTCACGTTTGAAAATTTCAAAATTCAAGTTGTAGCAAACAATCTTCCAAAATAATGTTCATCTGTATAAATTTTCAACTTTTCCCCCTTTTATAATGAATTCCTAATTTTTATTTATGCTTTATTAGCGCGGTTCCTCCCTCCCCCATAGGGAGGAACCCCGCTTATAAGGTTGATACAATGAAACAATCCGGAAGTGCCGACTAGAAAATTTTGCGTTTCAGAACCCCTAGAGACCGAAAATGATGGTGGTTCAAATTTGTATATGTATATATATATATATATATATATATATATATATATATATATATATATATATATATATTTGTCTGTTCGCTCTCTAGGTCGAAGACGAATGGTCCGATTTTGATAAAATTTGGTACAAAAATCCGTCGTCCAATTTGAAAGGTCAAGTTCGTTAACCAGCGAAATCCGCCTACCGGAAGATGGCGTTTGGGGCGAAATTCGCGCAAAAAAAATCGTAACGCTTACGTTTTTGAGTTCATAAGCTTCTAAGTACTCGTTTTATATGATTCCTGGGCTAGGAAAACGAATGAAACCATTTTCAAGGCGATAGCTTTAACCGTTTTCGAGAAAATTGGAAAAATATTTTTTGAATACCGTTTTTGGTTTGGGTACTTAGAATCATGGGATTCAGTTGAAACATTTTCTGCATGTTCTACTTTCATCAAAACTAATATGTTGAAATTTTGGTTACGTTTGGAGTTATGGAAGGGCTAGAATAAAATATTTTATTAACAGACATAAAAAGTTTTAGTAACTTTGTTTACTTTCCTTAATATCTCGAAAAAGGTTGAGAATCTTGGTAATCGGAAGAATACCATTAGAAAGCTAATTAAATGCTCTAAAAAAAAGGTTCTAATGAAAGTTTTGATTAGGCGATGTCAATCGGAGAAATAAGAGCTTAAAACTTTAAAGTAATTGATTTCGCTTATTCGAACTGTTCTTTTTGTCTGTTTTTTGTTCCTTGTTATTTTTTAATTGCTTATTGTTGGATAATGTATTTGAAAATAAAACAGGTTAAGAAAAATAAGAAAAACAATTTAATGTTAGAGATATGGATTTCCAAGATATATAGCTTTTCAACTGCCTAGCGTCCTTCCTAGGGAGGGTTCTTTGTCTTTGATTTTGGTACTTAGAATTATGGGATACAGTTGAAACATTTTCTGCATGTTCGAGTTTCATCAACACTAATATGTTGAAATTTTTGTTACGTTTAGAGTAAAGGAAGGGTTAGAATAAAATATTTTATTAACAGACAAAAAAAGTTTTTATAACTTTGTATAATTTCGTTAGTATCTCGAAAACCGTTGACAATCTTGTGAAGCGGAAGATTACCATTCGGAAGCTTACTAAATGCTCTATAAAAAAGGTTCTGAAGAAAGTTTTAATTAGGCGATGTCAATCGGAGAAAAAAGTGCTTAAAGCTTTAAATTAATTGATTTCGTTTATTCCAATGGTTCTTTTTGTCTGTTTTATTTCTTGTTATTTTTTAATTGCTTATAGTTGGATAATGTATTTGACAATAAAACTGGTTAAGTAAAATAACAAAAACAATTTATTATTAGAAATATAGATTTCCAAGACCTTGTCACTAGCGGGTCTGTTTCTACTGTAGCCGACCCTTCCAGGTAAGATTGTAAATCATGACCTTTCAAGACTTTACTACTCACAAGAATGGCGTTAGTGACCTTAAGGGTTGACACGCCATTATAATAATTAATTTAAAAAAAAAAGACTGGTGGAACCAAAATAATAACTGCTTCTATTTTAATCTTTCCAAATTAGACTAGGGATATGAACGGAACCGCGCTAAGATGATGCGGTCCTGCGAGACGGACTTTTTTTCAATATGTTAAACAGTTTTAGTCATTGTGTTCTATACTTTAGTTCTTTCCATTAATAACAACAGAATAATCTTCGCTCCATGGGAATAATCTTCGCCCGACCATCAAACATTATGGTGATCATGTTATGGTTTGGGGGAGTATGGCTGCTTCGGCGGTAGGACATCATCATTTTATTGAGAAAGCAATGGAGGAACATTAATCCTGTGACATCCTGAAGAAAAAATTGCAGCCAGGTTCGGAATAATAAATTATTTTGCTTTTTATAGACATAATGATCCCAAGTATTCTTCTTATCTCGCAATAGAATGGGTTCGCATAATATCTCCAAAACTATAAAATCACCCCTCCAATCACTAGACCTCAACGTCATAGAGAATTTAAGAAATTAATTAGAAACAGAATTGAGGAAACATAAAATATCAAACCAACAATATCTCATAAAGACGCGTCAAGAAGAATGGGAGAAGATATGCCTATCTTGCACAGAAAATCTTGTCCAATTCATGCCCAGTTGTTTGAACGCGATAAATAATAATAAAGGATTACCAAAAAAAGTACTAAAATTTAAAATTTGTTTGAAGTTTTACATTTTGCATCATTTTCACTGTGACCTTAGAAATGTATATTAATTTATAAATGTTTTGTTTAATCTTATTATTTGATCTCAAATAAATTTTTAACTATTGTATGTTCTTGCCTAATGATCCTTCTGTATTTTTGTAAACAAAGATTTTTCAGAATAAATTGTGGGTTGGTATTAAATATGTTTTTTTAAAAGTAAATATCTTGCATCATTTTGACTGTGAGCCACTGTATGTACATATTTTCAATTTTATATTACACTAGCCGAATACCCATGCTTTGTCACGGCAGATAAGTAGTTATTTAATTGCGTTAAATAATGTATCAGCAAAATTAACGTTACTACATAATTTTTTGCAGTTTATTATAGCACGGTTTCCGTCATACTATATTTTATTCATCAATTGTTAAGTAATCAAAGTATAATGTTTCTTGACACTGGGGCGCTCCGGCCAGTGCTAAGAAACAGATAACCTAGAGGTAACCCATTATCTATAGGTCACCATCATGGGTGTATATAAGGGGAGGGGTCTGCAGCCCCCCCCTCCGACATTTTGATTTGAATGTAAAAATGAGTCTTAAAACCCTTAAAAATAAATTAATAAGATCACGTAGTTCATAACAAATATTTAATTTAAGTTGTAATAGCGTTTTATTTGCCTAATACTATTTGAAGTTCTAAACTGTTAGTATTCCATACCCCGGAAATGGTACCTGGGACCGGACCAAGAAGTGTTGTAACTGGGTATGCTGATGGGTGAGGAGGCTGTGCAAGGGTTCGTGATATTATTACCTCGGATGGACCATCACCAGGTATAGCGAAAACTCTAAGGGGGGCAAATTGAACTGAACTGTCCTGATTTTGTCACTCATAGCGTAAACTCTATGATGGACAGTTTATTTCTAGTAATTCAAGGTCTGCCATCATAGTTGAAATTAACCTCAATTAAAAATAATACTATGAAGCAGATAATGTACGGTAACAGCTGTTCTTTATCATCCTAGCAACATATGCTGCCTAGGCTTGCCTGCTCTAACCAACTAAAACTTTAAACCCCTCTAAAAATACTTAAAAATTTGAATATCAAAAAATCCTTTCTTAGCGAGCATCTACGTTCTATAGGGAGTATCCAAGCAAAATTTCAAATTTTTTGTACTTAATGGTATTTGACAAATATATAGTAGATGAACCTCCATTCCCTATTAATCACGTATAATAACAGTAATATTATTTATTTAAAGCTTTGAAGAAAAATGCCAGTTTGTCAGCCATTTCACATCTAATTAGATAGTTTCTCATTTGACTGTGAACAAAACCAAGGGTTGAAAACATTCTTTCAGCCCCTGCAGAAGTTGCCTTTCCTGTCATAAGCTGCTCTATTATTAACAATTCTTTTGAGGAAATACAATATTTTAGCCCCGACGAAGACTTCCACCATTTTAAAGCATTCACTTCCCCCACTACCTGACAATCTCTTTTATCTTAAACTTAAAAGGAGATTTATTTGCAGAATTAAAAACCAAGAAAGGAACTCATAAAAGAATCAGACTTTGAGTAGATAAGAATGCTCAAGTGAGGGTAGGTCCTTGGGACAAAAATAAAGATGAAATGTTGAAATGGCTGAAAAAAGGCAGAACTAGTTAGATTTAAGTTAAAAAAATAAACTAAAGCATAAAAAAATATATAATAATATTTTTTTTAATAAAATCAATTGGTTTAAATCAATATTTTTTTTAATGAAATCAATTGATTTAAATCAATGATTTCATTAAACAGTGGAGGTGTGTTGACTTGATTTTGCATCCTGTTTACTATGATGAACCTTCACCAGCCAACCAACCACAATTGTAGTCAATGATTTTTTTTTAAAAAATCAAATGATTTTAATCATGATTTAAATCAATTGATTTAAATCGTTGACACCCTGTTTTAAATAATAAAAAACCAAAACAAAAGAAAAAACTCATAGATAAGTTATATCCAGGCATAGATAAACAAGCATTACCTGATATAAAGCCAGCTCGGTATTAACTGCATAGGACAGGATCTTCTTTACAACTGTATCTTCTTTTCACTGAACTGCACTTATGAGACTGTATCTTCTTGTAAACTGAACTGTAGAGATGAGAGTGACGCTTCCTTTAACAGATTTCAACTTTATGTGTCTGTATCTTCCATTACAGACTGAACTGCTTTCAATAGACTGACATATGAGACTGGAGCCACCTTTTCACAGACTGCTTGTAACCGACTCAACTAGAGCTGCATTAGGAATGGCGTTGTTTCTTGGCGGGAGCGTCCTACCGGTCTCCAATGCTACCTGTATCGACTGCTAGACAAATATAACGAATAATATTTGTTTATCTCAATGAATTTAACATATCAATGAGCTTTTTGATTTTCCGAATTTTCTGTGTTAATTTTAAAACTTTTATATATTGTAATGATATATTACATTCACGAAAATATTTTTAAATTCAAATAACCATCGATATTTTGAAAAGCCCGCGCAAATCACAAACCATGTATACAATTAACATCGTATTATATACAATCAAAATTAATAATATTTTACAATATATCCATATTAAATGTACATTCAGATGATAGTAAATTAATTATTTGGCATTACAAAAATATAATTGTTTTTTTTTTTTTTTTTTTTTTTTTTTTTTTTTTTTTTTTTTTTTTTTTTTTTTTTTTTTACGGCGCATCTACATCTAGGTCATTAGCGCCTACATCCAGGGTGTAGCGAGGAATTTTATCAGCGAGCCGTGGGATGATAAAATTCCTGCCGGAGGTTGGGAATCGAACCCACCATCTCCCGCTTATGAATCCAAGGCGCTAGCCATTAGACCACGGGAGACCCCAATATAATTGTTATTTCATATTTCATATATGGAGTGCGGAGCTGGAGTCTTTACTCTGTAAATTACAATAGACTCTATTCCCAGCAGTGGTCGAATGCGGAGCTTTAGTCTATAGCTATCCTCCGAGGAGTACGGAGTCAAGTAAATTCCTAGCAGTCGTAGAGCGCAGTGTTCAGTCCATTGCTGTCTATAATAAAGGACAGTTTGAGAAAACGGCGGAGTCCGGAACATCAGATATCCATTCTATGCACGAGACCTGGCAAGAAAGAATATCACCTTGAAGAAGGAATTACTGAAGCGCAGTACATTGAAGCTTTATTGGAAGTAAATTGGTTCAGAGGTAAAATTGTTTTTTTTTTTTGTAGTTGTTGATTCTTTTATTATTATTTGTATGTATTTTAATATTGTTTTGTATTTCGGAATTGTCTAAGAATCAATATTATATTCTTCATTCACTCGGAACTTCTATCCCTGATATTAAGTTAAATTAATATAATAAAACTTATTAAAGTAATTAAAATCTTTTATAAAAATTAATCATAACAATATGTAATGTAAAATATCATTACAATATATATATATATATATATATATATATATATATATATATATATATATATATATATATATATTGTAAAGATTAATTTTTATAAAAGGAATGCGCCACGTTGGGTCGCCATTTAATGTTATGATTCTTTTTTATTTAAAATAAAACGATTTTAATTACGTTAATAAGTTTTATTATATTAAATTGATTTAATCTCAGGGATAAAAGTTCCGAGTGAATGGATAATATAATATTTATTTTTTGACAATTCCGAAATACAAAACAATATTAAAGTATAATCAAACAAACAATAAAAAAATTAAACATTACAAAAAAATAATTTTACCTTTGAATTAATTTACTTCAAGTAAAATGTGAATCTACTGCACTTCAGTAATTTCTTCTTCAGTGTAGTACGCTTTCTTGCCAGGTGCATATGATGGATATGGATATCTTGATATTCTGGACTCAGTTGTTTTCTCTACCCGTCTTCTATTATAGACAGCAATAGACTGAACACTGTACTCTCCAGAGGATAACTTTAGCTCTGCACTCGACGACAGCTAGGAATAGACTGATCGCTATACTCTCCAGAGGATAGACTTTAGCTCTGCACTCGACGACAGCTAGGAATAGACTGATCACTATACTCTCCAGAGGATAGACTTTAGCTCTGCACTCGACGACAGCTAGGAATAGACTGATCACTATACTCTCCAGAGGATAGACTTTAGCTCTTCACTCTACGACTGCTAGCTATAAACTGACGCCTTGTTAGCGGGAAAGTTGGCGTCCTTTATTTCCAACTTCCGCATTTTTGCCGGTTTATATATAAAAATAATAATTATATTTTTGCAATACTAAATAATTTATTTATTGTTTTCCGAATGTACATTTAATATGTATATATTGTACATCAGTATTGTCCAAAATATTATTAATTTAAAGTGTATATAATACGATGTTATTTGTATTTTATGGTTTGTGTTTTGCGCGGGCTTTTCAAACTATCGATGGTTATTTGAATTTAAAAATATTTTCGTGAATGTAATATATCATTACATTTTATATATATATATATATATATATATATCTGTTAACACGATAGCGGTCAGACTTTTTGTTTTTTCAGCACGAAACTTGGTATACAGCATTCAATTAGCAAACGATAGAATGAGTTCGTTAACCACCAAAATCGGTCCACCAGAAGGGGGGGGGGGGGTGACCCCGGACCCAAAACACTAATTTGACTATGCCAGGCATAATTTTTGTTATATTTCAACAAAACTTGGTATTCGTAGTATTAATCTACAGGGTAAAAAGGGTTGTAAAAATAAACTAAATCAGTTCATTAGGAGGGGGGGGGGGTTACTTAAGACCCACAATACCAATTCGCCAGTACCAGGCATAATTTTTGTTATATTTCGACGAATCGCTATTCGTAGTGGTAATCTACAGGTAAATATGTGTTGTAAAAATAAACTAAATCGGTTCATTAGGAGGGGGGGTTTACTCTGTACCCAAATTACTCATACTGGTCGTAATTTCTGTCCTATTGTAACAAAACGCGGTATATGTCATGGTTATCTCATGAGAAAGAAGTGTTGTAAAAATGAACTAAATCGGTCTATCGGAAAAGAGGGTTTACTTTGTACTATATTTCAATAGAATTAGCCCGCCAGACGTAGGTTTGTAAGGAGAGCTTTTCTACCTTTAGGGGGAGTGTATCCTGTTCCTGCGTCAAATCAAAATACAAAGTTTTTTTGTATTTATTAAGTAGTGTAGTAGGTACCATGTGTTAACATAACTCTGGAAGCAAATTAATTACAAAATTAATAATTGAACAGTTACTCATTACGAAATTAAAAGAGAACTATTCTTGTTTTTATTTTATTTATATAGGATATTTTAAGCAAATTATTCTGGAAAGCAGTCTACACAGCCTAAATTCTGAGGAAAGTGCTTAGTTATGCAGCTCCTGCATGACAGACTTTTTTAATATGTGATGTGGGTTTTTTCCTTCATTGTACATGATTTTAAATAATTTATTACTTTTAAAGATTTAGACTTGAGATTAACTGTATGCTTATTCTGTATATTTTTAATACTATGGTATAATCTGTCGAATATTGTTAATAGTTAGTATTTTATTCCACTGTGTTTCCCAGATACACTGATGATGTAGCCGGTGGCTCATAGATTTTTCAATAAACTTCTCTTTCCTTACATTTTTGCTATTACCTTCATTATTTTAACAGTTAATTCACTCTTTAAATATGAAAGTGTATTCAATAAACTTCTCTTTCCTTACATTTTTGCTATTACCTTCATTATTTTAACAGTTAATTCACTCTTTAAATATGAAAGTGTATTCAATAAACTTCTCTTTCCTTACATTTTTGCTATTACCTTCATTATTTTAACAGTTAATTCACTCTTTAAATATGAAAGTGTATTCAATAAACTTCTCTTTCCTTACATTTTTGCTATTACCTTCATTATTTTAACAGTTAATTCACTCTTTAAATATGAAAGTGTATTCAATAAACTTCTCTTTCCTTACATTTTTGCTATTACCTTCATTATTTTAACAGTTAATTCACTCTTTAAATATGAAAGTGTATTCAATAAACTTCTCTTTCCTTACATTTTTGCTGTTACCTTCATTATTTTAACAGTTAATTCACTCTTTAAATATGAAAGTGTATTCAATAAACTTCTCTTTCCTTACATTTTTGCTATTACCTTCATTATTTTAACAGTTAATTCACTCTTTAAATAGGAAAGTGTATTTGAATTTTTATTTATTTATTTTCATAGTCCCTTCCATGCCGCTGGGTCTGCAGTTACTTGTGCCACTACTGGAGGTCTACTCCTCTACTTCGGAGCGAATGGTCTCACAACAGCTCTGGTATTTACTAATCTAATTCTCTACACGTCCGTTTATACACCGCTCAAGAGGATTAGTATACTCAACACGTGGGTTGGTTCGATTGGTAATTGTTACTAAACTTTTAATACATGCTTTAATCTGCTTCTCCACCTACCAAGGTGTGTCAGGATAAAACTAACAATGACAACATTCTTCGTTACCAATATGAAGGTACCAGGGATGAGTTCTCACTTCAAGATTAGTGAAATTTATCAATAAAAAGTATGCTAAATTTAAATTTTATCCAAAACAAAACATTTTCATTCAATTATGTTACCTACGCTAAGTTGATTTGGTTTACTCCAGCCTTATAGCAAGAGCCTTATTTTTAATTACCTCTTTAGTAGAATATACTATACATGTGAAAGTCAAAGATTCAAAAAAATCCTTGGGAATATTTTCTTACCCCAGGCTTTTTTAATGCCACTTTGATGCCAAGGCCATTTCTTCGCTTTGGCTTGAAAGTAACTGCTTTGACAGGTTTTTCCAGTAACTAGCAGTAAGTTGTATAAGCTCTTGTTTCCGCTAGGGTTCATAAAAATGCAGTTTGAGCCTATTGAATGTGGTTTTTTCTCTAGTACTCTGTGCCTTTGGATAGTTCTGATCCCTCTGAAGGGCATTATTTGTGTTTTAGCAGTTGATGTGTATATAGAGATCATGTTCTATAGATATTATACCAATGCTGAGATATTTCACTCAATATTATTTAAAAAAAGGAAAAGTCTAATGAGTTTTAAAAAACAACAACTTGTCTGAAGCTCAGAATGAGAAAATGGTAATGGAAAACTTTTTAGAAAAAAATTAAGAAAGCATATGGTATATTGTATATATGTACTAAAGCATTTCTCTGGGCCATTCTCGCATGGAGTATCTTTTTGCAGAAGTATCCTCTTCATCCTCTCGAATCCTTGTGGTAGTAGTTTACCGTCCTCCCAACACGCCTTTCGAACACAATTTCAAAAATCTTCTTCTAAAACTTATCCCTTCCTATGATCACACCATCGTAGCCAGGGATCTAAATATCAACTTCCTGTCTAATTCCCCTGATAAGTGTTTCCTTGAATCCCTCACCTCCTCCCTAGGGCTATACGTAGTCCCATTCTCACCTACTCACCACACCTCTACTTCTAATACCCTTCTCGACTACTTCCTTGTTGACTCTCCAAGTCACCTTCTATCCTTCTCCCAGTATCCGGTCCCATTCCTTTCAGCACATGATCTCATTTCCATGTCCTATAACATCTGAATGCCCTCTTTTATACCTAAAACCATCTCCTATCGAAACCTCAACTCTCTTACCTTTGAATCCCTCGAGCCTGACTTATCTGCAGTAGATTGGTCACTCATCCATCCCTCCATTGATGCCTAAGTCGATTTCCTAACCTCGAACCTCCTTGCCATCCTTCATAAACATGCTCCTGTGAAGACTATCCTCGCTCGCCGTCCCCCTGCTCCTTGGCTCACTCCCGAAATTAAAGAAATGATGAGAAGACGTGATGCAGCAAGATGACAATCAATCCATACTGGACACCCAGAGGACCTGAAGACCTTCAAATCACTCCGAAACTTCACTCAATCCACCCTTCACCGCGCTCGTTCCCAGTATTACCAGACCTCCCTCTCCTCAGCTTTCGACTCCCGTTCCCTCTGGAACACCCTTCGTAGCCTTTCCCTCGCCAAGACTAAACCCACTCCCACTATCCATGTTATACCCAATGAGTTGAATACCCATTTCAGTGCCGTCTCCTCTTCAACTACTCCTTCCACGCCCTTTGTTCCTTCTAATCCCTTTAACTCTGATGATTTTTATTTCTTAGATATATCACCTTCAGAACTCCTCAAAGCTGCCATGAAATCACGTTCCAAGTCCAAAGGTTTGGACAGTAAACCCGTTGAGCTTATTAAACTTCCCCTTCCTGTTATACTACCCAGGGTGTAAAAAAATCAAAAAAATCGGATTTATTTGATTTAAATCAGATTTTTTTTATTTAAATCGGATTTTTTTTAATTTAAATTGGATTTTTCTACTAAAACTGGATTTAAAAAAGAAATCAGTCTTTTTAAATGTATCTAGTCTATACAGGGTGTCCCACATTGAGATGTCATAACTTTAGAGGTTTATTCTACATCTCATTTGTAGTTCAGGGACGCAGAAATGAGCGTTCTATCTCAACATGCAGAGGAGCTATTCAAACTTATGTCTTTTTTTAAAACTACTGGCTTTTCTAAAGAAAAACTGAGTTTACGTAATTTCTGATCAATGCATCGTAAATAAAGACCACATTTTTAGAATCTACATTAAATTTCCAATAAGAAACACCCGTTATTGAAATATTACCATGTAAATTAAGAGCTATATTCAAAGGAAAATAGGTGAGAACATTTAATATTAGTTTTTTATTAAATTATTCAATATTTTCTTAATCAGCTATTTTTAGACTTAGAGGTTTGCCCGACTTCCCACATGCCTGAGGTTTGATCGACATCATCGTGTGAAATTAAAGAATTTGTTCAAAATGGCTCCTTCACGCTGAAGCATATTTATTGGTTTTGACTTGGAAATCAGAAAAAAAATAGATTGAAATAGATTTTTATCTTAAACTACAAGGTACAATTTTGAAGCTTATTAAATAATGCAACTTTTGAGGGGGAGGCAAACCTCTAAGTCTAAAACTAGCTGTTTAAGAAAATATTGAATAATTTAATAAAAAACTAATATTAAATGTTCTCACCTATTTTCCTTTGAATATAGCTCTTAATGTACATGGTAATATTTCAATAACGGGTGTTTCTTATTGGAAATTTAATGTAGATTCTAAAAATGTGGTCTTTATTTACGATGCATTGATCAGAAATTCCGAAAACTCAGGTTTTCTTTAGAAAAGCCAGTAGTTTTAAAAAAAAAGACAAAAGTTTGAGTAGCTCCTCTGTATGTTGAGATAGGACGCTCATTTCTGCGTCCCTGAACTACAAATGAGATGTAGAATAAACCCCTAAAGTTATGACATTTCAATGTGGGACACCCAGTATAGAGAACTAGTTATTACCTAGTTGTTCATTATATAAACCTGTAACTAAAATATTTGTTTATTTACAATGCAAATAATGAAATAACTATTCTAAAGTATTTTGTCTTAAGTGGATAATTTCGGGAGCATAGTAGAATTGACGGATCACATATACAGGGGCTGAAGTTGACCTATATTTTGAGACCGGAATTTCTGTAAATTTAAAGACTAAAATCGACGAAAATCTTTAATTTTCGGCGATTAAACACATTAAATTTAACTGTACAGAAACTCTGGTCTCAAAATATAGGATAATTTTGACCCTTGTATATATAATGACTTAATATTCAAATTTTAAAACATTTTAAAATATTAATCACTATGGAACGGATGTTATTGTATTTACATATTTTTTTCTGATCGTAAGTATTGATGTAATTCTGCACGTTTTAAGTGATTTTAAAGTATTTAAACAATTTTTTATTTTACATATTTTGTCAAAACTCCATATTTTTACATATTCTGTCATAAATACATATGTTTGCTACATATTTTAATATTCTTTTTATTTTGTAATTGAAGAAATAACAGGAAAACCAATAAAGAAAATAAAACTTTACCCATTGAGTCGAGGTGACTGTCTTTTCTAATTCCAAGAAGGTGGCTGTATATGTACTATGTCAATACTAGATACAAAAGGCATGTTAGTGGATAGCTTTAGAATCATACGAGAGTAATAGAGAAAATCCAGGTTTTAGATGGAGATATTTGAAATAAATTCAAAATAAATTTAAAAGACAGTCTAGAAAAAAAAACCCTGGGTGGAAAAGTATCCACGTTATTGGGGATATCCATAGTGGCAAAACGATTACCAGTTGAGATGAATCCCACTCTTCAGAGCAGTTGATTGTAGCCTTCAAATACACACCAGTGACTTTACAGTCCAGGCAACAAACAGTTATAGATGGAAATGTTTGAAACAAAATTTTTGACTTCATAACTTTGTTTGGGCTGGATAGGTGGTGAACATATCAAAAGTCCCTGGCCGCCCGTAGCCTTTATGCCGAGGGGGAGGGAGGTTTAGAAGGTCCCATTTTTCGGGTTTTCACTTATATCTCGGAAACCCTGCGTCCTAGCGACATGACTATTCTATAACAAATGAAAGCTGACTAAATTTCCTACAAAGTTCTATTCATTAATGTTTTTCGAGGTATCTTTGGTTTTCGAAATATCCCTTCTTGAAAGTCTGTTATTTTGGGGAAAAACACTTTTCCCGCACATTTTCCCCCTTTTTGAACGGATATCTCTTCAACGATGCACCCAAAATATAAATGCCGGTAATAGTGTTGTACAGCATTATAGTCATGTCGCTAGGACGCAGGGTTTCCGAGATATAAGTGAAAACCTGCAAAATTGGACCTTCTTTCTTGAAAAATATTTTCAATTTTTTATTACATATTTTATTATAAATAGTTAAATATATATGTTCATATTTTGAATTTTACATTACATGAACATCCGTTCCCTATTAATCACATATAATAACAGTAATATTATTTATTTAAAGCTTTGAACCAAAATGCCAGTTTGTCAGCCTTTTCACATCTAATTAGGTAGTTTCTCATTTGACTGTGAACAAAAACAAGGGTTGAAAACATTCTTTCAACCCCTGCAGAAGTTGCTTTTCCTGTCATAAGCTGCTCTATTATTAACAGTTCTTTTGAGGAAATACAATATTTTAAGGCCGACGAAGACTTCCACCAATTTAAAGCATTCACTTCCCCCACTACCTGCCAATCTCTTTTATCTTGAACTTAAAAGGTGCAGATGCAGAATTAAAAACAAAGAAAGGGTCATAAAAGAAACAGACTTTGAATAGATAAGAACGGTCAAGTGAGGGTAGGCCCTAGGGACAAAAATAAAAACGAAATGGCTGAAAACTGGCAGAACTAGTTAGATTTAAGTTAAAAAAAAATTATAATAATAATTTTTTTAATAAAATCAATTGATTTAAATCGTTGACACCCTGATACTACCCCACCTACTCCACATATACAATTATTTTTTGCAACACTCCGTCTTTCCCACATCATGGAAGAATGCAATTGTTCACCCCTTAAACAAAATTTCCAATCCAATTGTTCCCACCGACTTCCGTCCTATTTCTATCCTTTCCAATCTTTCTAAACTACTTGAACGCCTCGTCCAATCCCAAATATCCACCTTTCTACAACCCCGCTTAAACTCCCACCAATCTGGCTTTCGTCCAGGATATTCCACCCAATCCGCTCTTCTAAAAATTACTCGCGACCTCCAATCCGCTATTGATCTCAAAAGAATTTCCATCCTTAAACTCCTAGATTTCAGTAAAGTGTTCGATTCCATTGACCATAACATTCTCCTTTCCATACTCCAATCTTTTTCTTTCTCTAACAGTGCTCTGACCTGGTTTCAATCCTTCATCTCTAACCGCACCCAATCTGTATTCATTCCAAACAAACCCCAATCCTCCTCTCTTACACTAGACAGAGGTGTGGCACAGGGATCCTCTCTATCCCCAACACTGTTTGCATTCTACATAAACCATCTCCCATCCTCTATCCTATTTTGCAACTTCCACATGTATGCCGATGATTCCCAAATCTATCTTTCCTTCCCTCCCTCTGAGCTATTTGAAGCAGCAAGAAAAATTCAGGAAGACTTGGACAGGATCACAGCTTGGGCCAAGACCAACAAATTAAAGATGAACGCTGAAAAGTCCAAAGCGATAGTGATAGGCTCAGCTCCCCTCTTGAAATTGTAAATTATGTTGTTGTTTTCTTCTCTTGTTTATTCATATCCTTTTATAGTCCCCATTTCTTTAATATTTATTTAATTTTTCAATATTTATTAATTATTTATTTGTTTATTTTAAACTATTTAATTATATTCCCATCTCTCTCTAAACATTGTATCATCATCGCCCCAATCCAATTATAATTTATATACATATTTACTTATGTTTTATTTTATTATTTAAGACCACTAATAATATTTGTATTAGTTTTTATATGCTTTTTTTTTTTTTTTTTTTTTTTTAATTTATATTCATATTTTTAGGTTAAATTTGTTTATTGTTTATTGTGTATTTATTTTTATTCTTATGGGACGAAGTCCCAGAATAAAGTATTTTTATCATTCATTCATCATTCATAAAGCAAGGGAAATATTCATAAATCAATTTTGCATGGTAAGGCTTGAAGCAAGGAACGTACAAACTTGCATTGCACTTATCACACATGGTCCTTACAAAGCTGTTGCAGTTCAACCCACGCACATTCTTCTTTTTTCCCCTTCTGTGTCAACTAAAAAGTGTCTTCTATTGAGTCTAATTTCCTTCGAAACTCGGGGAAAAAGAAGATTGCAGTTATTTTTATAGTCATCCACAAGCTTTCCTATCATTGCCGTACATAGCCAAATAAATGTTAGCCAATTCTCAAGTGTTTTGTCTCAGTGAGGCGGGAATCACGAGTAACCAAAGCAACTCCAGTGTTACTAAATGTAACGCACGTCACTAATGGGTTAAAGCTATAGCACATTGTCAAGTGTCTTTCAAACTGCAATATCTGTTCAAAACGTTGAAAGTAATACAATAGTCTATTTATTGTTAGCGACAAATTTTCGAGAATCAGTACTCTTCCAAAAAATATTCTGCAAACTGCCGAATCTCACAAAAGTTCCAATATTATACTCAGAACTGAGATTATCTCTCTTATTTCATAATGTAATTGGAAATATATGGGGGAAGGGTCTGATAAATAAAACTAATTTTTTGCAATTTTATCAGAAATAATGAAAATTATTCTTGATGAAATTTATATTTAATGATTACATAAATTCTTACATTAAAGTCAAATAAAAAAGAAATGGATTTACTTTGAAAATAAAAAATGATGTTGGAACTGGCTTCCTTCTTGCAATTTTTGAGCAGAGAAAATTGTAGTTTTTCCACAAAAACACATTTTTTTTCTAAATAAACTTTAGAACGGCACATGTCTGGAACAAAAACAGATGGAAACACGCAGTTGGCAGCATTTAAATACATCTTTGGTCTGGTTTTCCCCCTTGAGTATTGTCATCTACTTCCGATTCACGCTGTATATCATATGATGAATCAGATTTCTGTCGATGTTTTATTTTTAACCAATTTAAAATAGTCACCATTTACTTTTCCTAGAGAAATAGTTTCTTATAATTAATTACTTTCTTGAAGGTCAGTTTTCTTCAAAGTAAGTTAGCAGTAGTTCGTTGGAAATACAAATTTTCTAATCTGACTGATTTTTTAAAAGCAAACCGAGATCTCTTTAACTAACTTTAAGTTTTTATCTTAAGTATTAGCTGAATACTAAAATTAGGTGCGAAACAAATATAATTGTGTTTTAATAGTTGGAGCCCTGCCACCAATGATGGGCTTGTGCAGTAGATAGTCTTGGACCAGGAGCTTGGATTCTCGCAGGAATACTTTACGCTTGGCAATTTCCACATTTCAACGCTCTATCTTGGAATCTACGTCCAGACTACTCCCGTGCTGGTTATCACATGATGGTAGTTACAGATCCAGGTTTTTCTTTTTTTTCTTGTTTTTTTTTTTTTTTTTTTTTTTTTTTTTTTTTTTTTTTTTTTTTTTTTTTTTTTTTTTTTTAAGGCACATCAACCACTAGGGTCATTGGTGCCTGTATATACTTAAATGGAGGCAAAGGAATGTACTGTTAGAATAAAAAAAATTAATAAATCTATATATATTTATTAAGTAATTTTAAAGAGAGGGTATAACGTAAGGATTAAAACTGGTTAAAAAATACCTAAAAATGTAATTTTAAACGCACACACTCTGAATAACACCCACCCACACTCACACACGCACGCACGCGCACACACACACGTGCACACACACACACACACACACACACACACATACGCACAGACGGACACACCCATCCACAACTATTTGCTAGTTCTACGTTCTCTTTTAATTTCAATTATCATTTATATTTTTGTGATCAGATCTGTGGCCCTGAGGAATCTCAATGTTCTCCGACACAATTCATGGGTTTCTCCAAGTATACCAATAACAATTTACGTAAGTAATTAAGAGGTTTGTAAGAGTAATTTGTTCATAAATTTAAGTGCCTTAAAAAATTACACATTGTTCACTAAAGAGTGTGTAATGTTTTAAAAGAACTTTTATGTTTTTAGATCTTTTAATGTTTAAAAAATACTCTTCTATGTTTTTCGAAAGTGATATAAGCAACATTTTTTAGTCCTTAGCACAATATTGGCAAGATTTATCGGTTTAGAAAGAGTTATGTAGTGGGAACCTGAAACAATATTTATAAATTAGAAAAGCAACGGAATTAAATAATTAAAAACAACTTAGATAGGTACAAATAATAACTGCTTGGTCACAGCGACCAAAGATGGATTCCACGATAGCAAATAATAAAAATATTAGTGAAATTAAGTTAGAGCTTGTTAAGCACTTAAACATGTTATTAAAAAATAAACAAAAACGTTTTTAATTCTTCAATGAAAAAGAAACACCCATTTATTTGATACTAAATTTGTTCAATGTATTTTTTTACTACATTTTTAAATTTTGGTTTTTCATTTATGTTATAATGATGTACAGTTGAAGAAAACTCAATTTAAGATTTGTACATGAAGACTTGAAAATATTCTTTGATGGACAAAACGTTATGAAACAGTAAAAAATTATTAAAAGACTGCATGGGTACTTCTTTTACCTTAAAGATCAAATGTTGAATTTGTTACTCATGTATAAATTTGAACAATAATTATGGAACAGTCTGAGGGGAAAGGATTATATCAACATAACGATTAATTTATTATGTTGATATAAAGGATTTAATGAACATAACGATATAGGGATTATATCAACATAACGATATAAGGATTATATCAACATAACGATGCTGATTAAGAGCTTAAGCACTTAAAAAGTTGAATAAAAAACAAAAAAAGCTTTCAAGGTAGGGATTGTCGGGGTTCGGTCACTGCTACTTAATAAAACTACATTTTATCGTAAAAATGGTTTTATTGTGCCGACGTTTCGACTTGAACTTCAAGCCTTCATCAGGGCTGTAAAAAACAAGTAGGACGGATGTAATACTGAAATATACATATATATATATATATATATATATATATATATATATATATATATTGTAATGATTAATTTTTACAATAAGAAATAAAGAAATTTTAATTAGTTTTATTATATTAATTTAAATTAATCTCAGGTATCAAAGTTCCGAGTGAATTGACGATATAACATTTATCTCCAGACAATTCTGAGATACACACAATATTAAACCACACACAAATAATAATAAAATAATCGACACTACAAAAAAAACAATTCTTACCTCTAAATCAATCCGCTTCCAATAAAACCTCAATTCACTTGGTATTCCTTGGAGGAAAGCTCTGACTTCGGCCAATGCTGAGAACCAACAGACTTCGTCTTCTCCCTCCGAATGATGAGACTAGACTAGACTGACGCCATTCGAGCAAGCGGGAAAATTTAGCGTCCTTGCTTCTTAACTTCCGCAGTTTACCGGATTATATATAAAGATAACAATTATGTTTTTTATAATACAAATAATTAATTTATTGTTATCTGGATGTACATTTAATATGGATATATTGTATACCAGTATTGTCCAAAAATATTATTAATTTTGATTATATATAATACGATGTTATTTGTATATCTAGTTTGTGATTTGCGCAGGCTTTTCAAAATATCGATGGTTATTTGAATTTAAAAATATTTTCAAGAATGTAATATATCATTACAATATATATATATATATATATATATATATATATATATGCCTACATACACATACATATATACATACATACATAACATATATGGAAATATATGCTTGCCAAAATTGGATATATATGCTATGGAAATATATGCAATATATATCCAAAATATATTTCCATTGCGCTTTTCCAATTTGGTCCACAGTATTGATAGCCTGGAAGATGTAATTCAATGGGTAGTTTGTTTATGAGACTGTTTACTAAACCTCTTCCTCTGTGTCCTTTTCGAAGCATACTGTTCTAAAAAACCACAGTCTCGTGGCTATTTATAGACGAAGATTAGTCGATCGATGACAGAATGAAGTTAGTCAAACAAGAAGAATGTTTTCCAGTAGTAAGCATTTTATCAGAGAAAAATGAATCTGAATCAAGACACGGTTCTCTATTACCCAATTCTATAAGATCTATAATATGTGGCCCATCAAATTGTGGAAAAACCAATGTCATAATTAGTCTTTTATTGAATCCAAATGGTTTAAAATTTGAAAATGTATATATATTTGGAAAGACCCTCACTCAACCCAAATACCTTTATTTAAATTCGGTTTTAAATGAAGTTCCCGAAATTAGTTTCCAGGTCTTTGAAAACGTAACAGATCCACCCCATGAGATCCGAACTAACTCTGTCTGTATTTTCGACGACATTACGATGGAAGATCAGGATAATATAAAAAAATACTTCACCTATGGTCGACATAACAACCTAGATTGTTTTTATTTGACACAGAGTTATGTGTGTATTCCGAGACACCTCATCAGATGCAATGCAAACTTTTTAATAGTATTTAAACAAGACGAACTTAGTTTAAAACATATATATGAAGAACATTTGAGCAATCCGGACTTTAACTTTAGCGTTTTCAAGGACATATGTTCATTATGTTGGGAGGAACCTTTTGGTTTTCTCGTTATTGACAAAAATAGAGATATAAATAATGGTCGATTTCGTAAGGGACTCGATACATTCATTGTAGATATATAAGGGACTGCGGTGATGATATATTTATCATTTAGAACCATGGATCCAAATGTGACTCGTGAAATTATAAAAACTAGTGAGGTTCTAAGGGATAAATTCAAATCGTTAAAACGCGGACTAGAAGATGTTCAAGTAGAACGCCAAAAGTTTTTTTCTCCCATACTTGAACCTCTGGAGGATATTAAGCAGCATGTTTTCTCCCATACTTCAACCTCTGGAGGATATTAAGCAGCATGTTTTCTCCCATACTTGAACCTCTGGAGGATATTAAGCAGCATGTTTTCTCCCATACTTGAACCTCTGGAGGATATTAAGCAGCATGTTTCCAAGAAGAAAACAATAATCACTCAGCCGCTATTCGAGAGACCACAGCCCAAACCGACAAAGCTTATCGACTCATTTTCATGGGAGCCGACGACGAGTGTAGAGACACAAACGCCGACTATTTATCGTCGATCGACAATGATCCCACCGCCGTCCACGGATGAGACACCTGTTCAAGCGTCAGCGACTCCTCCCATGGCCGTGTCACATGAAATCGAATTAGAACCGGAAATCAAAAGGGAAATGGAAATATTTGAAACGGAAGATCCTGTCGTTGAACAAGTCAGAGAGTGTGTAAAAACGCCACAGGGAGACGAGGAACTCGACGAAAATTTACGTTCTGCCGGACCTTTGCAAAAAGAATATTTAGCGGGATTGTTCAGGGGAGGTAAAAAAGTAATGGATGAAAGAGATTTACGTTACGGGATTCGCGTTCTCCCGAGGGGGCAACTCGCAATCGGCGATTCGACCGACATTCAACTCTACACAAATAGTGATGATGTTTCTATTAATGGTAAATATTATGAGGGAACGCCCGGGTTACTTGAGCTACTCTATTTGAAAAATGCACAGAATTATACGAATCAGGATCTCAAAAATTACAAAGCTATATTAGTGTCAACAACTGCACACAGAAGAGGTTATAGTAAAGAGTTTGGACTACAAGGAACGAGATCTATGAAATATAAAAATGTAATATCCAAGCTATTTTCATCAACACAGTTGAGTCCGTACGGTAGTTCAGCCTCCGCTAGCACTCCTTCAAGGAGCAGAGTGTCTTCACTCCGCTCGTATAAAACAAAAAAAGGAACTGGACTTATGTATGCTACTAAACCCGTATACGAATATTGGAATGATCCTAATGAATTGGTGGATAGGCTCAGATTGCTCATAGCTTCGCCACAAGCCGGACATGGAAATGAAATTGAATCTATCATTGAAGAATTACGTGAGGATAATATAGTATACAATCTCTCGCAGTGTCATCATTACGCGAGGATAATATAGTATACTAGTATACAATCTCTCGCAGTGTCATCATTACGCGAGGATAATATAGTATACTAGTATACAATCTCTCGCAGTGTCATCATTACGCGAGGATAATATAGTATACTAGTATACAATCTCTCGCAGTGTCATCATTACGCGAGGATAATATAGTATACTAGTATACAATCTCTCGCAGTGTCATCATTACGCGAGGATAATATAGTATACTAGTATACAATCTCTCGCAGTGTCATCATTACGCGAGGATAATATAGTATACTAGTATACAATCTCTCGCAGTGTCATCATTACGCGAGGATAATATAGTATACTAGTATACAATCTCTCGCAGTGTCATCATTACGCGAGGATAATATAGTATACTAGTATACAATCTCTCGCAGTGTCATCATTACGCGAGGATAATATAGTATACTAGTATACAATCTCTCGCAGTGTCATCATTACGTGAGGATAATATAGTATACTAGTATACAATCTCTCGCAGTGTCATCATTACGCGAGGATAATATAGTATACTAGTATACAATCTCTCGCAGTGTCATCATTACGCGAGGATAATATAGTATACTAGTATACAATCTCTCGCAGAGTCATCATTACGCGAGGATAATATAGTATACTAGTATACAATCTCTCGCAGTGTCATCATTACGCCAGGATAATATAGTATACTAGTATACAATCTCTCGCAGTGTCATCATTACGTGAGGATAATATAGTATACTAGTATACAATCTCTCGCAGTGTCATCATTACGCGAGGATAATATAGTATACTAGTATACAATCTCTCGCAGTGTCATCATTACGCGAGGATAATATAGTATACTAGTATACAATCTCTCGCAGTGTCATCATTACGTGAGGATAATATAGTATACTAGTATACAATCTCTCGCAGTGTCATCATTACGCGAGGATAATATAGTATACTAGTATACAATCTCTCGCAGTGTCATCATTACGCGAGGATAATATAGTATACTAGTATACAATCTCTCGCAGTGTCATCATTACGCGAGGATAATATAGTATACTAGTATACAATCTCTCGCAGTGTCATCATTACGTGAGGATAATATAGTATACTAGTATACAATCTCTCGCAGTGTCATCATTACGCGAGGATAATATAGTATACTAGTATACAATCTCTCGCAGTGTCATCATTACGTGAGGATAATATAGTATACTAGTATACAATCTCTCGCAGTGTCATCATTACGCGAGGATAATATAGTATACTAGTATACAATCTCTCGCAGTGTCATCATTACGCGAGGATAATATAGTATACTAGTATACAATCTCTCGCAGTGTCATCATTACGCGAGGATAATATAGTATACTAGTATACAATCTCTCGCAGTGTCATCATTACGTGAGGATAATATAGTATACTAGTATACAATCTCTCGCAGTGTCATCATTACGCGAGGATAATATAGTATACTAGTATACAATCTCTCGCAGTGTCATCATTACGCGAGGATAATATAGTATACTAGTATACAATCTCTCGCAGTGTCATCATTACGCGAGGATAATATAGTATACTAGTATACAATCTCTCGCAGTGTCATCATTACGCGAGGATAATATAGTATACTAGTATACAATCTCTCGCAGTGTCATCATTACGCGAGGATAATATAGTATACTAGTATACAATCTCTCGCAGTGTCATCATTACGTGAGGATAATATAGTATACTAGTATACAATCTCTCGCAGTGTCATCATTACGCGAGGATAATATAGTATACTAGTATACAATCTCTCGCAGTGTCATCATTACGCGAGGATAATATAGTATACTAGTATACAATCTCTCGCAGTGTCATCATTACGCGAGGATAATATAGTATACTAGTATACAATCTCTCGCAGTGTCATCATTACGCGAGGATAATATAGTATACTAGTATACAATCTCTCGCAGTGTCATCATTACGCGAGGATAATATAGTATACTAGTATACAATCTCTCGCAGTGTCATCATTACGCGAGGATAATATAGTATACTAGTATACAATCTCTCGCAGTGTCATCATTACGTGAGGATAATATAGTATACTAGTATACAATCTCTCGCAGAGTCATCATTACGCGAGGATAATATAGTATACTAGTATACAATCTCTCGCAGTGTCATCATTACGCGAGGATAATATAGTATACTAGTATACAATCTCTCGCAGTGTCATCATTACGTGAGGATAATATAGTATACTAGTATACAATCTCTCGCAGTGTCATCATTACGCGAGGATAATATAGTATACTAGTATACAATCTCTCGCAGTGTCATCATTACGCGAGGATAATATAGTATACTAGTATACAATCTCTCGCAGTGTCATCATTACGCGAGGATAATATAGTATACTAGTATACAATCTCTCGCAGTGTCATCATTACGCGAGGATAATATAGTATACTAGTATACAATCTCTCGCAGTGTCATCATTACGCGAGGATAATATAGTATACTAGTATACAATCTCTCGCAGTGTCATCATTACGCGAGGATAATATAGTATACTAGTATACAATCTCTCGCAGTGTCATCATTACGTGAGGATAATATAGTATACTAGTATACAATCTCTCGCAGTGTCATCATTACGCGAGGATAATATAGTATACTAGTATACAATCTCTCGCAGTGTCATCATTACGTGAGGATAATATAGTATACTAGTATACAATCTCTCGCAGTGTCATCATTACGTGAGGATAATATAGTATACTAGTATACAATCTCTCGCAGAGTCATCATTACGCGAGGATAATATAGTATACTAGTATACAATCTCTCGCAGTGTCATCATTACGCGAGGATAATATAGTATACTAGTATACAATCTCTCGCAGTGTCATCATTACGTGAGGATAATATAGTATACTAGTATACAATCTCTCGCAGTGTCATCATTACGCGAGGATAATATAGTATACTAGTATACAATCTCTCGCAGTGTCATCATTACGCGAGGATAATATAGTATACTAGTATACAATCTCTCGCAGTGTCATCATTACGCGAGGATAATATAGTATACTAGTATACAATCTCTCGCAGTGTCATCATTACGCGAGGATAATATAGTATACAATCTCTCGCAGTGTCATCATTACGCGAGGATAATATAGTATACTAGTATACAATCTCTCGCAGTGTCATCATTACGCGAGGATAATATAGTATACTAGTATACAATCTCTCGCAGTGTCATCATTACGCGAGGATAATATAGTATACTAGTATACAATCTCTCGCAGTGTCATCATTACGCGAGGATAATATAGTATACTAGTATACAATCTCTCGCAGTGTCATCATTACGCGAGGATAATATAGTATACTAGTATACAATCTCTCGCAGTGTCATCATTACGCGAGGATAATATAGTATACTAGTATACAATCTCTCGCAGTGTCATCATTACGCGAGGATAATATAGTATACTAGTATACAATCTCTCGCAGTGTCATCATGACCGTAAACAAGTTCGGATCGCATGTAGCAAAGAAAATGTCAAAGTATAGATAAGACTTTTTCCCCTTTAGCAATTTAAAGTCGGAGAAACATATTGATGCTAACAAATTAAGAATTGTTAATGTTGCCCTACCTCTGGCCTCGCACGATGGCGTAAACAAAATTTATGCAGACAATTTAGCTTTGTTTTATACAGAGTTGAAAAATTGGCCTGGAAATTATATAGATGGAGGGGGAAAAAGACTCGTTAATTGTTCTCCTCCAATCGATGATTATGACGTAGTAACAAAAGAATATTTAAACAATAATACAATAATTTTGAGTGGGGATATGTATGATTCTCATGGTAGGAGAATATCGAACGTCGGAGAACCTATAAAAGAAACAGATGTCGTGACATTAGGTTTCTTAAAAGCTTTTCAAAAAACGTCAGTATAATGGAGTCGGCGGTGAAGAAACAAGTGGTTGAAGAATTGCACAGATCTGCACGCAAGAATTATCCGAGAAGAAAAGTTGTTGTAAAGGAGAAAAATGATGTGTGGCAAATCGATCTCGTCGAAATGATACCTTATGCGAGAGAAAACAAAGGATATAATTACTTATTGACAATAATTGACACGTTTTCCAAATATGCATGAGCTGTTCCGATAAAAAGAAAAACTGGGGAAGAGGTAGCAAATCCCATGCAAAGTGTGATTAAATCCAGCAATCAGGTTCCAAAAAACATTCAAAGTGATTTCGGCAAAGAGTTTTACAATTCAAAGTTCAAATCGCTAATGGAAAAGTATGACATCAATCATTATTCGACTTTTTCGAATATGAAAGCTTCTATAGTAGAGAGATTTAATAGGACGCTAAAATCAAAAATGTGGAAGGCATTTAGCTTGAGAGGCAATTATAAATTTTGGGATATTTTATCAAAACTTTTGCAGGAGTATAATTCTTCATTCCATAGAACGCTTGGTATGAGACCGATCGATGTAAATTCCAAGAAAGTTGAAAATTATTTATTGGAGAAGGTGTATCTGAAATTTCTGGAAGAGAGGAGATAAGGAAAGGTTTAATGAAGATGATTATGTGAGAATATCAAAACGTAAAACAATATTTTCAAAAGGCTATACTCCGAACTGGTCTGCAGAGATATTTAAAATAAGCAGAGTGCAAAAAACAAATCCATATACTTACCTCTTGAGTGATTTGAAAAATCAACGCATTGAAGGCGCATTCTATTCAGAAGAACTTGAAAAAGTTAAATATCCTGATGTCTATTTGATTGAGAAGATATTGAAAAAGAAAGGAAATAAAATGTATGTTAAATGGTTGGGTCTCGATGAAAAATCATGGATAAAGAAAAGTGATATTGTATAAATGATTATGCTTTAATAAACGTTTCACATAATTTTATATTTGTTTATATCCAAACAGCATATGACTAAGTCTAATGTATATATTGTTAATACATGAGTTAAAACAGTTTTTAATATAAACCTTTTTCATACATGCTTTTTCATACTTATTAGCTAATAAAAGTTTTAGATAATTTTTCTCTAACAATAAACCATATAACTAGACCTAATGATTATATACATACAGTCAATCGTATTTACGCTATTGTTATTACATAACATATTAGGCATAAACGTTTGTAGTATATTGTTATTAGATGATTTACAAAGTTTTTAACATAAACATTTCACATATTTGTTAAATACATGCTTGTAGTAGAGTAAAAAGGCAACATCTGACCCTTTTTCCTCAGGAAACTGAGGTCAGAACAGTTTTAGTCTACTATTGTTGTTCCATGACATATTACACATAAACATTTCACATATTTGTTAAATACATGCTTGTAGTAGAGTAAAAAGGCAACATCTGACCCTTCTTCCTCAGGAAACTGGGGTCAGAACAGTTTTAGTCTACTATTGCTGTTCCATGACATATTACACATAAACATTTCACATATTTGTTAAATACATGCTTGTAGTAGAGTAAAAAGGCAACATCTGACCCTTCTTCCTCAGGAAACTGGGGGTCAGAACAGTTTTAGTCTACTGTTGTTGTTCCATGACATATTACACATAAACATTTCACATATTTGTTAAATACATGCTTGTAGTAGAGTAAAAAGGCAACATCTGACCCTTCTTCCTCAGGAAACTGGGGGTCAGAACAGTTTTAGTCTACTGTTGTTGTTCCATGACATATTACACATAAACATTTCACATATTTGTTAAATACATGCTTGTAGTAGAGTAAAAAGGCAACATCTGACCCTTCTTCCTCAGGAAACTGGGGTCAGAACAGTTTTAGTCTACTATTGTTGTTCCATGACATATTACACATAAACATTTCACATATTTGTTAAATACATGCTTGTAGTAGAGTAAAAAGGCAACATCTGACCCTTCTTCCTCAAGAAACTGGGGGTCAGAACAGTTTTAGTCTACTGTTGTTGTTCCATGACATATTACACATAAACATTTCACATATTTGTTAAATACATGCTTGTAGTAGAGTAAAAAGGCAACATCTGACCCTTCTTCCTCAGGAAACTGGGGTCAGAACAGTTTTAGTCTACTATTGTTGTTCCATGACATATTACACATAAACATTTCACATATTTGTTAAATACATGCTTGTAGTAGAGTAAAAAGGCAACATCTGACCCTTCTTCCTCAGGAAACTGGGGTCAGAACAGTTTTAGTCTACTATTGTTGTTCCATGACATATTACACATAAACATTTCACATATTTGTTAAATACATGCTTGTAGTAGAGTAAAAAGGCAACATCTGACCCTTCTTCCTCAGGAAACTGGGGGTCAGAACAGTTTTAGTCTACTGTTGTTGTTCCATGACATATTACACATAAACATTTCACATATTTGTTAAATACATGCTTGTAGTAGAGTAAAAAGGCAACATCTGACCCTTCTTCCTCAGGAAACTGGGGTCAGAACAGTTTTAGTCTACTATTGTTGTTCCATGACATATTACACATAAACATTTCACATATTTGTTAAATACATGCTTGTAGTAGAGTAAAAAGGCAACATCTGACCCTTCTTCCTCAAGAAACTGGGGGTCAGAACAGTTTTAGTCTACTGTTGTTGTTCCATGACATATTACACATAAACATTTCACATATTTGTTAAATACATGCTTGTAGTAGAGTAAAAAGGCAACATCTGACCCTTCTTCCTCAGGAAACTGGGGTCAGAACAGTTTTAGTCTACTATTGTTGTTCCATGACATATTACACATAAACATTTCACATATTTGTTAAATACATGCTTGTAGTAGAGTAAAAAGGCAACATCTGACCCTTCTTCCTCAGGAAACTGGGGTCAGAACAGTTTTAGTCTACTATTGTTGTTCCATGACATATTACACATAAACATTTCACATATTTGTTAAATACATGCTTGTAGTAGAGTAAAAAGGCAACATCTGACCCTTCTTCCTCAGGAAACTGGGGGTCAGAACAGTTTTAGTCTACTGTTGTTGTTCCATGACATATTACACATAAACATTTCACATATTTGTTAAATACATGCTTGTAGTAGAGTAAAAAGGCAACATCTGACCCTTCTTCCTCAGGAAACTGGGGTCAGAACAGTTTTAGTCTACTATTGTTGTTCCATGACATATTACACATAAACATTTCACATATTTGTTAAATACATGCTTGTAGTAGAGTAAAAAGGCAACATCTGACCCTTCTTCCTCAGGAAACTGGGGGTCAGAACAGTTTTAGTCTACTGTTGTTGTTCCATGACATATTACACATAAACATTTCACATATTTGTTAAATACATGCTTGTAGTAGAGTAAAAAGGCAACATCTGACCCTTCTTCCTCAGGAAACTGGGGTCAGAACAGTTTTAGTCTACTATTGTTGTTCCATGACATATTACACATAAACATTTCACATATTTGTTAAATACATGCTTGTAGTAGAGTAAAAAGGCAACATCTGACCCTTCTTCCTCAGGAAACTGGGGTCAGAACAGTTTTAGTCTACTATTGCTGTTCCATGACATATTACACATAAACATTTCACATATTTGTTAAATACATGCTTGTAGTAGAGTAAAAAGGCAACATCTGACCCTTCTTCCTCAGGAAACTGGGGTCAGAACAGTTTTAGTCTACTATTGTTGTTCCATGACATATTACACATAAACATTTCACATATTTGTTAAATACATGCTTGTAGTAGAGTAAAAAAGGCAACATCTGACCCTTCTTCCTCAGGAAACTGGGGTCAGAACAGTTTTAGTCTACTATTGCTGTTCCATGACATATTACACATAAACGTTTTCAGAATAGTTTTTCGTGCTAATCTAGTTGTACTTTACATAAATGATGTCCATAAGGAAGAGTGTCAATGGGATTTTCTAATATAAAACGCTTGTCATCTAATGAATTTAATGACATTTTGTTGATTAACACTGTTTTTACACAGTGATTTTTTGATTGAATAGCTTGAAATGATGAATACATAGTCTCATTACTAGTTAGCCTTTCTTTGTAATCATCAAAAGTAAACTCATTTACAACACATTTTTTAATTCCTTTAGCCTTTGTTAATAGACAAGCGTTATTCGTAATATAAGAGTACATTTTTGGTCTTAAACCTACAAATTCAACTATCGGATCACCGGCGGTTTCATCCTTCAATAAACCGACTACCTTTTTATTTGTCGAAGAATAACAGTGATGCGAATCGGGATAATTGCTGGTATCGAAATAATAATGCAGATCATTTTCAATATCCTCATAAATATTATTTGTATTTATTTGATATATAAAGGAATCAGTGTCACTATAACACAATTTTATGTTTTCAATACCATATTGTTTTATAAACACATTATAGTGATAGTCATACATTAACGTTTTACTCAATTCTAATATCGAAAAGCCGACATAAATAGGTTTATTAAAAATTATTTTTTCTTTCTCCATATGAACTGCTACAACATTTTTGGCAAATATTTGTCTATCTTTAAAGTTTGGTTTTTTTACAAGTTTATTTAATTTTGACTCACTTGTCACGATTCTAATGTCTATCCGATTTCGAATATTCTCCATACTTTTACCAAACACACTGTTAACCATCATGATTTTATAGAAATCAGACTCGAAGGTTGTTTTAGCACGAGATCTATGTTGAGAATTTACTTTAATATATGGTACTAGCCATTTTTTTTGTTTAAATTTTAAAATACGGTTAATATTTTGTATTTTTAGTCCGAGTTTTACAGCCTGTTTTAAATTTTCGTAGTGTACAATATAGCGGGATTTGGGAAGAAGTGTAGTCATTAATTTATTATTTTTGCTTTGAGGTGGAGGTCTTGTTTCTGGTAGTAAGGGGAACTGAGAATGCAAGTCGTGAATTTCCAGAGGATATGACACGTCAACATCTAATATATATCCAAATTCAGAATCTTCGGGGATTTCTAAAATATTAATATCCTCATCTATCCATTCAAACCCATCATATGGAAGAGATTTAGCCATTGCATATCCGTATAAATTGTTTACATCTACATAAAGTATGTAACTAATTGGTTTGTTGGGATCATAATCGGCAATATAAGGATTGTTTGCTTTAGCGTGTCGAGTAACAACTTGAACGAGTCCACCTCGTAGTCCTTTTTCGATAAAAAGAATCATATCCAAATCTTTTAACAATGAAAGTTTAATTTTAGTCATCCGCAACATTGCGTTCCATGCTAGTTGCGGTAGTGTGTAACACCAAGCTGGATCTAAGCCATATATCTTTAAAGAAAGACTTCTGAAAATTTCAAAAACCTCACAAAGCAGAACAACATCTGATTTAATATAAAGTTCTGTATATTCTCGCATATTTTTTATGTTAAAGGTAGACCAAACTAATTGAGCATGTGCATAATCCTCGTCACTAATATGTTTTTTAGTTAGTGAATTATAAAAACTATCCTTGTGAGGCAATTGTGTTTCATTGAGTTTATCATATGAATCCATATAATTATATGGATACATGCCCTTTTGACTAATTAATGAAAGTTTATATTCATCGTTTATTAGCTGTTTTAAATGGGGAAATGTGTGTGAGAGATTGACGGAATCGGATTTCATATTTTTAACCAAAGTCTCTAAACTAGATGCTAAAAATTTATAAGAATCTACAAATCTGATTGTAGTCTTACAGCCAACGAATGTCTTACTAATACTCATATATCTTTCACCATTACTAGGTATTATTTCAACATCACCCTGATCTATTCCAAGATATTTAACAAGAAAGTGAGAATCAAAATTAGAAAAACGGGGACGAAGTTCGGTTTAGCGGCACGCAAATTACATGAGCTATGTGCAGGTCCAATAAATTTTGATGTCATATGACAATGATGTTTGACTTTATCCCCCTCACTCAATTCATTTTGACATAAAACGCATTCTGGGACAAATAAAATATGAAATCTTTCCCCGTGAGATCTGTGGAGACACGAGTCTCGATAGGTTCACTATTAAACAATAATCACTATTATTATCGTTTTCTAAAAATAAAAGATCAAAAACCTCATTATAAGTTTCTTTTTTACTAATTCGCAAAGGATATATTTTATTGTTATCATCTAGTGAAAAAATATTGATGGATACATTATTAAATTTTTCAAATTTTGAAACGTCTTTAAAGGAGGTGGCATATGAAATACCTTCAAATGAATAAATACTTTGCACGTTCTTGTAGGATTTTGGATCATTGGAACCGATGCTTTTACTTAAAATTGCCAGTCGAAAACAGTCATTACTATTTTTATTTTGTACATTTATTACAGCATGATTGTTTTTAATAACTTTTGGAAGCGGAATAAAGCTATTTGCATTTAGAGGAGAGTATTTACATAAGCGCAAACATAGATAATTTGTCGATACAAAAGACCATCCTGATCCTTTTATTAAAAATTCGTCTATTTCTGTTAGAATTTTATTATACGCATTTGTTATAAATTTATCTAAATTAGCAGATTTATCTAAAATTTGCATTTTAGTTTTAAAATTAATATCTGTGCGTTCAATCATTTTTTTGTTACAATCTTTTTTATATGTACATTCTAATAAGATAATAATTTTTAAATTATTCCATTTAGAAATGTATTCATTTAAAATATTTACTAATTTAATTTTAACAAATTCGAGAAAATCTTTTGGAATATAATTATTGTTGTCATTCTTGATATAAATGTCGACAACCGTGTCGTTGATGGCTGTTATAATAATGTTATTTACATCTAATAACGTTTGATCTCGTAAAGTCTTGTCAAATATTGTTTTTTTCTTTTTCTTCGGCGGTTGATATGAGTGCATTTCTGATGTGGTCGTTTCAGTCTCTGTAATCGCTTTGGAACCTTTACAACTTGTCAAATGTCTTTTATAATTCTGTTGGCTGTTTTCTCTACCACACATTTTACACGTTATCAACGACCATTTACATTTATGTTTCCAGCTATTTAGTAAAAGTCCACATTGTGAACACAAATACATTTTATTACTATTATTCATATTTACAATTACCCCTTTCGACTGTTCTTTGTCGTTTTCCTTAAGTCATCTTGTAAAATGTGATCACATGGCTTTTATTTACCGTTCCGTCAAATGACATAGACAGTTCACCTAAAACAAACAAGTGGTTAGATGTATTCGTTCAAATTATTTAATTCTTATAATACTGATTTCTGTACTCACCGCTCTTATATTCTCGGATATCTTTGTCGCTAATACACAAGAGATAACGTTTGGGGAGGAACACTTTGTACAGAATGGCCTCCTCGTTTACGCTTAGTCTTCGAAAAATGGATAATGTTGTATTTCTCCCCTTTCTTTAACTCGCTGACTCTTTTGTAGATGGGCAGGCCTTTAAGTTTATCAAACATGGACATCTGGAAAAAGACACATAAAGTAATTTATAAAAATGTTCCTAAATAGTTTATATATTTCATATTTATTAGATTATGTATAAATTGGTTTTACACAACGATAACAAGAAACAAGCGTACTTACGATTGAGTCGTCGGAGCTTCAACTTGTGTGACTCCGTTTTTTTTTTTTTTTTTTTTTTTTTTTTTTTTTTTTTTTTTTTTTTTTTTTTTTTTTTTTTTTTTTTTTTCTCACCCTCCAAATTTATTTCTATGTACATAAAGAACCCCAGGCCCAACGGGTTGGGACCTGTGGCTGGACTTAAAAACTACACCTTATGCTACGCTTACGTACTAGAAGGGACTGTAACAATTTACAAATGGGAGACTTAAGCCTACTTAGTCTAAGGAACTAAATCTAGGGGGGTTCGGGGTTGTCTAGGGAGGGACTAGTCAAGGATGTATCTTAACCTAACTTACAACTAACTTAATCTAATATGTACATTTATTTACAATATATACAATATACAGCTGCAATTACGCAGCCTCCTCTCCAAGATCCAAGATTCTCCTGGTGCTGCCCTGCCACCTCTGGGGGAGAGGTGGTGGAGTCAAGTCCCTAAATAGGGGGTTGACACAGTACTGGAGGCCGTCATAGAACTTGATATGACGCCTCCGTATGAACTCTTGTACTGAGGGCAGCATCAGTTCGTCGTGGAGGATGACCGGCTTCGTTCTCCGGAGGCTTGTGTGCTGCACGGCCCGTAGCAGGACCCCATTCTGGAAACGCTGCAGCCGCTTCAGAACACTGGGGTACATGTACCTCAGGGCGGGTGCCCCGTGCAGAAGGGTGGGCCTGATGATCGCCTTATAAATCTGCAGCTTTAGCCGAAGCGACAGCTGGGCAGATCGTAGAAGGTGATTCAGGCGAAACGTCTTCTGCCGGGCTTCCTTCAAGCGGCTGTTGACATGCGGCGTCACGGACAGGTGCCGGTGTATGTGCACTCCCAGGTAGTTTATTTTAGTGGACAGCTTGATCCGCTGACCCCTGACCTCAAAGTGTGAGGGCAGGGCTCCTCGGGGTCGGCTTCCTTTATTTCCCTGGAAGGAACATACCACGGCATCTGTCTTTGACGGGTTGACGTCTATTCCTACAGCTCCAAGTGCGTCTACGATTTTTTCGCAGGCGGACTGGGCCCTCATAAGAGCGACTCCGGCGTTGAAGCTGGAGGAGTAGACGCCAATGTCGTCAGCGTAGGCAGCTAAGGCGACTCGAGGGAACTGCATCCTCACGATGTGGGCGGTGTAGATGGTGAACAGCACTGGACCCAGCACCGATCCCTGTGGGACTCCACACGTAGACGGTCGACTGCTGGATACATCACCACCAATCCTGACGGCGAACGTTCTTCCCGACAAGTAGCTCTCAAGAATCTTGACAAGCTGTGCCGGGAATCCGTAGCACCGCAACTGATGCAGAAGCACCTGGTGAGATACGCAGTCGAACGCCTGCGTGCAGTCCAAGGAGATGAAGGCCGTTGCTCTGTTCTTGTTGAGCTCTGCGGCCACGGTGTTCTGGAGCTTGGCGACGTGGTGATCGCAGGAGAGCCCGGGCCGAAAGCCAGTCTGTTCCGGGGGGATTACATCCGCTTCCGCGCAGTGCTTCAACACATGAGCAAGGATCAACTTTTCGAAGATCTTGCTCATGTGACTCAGCAGGCTTATCGGCCGGTAGTGCTCGGGCTTGTCTCCTGGCTTCTTTGGTTTTCGAAGAGGGACCACCACGGCGTGCTTCCATGCCTCGGGGAAGTGTCCAGTGCGATAGGCTGCGTTGAAGATGTTCAGTAGGTAGGCCTTCGCTTTCCTAGGGAGCATCTTCAGCATCACATACGGTACACCGTCCAGCCCGGAGGATTTGTTTCCCTTTGTCCGCCTCAGCGCCGATTCCAGTTGCCTGTAGGTGAAGTGCAACGGGGTCCTGGGGAGGTCTTGGGGATCACCGTCAAGCCTCGGTGAAGTCTCGGTTCTCCGACGGTCGTTCTCCTCGTAGTAATCGGCGAGGGCTTCAGCTTGCTCTGCCGGTGACAGGAGGTGATCGCCGTCGGAGAGGATGACCTCGCGTCGCTTGGTGACCGTGCAGCGAAGGAGCCGCCAAAACTGCCTAGTGTCCTCGTGTGTGACTCCGCTAACAGGCAGAGTGCCTTTATAGGAGCTCCTGAAGAGGTGGGGGAAACGCTGCAAGCTAAGCACAATTTAATTAAACTTTCCGTCTTCTTGTGCAAAGGATATTCAAACAAATTGTATTAATAACTTACCTCCGGATAAGGACGCTCCGTCGTGTATTCCCTTTTTTATGTCGACGCGAAAAATTGAACTTGCTAATGACATTGCCGCTGTAGAGCCATTGCCAACATTGTTGCTAATTTCTTTGACATATGCACTCATTACTCAGATGTTCCTAACAAGGTCTGAGATATTATCGTAAAGAGACGTATAGACAAGTGATTTAAACTCCTGAAACAGCTTCAGGTTTTTCAACGATCGTTGCTCTCATCGTACGCTCTTACCTCCCAGGGTCATCCAGTCTCCACATTGAGAGTTCCACTTGTAATCCTCTTGCTGCTGCCTTACTAATTTCTTTGACATATGCACTCATTACTCAGATGTTCCTAACAAGGTCTGACCTATTATCGTAAAGAGACGTATAGACAAGTGATTTAAACTCCTGAAACAGCTTCAGGTTTTTCAACGATCGTTGCTCTCATCGTACGCTCTTACCTCCCAGGGTCATCCAGTCTCCACATTGAGAGTTCCACTTGTAATCCTCTTGCTGCTGCCTTACTAATTTCTTTGACATATGCACTCATTACTCAGATGTTCCTAACAAGGTCTGACCTATTATCGTAAAGAGACGTATAGACAAGTGATTTAAACTCCTGAAACAGCTTTAGGTTTTTCAACGATCGTTGCTCTCATCGTACGCTCTTACCTCCCAGGGTCATCCAATCTCCACATTGAGAGTTCCACTTGTAATCCTCTTGCTGCTGCCTTACTAATGTCTTTGACATATGCACTCATTACTCAGATGTTCCTAACAAGGTCTGAGCTATTATCGTAAAGAGACGTATAGACAAGTGATTTAAACTCCTGAAACAGCTTCAGGTTTTTCAACGATCGTTGCTCTCATCGTACGCTCTTACCTCCCAGGGTCATCCAATCTCCACATTGAGAGTTCCACTTGTAATCCTCTTGCTGCTGCCTTACTAATTTCTTTGACATATGCACTCATTACTCAGATGTTCCTAACAAGGTCTGACCTATTATCGTAAAGAGGCGTATAGACAAGTGATTTAAACTCCTGAAACAGCTTCAGGTTTTTCAACGATCGTTGCTCTCATCGTACGCTCTTACCTCCCAGGGTCATCCAATCTCCACATTGAGAGTTCCACTTGTAATCCTCTTGCTGCTGCCTTACTAATATCTTTGACATATGAACTCATTACTCAGATGTTCCTAACAAGGTCTGAGCTATTATCGTAAAGAGACGTATAGACAAGTGATTTAAACTCCTGAAACAGCTTCAGGTTTTTCAACGATCGTTGCTCTCATCGTACGCTCTTACCTCCCAGGGTCATCCAATCTCCACATTGAGAGTTCCACTTGTAATCCTCTTGCTGCTGCCTTACTAATATCTTTGACATATGAACTCATTACTCAGATGTTCCTAACAAGGTCTGAGCTATTATCGTAAAGAGACGTATAGACAAGTGATTTAAACTCCTGAAACAGCTTCAGGTTTTTCAACGATCGTTGCTCTCATCGTACGCTCTTACCTCCCAGGGTCATCCAATCTCCGCATTGAGAGTTCCACTTGTAATCCTCTTGCTGCTGCCTTACTAATATCTTTGACATATGAACTCATTACTCAGATGTTCCTAACAAGGTCTGAGCTATTATCGTAAAGAGACGTATAGACAAGTGATTTAAACTCCTGAAACAGCTTCAGGTTTTTCAACGATCGTTGCTCTCATCGTACGCTCTTACCTCCCAGGGTCATCCAATCTCCGCATTGAGAGTTCCACTTGTAATCCTCTTGCTGCTGCCTTACTAATTTATTTGCATTATTGTATTCTTTAATTGTATTTTTCCAATGTAAAACCTTGAATATGTAATTAACTTATGGCTATATCACCTTTATTTTCTGGAGGTAATGGAGAAAAAAAAAAAATGAAACAAAAACAAATATGTTTAAAACCATTTATTTATTATGAGAATTAGTTAACAAGTTGTTAAGCAAAGTATTTGTATTAATGCTCAAATCTAGAGGTTCAATTTGTTCATTACAGTATTGAGAATAAACCAATTTTACAACTTTGTCTAATAAGCGGAGAGAGTCTGTCACTTTTTCTATTTGAGAACACAGTTTGATGCAATCACTCTTATTGAAGGTCACTGTCGGCGATGTAATTGTCAGATGTGGAGACGGACTGTGATTCATTATAGTAAACCATGGATATGCGTGCTCGAACCTCACCACTCTGTTCCTTCCACGTTTAGTAAAATTCAGTACTACATTTTTGAATCTGACCTGCTCCTCCACCACCTCGTTCCCTATGTCCTTTTTCTTCTTGTTGTCAAAATAGTTTAATATCCTCGATGAGAAAAGCTCGATATAATTCCATTCTTCAGCATCCAAGTAGAGAAAAGACTTTTTTTCATAAATTGCAATAGTTGGCACTTGATTGTAGAGACCTGCTCGAATCAACTTATTACAACTTATATTATAATCCGTGATCAACTCCATGGAGCGAAGCACTATCGTCTCGTGCTCAAGAAAGACTAAGCTCTCATCCTGCGAACTGGTCTAATTGCTTATTTTTTTTTTTTTTTTTTTTTTTTTATTATTACATGTGTAATCCACATACATCTCGTCCGTACAAATCAGACAGTTTTACCCTTATGCAATGCTCGGACATGGCAATTAAACAGCAGATACACGTGTCAGGACCGACATTCCCTGTAGTACAAACACAACTCTCATAATGACCGTTTATTTTTGACTCTGTTTTAACAGTATTAATATGCTTTTGCAGATTATCTACTTCTTTTTGAATGTCGATGAACAGCTGACAATTTGATTGACTCAATGTGACTTGCGGATAATCTTTCAAATACTGTCTAAAGAGATCGTTTTGTTTTAGAGTTCTTAACACGTCCATTCTATATTGAATACTGAGCATTGAACCGAACGAAACCGGTCTATAAGAAGCCTAGAGCGATGCCCGAGGGATGACGTCATGCGATGACGTCAGAGGACTACGTCAGCCGTGTGTTGCGGGCGTAGTATAACCAAAACCCCGGCCAGTTTTACATTATGGGAACCAATTATAGAGGCTCGGACAGCTCACTCCCTTCTCAACCCGTGTATTCTATCTACTCCCAACCCCACCCCCAGCTCGTACGTTTAAAAAAAAAGGCCTTCCCCCCCCCCCAAAAAAAGTGTTCCGTTAGCAGACTTTACCATTTATTGGCCATGAAAAGGGCCGTTTTTTGCCTCTTAGACTACTGTCAACTGTTTTGACTTTTCGTTTGCTATCGATCAGCTGCATCTAACGTATGATTCAGCAAGTGAGAAGTCGGATATTTGATGTTTTGATGATGACGAGCATATCCTAAGGGGTTGGTAGTAGGGTAAGGGTGTGAGGCAAGGTTTCAGTGTATTGCCTTCGAAAAGATCTTCAAATGAAAATAGATAGACGATAATTACAAAAAAAAAGGTTCCCCCCACCCCCGTGGGTGAAGGGGGGGGGGGGGGGTAGAAGTGTCAAATGTGGTGTCGTTCGAAAGGTCTTCAAAAAATAATTGATAGGTATTTTTTTTACTGGCCAAATGGCTTGGGAAACCTTTCAACCAGAGATCTCGAGATTTTGCAAAAATTAAAAATGGAAAACTTTGGATGCCGAAAAGTACCAAAAGTTTCAACTTTCGGGTTTTGTTCCCATTGAGACTTTTGTTCAGAAAGACTTTCTCTATCCAATGAGCACAGTTTCGTTCAATTTGACCGAAAGCCATTTTCCATTAGGAAAGGGTGGGGTCCTTTGAACCACCTAAATTTTCGTGATATATGGTGTTTGAAACGAGAAAGTTTCAAGTCGGCACTTCCGGATTGCGTCATGAGATCAACCTCATAAGCGGATTCTCCCTATGGAGAAGGGAGTAACCGTGCTAAAACGGTATACAACAAATATTTTTCCACTTTTCTCGAAAACAGTTAAAGCTATCGCCTTGAAAATGGTTTCATTCGTTTTCCTAGGCCAAGAGTCCTATGAAACGAGTACTTGCAAGCTTTTGAAGTAAGCGGAACGATTTTTTTCGCGCGACATTCGCTCCGAAAACCATGTTCCGGTGGGCGAATTCTGCTGGCTAACGAACTTGACCTTTCAAATTAGACGAAAGATTTATGTACGAAATTTCATCAAAATCGGACCATTTTTGACCTATCAGGGCAAATATAGAAATATATATATATATATATCAGTCCAGTCAACGAATGCTTAAAAACAGCTATAGGTGGAAATTTTTCGAACACAATTTTTGACTTCGTAACTTTTTTTGGGCTGGATATTAGATGGCCCTTAGCCTTTGTGGGGGTGGAGGGGGGGGGGGGTTTAGAAGGTCCCATTTTTCGGGTTTTCACTTATATCTCGGAAACCCTGCGTCCTAGCGACATGACTATTCTATAACAAATGAAAGCTGATTAAATTTCCTACAAGTTCTATTCTATAAAGTTTTTCGGGTTCCTTCCTTTCGTTGGGTGCCCATGACCTCCCGCGGTTGAATACACCCTTCAGAACGATAAAAAAAAAAAAAAAAAAAGTTTTTCGAGATATCTTTAGGTTTCGAAATATTCGCTCTTGAATGTCTGTCATTTTTGGAAAAACACACTTTTGGCCGGATAACTCTTACACAATATAAAATAAAATCTAATTATACAATTAAGTTTGTGAATAACATACAGCTAAAAGTAAAATTAACTAGTAAAAAACAATACATTTTTAAGAAAAACTTATAATTATAAAGATAAGGAAGAAAATAGTTCCTATGTACAATATGAAAATACATAATGGCAACAGTTTCTATTTACAATATAGGTTCTATGCATAATGTGACAACATACATAAGAACAATATTCCCATGTACAATCAATAGGAAGGATCCTATGTAAAATAATGATGAATAAATGAATATATCACGTCATGAGTGATGTTTATAAAAAAAAAAAAACAAAAAAAAACAAACTTTCAACGGCGATGTTAAAAGCATAGTTTGGGTCGTCTAGACAATCAAAGACAATGAATTAAGAAAATTAAGTGGTTGTTGTAATACATACTACACCCACATGTTGACTATTTGAGGAGTTTGGTCTGGGGTTTGTTAAATTTTGTTAAAAATATTGTTGTCTTTAAGAAAGGTAAGTATAGCGTTGATATGGTGACTGCTATCACGGAGTAGTTGGTTCATGTCTCGTGGAATTTCCAAGTCTTGTCTCAAATTACAGTCTGTCAGTATCTGTTGAACTGTGAGGTCTTTGTTACAGATTTGGCACATTGGTTTATCAGACTTTGTCATAAGGTATTCATGAGTTATACGTGTGTGGCCTATCCTTAGTCTGGCTAACTCTACTTCTTCTCGCCTTGAATCCCTGTATGACGAAGCCCAGTCGCTTACGGTCTGTTTAATTTGTCGAAGTTTGTTTTCTGTTATGCTCGACCAGTTAAGTTGCCATTTGTCTTTTATGTCGTTTTTATTTTGCCGTGAAACTTCTTTGTGGTACAATTTAAGTTGGCCATAAGTTAGTTCCTCCGTCACAAGTTTTGCTTGTAAGTCAGCAGCCGTGCTTTGTCCTAAGTCTTTGTGTCCTGGCAGCCACCATAGTGTGATGTGCTTTCCAAATGTATGTAAATTGTGAATTTGCTCTATAATTTCTATGCATGTAGGATGTGTTGTGTACATGTTCTGTAAGCACTGGAATGAACTCAAAGACTCGCTACAGATGATTACATGTGGCTGGTGGGTTAATGGGACGTTCTGTAGTGCAAGAAGGATAGCAAGGAGCTCGGCTTCTAATATGCTACAATATGGTGGTAGCTTTAAACGGAAGATGCTATCTTGGATTATAGCTGCAGATCCGACACCATTTGGCGTTTTGGACCAATCAGTGTAAAATAAAATATTTTTGTCCTGTCACAACCATGGGTTGTCGGGTGTAAACAGGTAACTCGAAACGAGTAACTTGCATCGGTCTGATTAATGAATTAATGTTAGGTTAAAATAAAGATCATTTCATTACGAACACGGTGGTATAGGGTTGTCTGAGAAAAATCACATTCCGGTTGTCGAGCTTTAGAGTGAAATATTGCTGCGAGTGAATACGTGCGACAGAGACCCCAGCGAGGTAATAGTCATATATATACAGGGTGTCCCGCATTGAGATGTCATAACTTTAGGGGTTTATTCTGCAGTTCATTTGTAGTTCATTGGCACAAAAATGAGGGTTCTATCTGAAAATGTAGTAGAGCTACACAAGCGATATATATATATATATATATATATATATATATATATATATATATATATATATATATATATACACTTTTGTAATTCGAATTTTGGATACTTCGAATTTTTTAATCGGTCCCTAGGGGTTCGAATCATCCAAGTTCTACTGTATATATATATATATATATATATATATATATATATATATATATATATATATATATATATATATATAACATATATATATATATATATATATATATATATATATATATACACATATATATTATGTAGATAAGTAATAAATAATTGATCAAAAAAGTAAAAATAAAAGTCTATTGTTTTGAAAAAAGTCATTTTCATGGGCAAGAATTTTTTCTTTATTTTTCAGGTAAGTTGGTAAAGTTTTAGGAGGAATTCCAGAGTCCTTGGCAATTTCAGATTTTTTCTCTATTCCTTTTTCAACTTCTTTAATTGCAGCGATTTTCTCTAACAACGTTAATAAAGTTATAAAACTTTAGTTTTATAACTTCTAGGCTTCGACATCTTAAATCAACAACTGACTGAACTGCACTGTACACCAGAAATTCAAGACACAAACAATAAATCAGATCTAGGCACTGACTGACTTATAACTGAATAAGAAATGAAGATGGGGGGGGGAGGGAATTCTATGATAAAACGACAGGATGGTGTATGTAACTACAACCCCTGGAAGGGAGGAAGCGCCAGTCACCACTTTGCAGAACTCCTAGACTCCAAGAACTAGACTATGAGACCGCAGCGCTTCTTGTCCCGGAACCCCTACATCCGTATCTTACTAACCTATTTACCCGAGGGGAGAATATTTTGACAAGATGTATGATCGAATACTTCCCATTGGAGGTAAAGACTCGTAAACAATTCGAATTCTCCAAATTTTTTTTCGAATTAACCACGATTTTTTTACATTGTTTACGCCTTAAATTTTAGGGACCGAGAGAAATATTCGAATTAACCACGATTTCGAATTATCGAAGTTCGAATAATCCATGTTCCACTATATATATATATGTGTATATATATATATATATATATATATATATATATATATATATATATTCATACAAATTTGTACCACCGTTATATTATTGATCTATGGGATCGGAAACATGAAATGTTTTTCCGGATAACGTGATAAGCGGGTCCTCGCTATGGAGGGAGGGAGGAACCGCACTAATAGGAATATCTTGGAGTCGGACCGTACAGGTATTAGATGCTCAAGGACAGTTAATCTTGGTACAATTCAGGCGAGAGATAGTTTATAGAAAACAGGTTTAATTTCATACTTCATTTCTCGTTCTTTACTTTCTATAGTAATATTTTATAAATGGAGATCATGTTTGAGATGAGATATTCTCTTGAAAAGTGAAACTCATTATAAGACAGTAATTAACTTCTTAATTAGGGATTTTTTTTCTATTAATGGATGCCTTAACTGGTGGAAGCATCTTTACTCAAACGTCCTTTAATCTAGTTTTTTATATATCCATTTACGTGGTAGCAATATTTTATTAATTTTTTTACGGGTTAGATTATTTTTTTTTCGGTTCAAAGCAGACGTCAATTTTTAATGTAGGACAAAAAATCAATATGCTTTTCAAAGAAGATAATAAAATTTTGTAAAGTATGTTTTTACCTACTTTTTCTCTAATATTAAATTCATTCGTAAATATAATATAGGGAGAGATGACAGAAGAGATAGTAAATAAACAGGCTGATCTTTTATAAGGCCCAGCTGGTTTAAATGCAGTCAGTTTTATCTTGAACTCGTCTATGGGCCGGGTGAATAAAAACAAGTAGAACGAGTAAATACTCATGGTGTCTCAAAAGACAAGTAAACACTTAAATTGATGTGAATAAAAAAAGTAACTACTATTACTTGCTAGTAAATACTTGTACGGCAAGTATATACTAAGTGAACCCCCTGAATTGGTGTGAATAAGCGAAAGTAAATACTGGGCTGGGTGAATAAAATCCGACTCGCAGGAACTGTATCATCTTAGCGCGGTTCCGTTCTTATCCCTAGTCTAATTTGGAAAGATTAAAATAGAAACAGTTATTATTTTGGGCCTCCGCTGAGAGGCATTTGGAAAGCCTTGGGATCTCGCTCATTGAACGCTACATTTCTAACAATAAATTGATCTTCTTATTTTACTTAATCTGTTTTATTATCAAATACATTATCCGACTATAAGCAATTAAAAAATAACAAGGAGTAAAACAGACAAAAAGAACCGAAATCAATTACTTTAAAGTTTTAAGCAATTATTTCTCCGATTGACATCGCCTATCTTCAGAACCGTTTTTGTTGAGCATTTAGTAGGCTTTCGAATGGTAACATTCTGCTTCACAAGATTGTCAACCGTTTTCGAGATACTAACGAAAGTATACAAAGTTATCAAAACTTTTCATTATTTCTTGCAACAGAAAATTGGTCTCATTTTACCTATCCTGTCTTACACACAAATACCTTTTCCTAACATAAGAAATTACAAAAATAAAAAGCAATAAAAAACTAAGGGAAAAAGACAAAAATTACAAAAAGAACGACAAAAACCCGTTCATAAGAACTAAACTGACGTATTTGAAGTTTTAAGCACTTATTTCTTCGATTGACATCACCTAATCAAAAATTGTTTCTGAATCTTTTTTGTAGAGAATTTAGAAAGCTTCCAAATAATTTCTATCCACTTATCAAAATTTCCCCACCGTGTTCAAGATATTAATGAAAGTATACGAAGTTCCCAAAACTTTTCATGACTGTTCATAAAATATTTTATTCTAATATTAATAAAATATTAATTGATGAAATTCAAACATGCAAAAAAAATTTCAACTGAATCCCATGATTGTAAGTACAAAAAAGTCCGTCTCGCAGGACTGCATCATCTTAGCGCGGTTCCGTCCATATCCCTAGTCTAATTTGGAAAGATTAAAATAGAAGCAGTTATTATTTTGGTTCCACCAGTCTTTTTTTTTAAATTAATTATTATAATGGCGTGTCTACGCTTATGGTCACTAACGCCATTCTTGTGAGTAGTAAAGTCTTGAAAGGTCATGATTTACAATCTTACCTGGAAGGGTCGGCTACACTGGAAACAGACCCGCTAGTGACAAGGTCTTGGAATCTTGGAAATCTATATTTCTAACAATAAATTGTTTTTGTTATTTTACTTAACCAGTTTTATTGTCAAATACATTATCCAACTATAAGCAATTAAAAAATAACAAAAAGAACCATTGGTGGATATGTTGAAATTTTGGTTACGTTTGGAGTTATGGAAGGGTTAGAATAAAATATTTTATTAACAGACATAAAAACTTTTAGTAACTTTGTTTACTTTCCTTAATATTTCGAAAAAGGTTGAGAATCTTGGTAATCGGAAGAATACCATTAGAAAGCTTATTAAATGCTCTAAAAAAAAGGTTCAAATGAAAGTTTTGATTAGGCGATGTCAATCGGAGAAATAAGAGCTTAAAACTTTAAAGTAATTGATTTCGCTTATTCGAACTGTTCTTTTTGTCTGTTTTTTATTCTTTGTTATTTTTTAATTGCTTATTGTTGGATAATGTATTTGAAAATAAAACAGGTTAAGAAAAATAAGAAAAACAATTTAATGTTAGAGATATGGATTTCCAAGATATATAGCTTTTCAACTGCCTAGCGTCCTTCCTAGGGAGGGTTCTTTGTCTTTGATTTTGGTACTTAGAGTTATGGGATACAGTTGAAACATTTTCTGCATGTTCGAGTTTCATCAACACTAATATGTTGAAATTTTTGTTACGTTTAGAGTAAAGGAAGGTTTAGAATAAAATATTTTATTAACAGACAAAAAAAGTTTTGGTAACTTTGTATAATGTCGGTAGTATCTCGAAAGCCGTTGACAATCTTGAGAAGCGGAAGATTACCATTCGGAAGCTTACTAAATGCTCTACAAAAAAGGTTCTGAAGAAAGTTTTAATTAGGCGATGTCAATCGGAGAAAAAAGTGCTTAAAGCTTTAAATTAATTGATTTCGTTTATTCCAATGGTTCTTTTTGTCTGTTTTATTTCTTGTTATTTTTTAATTGCTTATAGTTGGATAATGTATTTGACAATAAAACTGGTTAAGTAAAATAACAAAAACAATTTATTGTTAGAAATATAGATTTCCAAGATTCCAAGACCTTGTCACTAGCGGGTCTGTTTCCAGTGTAGCCGACCCTTCCAGGTAAGATTGTAAATCATGACCTTTCAAGACTTTACTACTCACAAGAATGGCGTTAGTGACCATAAGGGTAGACACGCCATTATAATAATTAATTTAAAAAAAAAGACTGGTGGAACCAAAATAATAACTGCTTCTATTTTAATCTTTCCAAATTAGACTAGGGATATGAACGGAACCGCGCTAAGATGATGCAGTCCTGCGAGACGGACTTTTTATATATTTTGTTGATTTTAATAAGCAGGTGTTTTGACGTGCACGAGGTTTTTTCCCTTTTAACCGAGAAGTTTTTTTGATCGTATTTATATAATAATTTATTCTGTTTGCTTTAATATTTATTGTTTGGTTGCTATTATTTATATAGTTTTAAAAATGAAGACAAGGAAGATGGCAGCTGATTCTGTCAGGAAGACTGGCCTTTCTTCTGGTGACAGTTCTCTTTCTCCTTTTGGACAGAGTGGGGCAATCAGGGGGACGAGGGAAGTCTTAAAGAAACTGAGCCCCAGGGTAGCAGAAGTAAAGATAAATAAGAAGGGTTATAGTAAAACTGGACAATCTAAAGAAGGCAGCCATTCGACCTCGAAGTCGACGGAGGAACAGTGAAGGACAGAAGTCCTGCTGTTGATAGTCGAATTTGTGCGAGTCCCGTGAAGGCAGCAATTAGAGACTCCCCTCAGCTGAGCGCTGGCACCTTTAAGAATAAAGCCGACGGTAAGTCCATAAATAAGTCAGTTTGTTTTGCCTCGGTGACCCCAAAGACACAGCAAGTCCTCGAAGAGCAATAACTCAGGGAGATATTGATGAGGAGATAGCGAGGATGTCTCTCAGTTTATCTGTGGCGAGAGGTGGGGGTTGTAATGTGCTGGGGCGGTCTGACGATGTTCCCTCTTCCGACACTTTTCAAGCGCACTCTTTGGTGATTCACACGATTCATGCGGTGGGACAAGGCTCTTCGTTCGATTGGAGGGATGGCCGGGCCCGAGCTGTGCAACTTAAGGATGAGCTCCTCGGGCGGGTCGGTGGTGGTACTGCGGGTGAGTCGGAGGCTATAGTCAGGAGGTACCTGGATGCTTTCGTCTCCCTGGTGGGTGGACTTGTCGATTTTCGACTTGGGGCTACTGGGGGGGGGGGGGGGTGACTGAGTCTGAGGTGGGGAATGGACTGGCTTCCATGGCTCCGGTTACATCGGGTGCGGCTGCTGGTGCGTCTGTGGGGGCTCGGAAACTCGGCACTGGAGGGTTGATCACTGGTGAGGGCGAGGGGTGTAGCCCAAGGGCTCCGTCATCTTTGGTCGAAAACGGCCATCCCCCTTCGACCGATTTAGTATCGGAGAATTGTGTCCCACATAGACCGGGTGGCATATTGAACCCAAGATTAATAGCCACTATAAAAACTTGGTGCAAGTTAAAAGAGACGTGCTTAACGCCCTTGACCCATCAAGAAAAGGCCTCCAGCTCCGGAGTGTCATAAAGACTAGGAGCGGAGGAATCGTAATAGAATCCGGGCGGGGAGAGGATAGTCGGCCTGGGTGACGTTCACTTGCTCTCATTAAAAGTGAATGTTAAAGAGAAGCCTATGTTAAAACCCAGGCTAATCGTACGCCACGCCCCGCGGACCGTGGAGGGCAAGAACCTAGACCTGCCTACCCTAACTGATTGTTTGCGGAGGGAAAACTTTGGTAGTGAAGTGGGTCTCAACACCAAAGTGAAATTATTGTATAAGTCTGGTCGGAAGACAGCTGAGTCCTGTAACTTGATTTTGGAAGTAAACCCTCGACTGAGGGCCCTACTGCTTGAATCAGGTGGGGTATACCTCGGCAGTCACTTTTGCGTGGTTGGCGATCATGTACATACCAGCAGATGCTACAAGTGTCAAAGATTTAGCCATATATCAAGGACGTTTACACAAACACTTCACACGTGTGGTCTTTGTGGTGAAAGTGGTCATTGCTTTATTGAGTGCACCAAGAAAAGTGACCCCCCTTGTTGTCCCAACTGTAAAAGAGCAGGTATTAGGGAGACAATGCATATAGCTGGTAGCAGGGTCTGTCCCACGAATCAGGCTGCCCTCGGACGCATTCGTGAAAGGACCGACTATGGAATTTAACCCAGAGATACGAATGTGTAGAACCTGTGGTCGAGGGTTCAGAAGTAATAGAAGTCTAGGACAGCATATAACTCGTGCCCACCCGGAGATCCACAATAGTACAATAAGAATTCCAAGGATGCCCCGTTGGAGTGAGGAAGAGCTGCGACTTCTATCAAAACGCGAGGCAGAGTGCAGAGAAAAGGACCTTGCTGTTACGAAGGAAAGCCTCGTACTAGGGTTACTTGATAGAACAGCTGGAGCGAAGCAGCGAATTCGGCTTACTCCTCGCTAAGGGCCATTCCTTCGTCAAGTAATGGATGATTTAAATAGAGAGGAGTTTCGACAGCCTGCGCAAGTGGTAGAGGTGGTTGGTCCTGGTTTTAGGGTGATTTCTTATGAGGCATCGGCTGAACAGGCAATTGGCCTTCGTGGCCCAGATACAATTCTGGCGTCTCTAGATGCCAATGGCGTAAAGATGCCAAAGCAGGGCTGGATGTCACGGACCGACTGTATGAGTGGCTTCAGGCGTGCTTTCCCGAGTGGGGCAATGCCTCATCTGAAGGAAGTGGACAGCCTGGTGGCCCACGACCCCTTCCATTTAACGCTAGGCAGCGCCGCCAGATAGAATATCACCGCATACAAAAACTGAGGAAATCTTATAGGAGTAGGGCGGTTAAGGAGATTTTGAAAGGAGGTCCTCTAGAGCGCAGGCATTCGTTGGACGAAATGGAGAACTATTGGCGCCCGATTATGGAGAACCCCTCTCGGCCATTTGAACAGCTTGGTTTGCCACCGGGAGCTATAGAGATCACCACACTATGGACGCCTGTCGAAGTAGTAGAGATCCAGGAAAACAAGATGGACAGATCCTCTGCGCCTGGTCCGGACGGCCTACGAGTTGCCGATTGGGAATCAGTTCCTTCTAAGGCTCGGGCTGTTTTTTATAACTTATATTTATTTGGGGGAAGGTGTATTCATTTAATGGTTGGGGCCAGAACTGTCTTTATTCCGAAAAAGAAATTTCCCGAGACGCCTGGTGATTATAGACCTATTACCGTGGCGTCCGTAGCTCTCAGACAACTTCATAAGATATTGGCTGCACGTCTGACAGAGTTGGATCTCCAAGAGACAGGTCAAAGGGCGTTCATAGCAGCCGACGGAACTTCAGAGAACAGTGTAGTCCTGGATGCGGTGCTCAGGGAGGCTCGTCGGTGTCGCCGCGAGGTACAATTGACCTTCCTGGACATTGCTAAGGCCTTTGATAGCATTAGTCACTCAGCTCTACGAGCCGCCATGGTCCATAAAGGCCTACCATCCGGATTCGTTGAATACGTGATGGGGGTCTACGGTGGCGGGTTTAACCGAGTTACCGACGGTCGTAGGTGGACGGACCCAATTGTAAGCGGGAGGGGGATCAGGCAGGGCGATCCTTTGTCTCCGTGCCTTTTCAACCTTGCGATGGATTGGGCCATCCAGACGGTTCCAAGCGAGGTGGGATATACACTCGAAGGAGGGAGGATTAGCTATCTGGCCTTTGCTGATGACTTGGTCCTGTTGTCGTCCTCGGTAGCTGGCATGCGGAGTGCCCTTGCGCGGGTTGGAGCGGCCATCGCCAAATTGGAGATGGAGCTCAGCCCTGGTAAGTGCTGTGCTCTTTCGCTTGTGCCGGCTGGGCGTGGATCAAGGTAGTTGAGGACACACTGTTCAATATTGGTGGAGGCCCGGTGAGGCAGATTCAGTTCCTAGACTCGGTTAAGTACCTTGGAGTCAACTTTAGGAACCATGGTATCGAGAGGCCTGATGAGGAAATCGGAAGGGCCCTTTTAAGAATTGGAAATGCACCCCTCAAGCCGCAGCAGAGGTTGACCTCCCTTAGGTATCACCTCCTTCCGAGTTACGTGCACAAGCTGGTACATGGTGGCTCCTCCCGCGTAGCATTGAATAAGTTGGATGTAAAGGTTAGAGCAGCGGTGAGGAGGTGGCTGAGATATCCAAAGGATATTCCTGTTGGATATTTCCATGCTTCGTGCACAGATGGGGGTTTGGGTGTGCCCAGTATGAGCGTCCCTGTTCAGGCTCTCACTATAGGCCGTCTTTCTAGGATGGAGTGGTTTGGCCGCGTCTTTCTAGGATGGAGTGGTTTGGCCGTGGCAAGGGCAGCTTATCGTTCGGCGAAAGTTACCAAAAGGCTGCGGAAAGCGAGGGAGTCCCTGGCCAGGCAGGGCTTAATACGAGATGACTCCTGATGCCCTGAGGCTGACAGACTCTATTCCAACGACGGAGCAGGGCTGAAGGAATCCTCTGCTTGTAAGGCTTCAACATATTGGCTCAATCATGGAGCTGGGACTTCATCCAGTCCGTTCGTACCCACATAAATGCCCTTCCGACCACCGTGAGAACGACAAGAGGTCGGCGTGTGGGCCGGATACTTACCTGCAGGGAGGGTTGCCTGGAGGATGAGACCGGCACTCATGCTGTTCAGCAATGTTACGTTTCACGGGTAGGTCGCTGTCTAAGACATGATACTGTGGTGGATGTACTGGGTGAAGCCTTAGCCGGGAGGGGGTACGAGGTTCACCTCGAGACAGTCCTGAGAGCTAATGGTCGTCGATGGAAGCCCGATATAATTGTGGCAAAAGGGGGTAAAGTGGCTATTGTGGACGCTCAAATTGTTAATGGGAACACCGATCTAGATTTGATTCACCGGGAGAAGGGTCGGAAGTATGGGAGACTTGGTGTCCGTTTGGCGGTGGGGCGAATGTTTGGCGTGCCTGTCACCGACGTGGAGGTAACGTCCTGCACATTGAGCTGGAGGGGTGTGTGGAGCAATGCTTCTGCCAAGAGTTTGAAGCAGCTTGATGTCCCTATGGCGGGAAGCATTTCTATAAACTATCTCTCGCCTGAATTGTACCAAAATTAACTGTCCTTGAGCATCTAATACCTGTACGGTCCGACTCCAAGATATTCCTATTAGTGCGGTTCCTCCCTCCCTCCATAGCGAGGACCCGCTTATGACGTTAACCTCATGACGTAATCCGGAAGAACATTTCATGTTTCCGATCCCATAGATCAATAATATAACGGTGGTACAAATTTGTATGAATATATATATATATATATATATATATATATACACATATATATATATATATATATATATATATATATATATATATATATATAGTGGAACATGGATTATTCGAACTTCGATAATTCGAAATCGTGGTTAATTCGAATATTTCTCTCGGTCCCTAAAATTTAAGGCGTAAACAATGTAAAAAAATCGTGGTTAATTCGAAAAAAGTTTTGGAGAATTCGAATTTTTTACGAGTAATTACCTCCAATGGGAAGTGTTCGATCTTAAATCTTATGAAAATATTCTCCACTCAGGTAAGAAGGTTAGTAAGATACGGATACGGTAAGCAGTTAAAAATCATTTAGAAAAAATCATCTTTTTAAAACAACAAATGTTAAACATCCACTTAATGAACCATTGACTATTCAAGAATTAAAATATGTCATTTCCCATGTAAAATGTACTTCTCCTGGACATGATGGCATCTGCTACAAAATTCTAAAAAAATCTTCCTAACCAAGGGCTGTCTGTCCTGTTGAAATAGTACAACAAAGCCTTCGAAAATGGAACTACCCTCAGGTCTGGAAAGAGACAATTGTTATACCAATTAAAAAACCTAACAAGGACAGTAAATCACCCGATAGTTACAGACCAATAGCTCTAGCTAGCTGTATCTTTAAGCTTTTCGAAAGAATTCTAAACAAAAGACTAATATGGTTCCTCGAGAAAAATCAATTTCTTTCAGAATACCAATGCGGTTTCAGACCGAATCATTCGACGATGGACCACATTGTTAATCTAGAAAATGAAAAACTAAATGCATTTCTTTGTAAGGAATCTATTATAGCTGTGTCATTTGATATCGAAAAGGCTTATGATACGGTTTGGCGACGAACTATACTGTCAAAACTATTAGAATGAAACATTCATGGGCAGTTTTTCAATTTTGTCCTAGATTTTCTTTCTAATAGAACATTTCGGGTGAAGGTTGGTGTTTCTCTTTCCAACTCTTTTCAACAAGACAACGGAGTGCCTCAAGGGAGTGTAATCAGCACTACACTGTTTAATATCGCCATGGACACTGTCCGCCAGCACATTGCCTTACCAGTGAAGTACAGCCTGTATATTGACGATTTGCTTATATATGTCAGAAATAATGATTTACAACGAGGAGCAGTATTACTTCAAGGTGTAATAAATAACCTTGAGAAATGGAGTGTAACTAACGGACTACATTTTTCAACACGAAAAACACAAAGTATTATATTCACGAAAAAGAGACAAACACCTCCAATACATTTAACATTATACAACACACCTAAAGCATTATCACAAAACATTAAATTCTTATGACTTATCCTTGACTACAGATTAACCTGGGTGCCCCACCTTCAAAGTCTTGTTGATAAATATAAAAAATCTTTACATCTATTGAGGATTCTTTGCAGTGGGTTGGTAACAGAAGTGTAATGCTAACACTATACAGAACATATACCAGGTCTCTACTGGAATATGGAAGTGGGGTGGTGACAGAAGTGTAATGCTAACACTATACAGAACATATACCAGGTCTCTACTGGACTATGGAAGTGGGGTGGTGATAGAAGTGTAATCCTAACACTATACAGAACATATACCAGGTCTCTACTGGACTATGGAAGTGGGGTGGTGATAGAAGTGTAATGCTAACACTATACAGAACATATACCAGGTCTCTACTGGACTATGGAAGTGGGGTGGTGATAGAAGTGTAATCCTAACACTATACAGAACATATACCAGGTCTCTACTGGAATATTGAAGTGGGGTGGTGATAGAAGTGTAATCCTAACACTATACAGAACATATACCAGGTCTCTACTGGAATATGAAAGTGGGGTGGTGATAGAAGTGTAATCCTAACACTATACAGAACATATACCAGGTCTCTACTGGACTATGGAAGTGGGGTGGTGATAGAAGTGTAATCCTAACACTATACAGAACATATACCAGGTCTCTACTGGAATATTGAAGTGGGGTGGTGATAGAAGTGTAATCCTAACACTATACAGAACATATACCAGGTCTCTACTGGAATATGAAAGTGGGGTGGTGATAGAAGTGTAATCCTAACACTATACAGAACATATACCAGGTCTCTACTGGAATATGAAAGTGGGGTGGTGATAGAAGTGTAATCCTAACACTATACAGAACATATACCAGGTCTCTACTGGAATATTGAAGTGGGGTGGTGATAGAAGTGTAATCCTAACACTATACAGAACATATACCAGGTCTCTACTGGAATATGAAAGTGGGGTGGTGATAGAAGTGTAATCCTAACACTATACAGAACATATACCAGGTCTCTACTGGAATATGAAAGTGGGGTGGTGATAGAAGTGTAATCCTAACACTATACAGAACATATACCAGGTCTCTACTGGACTATGGAAGTGGGGTGGTGATAGAAGTGTAATGCTAACACTATACAGAACATATACCAGGTCTCTACTGGACTATGGAAGTGGGGTGGTGATAGAAGTGTAATGCTAACACTATACAGAACATATACCAGGTCTCTACTGGACTATGGAAGTGGGGTGGTGATAGAAGTGTAATGCTAACACTATACAGAACATGTTCCAGGTCTCTACTGGACTACGGAAGTGGGGTGGTGATAGAAGTGTAATCCTAACACTATACAGAACATATACCAGGTCTCTACTGGACTACGGAAGTGGAATGGTGATAGAAGTGTAATCCTAACACTGTACAGAACATATACCAGGTATCTACTGGAATATGGAAGTGGGGTGGTGACAGAAGTGTAATGCTAACACTATACAGAACATGTTCCAGGTCTCTACTGGACTATGGAAGTGGGGTGGTGATAGAAGTGTAATCCTAACACTATACAGAACATATACCAGGTCTCTACTGGACTATGGAAGTGGAGTGGCGATAGAAGTGTAATCCTAACACTGTACAGAACATATACCAGGTCTCTACTGGAATATGGAAGTGGGGTGGTGATAGAAGTGTAATCCTAACACTATACAGAACATATACCAGGTCTCTACTGGACTATGGAAGTGGGGTGGTGATAGAAGTGTAATGCTAACACTATACAGAACATATACCAGGTCTCTACTGGAATATGGAAGTGGGGTGGTGATAGAAGTGTAATCCTAACACTATACAGAACATATACCAGGTCTCTACAGGACTATGGAAGTGGGGTGGTGATAGAAGTGTAATGCTAACACTATACAGAACATATACCAGGTCTCTACTGGACTATGGAAGTGGGGTGGTGATAGAAGTTTAATCCTAACACTATACAGAACATATACCAGGTCTCAACTGGAATATGGAAGTGGGGTGGTGGCAGGAGTGTAATGCTAACACTATACAGAACATATACCAGGTCTCTACTGGACTATGGAAGTGGGGTGGTGACAGAAGTGTAATGCTAACACTATACAGAACATATACCAGGTCTCTACTGGAATATGGAAATGGGGTGGTGGCAGGAGTGTAATGCTAACACTATACAGAACATATACCAGGTATCTACTGGACTATGGAAGTGGGTTGGTGATAGAAGTGTAATGCTAACACTATACAGAACATATACCAGGTCTCTACTGGACAATGGAAGTGTTGCATACTCATCTGCCAAGCCCAGTGTACTGAAAATACTAGACCAAATCCACACTACTGGTATACGAATAGCAACAGGAGCTTTTAGATCAAGCCCAACTGTGAGTCTTTTTGCTGAAAGTGGAGAATCGCCATTGGAGTACAGACGTATGATAAACTGTTTGAAATTTTCTTTAAAAATGAAATTTTTAAATACTCTATGTGTTCCTCTTCACATAGAAGAAAATATTTTTTTTTTTTTTTTTTTTTTTTTTTTTTTTTTTTTTTTTTTTTTTTTTTTTTTTTACGGCGCATCAAAAGAAAATATTACAACAAAATATAAAAAATCTCACCCCGCATCCTCACTTTTTTACTAAAACATATTCAAAACACTTCAAATAAATAGCACAGACAATACATTCATCTACACTGACGGATCGAAGACCGAGGAAGGCTCTGGTGCAGCTGCAGTAGTTGGTGAAAAATATATTGTGGTTAAACTACCCAACATCACAAATACTGACTCAGCTGAATTGCAAGCCATCGCACTCGGTCTGGAGAATGCACAGGACATAAATACGGACCGAATAACGTTATGTTAGCTCACTATACTCATTACAGGACACCTACAGCCATAACCCTATAATTATTCAAATATTTGAACTAATACACAGACTGAACAAACCAATCACTATATATTGGCTCCCGGGACATGTTGACATAAACGAGAGCACCACAGTAGATAGTTTAGCCAAAAACGCCACTAAACGACGACAATTCGACAAACAGGATATCACGTACCATGACATTCAACTAGAAGCCAAGAAATATATCATGCAACAATTGCAACGGTCTTGGTGCAACACGACAGAAAACAAACTACGAGAAATCAAAAACACAGTAAGTGAATGGACCTCAAGCAAAAGAGGCAACAGAAGAGAGGAAGTAGTCCTTTGCCGTTTAAGAATAGGCCACTCACGTATCACTCATTCATACCTCATGACCAAACAGACCATACCAAAGTGCCAATACTGCAACACGACATTAACTGTAAAACACTTACTAACTGAATGCAGACTTAGACAAAACTTTGACCTGCCGGACAGCTTGACTACTTTACTCTGTGACGGGAGCCAATATATAGAAAGAACACTCCAATACTTAAAACAAATTGAACTCTATGACAACATTTAAATAAATATTAAAACTTAAAATTAACCCAAATCATAATTTAATACTTAAGACTTTAAAAACCCGATATGTATACCATTCAGTGAACGTTAAATTTAATATCTTTATATTTGTAGCATACACAAGGACAGAAAAACTTAATGACCAAATTACAATTAAAAGAATGACAACTACTAGACAAACAACTATATGAACTAACTATCCAAATAAATAGCAGTTATCTCTACTTGACATCTGACTATTTGACATACAGCAATGAAACCAACTTGACGTAACCAACTCTACTGGACGTATTACCACAAAGGTATCAATCTAACATTGTTCTCTATATGTTTTGTCGCCAATATTGCGAAAACATTATTAAATAAATAATCATTTGCTCAGCACATTTGTTTCATGTATTTAAAAAATCTCTTCTGATAGTTACTAATATAAGATTTTCACAATAATTATAGTGTTACTCAGAACACTAACCTCATAACCAAAGAGATTTAATTATAATTCAATTGTTTCTTCAATTATTTAATCACAACACATTATTTCTATTAATTACCTGTACCTAGTTGTGTAATTATATCAAATTTAAGGAGAAATTCAAGGCAGAATTAATAATTCTTGAAACTTAGCAGTCAGTATTTTATTATCAGAAATATCATACATAATTCACAGTATAATTCAATCACAGGTATTTTTAGCAATTATTCACAGTATTTCAAGCCTATTTTAAATGATTTTCTCTCACTAGTGTAAATAAAATTAAACATTAAACACAATTCACATATGGCACATTTTCCAATCTATTATCAACGGTGTAACCTCTCCTGCATTGTTTGCCCCTGCTATCAGCTCATCTGGCGGGCGGCCATAGAGATACTCAGGCCTATCTCTTTGCAACCTCTACCCAGCGAGTAGAGTAGCCTTTATGACGTCAAGTTCTCGTGCGTCATTTCTTACCCTTCACCTTTCTTCGGTGATTTCTTTATTTTTCAACTATATCATCATTCCACTGTTCTTTTATCTGCATAACATTGTTCAACTTCTAAAAATTCATATCTCTGCTCTTCTTATCAAATAATATTGCCATTTCTTGTGAATTTATTTTATGTATATCTACGTGTTTAATATTTTCTTCTTTGGTATTTTCTATTGGTTTGCTCGTATGTCTACCCCCTCTACTCCTTGCTTGGTTTGCTGCCATTCTCGATATATTTCTTAGGTATCATGCCTGATCCTCTTCCCGATATTAACATTTCCTGCCAAGTTTATGAAAGAAAACTGCGTGGCCTCAAACGCAACCTTCTGGTTACTAAGCAACAGCAAATGTCTATTGAGTATTAGAAATGCTTAGATACTACACATCTCCCCCTCCCTGCGTGTCTGCGATGTATCTTTCCGTCAACTTCAACTTCGTATGATAATTTCCCGGTCCTCTTCATTACTCTTCCTTCCTTGTAGCCTTTTCCGTCGTTCTTCCTAACCCAGACATCTTGTCCTTCCTGGAATTCTTTCCATTTCTTCCCTTTGTCAGCATACTTCTTTTGTTTCGTGAGTTGCTCCTGGATTGATATCTCTAAAGAAGGTTTCAATAAAGTCAATTTTGTCTGCAATTGTCGGCCATACATGAGCTCTGCTGGTGTGCGGTCTGTTGTCTTGTGTATCGATGTCCTGTATGATAAGAGAAATCTGTTCAGTCGTGTATGGATGTCCAGTTTGTCGTCCTTGGAAGCAATGAATCGAGTCTTGAAAGTTCTTACTGTGCGTTCTGCTAGACCATTGCTCTTCGGATGGTATGGAAAAGTCCTTATATGTCGGATGTTTTGTTCTTCACAGAATGTTTTGAAAAGTTGGCTCGTGAACTGTGGTCCGTTATCTGAAACGATGATACGAGGAAGTCCAAACCGTGAGAATATTTCCTGGAGAGCCGAAATAGTCCGTTTTGTCGTGCTTGTCTTCATAGGGATTACTTCCAGCCACTTCGTGGTAGCATCGGCGAGAACTAGCCAATAGTAACCCCCCATAGGGCCCGCAAAGTCTAAGTGTACCCTGCTCCACGGGTTCTGAGGAACTGTCCATGAAAGTAGAGTCGTTTCTGGTTCTGTGGGTCTATTCTTCTGACAGCTTTTGCATTTCTTGACAGATTCTTCTATGTTTTTATCCATTCGATACCACCAAACATGGAATCGAGCAAACGACTTCATGGCACCTCGTGCATAACATTTAGAACTGAAGTCTGAAGAGATTTCGGTACAACGATTCGTCCCTTCCACATCACTATTCCGCGTTCATAGGAAAGTTCGTCCGTAGGAACCGATCGTCTTCAATGAGGTGCCGTTCTGGAAACTGTGAATGAAGCCAGTGTATTATCATGCCTAACGTCGAGTCCTTGATTGTTTCTTGACTTTGCTGTCTGCGTGTAAGGCAAACATTCTCTCTTTTCAGTGAGTATAAATGTTTTTCATATGGTTTCATGGTTGGATCTTCTGGTAAATTTGTCAAATTTTGCTTTTGTAATCGGGATAACATGTCTGGAATGGCATTGTCTTTGCTAGTGTTGGGATTTAATGTTTGTGTTATCAAAGTTCCCAAACAAATTTTAAACAAAATATAATAAATTTTTATTATATAAATTGAAATTAATAAAATGTCCTTAGAAACTTGACTCCAATAAAAAAGAGATGCTGCTTGAAGTATACGGTTGCTCTTGAAAAAAATACTTAAGATGAGAGACTCACCGATACAGCTCTTCTGTGAAGCACTTGTCTCGACTCCCTGTCACTGGATAAGGTTTGACTGATACACACAAGCACTGAACATTGTCTCAGAATTGTCTTAAAAACTTTTTGCCTTTTTTTTTAGCTACAAAGGTTTATATGAAAACTGTGAGCATATGTTTTTTAATCATTTGATATTTTTTAATATTATATAAAAGCTGCTACATTGCTCCCCCCCTGATGACGGAGTCAGCGAAGAAGACCTTGCGTTTAACTAGCCTTCCAGCTCTTGTTCTATACTCTGAGGGCTGCTCGGGTTGCAGGTTGCTGGGTGCAGGCTGTGGTTCAATAGTGGAAGGTAGGCCTGGTTCTGGTATCTGCGTTGTGGGGTCTACTTGCTTCGATGAAGGAGATGTGGTTTGCGGCTGGAGGTTGGTTGGTGAAGCGGCGTTCCTCTCTATGTCGGTCGTAAGAAGATAAGCAGGCTTCAATCTATCAATAGAGACGACTACTGGTTTTTGTCCTATGGCTAGGGTAAAGTGTTTGGCCGTACGACTTAATACTTTATGAGGACCAGAGTAGGGTGGGACAAGTGGTCGGCGAACTGCGTCCTCCCTCAAGAATACGTGGGAGCTCGTGTGTAAGTCCTTGTGTTGAAACGTCTTTTGATAACTCGAACGTGCTAGGGCTGGCTTGAGCTGTGCGAGATCCTGCTTTAGAAGTTGTAGGGCTATGATGGGTTCTTGTTGCACAGGGGTGTCTGCAAGGAATTCCCCTGGTAACCTTAAGGGCTGTCCATACAGTCCTTCGGCAACACTTGCACCCATATCCTCCCTGAATACCGATCTAAGCCCTAGGAGTACTGAGGGTAGGAGTGCAACCCATCTGTCTGTCTCCAATTGAGCCATTATTGCAGCCTTTAAGCTCCTGTGCCACCTCTCCACACAACCGTTACTTTGCGGGTGGTAAGCAGTTGTTCGCTTTTTATCGATACCTAGGAGCGCTGTTAGCCTCTGGAATATCTCTGCCTCAAATTGACGGCCCTGGTCGGTGGAGATCCTTGCAGGTACTCCGAAGCGAGCAATCCAGTGGGTGTAAAACGCCTCTGAAACCGTGCTTGCCGTAATATCTTCCAGAGGGATAGCTTCCGGCCACCTAGTTGCTCGATCCACCATTGTTAAGCAATAACGTTTGCCGTTAGAGGGTGGCAAAGGGCCTATTAAATCCAAATGAATGTGCTGGAATCTTGGTGCCGGTTGAAAGGTTCCTAAGGGACTGACAGTATGGCGCTGGATTTTACTGCGCTGGCAGGGGATGCAGGTTTTGGCCCATTCGCCTACGTCTGACTTCATACTCGGCCAGAAGTAGCGCGAAGAAAGAAGTTTTCTTGAAGCACGTATTCCGGGGTGACTTAGTCCATGAAGGCGATCAAACAAAGGTTTCCTGAAGTGCTCAGGAATATATGGTCTCGCCTTACATGATGATGTTTCACAAAAGAGCGGGACGTCTTGGCCTGGAATGGTGAGGAGCTTTAAAGTGAGCTTAGGATTCTCTTTTAATTCCTCTATCGTAGGGTCAGCTTTCTGTGCCTTAGCAATCGCTGCAAAATCATCGGGCAACTGAACCTCTTCTACTCGTGACAGGGCGTCAGCTACTACGTTGTCTTTGCCGGGCTTATAAATGATAGAAGTAGTGAACTGACTTATGAAATTGAGTTGCCTGATTCTTCGGGGTGAGGCATTGTCTGACTTCTGCTGGAAAACGTGGATGAGGGGTTTATGGTCAGTCACTATAGAGAAATGAAGGCCTTCCAGGAGTGATCTGAAGTGCTTTACGCCCTCGTGGATAGCGAGCAGTTCTCTATCATAGGTGGAGTAATTCTTTTGTGCTGAATTTAGTTTCCTGGAAAAAAATCCTAAGGGTCTCCAGACACCATTTTTCAGTTGCTGTAACACCGCACCTATTCCTATATCGCTTGCATCACAGGCCAATGACAACTCTTCACATGTCGATTGGTGCGCAAGTTGTGCAGCAGCAGCGAGGCTCTCCTTGCATTCTTCAAAGGCTTTGGTGGCTTTCTCAGTCCATTCCACTGGTCTGTTATCCTTCTTTTTGACGTCGTGCAGTAAGTCATTAAGAGGGCTTTGAATCTCTGCAGCACGGGGAATGCAACGTCGATAGAAGTTTATCATTCCAAGAAATTTTTGGCAGTTCTGAATGTTCACCCAGTAGACTGATGAGGGGTTTATGGTCGGTCCGGAGAATGAAAGGGTAGCCGAAGATGTACTGATGAAATTTCCGGACAGCGAAGATTATTCCCAGTGCCTCACGGTCGATTACCGAGTATTTCTTCTCACTTTGCTTCAATGTCCGCGACGCATAAGCCACTGGTCGTTCTGAACCATCTGGAAGTTTGTGAGATAGTGTGGCTCCTAAACCGTCTTCACTAGCATCAGACGAAACGATAATGGGTAAGTCTGGATTAAAGTGGATGAGAATTACTGAAGAGCATAAGATATTCCTCTTGACTCTCCTAGTCTTGATCGCTTTACTGCCTTCTTCCGTCCAGGTCCACTTTGCTCCTTTCTGTAATTGTCTGTGCAGAGAAGAGCAAATGCTTTGAAAATTTGGCACGAATTTTTGGTAATAGTTAATTGTTCCTAGGAATGAATGAAGTTGCCGCGGGTTAGTGGGCTCCGGCATTTTCTTTATAGCTTCGACGTGTTCTTCAGTAGGATGTATTCCCGTGCGATCAAGTTTGTGTCCAAGGTAAACAACGGATTCTTGAAGCTACTTGCATTTTTCCTTCTTCAATCTAATTCCTTCTTTTTCAAGTCTTTTTAAGACTAAGCCAAGATGTTGGAAATGCTCGTTGTCGTCCGTTCCTGTGACAATCACGTCGTCCAAGAAGCAGCCTACTCCAGGGATACCTACTAGGATGTGATCCATGCGTTCTTGAAAAGTCGAGGGTGCTTTATTTATGCCAAAGGTGAGTCGCCGATATCTAAAGAAACCCAAATGCGTTGAAATCGTTACGTACTTTTGTGAATCTGGGTGAATGGGCATTTGTAAGTACGCATCTTTCAGATCGAGTGTAGTAAATTTTTCACCTCCCCTAAGTTTGTCAACAATCTCTTCGAAACGTGGTAAAGGGTGAGGGTCCACATGAACGTAAGGGTTAATTGTGACTTTAAAATCACCGCATATACGAACCTCGTTGTTTGGCTTTAGCTTCACTACAATAGGTGAAGCCCACTCGATTGGTGTGCTGTTGGTATCGACTGGTTCGAGTACATCTGTTTCTACGAGACGACTGATCTCCTTCTCAACGGCTGTTCTCAAAGCGAATGGGACAGGACGAGGTTTGAACACCCTTGGTTTTGCGTCTTTGGAAATGTGAATCACAGCAGGAGGTCCCCTCATAGTTCCGAGTTCTGACGAAATTACAGGAGAGTATTTATTCATTAATTTGTTTAGAGCACTCGATATGTCTACTTTCTTCTGTTTTATTGCACTCAGCAGTGCTCCCTCAGGTAGTGGCAATTTGAACTCCAGGACCCAATCCATCCCAAATAATGGCAGGTCATTCTTTTCGACGACGACTACTGGTAGGTTAATCGTTTTCTTGAACGCGCGAACTCGGAGCATCGCTTCGCCGTGACATTTAATTGGCACGCCAGTATATGCAGTCAATTCACCAGTTGGTCGTAAGTGAGGAGATCCGATTTTTTCCCACAGAGTTTTACTAATTACTGAAGCTGCTGCACCCGGATCGTACAGCATTTGAGTTTCCACTCCGTTTAGTTTTACTGGAATCATCGCTCTGGACCCTCTTTTGCCGGCGCATTTGTTGATGTTTGAACCACGACTCGAGGTGCTGGATGCATCAGATGATAGACTAGAACTAGGTCTAATGTTTGAACCACGACTCGAGGTGCTGGATGCATCAGATGATAGACTAGAACTAGGTCTAATGTTTGAACCACGACTCGAGGTGCTGGATGCATCTGATGATAGACTAGAACTAGGTCTAATGTTTGAACCACGACTCGAGGTGCTGGATGCATCAGATGATAGACTAGAACTAGGTCTAATGTTGTTTGCTTTCCTAGACTGTGTCTTTATTTTAGCTCGACCTTTCTTCAAACAGCAGCGGCCAAAATGGTCCTCCATCCCACATTCAAAACAGGTCGCACCCCTTGCTGGACATCGTTCGTTTTGCCTATGTTTATTTCTCCCGCAGTTTAGACAATCTAACCCTTTTATAAGTATAGTTATATTGCTTCGTCTAGTAGTCTCTGGTTTGTTGGACTTTCGAGGACGTTTTACCACATTACGTTTGGTTCTGGAACCTTCTAAAAGTTTGTGAAGGGTTTTGTCGGCTCGTTCCAAGCTTAGGGCAGTCTGAACGACCCCTTCGAGAGTACTACTTAGGTCGGAATGTACACGTATGAGTTCTTTTCGCCAGGAGACGTGAGCTATGCCTACAATTAGTTGATCTCGTAACCTTTCCTTCATTGACTCGCCAAACCCGCAAAGAGAAGCTTCAGCTTTTAAAGCATTCACATACTGGCCCACGCTTTCATCTTCCTCACGCGTTCTTCTGATGAATGATACACGCTCCCCTATCGTACAACCCGCTGTTTTGAAATAGTCATCAAGGACCCTTAATAAATCAGAGAATGTCCGCCCGCTGACGTCGTCAGGTCTGAAGTAGTCTACTAAGACCTTGAAGGTATCGGGTCCAACCCTAGACAGAAGGAGGTCTCTCTTTATGTCGTCCGACAGAACTCCGTGTAATCGAAGTTCGACTAGAAATCGTTGTTTCTAGTAGATCCATTCCTCCTCTTCTGGGTTAAACCTTTCCATCTAAAAATGTAGGGAATAATTGTGAGGCCTACCTTCATCTGCATCTTCCGCTTCAACTTGCTTCACATTTTTCTTTCGTGGCATTATTACTGTCCGCAGCGCCAGTTGTAATGCACATTACTTAAATCTGCATTTATTTTCTCATTGTAAAATAGAACAGATTGGAACACAACAAAACCTAACATTGAATGAACTGTAACTAACTGAAAACATGTGTTATAACCTTCTGGTTACTAAGCAACAGCAAATGTCTATTGAGTATTAGAAATGCTTAGATACTACAATATCCTAGGCATCGTCGCATCCGGCAGAGAAGCTCTGAATGATTCAACAAAAATCCCTTTATTCAAAGCAAAACTGGTTTCTGCCCAATCTGATTGGGAACTATTCCAAAGGGTATGGGACGATCGAGATTCGCTTCAAGTCCATCTGGAATCTCCCGGCTCTTGGCCTGATGAACCCTGGTACGCGGATTATGATAGGGTCCGTGATGAAATCTTCGAAGCCGCCGCAATTCTCATACAGATAAACGAGAATCAAACTCAAATAAAACTTGAATCCTCTCTAGCTACAGCTAATCAAAGCCTTGCGGAACCCATACCCGCTGGTTCATCAACATCTGACTCTCACCTTCCAAGGATCACCATCCCATCTTTCTCAGGCGATCTGCTTCATTGGAGCAATTTTAAGGACACATTCGTGTCTATGGTTCATAATGTTACGTCTCTTTCGAATGTCAAGAAGTTTCACTACCTTCGAAGCGCATTGAAGGGTGAAGCAGCCACATTGATCAACCGTATCCTTGTAGGCGAGGAGTCGTACACGCAAGCATGGGAAAAATTGGAGAAGCCGTACGACAATCCACGTATTCTCGCAAGCCTCTGTGTTCAGAGAATTCTCGAGTGTGACGCAAAGACACCCAAATCAGAACTTCAGCGATACGAATCTTTTCTCAACAACGTCGCTGATGGAATAGAAGGATTCAAATAACGGACAAAATGGATTTCCTGCTTTCATCTTTAGCCCTACGAGCGTTGGATCTGAAGACACGAAATGAACTGGAAATGGCCCACATATCTCAGGAGACAGCTCCTACAGCTGATGAAGTTATTCAATTCGTTCGTAAGAGAGTAAACGCTATCAAGCTCTCCAGGGACTCATTTTCTTCTTGCTCTCCTCCTGCTTCTTCTAACTCAAACTCATTCAAGTCATGCAGTAGGCCAAAGTTTCCACAACCTTCATGTTCCGTTTATAATCCTGTCACGCTTCATTCTACTGGTATGAGAAGATTTAAGAAGCCTTCTAATTTTAGGAATTCATAGACTCCTAGTTCATCTCCTGAACGGTCTCCGAATCGTGGTGTCCGACCAACAACTCGATGTCCATTATGCAAGGGAGCTTATAGTATGAGTAGTTGTCAACAATTCTCCAATCTTCCTGTTGATCGACGTGTTGGTTTTATAACTGGTTGGAAGGGATGTAAGAACTGTCTATATGAAAACCACAAAGTCTCGGAGTGTCCATCCCGCTGGAATTTCCGAACCTGCAATAAGACACATCACAGTCTCCTCCATCTAGACATTCCTGAGCCAGTCAACAAAGCTTCCTCTCCTAAGCCTGAACCTCCTAACGAAGCTGGTGCCTTTTCTGCATTCGGTTCTGTTCCACAATCAAAGCCGTATCAAAAGAATATGGTGCTACTCGGTACAGTGCAATGCTTTGTTAAGGACCGCTACAATGGTCTTCATCCAGCCAGAGCAATCATTGACTCAGGCAGTCATGACATTTATTTCCAAATTTCTGTTTCAACGTTTAGGCTAACCGCTACAAGCGTACGACGGGCATATTACTGGTCTCGGTGGTGCTACAGTCGTCAAACCAGCAGGAACTGTTACCAGTACACTTAAACCCTTCCGTTACAATGCAGAAATCGTTTCAAACGCAGTCGTGGTCGACCAAATAGCTCCAAATCTACCTCGCACTCAATTGCCACCTCAGATTCTCCAAAAAATGGCTCATCTTGACCTAGCTAACCGCTCATTTGACACCCCAGGGAGTATAGACCTTTTAATTGGCGCTGACATCTATTCTCAAGTCGTCAATGGTGCACCGTACCCATCACCGGTCCCTGAACTATTCCTTACGCCGACTATCTTTGGACTCGTAGTCATGGGTAAATTGGCTGTTCAACCTGCTCATGAATCCGTATCGTTCTTCACACATTCAACCCAAGCTGTTGAGGAGCAACTCAATTCGTTTTGGGAACTAGAAGAACCCGGACCAGCTACCAGAACGCATCCAGATACTCAGCTTTGTGACAACAATTTTCAGAAAGCCTTCACTCGCACAAATGAAGGTCGTCATATGTTGCGTCTCCCATTCAAATCAACCCCTACTCCTCCCAGGGAAACCGAGACCTTGCTACAAAAAGGTTTCTGAACCAACAGAGACGTTTTCATGGCAATCCTGCTCTACAACAAAAATCCACTCGTTCCAACAGTTGTGCCCGTTCCTCGACGAACAGGGGATCGTCAGGGTGGGCGGCAGGCCCTCACATTCCACACACATGTCCACTCACTCATTCACACACCCCTGAGGTACAACCTGGAAGATGTACCAGATCCTATGGAAAGGGACTATATATCTTCAACGTAAACAGTAGGAAAATCCACGGAGTTTAGAATGTCTACAATTGATAAAGGCAATTTTATTAAGCTATGAAGAAGCCGACCGGTCAAAATGACCGGCGTGGTGGTTCTAGTGTTATATGTTAATGTTGTTTATTAATTATGTTTCCATAATTGTTAAACCATTTCTTCCGAAAGTCGCGTAAACGCAACATTATTTTCACGATTTTCTCTCATGCAAATAAATATTTTAATTTAGTTTAAATAGTTTTTGTTAACAAAACAACTCCTTAAAGAAAAGCAAAAAAAGTCTTAAGCCCAAATAAAATGTTTCCAATGTTTTTTAAATTGCTAAAAATATTGAATTGAGAAGTATGTTACAAATTTGTACAAAAGATCTTTGCATTTCTTAAAAAAAAATTATTTTTTTTTTGCTCTAATCATTACTTAACACGTTAAGTGCGGCCACAGGTACTTTCGCTATGTGCGGTGCATGCCCCCGTGGGAATGTAAACCATTATTCGTCATATGCCTAGGGGGCATGTAACCTTCCTATCTGTATGCTCTTAATAAACCCTCATCTAAAAACGTACGGGTCGTATCCGACCCACTAGGCGGAAAACTGCGCATATCTCTTCATACCCGCACTGGAACGTCAAAGGGCTTCAGGTAACCTCTCAATCAATCCCGTGAAAGCCACTTACCACGTTTACACCTCACAGGTAAGAACTATATTACGTCTCAATATAAAATTTTTCCCGAACCCGGGTCGGATACGACCCAACGTTTATGATAATGTACTTGATTATAGATGCTATTGTTCCAGGTTTTCATTAAAAAATCATGGCTTCTGGAGAAAACAAATTACTCATAACCATGGAAGAAGTTATAGCCGAATTCAGGTGACAAGAGAAGCAATCTGATGCGGAATTGGATGACCAAATTGATGAAATAGATTCAGAATCTGACGATGGAATTCTCTCAAATGATGACGAAGGAGTCGAGGAACTCTCAAGTCAAGATGATCAAGATAAGTTTATTTTTTTTCAATTCTGCCCTCATCTGTCCCTGTGAGCCACAGCGCCTGTGATTATTTTACCAAAACAGAAATGTGATATAATGTGTTCCTCAAGTTATATTGTGATATTATATTAGTTATTGCGTGTACATATATATATATATATATACAAAGGGTGTCCCAAATAAGACGGCTCCAACTAATTTTGCGGCCTAACGGTTGGTCTGAGAAAAAAACGTCAGACACAAACGTTGTAGGGCTTGACCTAAGCTTTCTAAATATGTCGATTATTTAACATATTAACCGCGCATGTGCGCTCGGCTCTAGATGAAATGTTGGGGTTAGCAGATGACCCCTATTATGATGCACATAATTTTAAAGGGAATTAAAAAACAACCCCTTTGCTGCAAACCGCACTGCGATATCTTTAAAATCAAATGAGTTTCGTGCGATTTAAATTTTATTCTTTAAATTAAAAAGATTTTTTGGAAGCATTTAGAGAGGTCGGTTATGAATGTGTGATACATGACTTTGAGGTATTTTTTCCTCAACTTTCTCAAATATTTTTCCTAATAACTTTAATAAAATTGAAAATAAGACATATTTTTTAAGTATTTATTCTTTAGGGATTAACTAAGCTAAATCTGATCATTCATGTTATCTATCTAATTTTTTGGATCCGATATTCCTTATTGGATTATGGTTTATTATTTTGCTTTTGTTCATTATTAGTGTAATATTCGCTTTCAACCATGAAATTCACAAGTTGTGAGGTTGTGGATATTGTTATTGTTTTCGGGGAGTGTAGACCAAATCAGGGCCAATAATTTTAATGCCCAGAATCCCACACCAAACGTTTACTGACCACCGATACTGGTGGTCCAGCTGCCTTATCCAGTGAGGGTTATTCATGGACCAGTAATGTGAGTTATGCCTGTTCACGTATCCATCACTTACAAATGATGGCTTAATTACTGAAGAGAACATTCCTCATGAATATCCCGTTTTGCCGTAAGGAGTTCATTTATCAGCTGCAATATACTTCCCTCACTTCCATATCCCTATTTGAAAGGGCTTCATGCAAGGATATGTGATAAGGGTGGTACTTCATGCGCCGAAGTGTACGGTGAACATTTCTTCTTGAAATCCTTGTTTCTCTGGCAATCTCCCGAACACTGATGTGGGGATTTCTCCTAACAAGGTCCAAGATGGTGTCCTGGTCTCTTCAACGATGTCTTCTGGTGAAAGAGAAATGTTCTTGTTGGGCGTTTGACACCAGACGCAAAATCTTTTTGTGTAATACTGCGCGGCGAAATCTCGCGCGGCAAAATCTCGGTTTAGGTAATACTGCGCGTAAAGTCGAGCAGCCATCCCAGCTTTACGTCTACACTCGCCGAAAACAATAATCATATCCACAATCTCAATACCTGTGAACTTCATGGTTGAAAGCGAATATTACACTAATAATGAACAAAAGCAAAATAATGAACCATAATCCAATAAGGAATATCGGATCCAAAAGATAGATAGATAACATGAATGATCAGATTTAGCTTAATTAATCCCTGGCAAGTGAAATATAACAGTTCGAAAGCTTACTGAATTCTCCACAAAAAATGTTTTGAAGAAATGTTTGATGGAGTTTCGTTTATTTAAACGGATCTATTTGTGTGTTTCCCGCAGTTTTTGTTTTCACTTCTCGTTATTTTTGTACTTGCTTAGAGCAGTCAAATGTATTTGTCAGTAAACAGGATACGTATAATTAGAATCAATATTTTGTTTGTTAGAATTCGAAGATGTCGTATGATTATCTAGATTACAGTACTGGTGTTGAATTGTTCTTGGTATTCCCTATTTTCATCTGTTACCCATAGTTTTAGCGCGGTTCCTCCCTCCCCCATAGGGAGGAACCCCGCTTATAAGGTTGATACAATGAAACAATCCGGAAGTGCCGACAAGAAAATTTCGCGTTTCAGAACCCCTAGAGACCGAAAATAACGGTGGTTAAAATTTGTATATATATATATATATATATATATATATATATATATATATATATATGTATATATTTATTTATATATATATTTGTCTGTTCGCTCATTTCTGGCTTCCCTGATGGTCCGATATTGATGAAATTTAGTACAAAAATCTGTCGTCCAATTTGAAAGGTCAAGTTCGTTAACCAGCAAAATCCGCCCACTGGAAGATGGCGTTTGGGGCGAAATTCGCGCAAAAAAAATCGTAACGCTTACGTTTTTGAGTTCATAAGCTTGTAAGTACTCGTTTTATAGGTTTCTTGGGCTAGGAAAACGAATGAAACCATTTTCAAGGCGATAGCTTTAACCGTTTTCGAGAAAACTGAAAAAAATAATTTTTGAATGCCGTTTTTGGTTTGGGTACTTAGAACAATGGGATTCAGTTGAAACATTTACTGCATCTTCTACTTTCATTAAAACTAATATGTTGAAATTTTGGTTGCGTTTGGAGTTAAGGAAGGATTAGAATAAAATATTTTATTAACAGACATAAAAAAGTTTTGGTAACTTTGTATACTTTCCTTAATATCTCGAAAAAGGTTAAGAATCTTGGAAAATGGAAGAATACCATTGGAAAGCTTACTAAATGCTCTACAAAAAAGGTTCTAATGAACGTTTTGATTAGGCGATGTCAATCGGAGAAATAAGTGCTTAAAACTTTAAAGTAATTGATTTCGCTTATTCGAACTGTTCTTTTTGTCTTTGATTTTAAAACTTAAAATTATGGGATTCAATTGAAACAGGCAGGGTATTCTACTCAATCTTGTGTACTTCTTCTTGATCCTTCTGTACATGGGCGTATATAAAAACAATTTCGGGGGGGGGGGGCTGAGACCATTTCCAGGGTATGGAATACTAAATATTTAGAGCTTGGAATAGTTTTAGGCAACTAAAACGCTAAAATCTTATTTAATTCATTTTTAAGGGTTTTACGAGAAGTTTTTATCATCAATTCAAAATTTCGGGAGGGGCTGCAGCCCCCTCAGCCCCCCCCCTCATATACGCCCATGCTTCTGTATCCACTAGAAAGGCTTTATTAGGCATATTTTGTATTGATTTATAGAGCTTTGCTTTAGAATGAGAGCCAGATTCTGTAATTTCCGCTTCTGTGTAAAAGTTAGCTACTGTCGGTGTCCCTGACGCCTTAATATCACTTTTATTCGAGATGTTCGAGAGGATTTTGACAATTTTCACTAGATATATAAAAAAAATAAGTTTATTTCTTTTCTAAGCTTATCAAATGGCACTAGGGACATGAACGGAACCGCGCTAAGATGCTGCAGTTCCTGCGAGTCGGACTTTTTTTTTATTGTTAGTAGTTTTTTCTTATTGATTATAGAATATAAATCTATTTCGCTATAAAACAGGATACGTAAAATTAGTAACAATATTTCGGAGATTTCTGAGCGAAATGCCTTTAAGATTTTCTACCACCACGAACGGCGTTTTCCCTCTATTTTTATCCTTAGGCTTTATTTGGCATATTATTCTATATGTGTTTTATTAAGCAGGGGATTCTGATGAAATGTCGTGTTTTTTCTGTGGATTTTAATTACGATGTGTCTAAGATTGGGTAACATTAGCGAGTCTACATAGTTAAGAACCGACGACGGAGGTTGACTTCTTGCTATGATTTAGTCTACATATCTATATTAAGTCCTAAATCCAAAAAATAAACTTCACAACGGTTAGATACTATGAGGGAATAGGGAGTGGGGTCAGTGCTCGTACAAACATAAGGTCCGCAGGATATTTACCTGCTACGAGTTAATCCTCAAGAGCTGTAAATTTACCCCAGGTATCTGCCGACACAAATACATAGCCTAGGCGGAGAGCACCCCAAAAACACAGATCCAAACATAGGTTATATACTAAATATTCATAAAGACTACTTAGTTGTAACCCGATTCATCAATTAGCAATCAATTTTTTTCAACACAGGTTATATACTAAATATTGATAAAAAGTATTTAAGTGGAAAAAAAAAAAACAAGATTCATCAAGACTTGTTTTTGGTCCATTTGTGTCTACTCCATAGACTTAATTAGGTATATTATTCTATTGTAGTTGGGCAACTAAACTTTGTTTTATTTTGTTAAATAAAGTTTTTTTTTCTTGACTTGTTATTCGTCAAGACTTTTATTTGTCCTTGTGTATTTACTAGATAGGTTTTATTCGGCATATTATTCTATATAGGCTATATTAGGCAGGGTATTCTACTCAATCTTGTGTACTTCTTCTTGATCCTTCTGTACATGGGCGTATATAGAAAACAATTTCGGGGGGGGGGGGGCTGAGAAAATTTCGGGGGGAGGGGCTGTGACCATTTCCAGGGTGTGGAATACTAAATATTTAAAGCTTGGAATAGTTTTAGGCAACTAAAACGCTATTAAACGTAAAATAAAATATGTTTTATGAACTAAGTGATCTTGTTTAATTTATTTTTAAGGGTTTTACGAGAAGTTTTAGCGCGGTTCCTCCCTCCCCCATAGGGAGGAACCCCGCTTATAGGGTTGATACAATGAAAAAATCCGGAAGTGCCGACTAGAAAATTTGGCGTTTCAGAACCCCTAGAGACCGAAAATAACGGTGGTTCAAATTTGTATATATATATATATATATGTATATATTTATATATATATATATATATATATATATATATATATATATATATATATATATATATATATATATTTGTCTGTTCGCTCTCTAGCTAGAAGATGAATGGTCCGATTTTGATGAAATTTGGTACAAAAATCCTTCGTCCAATTTGAAAGGTCAAGTTCGTTAACCAGCAAAATCCGCCTACTGGAAGATGGCGTTTGGGGCGAAATTCGCGCAAAAAAAATCGTAACGCTTACGTTTTTGAGTTCATAAGCTTCTAAGTACTCGTTTTATATGATTCCTGGGCTAGGAAAACGAATGAAACCATTTTCAAGGCGATAGCTTTAACAGTTTTCGAGAAAATTGGAAAAATATTTTTTGAATACCGTTTTTGGTTTGGGTACTTAGAATCATGGGATTCAGTTGAAACATTTTCTGCATGTTCTACTTTCATCGAAACTAATATGTTGATATTTTGGTTACGTTTGGAGTTAAGGAAAAGTTAGAATAAAATATTTTATTAACAGACTTAAAAAGTTTTGGTAACTTTGTATATTTTCCTTAATATCTCGAAAAAGGTTGAGAATCTTGTGAAACGAATGAATACCATTAGAAAGCTTACTAAATGCTCTACAAAAAAGGTTCTGATGAAAGTTTTGATTAGACGATGTCAATCGGAGAAATAAGTGCTTAAAACATTAAAGTAATTGATTTTGCTTATTCGAACTGTTCTTTTTGTCTGTTTTTATTCCTTGTTATTTTTTAATTGCTTATAGTTGGATAATGTATTTTACAATAAAACAGATTAGGCAAAATAAGAAAAACAATTCATTGTTGGAAATATAGCTTGCCAAGAGAAAAAGATTCGTTGACGTCTTTTGAATATTTTCAATTGCCTTTATGCTGTTGGTTTTTTTATTTTTTTTTTAATTGATTTTATCTGTAGAATTATTACTATAGTAAAAGAACACAGGAATGTGTGAAAATATTTGATATTTTCCAATTCATTGAAACGTATGAAATGAAGTATCGGTAGAAGAGGATTCTAGGGTCTTGCGGACCTGACCCCAGGTATAGCCAGCCATAAAACCCTTTGAACAAAGGCCGAGGAAAATATTATCTGTTTCTATTCTAGGCTTTTCAAATGAGAATAGGGATATGAACAGGAACCGGGGTCTCCCGTGGTCTAATGGCTAGCGCCTTGGATTCATAAGCGGGAGATGGTGGGTTCGATTCCCAACCTCCGGCAGGAATTTTATCATCCCACGGCTCGCTGGTGAAATTCCTCGCTACACCCTGGATGTCGGCGCTAATGACCTAGATGTAGATGTGGAAAAAAAAAAAAAAAAAAAAAAAAAAAAAAAAAAAAAAAAAAAAAAAAAAAAAAAGCTGGAACCGCGCTAAGATGACGCAGTTCCTGCGAGTCGGACTTTTTATCATCAATTCAAAATTTCGGGAGGGGCTGCAGCCCCCTCAGCCACCCCTCATATACGCCCATGCTTCTGTATCCTCTAGAAAGGCTTTATTAGGCATATTTTGTATTGATTTATTGAACTTTGCTTTAGAATGAGAGCCGGATTCTGTAATTTCCGCTTATGTGTAAAAGTTAGCTACTGTCGGTGTCCCTGACGCCTTAATATCACTTTTATTCGAGATGTTCGAGAGGATTTTGACAATTTTCACGAGATATATATAAAAAAAATAAGTTTATTTCTTTTCTAAGCTTATCAAATAGCACTAGTGACATGAACGGAACCGCGCTAAGATGCTGCAGTTCCTGCGAGTCGGACTTTTATTTTTTTTTAGCGCGGTTACTCCCTATCTCCATAGGGAGAACCCGCTTATGAGGTTGACCTCACGACGCAATCCGGAAGTGCCGACTAGAAACTTTCTCGTTTCATACCCTATAGATCACGAAAATACAGGTGGCCCAAATTTGTATGTGTATATATATATATATATATATATATATATATATATATATATATATATATTTGTCTGTTCGCTCTGTAGCTCCCAGACGAATGGTCCGATTTTGATGAAATTTGGTAAAAAAAATCCGTCGTCCAATTTAAAAGGCCAAGTTCGTTAACCAGCAGAATCCGCCTACTGGAAGATGGCGTTTGGGGCGAAATTCGCGCAAAAAAATCGTAACGCTTACATTTTTGAGTTCATAAGCTTCTAAGTACTCGTTTTATATGTTTCCTGGGCTAGGAAAACGAATGAAACCATTTTCAAGGCGATAGCTTTAACCGTTTTCGAGAAAATTGGAAAAATAATTTTTGAATACCGTTTTTGGTTTGGGTACTTAGAATCATGGGATTCAGGGATCAAAACTAATATGTTGAAATTTTGGTTACGTTTGGAGTTAAGGAAGGGTTAGAATAAAATATTTTACATAAAAAGTTTTAGTAACTTTGTTTACTTTCCTTAATATCTCGAAAAAGGTTGAGAATCTTGGTAAACGGAAGAATACCATTGAAAAACTTATTAAATGCTCTAAAAAAAAGGTTCTAATGAAAGTTTTGATTAGGCAATGTCAATCGGAGAAATAAGAGCTTAAAACTTTAAAGTAATTGATTTCACTTATTCGAACTGTTCATTTTGTCTGTTTTTTATTCCTTGTTATTTTTTAATTGCTTATAGTTTGATAATGTATTTGAAAATAAAACAGGTTAAGAAAAATAAGAAAAACAATTTAATGTTGGAGATATGGATTTCCAAGATATAGCTTTTTAACTGCCTAGCGTCCTTCCTAGGGAGGGTTGTTTGTCTTTGATTTTAGTGACCTTAAGGGTTGACACGCCATTATAATAATTAATTTAAAAAAAAAAAAGACTGGTGGAACCAAAATAATAACTGCTTCTATTTTAATCTTTCCAAATTAGACTAGGGATATGAACGGAACCGCGCTAAGATGGTGCAGTTCCTGCGAGACGGACTTTTTTGTTGTTTCGAAAGGGTTTTTCTCTTTGTTTATCTCACTTTTTGATTGGTTGTTTCTTATTTTAAGTTGCATTTATCAGAAAAATTAGTATACTAGTAAAATAAGCTAAGAAACGGTGAACGGTATTGGTAATAATAAGTTTGGAGTGGCTGTGGTAATCAAGATGGCTCTGGCTAATCGTTGGCTGTTTTAACCTTCCTCATAGCCTCCAACTGAAGTTATCGTTATATCTTATTTTGTAAAAAGATTTAACCACGACAGAATGGAATTTTATTCGCCATGAAGCAGATATTTCAGTTGATTATAACAGTAAGACGAATTGTCTAGTAAAACAAGATACTTAAAATGACAACGAATTTTTGTTTGTTTAGAATATAGCCTTCTCAGCAGTAGTCGAAGAGTAAGTACGTTTTCAGTACATAATTGTATTGACTTATACAGATTAAGAATTATCCGCTTCTCTGTAAGTTGGCTACTGTCAGTTTCCTGTGATTTGTGATGCTAATCTATTCCATTTCTTCGAGATGTACGTAACCTCGCTAAGATGACGCAGTTCCTGCGAGTCGGACTTTTAGAATTAATTTTGAATAGTCCGAAACGTTGTAACGTTAAAATAAAAGTAAGCTGTGGAGCTGTGAAGGGTTATTCCTCACCTTGGTTGGTATTATGAATTAATTTTACTTTCCTGAACTCAAATGCTTGTTTCCCTTTATGAATTGTCTTTTACATTTTAAAAGTTTATTTTATTCACCTAATATTTGAAAATAAATGCGTAAATCCCAATAACTTATTGTATTCCAGGCCCAAAAATGGCTGTGGGTCGGATGCGACCCAACGTTTATGTTTGTGTGTCAACCTGAAGCGTTTATAGAGGAGTGTTAAGGACGTCTAGCAATTAGAAGGAAAGAGATAATGCACTGATTTTTTGCAGAATCATTGCATCTAACATCAGTAAATACACACTAAAAACACGAAGACCATCTGGAAATATGATTAAATAAAAAATTCTAAATAATTGAAAAAATGTATTTTACAAATATACGCTTGGGAGTAGCAGTAATGTCTGCCTTCTCCCCTCATCTCATCCAGTGTCTTGCCATTGTCTGTTACTTACTGTACATATTTGTACAGATTGTAAGTATCAATAAAGGAGAGAAAAAAACAAAAAAAACAACAAATATACGTCATATTTTATTGAGCTAAAATAAGTAAATAAATTAGTACCACTTAAAAATATTATTACAATATACATTAAACAACAATACAATAAAAAAAAAGTTCAATATAAAAGAAATATTTTAATGTAGCACATATAACACGACCCCGAATTCTCAATATTCATCCTAATAAAGGCACTAATTATTATGACGTCTATTGAAACAGTCTAAGCAAACCTCTGGATTATTAGGGCGCGAGTCACAATAACTTATAACACGCCTGACTTTTTCGTAACCTCCCTGCTGGACATGCTTTTTCGTAAATTTTTGTATTACCCAGTACAAAACATGTCAGGACTTGCTGGGGTTGTTTTACCTTATCTCAAAGGAATGCTCATTAGATTGGGGGTCAAGTTATGGGCATGTGCATACACGGTATTTATATCATGGGATGGTCAGGGATTTGGAGTCCAAGTCTTGGACTAGGTAACCAAGAAGTTGGTCCGCTATCAATCGCTATATGTGTGTTTCTACCCTTAACGTGTATGACTTGTTTCGTCTGAGAGACACCTAGATATAGTATTTTCCCGTATTGTGGTGCTTAGAACTATTAGTAAAATTAAACCCCCAGTGTATGCTCAGGTTAGATAATGTAAAAAACGCTAGTTACATTTTAACCCGATCAATTGTACTTTGTGGTAGTAGTAAGACACTAACTATAAAGAACACCGTAGAATGAATGAATGAATGAATGAATGAATAAGTAAATATATTTCTCTTAAAATATGTACAGTGTTTTAACAATAATTAATGCCTATTTACAAAAGAAAAGCTTGGGCAAGGCCCGTTAGCTCGAGTGGCATTCTGCGTACCCAGATTGGATGGAAAGCATAAATAAATATATAAGAGACAAAATAATAAATATATCAAACTCTGAATAATAATAATAATAATAAAATATATATATATATATATATATATATATATATATATATATATACATATATTCAACAACATCAATAAATCAAAACACAAATCCACTAATAATTAAATTGTTGGACCAAAAATTGCCGATACTTATAAATGGCGTCGAGATACTTGCCAAGGACGTCCCAGTTTCTCCCATTTAGCTCCTTCCGTAAGTCTTCCTTAGAAAAAGATGTTTTGCCATAATACCTCAGTCTGAACTCCTTCAGAACGGGACATACTGCCAGGAAATGGAAGGTATCTTCGTCTTCTTTCAACTTGCACATAGAGCAGCGGGATCTCTCTCCTTCTCGCCAAGGCTTCTTATTAAGGTGGAACATCTCTGATCTTGCCCTTATTATCAGCCTTATTCCATAAAGATTTCTACCATCTGCTATGTACGAAGAACCGCTATCTTGGAAGTCCAGCTCTTTGTACAGGAGGTGGGACTGTGTAGCAAGCAGGTTTTCCTTCCTCTTCTCTTCCTCCAGGGTTGCTAATTTAGTCAGGATCCTGTTGATTGCAGCTGATCTCATTTCCATGGATCCATGAAAAAAGGCTTCAATCCTCTCCCCGGTCTTAAGGAAGATTCCCTCCAAATCCCTATAGATGGCCCGTTCTTTACGAACTGCTTCTTGAACAAGCTTTTTCGGCAGGCGGCGATTAGGCATACTCAGTACTTTATTTATGTAGAGTAGATGCATTTTTAGAGCTTTTAAATAGAGAGTAGACCTGCGAGTCTCCAAGTAGAGGACATAGTTAGGAGTGTAAGATGGAAGGCCTAACAGTCGTTTCATAAAGCATCTATGCACTCGCTCGATTTGATCATATTCTTTCCATCCCCACACCTGCGCTCCGTAGCAAAGGATTGCCTCGATAGCTGCATCGAATATCTGAAACTTGGCCGATATTGGGATTTCTCTTTTATATAAGAAACGATTCCAAATAGAGTTAATTGCATACTTGGCTATGCGACTCTTCTCTTGGAAGTGCTTGCTTAGAGATAGCATTGGAGTGAAGGTGATTCCTAGGTATTTATATTCCTTAGAACACCGTAGACGCGTGTTACTAATAGCGCTCATTACTACAATATAGGTACGCAGCAAATCAACAATAGTCATTTCAAACAAAATTTAATTATTTTCTCTCGCTATTTATATTTTATTCCGAAACTTGTTGCACATTTCATTCCCAACGCTACTCTTGTCAATGAGTTTTCTTCACTTGAAATAGTAAATGAATAGATGCACATAATTAGAATCATTGGCACTATAACAGAAAAAATTCCGACTCGCAGGAACTGCATCATCTTAGCGCGGTTCCGTTCTTTTCTCAAGACTCATTTAAAATGATTAAAATAGAAGCTGTTATTATTTTGGGTCCACATTTCTAGAAAGCATGAAGATTAGATAGTTAGCCGTCGAGGTGATAAGTAAAGATGGAATGGTTGGTATTCGGCTAAAGAAACCACAATCCGATTTTTGTTAAAAAATCTATATTTAGGACGTTTTGGCTACTCATTGGTAGCCTTTGTCAGCAATGAAAGTGCCAGAGCAGGAGGCAGAGGAGGACCAAAGTTGACAGTTCCATCTTTACTTTCAAGAAAGGTCTTATTTCCCGCTAGGCAGTTGAAAAGCTATATCTTGGAAATCCATATCTCTAACATTAAATTGTTTTTCTTAACCTGATTTATTATCAAATACATTAGCCAACTATAAGCAGTTAAAAAATAAGGAATAAAAACAGACAAAAAGAACAGTTCGAATAAGCGAAATCAATTACTTTAAAGTTTTAAGCACTTATTTCTCCGAATGACATCGTCTAATCAAAACTTTCATCAGAACCTTTTTTGTAGAGCATTTAGTAAGCTTTTTAATGGTATTCTTTTGTTTACCATGGTTCTCAACCTTTTTCGAGATATTAAGGAAGGTATACAAAGTTACCAAACCTTTTTATGTCTGTTAATAAAATATTTTATTCTAACCCTTCCTTAACTCCAAACTTAACACAAATTTCAACATATTAGTTTTAATGAAAGTAGAATATGCAGAAAATGTTTCAACTGAATCCCATGATTCTAAGTACCCAAACCAAAAACGGTATTAAACTATCGCCTTGAAAATGGTTTCATTCCTTTTCCTAGCCCAAGAAGCCTATTAAACGAGTACTTACAAGCTTATGAACTCAAAAACGTAAGCGTTACGATTTTTTTTGCTCGAATTTCGCCCCAAACGCCATCTTCCAGTGGACGGATTTTGCTGGTCAACGAACGGATTTTTGTTCCAAATTTCATCAAAATCCACCATTCGTCTTCTATCTAGACCATTCGTATTCTATATATATATATATATATATATATATATATATATATATATATATATATATATATACAAATTTGAACCACCATCATTTTCGGTCTCTAGGTGTTCTGAAACGCAAAATTTTCTAGTCGGCACTTCTGGATTGCGTCATGAGATCAACCTTATAAGCGGGGTTCCTCCCTGTGGGGGAGGGAGGAAGCGCGCTAAAAGGGTAATTCCACCTAAAGTTCTGATAAAAAAAAGGTGAGGTTGTTTGATAATTGTTGAACATCCAAGATGAGGTCGAGAAAATGGGACGAGATATTCTTGGGCTTGCGGAACGTGAAAAAAAAAATTGGCAGATTTAAGGAAATTTGTGATTATTTTTCCAAATAGAAAACACGCCGCTAAAGTCCATACTCAAAAAGAACACAAACAGCTTTCAAATGCATAAAATTTTGAATCCATTATGGCTACAGTGTTCAACAAAAGTATGCAATACTCGAGCTCCTAGAGCGATGAATGTTTCCTTGTTAGGCCTGATACTCGAGCTCCTAGAGCGATGAATGTTTCCTTGTTAGGCCTGATACTTGAGCTCCTAGAGCGATGAATGTTTCCTTGTTAGGCCTGATACTTGAGCTCCTAGAGCGATGAATGTTTCCTTGTTAGGCCTGATACTTGAGCTCCTAGAGCGATGAATGTTTCCTTGTTAGGCCTGATACTCGAGCTCCTAGAGCGATGAATGTTTCCTTGTTAGGCCTGATACTCGAGCTCCTAGAGCGATGAATGTTTCCTTGTTAGGCCTGATACTTGAGCTCCTAGAGCGATGAATGTTTCCTTGTTAGGCCTGATACTTGAGCTCCTAGAGCGATGAATGTTTCCTTGTTAGGCCTGATACTCGAGCTCCTAGAGCGATGAATGTTTCCTTGTTAGGCCTGATACTTGAGCTCCTAGAGCGATGAATGTTTCCTTGTAAGGCCTGATACTTGAGCTCCTAGAGCGATGAATGTTTCCTTGTTAGGCCTGATACTCGAGCTCCTAGAGCGATGAATGTTTCCTTGTTAGGCCTGATACTCGAGCTCCTAGAGCGATGAATGTTTCCTTGTTAGGCCTGATACTCGAGCTCCTAGAGCGATGAATGTTTCCTTGTTAGGCCTGATACTCGAGCTCCTAGAGCGATGAATGTTTCCTTGTTAGGCCTGATACTTGAGCTCCTAGAGCGATGAATGTTTCCTTGTTAGGCCTGATACTCGAGCTCCTAGAGCGATGAATGTTTCCTTGTTAGGCCTGATACTCGAGCTCCTAGAGCGATGAATGTTTCCTTGTTAGGCCTGATACTCGAGCTCCTAGAGCGATGAATGTTTGCTTGTTAGGCCTGATTTTAATACGAAGCGATGAAAATTATTTTTTTAATTATTTTAATAAACTATACCTTCAGTATAAACAGTTTTTTCGAAATATTTGCCCCCCACCCCCAAAATTTTTTTTACCATACACACGTCTCAAAGACGCATGTTACTTAATAAGTAACATATTATAACGAACAAAATTTGCATGTTACCAGTTGAGGGGGCTCTCTACTATTAACTGTAAATTCTTGGAATGAATTATTGCAAGAATTTCAATAACAAGCTCCTAACAGCTGGGACAGGAAAGTTTAAGACTTGGAAAATCATATATATATTTTCGAAATAACTTTTATAACAAATTGTTAAACTTATAAAATTTTTAGCTAAGAAGCAGACATGTGTAAAATTGAAGAAGTTACCAACTCGGAAAGTTCCATCTAAATCTCGCCGAGGCGTGAACCAATTAAAATACATTGCAACTGCGCAACATTCTTCAAACGAGCAATTCTCCAGAGTATGTTTTCCTTTTTTACGTGTTATTAGTTGCTTCGAATACTTGTCAACAGAAAACTTCTCTTTCCATAATATGTTTCCTTTGGGGAATATTCGCTAACAAGGGGAGTGCGCGCCCTGCCCCTCGCCGATTCAGAAAAATATTTTTGTATGAGAAGTACGTAATTAGAAAAGGATTCTGTTAAAGCGAGAAAACCCACTTCCCAAGAATTCGTCTGATTTTTTTTTTTTTTTTTAATTGACCTGAGGTTCTTAGCAAGTTCCAATGTTCGATTATGTAAGTCCCCCGGTAGCTCATTTGATAGTGTACTACTTTCGCAACTTCGAGATTACTTGATCGAATCATTTCCTGAGTAATTATATTTATTTCTTTTATTATTTGCATAGGTAATTTTTTTTCTTCTTAAGAATATTTTATGACATGAATAAAAGCATAATAAAAGTCATTTTCCGGGAATAGGAATATGACTCTGATTGTGAAGATCCTGATAAGTTTGAAGCGGATGAAAAGGAAGCGAAACAAGTTATTCAGCTCGATTACAAAGTAAATGTTATAAATATTCCTAGCAATGAATGGACAAAAACAGCTATTGGTGGAAACGCTTTGAACGAAAACTCTTGACTTCATAACATACTTTGGACTTGTTAGGAATCAAAAGTCCCCGCCCGTAGCCTTTATGGGGGGGGGGGGGTTAGAAGATCCCATTTTTCGGGTTTTCGCTTATACCTCGGGAACCCTGCGTCCTAGCGACGTGCCCATTCTATAACAAATCAAAGCTGATTATTTTCTACAAGTTCTACCCAATCAACTTTGTCCAGATATCTTTAGTTTCTGTAATTTTTGGGGAAAAACTTTTGCGGCACATTTTTTGGCCGTTTTGGCCGGATAACTCCTTAAAATAAATGCCGACTATAGGATTGTAGAGCTTTGCATTCCCTTCAATAATATATATTACATTTTCCTTTAAACGTTAAAACAATTTCAGTGTTCATCGTTAATAGTCCAGTCAAATAATACATTCTACCTTGCAAAAGGTGGGGTAGACGATTTCAGTGTTCATCGATATTAGTCCAGTCAAATAATACATTCTATCTTGCAAAAGGTGGGGTAGACGATTTCAGTGTTCATCGTTAATAGTCCAGCCTAATAATGCATTCTACCTTGCAAAAGGTGGGGTAGACGATTTCAGTGTTCATCGTTAATAGTCCAGTCAAATAATACATTCTACCTTGCAAAAGGTGGGGTAGACGATTTCAGTGTTCATCGTTAATAGTCCAGTCAAATAATACATTCTATCTTGCAAAAGGTGGGGTAGACGATTTCAGTGTTCATCGTAAATAGTCCAGTCAAATAATACATTCTATCTTGCAAAAGGTGGGGTAGACGATTTCAGTGTTCATCGTTAATAGTCCAGCGAAATAATACATTCTACCCTGCAAAAGGTGGGGTAGACGATTTCAGTGTTCATCGTTAATAGTCCAGTCAAATAATACATTCTACCTTGCAAAAGATTGGGTAGACGATTTCAGTGTTCATCGTTAATAGTTTGGTCAAATGATACATTCTACCTTGCTAAAGGTGGGGTAGACGATTTCAGTGTTCATCGTTAATAGTCCAGCCAAATAATACATTCTATCTTGCAAAAGGTGGGGTAGACGATTTCAGTGTTCATCGTAAATAGTCTAGTCAAATAATACATTCTATCTTGCAAAAGGTGGGGTAGACGATTTCAGTGTTCATCGTTAATAGTCCTGCGAAATAATACATTCTATCCTGCAAAAGGTGGGGTAGACGATTTCAGTGTTCATCGTTAATAGTCCAGTCAAATAATACATTCTACCTTGCAAAAGGTGGGGTAGACGATTTCAGTGTTCATCGTTAATAGTCCTGCCAAATAATACATTCTATCTTGCAAAAGGTGGGGTAGACGATTTCAGTGTTCATCGTTAATAGTCCTGCGAAATAATACATTCTACCCTGCAAAAGGTGGGGTAGACGATTTCAGTGTTCATCGTTAATAGTCCAGTCAAATAATACATTCTACCTTGCAAAAGGTGGGGTAGACGATTTCAGTGTTCATCGTTAATAGTCCTGCCAAATAATAATACATTCTACCTTGCAAAAGGTGGGGTTGAAGATTTCAGTGTTCATCGTTAATAGTCCAGCCAAATAATGCATTCTACCTTGCAAAAGATGGGGTAGACGATTTCAGTGTTCATCGTTAATAGTCAAGTCGAATAATACATTCTACCTTGCAAAAGGTGGGGTAGACGATTTCAGTGTTCATCGTTAATAGTCCAGTCAAATAATACATTCTACCTTGCAAAAGGTGGGGTAGTCGATTTCAGTGTTCATCGTTAATAGTCCAGTCAAATAATACATTCAACCTTGCAAAAGGTGGGGTAGACGATATCAGTGTTCATCGTTAATAGTCCAGTCAAATAATACATTCAACCTTGCAAAAGGTGGGGTAGACGATTTCAGTGTTCATCGTTAATAGTCCAGTCGAATAATACATTCTACCTTGCTAAAGGTGGGGTAGACGATTTCAGTGTTCATCGTTAACAGTCCAGTCAAATAATACATTCTACCTTGCAAAAGATTGGGTAGACGATTTCAGTGTTCATCGTTAATAGTTCAGTCAAATGATACATTCTACCTTGCTAAAGGTGGGGTAGACGATTTCAGTGTTCATCGTTAATAGTCCAGCCAAATAATACATTCTACCTTGCAAAGATGGGATAGACGATTTCAGTGTTCATCGTTAATAGTCCAGCCTAATAATGCATTCTACCTTGCAAAAGGTGGGGTAGACGATTTCAGTGTTCATCGTTAATAGTCCAGTCAAATAATACATTCTACCTTGCAAAAGGTGGGGTAGACGATTTCAGTGTTCATCGTTAATAGTCCAGTCAAATAATACATTCTATCTTGCAAAAGGTGGGGTAGACGATTTCAGTGTTCATCGTAAATAGTCCAGTCAAATAATACATTCTATCTTGCAAAAGGTGGGGTAGACGATTTCAGTGTTCATCGTTAATAGTCCAGCGAAATAATACATTCTACCCTGCAAAAGGTGGGGTAGACGATTTCAGTGTTCATCGTTAATAGTCCAGTCAAATAATACATTCTACCTTGCAAAAGATTGGGTAGACGATTTCAGTGTTCATCGTTAATAGTTTGGTCAAATGATACATTCTACCTTGCTAAAGGTGGGGTAGACGATTTCAGTGTTCATCGTTAATAGTCCAGCCAAATAATACATTCTATCTTGCAAAAGGTGGGGTAGACGATTTCAGTGTTCATCGTAAATAGTCTAGTCAAATAATACATTCTATCTTGCAAAAGGTGGGGTAGACGATTTCAGTGTTCATCGTTAATAGTCCAGCGAAATAATACATTCTACCCTGCAAAAGGTGGGGTAGACGATTTCAGTGTTCATCGTTAATAGTCCAGTCAAATAATACATTCTACCTTGCAAAAGATTGGGTAGACGATTTCAGTGTTCATCGTTAATAGTTTGGTCAAATGATACATTCTACCTTGCTAAAGGTGGGGTAGACGATTTCAGTGTTCATCGTTAATAGTCCAGCCAAATAATACATTCTATCTTGCAAAAGGTGGGGTAGACGATTTCAGTGTTCATCGTAAATAGTCTAGTCAAATAATACATTCTATCTTGCAAAAGGTGGGGTAGACGATTTCAGTGTTCATCGTTAATAGTCCTGCGAAATAATACATTCTATCCTGCAAAAGGTGGGGTAGACGATTTCAGTGTTCATCGTTAATAGTCCAGTCAAATAATACATTCTACCTTGCAAAAGGTGGGGTAGACGATTTCAGTGTTCATCGTTAATAGTCCTGCCAAATAATACATTCTATCTTGCAAAAGGTGGGGTAGACGATTTCAGTGTTCATCGTTAATAGTCCTGCGAAATAATACATTCTACCCTGCAAAAGGTGGGGTAGACGATTTCAGTGTTCATCGTTAATAGTCCAGTCAAATAATACATTCTACCTTGCAAAAGGTGGGGTAGACGATTTCAGTGTTCATCGTTAATAGTCCTGCCAAATAATAATACATTCTACCTTGCAAAAGGTGGGGTTGAAGATTTCAGTGTTCATCGTTAATAGTCCAGCCAAATAATGCATTCTACCTTGCAAAAGATGGGGTAGACGATTTCAGTGTTCATCGTTAATAGTCAAGTCGAATAATACATTCTACCTTGCAAAAGGTGGGGTAGACGATTTCAGTGTTCATCGTTAATAGTCCAGTCAAATAATACATTCTACCTTGCAAAAGGTGGGGTAGACGATTTCAGTGTTCATCGTTAATAGTCCAGTCAAATAATACATTCTACCTTGCAAAAGGTGGGGTAGTCGATTTCAGTGTTCATCGTTAATAGTCCAGTCAAATAATACATTCAACCTTGCAAAAGGTGGGGTAGACGATATCAGTGTTCATCGTTAATAGTCCAGTCAAATAATACATTCAACCTTGCAAAAGGTGGGGTAGACGATTTCAGTGTTCATCGTTAATAGTCCAGTCGAATAATACATTCTACCTTGCTAAAGGTGGGGTAGACGATTTCAGTGTTCATCGTTAACAGTCCAGTCAAATAATACATTCTACCTTGCAAAAGATTGGGTAGACGATTTCAGTGTTCATCGTTAATAGTTCAGTCAAATGATACATTCTACCTTGCTAAAGGTGGGGTAGACGATTTCAGTGTTCATCGTTAATAGTCCAGCCAAATAATACATTCTACCTTGCAAAGATGGGGTAGACGATTTCAGTGTTCATCGTAAATAGTCTAGTCAAATAATACATTCTATCTTGCAAAAGGTGGGGTAGACGATTTCAGTGTTCATCGTTAATAGTCCTGCGAAATAATACATTCTATCCTGCAAAAGGTGGGGTAGACGATTTCAGTGTTCATCGTTAATAGTCCAGTCAAATAATACATTCTACCTTGCAAAAGGTGGGGTAGACGATTTCAGTGTTCATCGTTAATAGTCCTGCCAAATAATACATTCTATCTTGCAAAAGGTGGGGTAGACGATTTCAGTGTTCATCGTTAATAGTCCTGCGAAATAATACATTCTACCCTGCAAAAGGTGGGGTAGACGATTTCAGTGTTCATCGTTAATAGTCCAGTCAAATAATACATCCTACCTTGCAAAAGGTGGGGTAGACGATTTCAGTGTTCATCGTTAATAGTCCTGCCAAATAATAATACATTCTACCTTGCAAAAGGTGGGGTTGAAGATTTCAGTGTTCATCGTTAATAGTCCAGCCAAATAATGCATTCTACCTTGCAAAAGATGGGGTAGACGATTTCAGTGTTCATCGTTAATAGTCAAGTCGAATAATACATTCTACCTTGCAAAAGGTGGGGTAGACGATTTCAGTGTTCATCGTTAATAGTCCAGTCAAATAATACATTCTACCTTGCAAAAGGTGGGGTAGACGATTTCAGTGTTCATCGTTAATAGTCCAGTCAAATAATACATTCTACCTTGCAAAAGGTGGGGTAGTCGATTTCAGTGTTCATCGTTAATAGTCCAGTCAAATAATACATTCAACCTTGCAAAAGGTGGGGTAGACGATATCAGTGTTCATCGTTAATAGTCCAGTCAAATAATACATTCAACCTTGCAAAAGGTGGGGTAGACGATTTCAGTGTTCATCGTTAATAGTCCAGTCGAATAATACATTCTACCTTGCTAAAGGTGGGGTAGACGATTTCAGTGTTCATCGTTAACAGTCCAGTCAAATAATACATTCTACCTTGCAAAAGATTGGGTAGACGATTTCAGTGTTCATCGTTAATAGTTCAGTCAAATGATACATTCTACCTTGCTAAAGGTGGGGTAGACGATTTCAGTGTTCATCGTTAATAGTCCAGCCAAATAATACATTCTACCTTGCAAAGATGGGGTAGACGATTTCAGTGTTCATCGTTAATAGTCCAGCCTAATAATGCATTCTACCTTGCAAAAGGTGGGGTAGACGATTTCAGTGTTCATCGTTAATAGTCCAGTCAAATAATACATTCTACCTTGCAAAAGGTGGGGTAGACGATTTCAGTGTTCATCGTTAATAGTCCAGTCAAATAATACATTCTACCTTGCAAAAGGTGGGGTAGACGATTTCAGTGTTCATCGTTAATAGTCCAGTCAAATAATACATTCTACCTTGCAAAAGGTGGGGTAGACGATTTCATTGTTCATCGTTAATAGTCCAGTCAAATAATACATTCTACCTTGCAAAAGGTGGGGTAGACGATTGTAGTGTTCATCGTTAATAGTCCAGTCAAATAATACATTCTACCTTGCAAAAGGTGGGGTAGACGATTTCAGTGTTCATCGGTAATAGTCCAGACAAATAATACATTCTACCGTGCAAAAGTTGGGGTAGACGATTTCAGTGTTCATCGTTAATAGTCCAGTCAAATAATAAATTCTACCTTGCAAAAGGTGGGGTAGACGATTTCAGTGTTCATCGTTAATAGTCCAGTCAAATAATACATTCTACCTTGCAAAAGATGGGGTAGACGATTTCAGTGTTCATCGTTAATAGTTCAGTCAAATGTTACATTCTACCTTGCTAAAGGTGGGGTAGACGATTTCAGTGTTCATCGTTAATAGTCCAGCCAAATAATACATTCAACCTTGCAAAAGGTGGGGTAGACGATTTCAGTGTTCATCGTTAATAGTTCAGTCAAATAATACATTCTACCTTGCAAAAGGTGGGGTAGACGATTTCAGTGTTCATCGTTAATAGTTCAGTCAAATAATACATTCTACCTTGCAAAAGGTGGGGTTGACGATTTCAGTGTTCATCGTTAATAGTCCAGTCAAATAATACATTCTACCTTGCAAAAGGTGGGGTAGACGATTTCAGTGTTCATCGTTAATAGTCCAGTCGAATAATACATTCTACCTTGCAAAAGGTGGGGTAGACGATTTCAGTGTTCATCGTTAATAGTCCAGTCAAATAATACATTCTACCTTGCAAAAGGTGGGGTAGTCGATTTCAGTGTTCATCGTTAATAGTCCAGTCAAATAATACATTCTACCTTGCAAAAGGTGGGGTAGACGATTTCAGTGTTCATCGTTAATAGTCCAGCCAAATAATACATTCTACCTTGCAAAAGATGGGGTAGACAATTTCAGTGTTCATCGTTAATAGTCCAGTCAAATGATACATTCTACCTTGCAAAAGGTGGGGCAGTCGATTTCAGTGTTCATCGTTAATAGTCCAGTCAAATAATACATTCTACCTTGCAAAAGGTGGGGTAGACGATTTCAGTGTTCATCGTTAATAGTCCAGTCGAATAATACATTCTACCTTGCAAAAGGTGGGGTAGACGATTTCAGTGTTCATCGTTAATAGTCCAGTCAAATAATACATTCTACCTTGCAAAAGGTGGGGTAGTCGATTTCAGTGTTCATCGTTAATAGTCCAGTCAAATAATACATTCTACCTTGCAAAAGGTGGGGTAGACGATTTCAGTGTTCATCGTTAATAGTCCAGTCAAATAATACATTCAACCTTGCAAAAGGTGGGGTAGAAGATTTCAGTGTTCATCGTTAATAGTCCAGTCAAATAATACATTCAACCTTGCAAAAGGTGGGGTAGACGATTTCAGTGTTCATCGTTAATAGTCCAGTCAAATAATACATTCTACCTTGCAAAAGGTGGGGTAGACGATTTCAGTGTTCATCGTTAATAGTCCAGTCAAATAATACATTCTACCTTGCAAAAGGTAGGGTAGTCGATTTCAGTGTTCATCGTTAATAGTCCAGTCAAGTAATACATTCTACCTTGCAAAAGGTGGGGTAGACGATTTTAGTGTTCATCGATAAAAGTCCAGCCAAATAATACATTCTACCTTGCAAAAGGTTGGGTAGACGATTTCAGTGTTCATCGTTAATAGTCCAGTCAAATAATACATTCTACCTTGCAAAAGGTGGGGTAGACGATTTCAGTGTTCATCGTTAATAGTCCAGTCAAATAATACATTCTACTTCGCAAAAGGTGGGGTAGACGATTTCAGTGTTCATCGTTAATAGTCCAGTCAAATAATACATTCTACCTTGCAAAAGATTGGGTAGACGATTTCAGTGTTCATCGTTAATAGTTTAGTCAAATGATACATTCTACCTTGCTAAAGGTGGGGTAGACGATTTCAGTGTTCATCGTTAATAGTCCAGCCAAATAATACATTCTACCTTGCAAAAGATGGGGTAGACGATTTCAGTGTTCATCGTTAATAGTTCAGTCAAATGATACATTCTACCTTGCAAAAGGTGGGGTAGACGATTTTAGTGTTCATCGATAAAAGTCCAGCCAAATAATACATTCTACCTTGCAAAAGGTTGGGTAGACGATTTCAGTGTTCATCGTTAATAGTCCAGTCAAATAATACATTCTACCTTGCAAAAGGTGGGGTAGACGATTTCAGTGTTCATCGTTAATAGTCCAGTCAAATAATACATTCTACTTCGCAAAAGGTGGGGTAGACGATTTCAGTGTTCATATCATTAATAGTCCAGTCAAATAATACATTCTACCTTGCAAAAGGTGGGGTAGACGATTTCAGTGTTCATCGTTAATAGTCCTGTCAGATAATACATTCTACCTTGCAAAAGGTCGGGCAGACGATTTCAGTGTTCATAGTTAATAGTCCAGTCAAATAATGCATTCTTCCTTGCAAAAGGTGGGGTTGACGATTTCAGTGTTCATAGTTAATAGTCCAGTCAAATAATACATTCTACCTTGCAAAAGGTAGGGTAGACGATTTCAGTGTTTATCGTTAATAGTCCAGTCAAATAATACATTCTACCTTGCAAAAGGTGGGGTAGTCGATTTCAGTGTTCATCGTTAATAGTCCAGTCAAATAATACATTCTACCTTGCAAAAGGTGGGGTAGACGATTTCAGTGCTCATCGTTAATAGTCCAGTCAAATTATACATTCTACCTTGCAAAAGGTGGGGTAGACGATTTCAGTGATCATCGTTAATAGTCCAGTCAAATAATTCATTCTACCTTGCAAAAGGTGGGGTAGACGATTTCAGTGTTCATCGTTAATAGTCCAGTCAAATAATACATTCAACCTTGCAAAAGGTGGGGTAGACGATTTCAGTGTTCATCGTTAATAGTCCAGTCAAATAATACATTCTACCTTGCAAAAGGTGGGGTAGAAGATTTCAGTGTTCATCGTTAATAGTCCAGTCAAATAATACATTCTACCTTGCAAAAGGTGGGGTAGACGATTTCAGTGTTCATCGTTAATAGTCCAGTCAAGTAATACATTCTACCTTGCAAAAGGTGGGGTAGACGATTTCAGTGTTCATCGTTAATAGTCCAGTCAAATAATACATTCTACCTTGCAAAAGGTGGGGTAGTCGATTTCAGTGTTCATCGTTAATAGTCCAGTCAAATAATACATTCTACCTTGCAAAAGGTGGGGTAGACGATTTCAGTGTTCATCGTTAATAGTCCAGTCAAATAATACATTCTACCTTGCAAAAGGTGGGGTAGACGATTTCAGTGTTCATCGTTAATAGTCCAGTCGAATAATACATTCTACCTTACAAAAGGTGGGGAAGACGGTTTCAGTGCTCATCGTTAATAGTCCAGTCAAATTATACATTCTACCTTGCAAAAGGTGGGGAAGACGGTTTCAGTGCTCATCGTTAATAGTCCAGTCAAATAATACATTCTACCTTGCAAAAGGTGGGGTAGACGATTTCAGTGTTCATCGTTAAAAGTCCAGCCAAATAATAAATTCTACCTTGTAAAAGGTTGGGTAGACGATTTCAGTGTTCATCGTTAATAGTCCAGTCAAATAATACATTCTACCTTGCAAAAGGTGGGGTAGACGATTTCAGTGTTCATCGTTAATAGTCCAGTCAAATAATACATTCTACTTCGCAAAAGGTGGGGTAGACGATTTCAGTGTTCATCATTAATAGTCCAGTCAAATAATACATTCTACCTTGCAAAAGGTGTGGTAGACGATTTCAGTGTTCATCGTTAATAGTCCAGTCAAATAATACATTCTACCTTGCAAAAGGTAGGGTAGACGATTTCAGTGTTCATCGTTAATAGTCCAGTCAAATAATACATTCTACCTTGCAAAAGATGGGGGAGACGATTTCAGTGTTCATCGTTAATAGTTCAGTCAAATGTTACATTCTACCTTGCTTAAGGTGGGGTAGACGATTTCAGTGTTCATCGTTAATAGTCCACCCAAATAATACATTCTACCTTGCAAAAGGTGGGGTAGACGATTTCAGTGTTCATCGTTAATAGTCCAGTCAAATAATACAATCTACCTTGCAAAAGGTGGGGTAGACGATTTCAGTGTTCATCGTTAATAGTCCAGCTAAATAATACATTCTACCTTGCAAAAGGTGGGGTAGACGATTTCAGTGTTCATCGTTAATAGTCCAGTCAAATAATACATTCTACCTTGCAAAAGGTGGGGTAGACGATTTCAGTGTTCATCGTTAATAGTCCAGTCAAATAATACATTCTACCTTGCAAAAGGTGGGGTTGAAGATTTCAGTGTTCATCGTTAATAGTCCAGCCTAATAATGCATTCTACCTTGCAAAAGGTGGGGTAGACGATTTCAGTGTTCATCGTTAATAGTCTAGTCAAATAATACATTCTACCCTGCAAAAGGTGGGGTAGACGATTTCAGTGTTCATCGTTAATAGTCCAGTCAAATAATACATTCTACCTTGCAAAAGGTGGGGTAGACGATTTCAGTGTTCATCGTTAATAGTCCAGTCAAATAATACATTCTACCTTGCAATAGGTGGGGTAGACGATTTCAGTGTTCATCGTTAATAGTCCTGCCAAATAATACATTCTACCTTGCAAAAGGTGGGGTAGACGATTTCAGTGTTCATCGTTATTAGTCCAGTCAAATAATACATTCAACCTTGCAAAAGGTGGGGTAGACGATTTCAGTGTTCATCATTAATAGTCCAGTCAAATAATACATTCTACCTTGCAAAAGGTGGGGTAGACGATTTCAGTGTTCATCGTTAATAGTCCAGTCAAATAATACATTCTACCTTGCAAAAGGTGGGGTAGACGATTTCAGTGTTCATCGTTAATAGTCCAGCCAAATAATACATTCTACCTTGCAAAAGGTGGGGTAGTCGATTTCAGTGTTCATCGTTAATAGTCCTGCCAAATAATACAATCTACCTTGCAAAAGGTGGGGTAGACGATTTTTTTTTTTTTTTTTTTAATTTGTACATATTTGTAAGAATATCAAAACACCTTGTTATCCCACATGGTCCCAAGGCGCCCTGGGGTTTGTTAGAAATAATCCAGTGCAATCGAGCACTCGAGAGGAATCCTCATGGTCAGCTCGAAATGCTGCGGTTATATTCTATCAGTCGCCTCCCATAGATCACTTATATTGATATTGAACAATATCGATATTCTTACCTCCCATATACTGCTGCAGCAGTCAAGAAACTGCAAAAAAGTGGTGGAGGTTTATCTGCAGCAGTCGGAGCATTTTACTTGGGGTTTTTGTTCCCGGACGAGCCGCTAGACAAGGCAGGTTCCTCACCAATAGCTACTACGGCTTCTTCGTTTTCAGGTCCCTTAATAGGTCTCTTTTTCTTCACAAGGACTGGGGTTTGGGAAGATATAGTGGATGTTTGGGTAAGGTTTCGTGGGGATTTTGGTTCGGTTTCGGTTGAGATTTTGGTTGTCGTTTCGGATTGGATGATGTTTGGGGTTTTGACTTAGAGAAATGGGTAGGAATGGGATAGGGTATGGGTAGGGATAGGATAATGAGGATGCGGAGGGCTGTGGTGTCCTCACCTCAGATCTCCCCGGTGCGGCCTCCTATAATTTGGGTTTTGACTTAGAGAAATGGGTAGGAATGGGGATTAGGTAATGGTTTGGGATGGGATAGGGTATGGGTAGGGATAGGATAATGAGGATGTGGAGGGCTGTGGTGTCCTCACCTCAGATCTCCCCGGTGCGGCCTCCTATAATTTGGGTTTTGACTTAGAGAAATGGGTAGGAATGGGGATAGGGTAATGGTATGGGATGGGATAGGGTAGGGATAGGGTATGGGTAGGGATAGAATAATGAGGATGTGGAGGGCTGCGGTGTCCTCACCTCAGATCTCCCCGGTGCGGCCTCCTATAATTTGGGTTTCCTAACCACCAGAAAGGTTTTCCTTCGACCATTGCGGGGCTTCTTACTAGATCACCCCGCCTGTGCCTCTGTCCTGGTGTTACTGAGCACTTGTAACTGCACAAGGTCCATGACATAGTGGAGCCGAGAGCTTTTAGCCTGGAGTTTCTTTAGATCAGTCTCCACAGCCTTGAGGGTGGCAAAAAAAGCCAAATCCAAATTTTTCCTTACAACCGACTATCGTCCAATGTGAAGTCTTCGCAAGCTGATCCGGGTTATGAACCGCCAGACTGTCAATGAGTTGTTGGGTACTCGGGACCTTCCAATAAATGTGACCCCCCCCTCCCCTACCCAACCTGGCTACCCAGATCAGACCATCGATTTTGGTGACCCTTAGTATCATGCAGCTTAAACTGCCCAATGACACTGGCTAGCCAGTTTTTGGTCTCTATGTCCTGGCATGTGAGGAGTATCCCACCCGTTTGGAGTGTGAAACCCTGAAAGCCTGGGCCAAAGTTCCAGTCTAAACTGATGCTGTCAACTAAGGTCAACAGTTGTCACCAAACTCGGCAACGTGGCCAGCATTAAGTGTCTTGTTTGGATAGTCCACTGAAACTATTGCAGTCCTGTGTCCTGTCAAGGCTTCAGCGAAGCTTGGTTGGGCAGAGTCAAGATTACGCCTCGAGGGAGGGTGTATCGGGATTTGTATCACCACCAGGTCCAGTACCAATATCCCCACAGCCAACTTCGCCAGGACCCTTATGGGTACCTGGCATCTGCTGTCCACGAGGATTTGAGCTTGAACCCCTAGTGGGAACTTCCGCCTTAGCCCTCTGTCAGGCGCGCTCCCTCTTCTGCGCTCCAGATAGCCTTTTGTAGCCTACCTGCGCTGGTTTCTTTTTAGTACCCAGCTCAGATGATTCTGGTTCCGTAACCGTCCCCAGTATTGATTTTTCTGGTTCCGTTTCTGTACCGGCTCAACAAGTCCTGGTTCCGGAGTCGTACCCAGCACTCGTTGAGCCGGTTCCGTGGTCATTCACGGGTCTTCGTTTGCTTCGGTTTGTTCTGAGAACAACCCGTGGAAGTCTTCCAGTAGATTGGACATAGATGATCCACTGTTAAACTCGATCTTCCTTCCGGATTCGAGGTAATCTGAGGAAGTCACAGTATCGGATAACGATTTGATACTAATTTTGTTCCCACGAGAAGAATCATCCGCAGCAGAGCCCCACATGCCACGGAAACGAGCTCTATTACGCTGGTACAGCAACATCGCAATCCAAAATTGTAACATGCTCAGTAATTTGTTGCTAATTGATTACAATATTTTTAAATTTGCCGCTCCAGCCGTTTCCGAGAATACGTGGCTGTCGTACCGGAATATAACACTAGCACAGCCACCCCCGTAACTTTTAATCTAATTGTATGATGAAATTCAGATTGGTGCCATAATTTGTCACTCTAGATTAAGCCCAATCACGAATTTGTTGCTCCAGCCGTTTCCGATATGCATAATTCTGGGGTTTCTTTCAAAATAGGTCTACTATACTAAATTTGGTGTGCTGATTCCAAAACCGTAATCGTTTTCTTTTGACCATGTACCATTTTTACACTTATAGTAGTTATACCTTCAATGTTTTAATGTAATTCTGTGCATATAGAACTGAAAAGAAACCAGAATGCGAACAAATCATGCTAAAAACATTGTTGAATTTATAACAATGTACCAGTGTAATAGACAACAATATATGCCTTATTATAATTGAATAATGCCTTATTTTGATCCCTGTGAATGTAGCTTTAGGAAATACAACATAACTTAAAATTATTTCTAGAAAAAGTAAAATATGAACAAAAGGGGCAAATGTGTTATTTTTGATGTATTTAATATATTAGTTTATAACTTCAATTGGCGTTATGAGTTGTTCTCGGCTTTCTAATTCCTATAGCCGGCCCATGCGCAAGCAACTCTCGTTATGTGCGTGTATGCCAGTGGCTTTTAATGGTTTATTTTCCGCTTCCCTTGGCGTTATAAGTTGTTCTCGGCTTTCTAATTCCTAAAGCCGGCCCATGCGCAAGCAACTCTCGTTATGTGCGTGTATGCCAGTGGCTTTTAATGGTTTATTTTCCGCTTCCCTTGGCGTTATAAGTTGTTCTCGGCTTTCTAATTCCTATAGCCGGCCCATGCGCAAGCAACTCTCGTTATGTGCGTGTATGCCAGTGGTTTTTAATGGTTTATTTTCCGCTTCACTTGGCGTTATAAGTTGTTCTCGGCTTTCTAATTCCTATAAACGGGCCCATGCGCAAGCAACTCTCGTTATGTGCGTGTATGCCAGTGGCTTTTAATGGTTTATTTTCCGATTCCCTTGGCGTTATAAGTTGTTCTTGGCATTATTATTCCTATAAACGGGCCCATGCGCAAGCAACTCTCGTTATGTGCGTGTATGCCAGTGGTTCTTAATGGTTTATTTTCCGATTCCCTTGGCGTTATAAGTTGTTCTTGGCATTATTATTCCTATAAACGGGCCCATGCGCAAGCAACTCTCGTTATGTGCGTGTATGCCAGTGGCTTTTAATGGTTTATTTTCCGCTTCCCTTGGCGTTATAAGTTGTTCTTGGCATTATTATTCCTATAAACGGGCCCATGCGCTAGCAACTCTCGTTATGTGCGTGTATGCCCGTGGTTTTTAATGGTTTATTTTCCGCTTCCCTTGGCGTTATAAGTTGTTCTTGGCATTATTATTCCTATAAACGGGCCCATGAGCAAGCAACTCTCGTTATGTGCGTGTATGCCAGTGGCTTTTAATGGTTTATTTTCCGCTTCCCTTGGCGTTATAAGTTGTTCTTGGCATTATTATTCCTATAAACGGGCCCATGCGCAAGCAACTCTCGTTATGTGCGTGTATGCCAGTGGCTTTTAATGGTTTATTTTCCGCTTCCCTTGGCGTTATAAGTTGTTCTTGGCATTATTATTCCTATAAACGGGCCCATGCGCAAGCAACTCTCGTTATGTGCGTGTATGCCAGTGGTTTTTAATGGTTTATTTTCCGCTTCCCTTGGCGTTATAAGTTGTTCTTGGCATTATTATTCCTTTAAACGGGCCCATGCGCAAGCAACTCTCGTTATGTGCGTGTATGCCAGTGGTTTTTAATGGTTTATTTTCCGCTTCCCTTGGCGTTATAAGTTGTCCTTGGCATTATTATTCCTATAAACGGACCCATGCGCAAGCAACTCTCGTTATGTGCGTGTATGCCAGTGGCTTTTAATGGGTTTTTTTTCCGCTTCCCTTGGCGTTATAAGTTGTTCTTGGCATTATTATTCCTATAAACGGGCCCATGCGCAAGCAACTCTCGTTATGTGCGTGTATGCCAGTGGCTTTTAATGGTTTATTTTCCGCTTCCCTTGGCGTTATAAGTTGTTCTTGGCATTATTATTCCTATAAACGGGCCCATGCGCAAGCAACTCTCGTTATGTGCGTGTATGCCAGTGGCTTTTAATGGTTTATTTTCCGATTCCCTTTGCGTTATAAGTTGTTCTTGGCATTATTATTCCTATAAACGGGCCCATGCGCAAGCAACTCTCGTTATGTGCGTGTATGCCAGTGGCTTTTAATGGCTTATTTTCCGATTCCCTTGGCGTTATAAGTTGTTCTTGGCATTATTATTCCTATAAACGGGCCCATGCGCAAGCAACTCTCGTTATGTGCGTGTATGCCAGTGGCTTTTAATGGTTTATTTTCCGATTCCCTTGGCGTTATAAGTTGTTCTTGGCATTATTGTTCCTATAAACGGGCCCATGCGCAAGCAACTCTCGTTATGTGCGTGTATGCCAGTGGCTTTTAATGGTTTATTTTCCGCTTCCCTTGGCGTTATAAGTTGTTCTTGGCATTATTATTCCTATAAACGGGCCCATGCGCTAGCAACTCTCGTTATGTGCGTGTATGCCAGTGGTTTTTAATGGTTTATTTTCCGCTTCCCTTGGCGTTATAAGTTGTTCTTGGCATTATTATTCCTATAAACGGGCCCATGAGCAAGCAACTCTCGTTATGTGCGTGTATGCCAGTGGCTTTTAATGGTTTATTTTCCGCTTCCCTTGGCGTTATACGTTGTTCTTGGCATTATTATTCCTATAAACGGGCCCATGCGCAAGCAACTCTCGTTATGTGCGTGTATGCCAGTGGCTATTATGGTTTTTTTTTCCGCTTCCCTCGGCGTTATAAGTTGTTCTTGGCATTATTATTCCTATAAACGGGCCCATGCGCAAGCAACTCTCGTTATGTGCGTGTATGCCAGTGGCTTTTAATGGTTTATTTTCCGCTTCCCTTGGCGTTATAAGTTGTTCTTGGCATTATTATTCCTATAAACGGGCCCATGCGCAAGCAACTCTCGTTATGTGCGTGTATGCCAGTGGTTTTTAATGGTTTATTTTCCGCTTCCCTTGGCGTTATAAGTTGTTCTTGGCATTATTATTCCTATAAACGGGCCCATGCGCAAGCAACTCTCGTTATGTGCGTGTATGCCAGTGGTTTTTAATGGTTTATTTTCCGCTTCCCTTGGCGTTATAAGTTGTCCTTGGCATTACTATTCCTATAAACGGGCCCATGCGCAAGCAACTCTCGTTATGTGCGTGTATGCCAGTGGCTTTTAATGGTTTTTTTTTCCGATTCCCTTGGCGTTATAAGTTGTCCTTGGCATTATTATTCCTATAAACGGGCCCATGCGCAAGCAACTCTCGTTATGTGCGTGTATGCCAGTGGCTTTTAATGGTTTATTTTCCGCTTCCCTTGGCGTTATAAGTTGTTCTTGGCATTATTATTCCTATAAACGGGCCCATGCGCAAGCAACTCTCGTTATGTGCGTGTATGCCAGTGGCTATTATGGTTTTTTTTCCGCTTCCCTCGGCGTTATAAGTTGTTCTTGGCATTATTATTCCTATAAACGGGCCCATGCGCAAGCAACTCTCGTTATGTGCGTGTATGCCAGTGGCTTTTAATGGTTTATTTTCCGCTTCCCTTGGCGTTATAAGTTGTCCTTGGCATTATTATTCCTATAAACGGGCCCATGCGCAAGCAACTCTCGTTATGTGCGTGTATGCCAGTGGCTTTTAATGGTTTTTTTTTTCCGATTCCCTTGGCGTTATAAGTTGTTCTTGGCATTATTATTCCTATAAACGGGCCCATGCGCAAGCAACTCTCGTTATGTGCGTGTATGCCAGTGGCTTTTAATGGTTTATTTTCCGCTTCCCTTGGCGTTATAAGTTGTTCTTGGCATTATTATTCCTATAAACGGGCCCATGCGCAAGCAACTCTCGTTATGTGCGTGTATGCCAGTGGCTTTTAATGGTTTATTTTCCGATTCCCTTGGCGTTATAAGTTGTTCTTGGCATTATTATTCCTATAAACGGGCCCATGCGCAAGCAACTCTCGTTATGTGCGTGTATGCCAGTGGCTTTTAATGGCTTATTTTCCGATTCCCTTGGCGTTATAAGTTGTTCTTGGCATTATTATTCCTATAAACGGGCCCACGCGCAAGCAACTCTCGTTATGTGCGTGTATGCCAGTGGCTTTTAATGGTTTATTTTCCGATTCCCTTGGCGTTATAAGTTGTTCTCGGCTTTCTAATTCCTATAGCCGGCCCATGCGCAAGCAACTCTCGTTATGTGCGTGTATGCCAGTGGTTTTTAATGGTTTATTTTCCGCTTCACTTGGCGTTATAAGTTGTTCTCGGCTTTCTAATTCCTATAAACGGGCCCATGCGCAAGCAACTCTCGTTATGTGCGTGTATGCCAGTGGCTTTTAATGGTTTATTTTCCGATTCCCTTGGCGTTATAAGTTGTTCTTGGCATTATTATTCCTATAAACGGGCCCATGTGCAAGCAACTCTCGTTATGTGCGTGTATGCCAGTGGTTCTTAATGGTTTATTTTCCGATTCCCTTGGCGTTATAAGTTGTTCTTGGCATTATTATTCCTATAAACGGGCCCATGCGCAAGCAACTCTCGTTATGTGCGTGTATGCCAGTGGCTTTTAATGGTTTATTTTCCGCTTCCCTTGGCGTTATAAGTTGTTCTTGGCATTATTATTCCTATAAACGGGCCCATGCGCTAGCAACTCTCGTTATGTGCGCGTATGCCCGTGGTTTTTAATGGTTTATTTTCCGCTTCCCTTGGCGTTATAAGTTGTTCTTGGCATTATTATTCCTATAAACGGGCCCATGAGCAAGCAACTCTCGTTATGTGCGTGTATGCCAGTGGCTTTTAATGGTTTATTTTCCGCTTCCCTTGGCGTTATAAGTTGTTCTTGGCATTATTATTCCTATAAACGGGCCCATGCGCAAGCAACTCTCGTTATGTGCGTGTATGCCAGTGGCTTTTAATGGTTTATTTTCCGCTTCCCTTGGCGTTATAAGTTGTTCTTGGCATTATTATTCCTATAAACGGGCCCATGCGCAAGCAACTCTCGTTATGTGCGTGTATGCCAGTGGTTTTTAATGGTTTATTTTCCGCTTCCCTTGGCGTTATAAGTTGTTCTTGGCATTATTATTCCTTTAAACGGGCCCATGCGCAAGCAACTCTCGTTATGTGCGTGTATGCCAGTGGTTTTTAATGGTTTATTTTCCGCTTCCCTTGGCGTTATAAGTTGTCCTTGGCATTATTATTCCTATAAACGGACCCATGCGCAAGCAACTCTCGTTATGTGCGTGTATGCCAGTGGCTTTTAATGGGTTTTTTTTCCGATTCCCTTGGCGTTATAAGTTGTTCTTGGCATTATTATTCCTATAAACGGGCCCATGCGCAAGCAACTCTCGTTATGTGCGTGTATGCCAGTGGCTTTTAATGGTTTATTTTCCGCTTCCCTTGGCGTTATAAGTTGTTCTTGGCATTATTATTCCTATAAACGGGCCCATGCGCAAGCAACTCTCGTTATGTGCGTGTATGCCAGTGGCTTTTAATGGTTTATTTTCCGATTCCCTTTGCGTTATAAGTTGTTCTTGGCATTATTATTCCTATAAACGGGCCCATGCGCAAGCAACTCTCGTTATGTGCGTGTATGCCAGTGGCTTTTAATGGCTTATTTTCCGATTCCCTTGGCGTTATAAGTTGTTCTTGGCATTATTATTCCTATAAACGGGCCCATGCGCAAGCAACTCTCGTTATGTGCGTGTATGCCAGTGGCTTTTAATGGTTTATTTTCCGATTCCCTTGGCGTTATAAGTTGTTCTTGGCATTATTGTTCCTATAAACGGGCCCATGCGCAAGCAACTCTCGTTATGTGCGTGTATGCCAGTGGCTTTTAATGGTTTATTTTCCGCTTCCCTTGGCGTTATAAGTTGTTCTTGGCATTATTATTCCTATAAACGGGCCCATGCGCTAGCAACTCTCGTTATGTGCGTGTATGCCAGTGGTTTTTAATGGTTTATTTTCCGCTTCCCTTGGCGTTATAAGTTGTTCTTGGCATTATTATTCCTATAAACGGGCCCATGAGCAAGCAACTCTCGTTATGTGCGTGTATGCCAGTGGCTTTTAATGGTTTATTTTCCGCTTCCCTTGGCGTTATACGTTGTTCTTGGCATTATTATTCCTATAAACGGGCCCATGCGCAAGCAACTCTCGTTATGTGCGTGTATGCCAGTGGCTATTATGGTTTTTTTTCCGCTTCCCTCGGCGTTATAAGTTGTTCTTGGCATTATTATTCCTATAAACGGGCCCATGCGCAAGCAACTCTCGTTATGTGCGTGTATGCCAGTGGCTTTTAATGGTTTATTTTCCGCTTCCCTTGGCGTTATAAGTTGTTCTTGGCATTATTATTCCTATAAACGGGCCCATGCGCAAGCAACTCTCGTTATGTGCGTGTATGCCAGTGGTTTTTAATGGTTTATTTTCCGCTTCCCTTGGCGTTATAAGTTGTTCTTGGCATTATTATTCCTATAAACGGGCCCATGCGCAAGCAACTCTCGTTATGTGCGTGTATGCCAGTGGTTTTTAATGGTTTATTTTCCGCTTCCCTTGGCGTTATAAGTTGTCCTTGGCATTACTATTCCTATAAACGGGCCCATGCGCAAGCAACTCTCGTTATGTGCGTGTATGCCAGTGGCTTTTAATGGTTTTTTTTTCCGATTCCCTTGGCGTTATAAGTTGTCCTTGGCATTATTATTCCTATAAACGGGCCCATGCGCAAGCAACTCTCGTTATGTGCGTGTATGCCAGTGGCTTTTAATGGTTTATTTTCCGCTTCCCTTGGCGTTATAAGTTGTTCTTGGCATTATTATTCCTATAAACGGGCCCATGCGCAAGCAACTCTCGTTATGTGCGTGTATGCCAGTGGCTATTATGGTTTTTTTTCCGCTTCCCTCGGCGTTATAAGTTGTTCTTGGCATTATTATTCCTATAAACGGGCCCATGCGCAAGCAACTCTCGTTATGTGCGTGTATGCCAGTGGCTTTTAATGGTTTATTTTCCGCTTCCCTTGGCGTTATAAGTTGTCCTTGGCATTATTATTCCTATAAACGGGCCCATGCGCAAGCAACTCTCGTTATGTGCGTGTATGCCAGTGGCTTTTAATGGTTTTTTTTTCCGATTCCCTTGGCGTTATAAGTTGTTCTTGGCATTATTATTCCTATAAACGGGCCCATGCGCAAGCAACTCTCGTTATGTGCGTGTATGCCAGTGGCTTTTAATGGTTTATTTTCCGCTTCCCTTGGCGTTATAAGTTGTTCTTGGCATTATTATTCCTATAAACGGGCCCATGCGCAAGCAACTCTCGTTATGTGCGTGTATGCCAGTGGCTTTTAATGGTTTATTTTCCGATTCCCTTGGCGTTATAAGTTGTTCTTGGCATTATTATTCCTATAAACGGGCCCATGCGCAAGCAACTCTCGTTATGTGCGTGTATGCCAGTGGCTTTTAATGGCTTATTTTCCGATTCCCTTGGCGTTATAAGTTGTTCTTGGCATTATTATTCCTATAAACGGGCCCATGCGCAAGCAACTCTCGTTATGTGCGTGTATGCCAGTGGCTTTTAATGGTTTATTTTCCGATTCCCTTGGCGTTATAAGTTGTTCTTGGCATTATTATTCCTATAAACGGGCCCATGCGCAAGCAACTCTCGTTATGTGCGTGTATGCCAGTGGTTCTTAATGGTTTATTTTCCGATTCCCTTGGCGTTATAAGTTGTTCTTGGCATTATTATTCCTATAAACGGGCCCATGCGCTTGCAACTCTCGTTATGTGCGTGTATGCCAGTGGCTTTTAATGGTTTATTTTCCGCTTCCCTTGGCGTTATAAGTTGTTCTTGGCATTATTATTCCTATAAACGGGCCCATGCGCTAGCAACTCTCGTTATGTGCGTGTATGCCAGTGGTTTTTAATGGTTTATTTTCCGCTTCCCTTGGCGTTATAAGTTGTTCTTGGCATTATTATTCCTATAAACGGGCCCATGAGCAAGCAACTCTCGTTATGTGCGTGTATGCCAGTGGCTTTTAATGGTTTATTTTCCGCTTCCCTTGGCGTTATAAGTTGTTCTTGGCATTATTATTCCTATAAACGGGCCCATGCGCAAGCAACTCTCGTTATGTGCGTGTATGCCAGTGGCTTTTAATGGTTTATTTTCCGATTCCCTTGGCGTTATAAGTTGTTCTTGGCATTATTATTCCTATAAACGGGCCCATGCGCAAGCAACTCTCGTTATGTGCGTGTATGCCAGTGGCTTTTAATAGTTTATTTTCCGCTTCCCTTGGCGTTATAAGTTGTTCTTGGCATTATTATTCCTATAAACGGGCCCATGCGCAAGCAACTCTCGTTATGTGCTTGTATGCCAGTGGCTATTAATGGTTTTTTTTCCGCTTCCCTCGGCGTTATAAGTTGTTCTTGGCATTATTATTCCTATAAACGGGCCCATGCGCAAGCAACTCTCGTTATGTGCGTGTATGCCAGTGGCTTTTAATGGTTTATTTTCCGCTTCCCTTGGCGTTATAAGTTGTTCTTGGCATTATTATTCCTATAAACGGGCCCATGCGCAAGCAACTCTCGTTATGTGCGTGTATGCCAGTGGTTTTTAATGGTTTATTTTCCGCTTCCCTTGGCGTTATAAGTTGTTCTTGGCATTATTATTCCTATAAACGGGCCCATGCGCAAGCAACTCTCGTTATGTGCGTGTATGCCAGTGGTTTTTAATGGTTCATTTTCCGCTTCCCTTGGCGTTATAAGTTGTCCTTGGCATTATTATTCCTATAAACGGGCCCATGCGCAAGCAACTCTCGTTATGTGCGTGTATGCCAGTGGCTTGTAATGGTTTTTTTTTCCGATTCCCTTGGCGTTATAAGTTGTTCTTGGCATTATTATTCCTATAAACGGGCCCATGCGCAAGCAACTCTCGTTATGTGCGTGTATGCCAGTGGCTTTTAATGGTTTATTTTCCGCTTCCCTTGGCGTTATAAGTTGTTCTTGGCATTATTATTCCTATAAACGGGCCCATGCGCAAGCAACTCTCGTTATGTGCGTGTATGCCAGTGGCTATTAATGGTTTTTTTTTCCGCTTCCCTCGGCGTTATAAGTTGTTCTTGGCATTATTATTCCTATAAACGGGCCCATGCGCAAGCAACTCTCGTTATGTGCGTGTATGCCAGTGGCTTTTAATGGTTTATTTTCCGATTCCCTTCGTGTTATAAGTTGTTCTTGGCATTATTATTCCTATAAACGGGCCCATGCGCAAGCAACTCTCTTTATGTGCGTGAATGCCAGTGGTTTTTAATGGTTTATTTTCCGCTTCCCATGGCGTTATAAGTTGTTCTTGGCATTATTATTCCTATAATCGGGCCCATGCGCAACCAACTCTCGTTATGTGCGTGTATGCCAGTGGTTTTTAATGGTTTATTTTCCGCTTCCCTTGGCGTTATAAGTTGTCCTTGGCATTATTATTCCTATAAACGGGCCCATGCGCAAGCAACTCTCGTTATGTGCGTGTATGCCAGTGGCTTTTAATGGTTTTTTTTCCGATTCCCTTGGCGTTATAAGTTGTTCTTGGCATTATTATTCCTATAAACGGGCCCATGCGCAAGCAACTCTCGTTATGTGCGTGTATGCCAGTGGCTTTTAATGGTTTTTTTTCCGATACCCTTGGCGTTATAAGTTGTTCTTGGCATTATTATTCCTATAAACGGGCCCATGCGCAAGCAACTCTCGTTATGTGCGTGTATGCCAGTGGTTTTTAATGGTTTATTTTCCGCTTCCCTTGGCGTTATAAGTTGTCCTTGGCATTACTATTCCTATAAACGGGCCCATGCGCAAGCAACTCTCGTTATGTGCGTGTATGCCAGTGGCTTTTAATGGTTTTTTTTTCCGATTCCCTTGGCGTTATAAGTTGTTCTTGGCATTATTATTCCTATAAACGGGCCCATGCGCAAGCAACTCTCGTTATGTGCGTGTATGCCAGTGGTTTTTAATGGTTTATTTTCCGATTCCCTTGGCGTTATAAGTTGTTCTTGGCATTATTATTCCTATAAACGGGCCCATGCGCAAGCAACTCTCGTTATGTGCGTGTATGCCAGTGGCTTTTAATGGTTTATTTTCCGCTTCCCTTGGCGTTATAAGTTGTTCTTGGCATTATTATTCCTATAAACGGGCCCATGCGCTAGCAACTCTCGTTATGTGCGTGTATGCCCGTGGTTTTTAATGGTTTATTTTCCGCTTCCCTTGGCGTTATAAGTTGTTCTTGGCATTATTATTCCTATAAACGGGCCCATGAGCAAGCAACTCTCGTTATGTGCGTGTATGCCAGTGGCTTTTAATGGTTTATTTTCCGCTTCCCTTGGCGTTATAAGTTGTTCTTGGCATTATTATTCCTATAAACGGGCCCATGCGCAAGCAACTCTCGTTATGTGCGTGTATGCCAGTGGCTTTTAATGGTTTATTTTCCGCTTCCCTTGGAGTTATAAGTTGTTCTTAACATTATTATTCCTATAAACGGGCCCATGCGCAAGCAACTCTCGTTATGTGCGTGTATGCCAGTGGTTTTTAATGGTTTATTTTCCGCTTCCCTTGGCGTTATAAGTTGTTCTTGGCATTATTATTCCTATAAACGGGCCCATGCGCAAGCAACTCTCGTTATGTGCGTGTATGCCAGTGGTTTTTAATGGTTTATTTTCCGCTTCCCTTGGCGTTATAAGTTGTCCTTGGCATTATTATTCCTATAAACGGGCCCATGCGCAAGCAACTCTCGTTATGTGCGTGTATGCCAGTGGCTTTTAATGGTTTATTTTCCGCTTCCCTTGGCGTTATAAGTTGTTCTTGGCATTATTATTCCTATAAACGGGCCCATGCGCAAGCAACTCTCGTTATGTGCGTGTATGCCAGTGGCTATTATGGTTTTTTTTCCGCTTCCCTCGGCGTTATAAGTTGTTCTTGGCATTATTATTCCTATAAACGGGCCCATGCGCAAGCAACTCTCGTTATGTGCGTGTATGCCAGTGGCTTTTAATGGTTTATTTTCCGCTTCCCTTGGCGTTATAAGTTGTCCTTGGCATTATTATTCCTATAAACGGGCCCATGCGCAAGCAACTCTCGTTATGTGCGTGTATGCCAGTGGCTTTTTATGGTTTATTTTCCGATTCCCTTGGCGTTATAAGTTGTTCTTGGCATTATTATTCCTATAAACGGGCCCATGCGCAAGCAACTCTCGTTATGTGCGTGTATGCCAGTGGCTTTTAATGGCTTATTTTCCGATTCCCTTGGCGTTATAAGTTGTTCTTGGCATTATTATTCCTATAAACGGGCCCATGCGCAAGCAACTCTCGTTATGTGCGTGTATGCCAGTGGCTTTTAATGGTTTATTTTCCGATTCCCTTGGCGTTATAAGTTGTTCTTGGCATTATTATTCCTATAAACGGGCCCATGCGCAAGCAACTCTCGTTATGTGCGTGTATGCCAGTGGTTCTTAATGGTTTATTTTCCGATTCCCTTGGCGTTATAAGTTGTTCTTGGCATTATTATTCCTATAAACGGGCCCATGCGCTTGCAACTCTCGTTATGTGCGTGTATGCCAGTGGCTTTTAATGGTTTATTTTCCGCTTCCCTTGGCGTTATAAGTTGTTCTTGGCATTATTATTCCTATAAACGGGCCCATGCGCTAGCAACTCTCGTTATGTGCGTGTATGCCAGTGGTTTTTAATGGTTTATTTTCCGCTTCCCTTGGCGTTATAAGTTGTTCTTGGCATTATTATTCCTATAAACGGGCCCATGAGCAAGCAACTCTCGTTATGTGCGTGTATGCCAGTGGCTAATAATGGTTTATTTTCCGCTTCCCTTGGCGTTATAAGTTGTTCTTGGCATTATTATTCCTATAAACGGGCCCATGCGCAAGCAACTCTCGTTATGTGCGTGTATGCCAGTGGCTTTTAATGGTTTATTTTCCGATTCCCTTGGCGTTATAAGTTGTTCTTGGCATTATTATTCCTATAAACGGGCCCATGCGCAAGCAACTCTCGTTATGTGCGTGTATGCTAGTGGCTTTTAATAGTTTATTTTCCGCTTCCCTTGGCGTTATAAGTTGTTCTTGGCATTATTATTCCTATAAACGGGCCCATGCGCAAGCAACTCTCGTTATGTGCGTGTATGCCAGTGGCTATTAATGGTTTTTTTTCCGCTTCCCTCGGCGTTATAAGTTGTTCTTGGCATTATTATTCCTATAAACGGGCCCATGCGCAAGCAACTCTCGTTATGTGCGTGTATGCCAGTGGCTTTTAATGGTTTATTTTCCGCTTCCCTTGGCGTTATAAGTTGTTCTTGGCATTATTATTCCTATAAACGGGCCCATGCGCAAGCAACTCTCGTTATGTGCGTGTATGCCAGTGGTTTTTAATGGTTTATTTTCCGCTTCCCTTGGCGTTATAAGTTGTTCTTGGCATTATTATTCCTATAAACGGGCCCATGCGCAAGCAACTCTCGTTATGTGCGTGTATGCCAGTGGTTTTTAATGGTTCATTTTCCGCTTCCCTTGGCGTTATAAGTTGTCCTTGGCATTATTATTCCTATAAACGGGCCCATGCGCAAGCAACTCTCGTTATGTGCGTGTATGCCAGTGGCTTTTAATGGTTTTTTTTTCCGATTCCCTTGGCGTTATAAGTTGTTCTTGGCATTATTATTCCTATAAACGGGCCCATGCGCAAGCAACTCTCGTTATGTGCGTGTATGCCAGTGGCTTTTAATGGTTTATTTTCCGCTTCCCTTGGCGTTATAAGTTGTTCTTGGCATTATTATTCCTATAAACGGGCCCATGCGCAAGCAACTCTCGTTATGTGCGTGTATGCCAGTTGCTATTAATGGTTTTTTTTTCCGCTTCCCTCGGCGTTATAAGTTGTTCTTGGTATTATTATTCCTATAAACGGGCCCATGCGCAAGCAACTCTCGTTATGTGCGTGTATGCCAGTGGCTTTTAATGGTTTATTTTCCGCTTCCCTTGGCGTTATAAGTTGTTCTTGGCATTATTATTCCTATAAACGGGCCCATGCGCAAGCAACTCTAGTTATGTGCGTGTATGCCAGTGGCTTTTAATGGTTTATTTTCCGCTTCCCTTGGCGTTATAAGTTGTCCTTGGCATTATTATTCCTTTAAACGGGCCCATGCGCTAGCAACTCTCGTTATGTGCGTGTATGCCAGTGGTTTTTAATGGTTTATTTTCCGCTTCCCTTGGCGTTATAAGTTGTCCTTGGCATTATTATTCCTATAAACGGGCCCATGCGCAAGCAACTCTCGTTATGTGCGTGTATGCCAGTGGTTTTTAATGGTTTATTTTCCGCTTCCCTTGGCGTTATAAGTTGTCCTTGGCATTACTATTCCTATAAACGGGCCCATGCGCAAGCAACTCTCGTTATGTGCGTGTATGCCAGTGGCTTTTAATGGTTTTTTTTTCCGATTCCCTTGGCGTTATAAGTTGTTCTTGGCATTATTATTCCTATAAACGGGCCCATGCGCAAGCAACTCTCGTTATGTGCGTGTATGCCAGTGGTTCTTAATGGTTTATTTTCCGATTCCCTTGGCGTTATAAGTTGTTCTTGGCATTATTATTCCTATAAACGGGCCCATGCGCAAGCAACTCTCGTTATGTGCGTGTATGCCAGTGGCTTTTAATGGTTTATTTTCCGCTTCCCTTGGCGTTATAAGTTGTTCTTGGCATTATTATTCCTATAAACGGGCCCATGCGCTAGCAACTCTCGTTATGTGCGTGTATGCCCGTGGTTTTTAATGGTTTATTTTCCGCTTCCCTTGGCGTTATAAGTTGTTCTTGGCATTATTATTCCTATAAACGGGCCCATGAGCAAGCAACTCTCGTTATGTGCGTGTATGCCAGTGGCTTTTAATGGTTTATTTTCCGCTTCCCTTGGCGTTATAAGTTGTTCTTGGCATTATTATTCCTATAAACGGGCCCATGCGCAAGCAACTCTCGTTATGTGCGTGTATGCCAGTGGCTATTAATGGTTTTTTTTTCCGCTTCCCTCGGCGTTATAAGTTGTTCTTGGCATTATTATTCCTATAAACGGGCCCATGCGCAAGCAACTCTCGTTATGTGCGTGTATGCCAGTGGCTTTTAATGGTTTATTTTCCGATTCCCTTCGTGTTATAAGTTGTTCTTGGCATTATTATTCCTATAAACGGGCCCATGCGCAAGCAACTCTCTTTATGTGCGTGAATGCCAGTGGTTTTTAATGGTTTATTTTCCGCTTCCCATGGCGTTATAAGTTGTTCTTGGCATTATTATTCCTATAATCGGGCCCATGCGCAACCAACTCTCGTTATGTGCGTGTATGCCAGTGGTTTTTAATGGTTTATTTTCCGCTTCCCTTGGCGTTATAAGTTGTCCTTGGCATTATTATTCCTATAAACGGGCCCATGCGCAAGCAACTCTCGTTATGTGCGTGTATGCCAGTGGCTTTTAATGGTTTTTTTTCCGATTCCCTTGGCGTTATAAGTTGTTCTTGGCATTATTATTCCTATAAACGGGCCCATGCGCAAGCAACTCTCGTTATGTGCGTGTATGCCAGTGGCTTTTAATGGTTTTTTTTCCGATACCCTTGGCGTTATAAGTTGTTCTTGGCATTATTATTCCTATAAACGGGCCCATGCGCAAGCAACTCTCGTTATGTGCGTGTATGCCAGTGGTTTTTAATGGTTTATTTTCCGCTTCCCTTGGCGTTATAAGTTGTCCTTGGCATTACTATTCCTATAAACGGGCCCATGCGCAAGCAACTCTCGTTATGTGCGTGTATGCCAGTGGCTTTTAATGGTTTTTTTTTCCGATTCCCTTGGCGTTATAAGTTGTTCTTGGCATTATTATTCCTATAAACGGGCCCATGCGCAAGCAACTCTCGTTATGTGCGTGTATGCCAGTGGTTTTTAATGGTTTATTTTCCGATTCCCTTGGCGTTATAAGTTGTTCTTGGCATTATTATTCCTATAAACGGGCCCATGCGCAAGCAACTCTCGTTATGTGCGTGTATGCCAGTGGCTTTTAATGGTTTATTTTCCGCTTCCCTTGGCGTTATAAGTTGTTCTTGGCATTATTATTCCTATAAACGGGCCCATGCGCTAGCAACTCTCGTTATGTGCGTGTATGCCCGTGGTTTTTAATGGTTTATTTTCCGCTTCCCTTGGCGTTATAAGTTGTTCTTGGCATTATTATTCCTATAAACGGGCCCATGAGCAAGCAACTCTCGTTATGTGCGTGTATGCCAGTGGCTTTTAATGGTTTATTTTCCGCTTCCCTTGGCGTTATAAGTTGTTCTTGGCATTATTATTCCTATAAACGGGCCCATGCGCAAGCAACTCTCGTTATGTGCGTGTATGCCAGTGGCTTTTAATGGTTTATTTTCCGCTTCCCTTGGAGTTATAAGTTGTTCTTAACATTATTATTCCTATAAACGGGCCCATGCGCAAGCAACTCTCGTTATGTGCGTGTATGCCAGTGGTTTTTAATGGTTTATTTTCCGCTTCCCTTGGCGTTATAAGTTGTTCTTGGCATTATTATTCCTATAAACGGGCCCATGCGCAAGCAACTCTCGTTATGTGCGTGTATGCCAGTGGTTTTTAATGGTTTATTTTCCGCTTCCCTTGGCGTTATAAGTTGTCCTTGGCATTATTATTCCTATAAACGGGCCCATGCGCAAGCAACTCTCGTTATGTGCGTGTATGCCAGTGGCTTTTAATGGTTTATTTTCCGCTTCCCTTGGCGTTATAAGTTGTTCTTGGCATTATTATTCCTATAAACGGGCCCATGCGCAAGCAACTCTCGTTATGTGCGTGTATGCCAGTGGCTATTATGGTTTTTTTTCCGCTTCCCTCGGCGTTATAAGTTGTTCTTGGCATTATTATTCCTATAAACGGGCCCATGCGCAAGCAACTCTCGTTATGTGCGTGTATGCCAGTGGCTTTTAATGGTTTATTTTCCGCTTCCCTTGGCGTTATAAGTTGTCCTTGGCATTATTATTCCTATAAACGGGCCCATGCGCAAGCAACTCTCGTTATGTGCGTGTATGCCAGTGGCTTTTTATGGTTTATTTTCCGATTCCCTTGGCGTTATAAGTTGTTCTTGGCATTATTATTCCTATAAACGGGCCCATGCGCAAGCAACTCTCGTTATGTGCGTGTATGCCAGTGGCTTTTAATGGCTTATTTTCCGATTCCCTTGGCGTTATAAGTTGTTCTTGGCATTATTATTCCTATAAACGGGCCCATGCGCAAGCAACTCTCGTTATGTGCGTGTATGCCAGTGGCTTTTAATGGTTTATTTTCCGATTCCCTTGGCGTTATAAGTTGTTCTTGGCATTATTATTCCTATAAACGGGCCCATGCGCAAGCAACTCTCGTTATGTGCGTGTATGCCAGTGGTTCTTAATGGTTTATTTTCCGATTCCCTTGGCGTTATAAGTTGTTCTTGGCATTATTATTCCTATAAACGGGCCCATGCGCTTGCAACTCTCGTTATGTGCGTGTATGCCAGTGGCTTTTAATGGTTTATTTTCCGCTTCCCTTGGCGTTATAAGTTGTTCTTGGCATTATTATTCCTATAAACGGGCCCATGCGCTAGCAACTCTCGTTATGTGCGTGTATGCCAGTGGTTTTTAATGGTTTATTTTCCGCTTCCCTTGGCGTTATAAGTTGTTCTTGGCATTATTATTCCTATAAACGGGCCCATGAGCAAGCAACTCTCGTTATGTGCGTGTATGCCAGTGGCTAATAATGGTTTATTTTCCGCTTCCCTTGGCGTTATAAGTTGTTCTTGGCATTATTATTCCTATAAACGGGCCCATGCGCAAGCAACTCTCGTTATGTGCGTGTATGCCAGTGGCTTTTAATGGTTTATTTTCCGATTCCCTTGGCGTTATAAGTTGTTCTTGGCATTATTATTCCTATAAACGGGCCCATGCGCAAGCAACTCTCGTTATGTGCGTGTATGCTAGTGGCTTTTAATAGTTTATTTTCCGCTTCCCTTGGCGTTATAAGTTGTTCTTGGCATTATTATTCCTATAAACGGGCCCATGCGCAAGCAACTCTCGTTATGTGCGTGTATGCCAGTGGCTATTAATGGTTTTTTTTCCGCTTCCCTCGGCGTTATAAGTTGTTCTTGGCATTATTATTCCTATAAACGGGCCCATGCGCAAGCAACTCTCGTTATGTGCGTGTATGCCAGTGGCTTTTAATGGTTTATTTTCCGCTTCCCTTGGCGTTATAAGTTGTTCTTGGCATTATTATTCCTATAAACGGGCCCATGCGCAAGCAACTCTCGTTATGTGCGTGTATGCCAGTGGTTTTTAATGGTTTATTTTCCGCTTCCCTTGGCGTTATAAGTTGTTCTTGGCATTATTATTCCTATAAACGGGCCCATGCGCAAGCAACTCTCGTTATGTGCGTGTATGCCAGTGGTTTTTAATGGTTCATTTTCCGCTTCCCTTGGCGTTATAAGTTGTCCTTGGCATTATTATTCCTATAAACGGGCCCATGCGCAAGCAACTCTCGTTATGTGCGTGTATGCCAGTGGCTTTTAATGGTTTTTTTTTCCGATTCCCTTGGCGTTATAAGTTGTTCTTGGCATTATTATTCCTATAAACGGGCCCATGCGCAAGCAACTCTCGTTATGTGCGTGTATGCCAGTGGCTTTTAATGGTTTATTTTCCGCTTCCCTTGGCGTTATAAGTTGTTCTTGGCATTATTATTCCTATAAACGGGCCCATGCGCAAGCAACTCTCGTTATGTGCGTGTATGCCAGTTGCTATTAATGGTTTTTTTTTCCGCTTCCCTCGGCGTTATAAGTTGTTCTTGGTATTATTATTCCTATAAACGGGCCCATGCGCAAGCAACTCTCGTTATGTGCGTGTATGCCAGTGGCTTTTAATGGTTTATTTTCCGCTTCCCTTGGCGTTATAAGTTGTTCTTGGCATTATTATTCCTATAAACGGGCCCATGCGCAAGCAACTCTAGTTATGTGCGTGTATGCCAGTGGCTTTTAATGGTTTATTTTCCGCTTCCCTTGGCGTTATAAGTTGTCCTTGGCATTATTATTCCTTTAAACGGGCCCATGCGCTAGCAACTCTCGTTATGTGCGTGTATGCCAGTGGTTTTTAATGGTTTATTTTCCGCTTCCCTTGGCGTTATAAGTTGTCCTTGGCATTATTATTCCTATAAACGGGCCCATGCGCAAGCAACTCTCGTTATGTGCGTGTATGCCAGTGGTTTTTAATGGTTTATTTTCCGCTTCCCTTGGCGTTATAAGTTGTCCTTGGCATTACTATTCCTATAAACGGGCCCATGCGCAAGCAACTCTCGTTATGTGCGTGTATGCCAGTGGCTTTTAATGGTTTTTTTTTCCGATTCCCTTGGCGTTATAAGTTGTTCTTGGCATTATTATTCCTATAAACGGGCCCATGCGCAAGCAACTCTCGTTATGTGCGTGTATGCCAGTGGTTCTTAATGGTTTATTTTCCGATTCCCTTGGCGTTATAAGTTGTTCTTGGCATTATTATTCCTATAAACGGGCCCATGCGCAAGCAACTCTCGTTATGTGCGTGTATGCCAGTGGCTTTTAATGGTTTATTTTCCGCTTCCCTTGGCGTTATAAGTTGTTCTTGGCATTATTATTCCTATAAACGGGCCCATGCGCTAGCAACTCTCGTTATGTGCGTGTATGCCCGTGGTTTTTAATGGTTTATTTTCCGCTTCCCTTGGCGTTATAAGTTGTTCTTGGCATTATTATTCCTATAAACGGGCCCATGAGCAAGCAACTCTCGTTATGTGCGTGTATGCCAGTGGCTTTTAATGGTTTATTTTCCGCTTCCCTTGGCGTTATAAGTTGTTCTTGGCATTATTATTCCTATAAACGGGCCCATGCGCAAGCAACTCTCGTTATGTGCGTGTATGCCAGTGGCTTTTAATGGTTTATTTTCGCTTCCCTTGGAGTTATAAGTTGTTCTTGGCATTATTATTCCTATAAACAGGCCCATGCGCAAGCAACTCTCGTTATGTGCGTGTATGCCAGTGGTTTTTAATGGTTTATTTTCCGCTTCCCTTGGCGTTATAAGTTGTTCTTGGCATTATTATTCCTATAAACGGGCCCATGCGCAAGCAACTCTCGTTATGTGCGTGTATGCCAGTGGTTTTTAATGGTTTATTTTCCGCTTCCCTTGGCGTTATAAGTTGTCCTTGGCATTATTATTCCTATAAACGGGCCCATGCGCAAGCAACTCTCGTTATGTGCGTGTATGCCAGTGGCTTTTAATGGTTTATTTTCCGCTTCCCTTGGCGTTATAAGTTGTTCTTGGCATTATTATTCCTATAAACGGGCCCATGCGCAAGCAACTCTCGTTATGTGCGTGTATGCCAGTGGCTATTATGGTTTTTTTTCCGCTTCCCTCGGCGTTATAAGTTGTTCTTGGCATTATTATTCCTATAAACGGGCCCATGCGCAAGCAACTCTCGTTATGTGCGTGTATGCCAGTGGCTTTTAATGGTTTATTTTCCGCTTCCCTTGGCGTTATAAGTTGTCCTTGGCATTATTATTCCTATAAACGGGCCCATGCGCAAGCAACTCTCGTTATGTGCGTGTATGCCAGTGGCTTTTTATGGTTTATTTTCCGATTCCCTTGGCGTTATTAGTTGTTCTTGGCATTATTATTCCTATAAACGGGCCCATGCGCAAGCAACTCTCGTTATGTGCGTGTATGCCAGTGGCTTTTAATGGCTTATTTTCCGATTCCCTTGGCGTTATAAGTTGTTCTTGGCATTATTATTCCTATAAACGGGCCCATGCGCAAGCAACTCTCGTTATGTGCGTGTATGCCAGTGGCTTTTAATGGTTTATTTTCCGATTCCCTTGGCGTTATAAGTTGTTCTTGGCATTATTATTCCTATAAACGGGCCCATGCGCAAGCAACTCTCGTTATGTGCGTGTATGCCAGTGGTTTTTAATGGTTTATTTTCCGCTTCCCTTGGCGTTATAAGTTGTTCTTGGCATTATTATTCCTATAAACGGGCCCATGCGCAAGCAACTCTCGTTATGTGCGTGTATGCCAGTGGTTTTTAATGGTTCATTTTCCGCTTCCCTTGGCGTTATAAGTTGTCCTTGGCATTATTATTCCTATAAACGGGCCCATGCGCAAGCAACTCTCGTTATGTGCGTGTATGCCAGTGGCTTTTAATGGTTTTTTTTTCCGATTCCCTTGGCGTTATAAGTTGTTCTTGGCATTATTATTCCTATAAACGGGCCCATGCGCAAGCAACTCTCGTTATGTGCGTGTATGCCAGTGGCTTTTAATGGTTTATTTTCCGCTTCCCTTGGCGTTATAAGTTGTTCTTGGCATTATTATTCCTATAAACGGGCCCATGCGCAAGCAACTCTCGTTATGTGCGTGTATGCCAGTGGTTTTTAATGGTTTATTTTCCGCTTCCCTTGGCGTTATAAGTTGTTCTTGGCATTATTATTCCTATAAACGGGCCCATGAGCAAGCAACTCTCGTTATGTGCGTGTATGCCAGTGGCTAATAATGGTTTATTTTCCGCTTCCCTTGGCGTTATAAGTTGTTCTTGGCATTATTATTCCTATAAACGGGCCCATGCGCAAGCAACTCTCGTTATGTGCGTGTATGCCAGTGGCTTTTAATGGTTTATTTTCCGATTCCCTTGGCGTTATAAGTTGTCCTTGGCATTATTATTCCTATAAACGGGCCCATGCGCAAGCAACTCTCGTTATGTGCGTGTATGCCAGTGGCTTTTAATGGTTTTTTTTTCCGATTCCCTTGGCGTTATAAGTTGTTCTTGGCATTATTATTCCTATAAACGGGCCCATGCGCAAGCAACTCTCGTTATGTGCGTGTATGCCAGTGGCTTTTAATGGTTTATTTTCCGCTTCCCTTGGCGTTATAAGTTGTTCTTGGCATTATTATTCCTATAAACGGGCCCATGCGCAAGCAACTCTCGTTATGTGCGTGTATGCCAGTGGCTATTAATGGTTTTTTTTTCCGCTTCCCTCGGCGTTATAAGTTGTTCTTGGTATTATTATTCCTATAAACGGGCCCATGCGCAAGCAACTCTCGTTATGTGCGTGTATGCCAGTGGCTTTTAATGGTTTATTTTCCGATTCCCTTGGTGTTATAAGTTGTTCTTGGCATTATTATTCCTATAAACGGGCCCATGCGCAAGCAACTCTCGTTATGTGCGTGTATGCCAGTGGTTTTTAATGGTTTATTTTCCGCTTCCCTTGGCGTTATAAGTTGTTCTTGGCATTATTATTCCTATAATCGGGCCCATGCGCAACCAACTCTCGTTATGTGCGTGTATGCCAGTGGTTTTTAATGGTTTATTTTCCGCTTCCCTTGGCGTTATAAGTTGTCCTTGGCATTATTATTCCTATAAACGGGCCCATGCGCAAGCAACTCTCGTTATGTGCGTGTATGCCAGTGGCTTTTAATGGTTTTTTTTCCGATTCCCTTGGCGTTATAAGTTGTTCTTGGCATTATTATTCCTATAAACGGGCCCATGCGCAAGCAACTCTCGTTATGTGCGTGAATGCTAGTGGCTTTTAATGGTTTATTTTCCGATTCCCTTGGCGTTATAAGTTGTTCTTGGCATTATTATTCCAATAAACGGGCCCATGCGCAAGCAACTCTCGTTATGTGCGTGTATGCCAGTGGCTTTTAATGGCTTATTTTCCGATTCCCTTGGCGTTATAAGTTGTTCTTGGCATTATTATTCCTATAAACGGGCCCATGCGCAAGCAACTCTCGTTATGTGCGTGTATGCCAGTGGCTTTTAATGGTTTATTTTCCGATTCCCTTGGCGTTATAAGTTGTTCTTGGCATTATTATTCCTATAAACGGGCCCATGCGCAAGCAACTCTCGTTATGTGCGTGTATGCCAGTGGCTTTTAATGGTTTATTTTCCGATTCCCTTGGCGTTATAAGTTGTTCTTGGCATTATTATTCCTATAAACGGGCCCATGCGCAAGCAACTCTCGTTATGTGCGTGTATGCCAGTGGCTTTTAATGGTTTGTTTTCCGCTTCCCTTGGCGTTATAAGTTGTCCTTGGCATTATTATTCCTATAAACGGGCCCATGCGCAAGCAACTCTCGTTATGTGCGTGTATGCCAGTGGCTTTTAATGGTTTTTTTTTCCGATTCCCTTGGCGTTATAAGTTGTTCTTGGCATTATTATTCCTATAAACGGGCCCATGCGCAAGCAACTCTCGTTATGTGCGTGTATGCCAGTGGTTTTTAATGGTTTATTTTCCGCTTCCCTTGGTGTTATAAGTTGTTCTGGGCATTATTATTCCTATAAACGGGCCCATGTGCAAGCAACTCTCGTTATGTGCGTGTATGCCTGTGGCTTTTAATGGTTTATTTTCCGCTTCCCTTGGTGTTATAAGTTGTTCTTGGCATTATTATTCCTATAAACAGGCCCATGCGCAAGCAACTCTTGTTATGTGCGTGTATGCCAGTGGTTTTTAATGGTTTGTTTTCCGCTTCCATTGGCGTTATAAGTTGTCCTTGGCATTATTATTCCTATAAACGGGCCCATGCGCAAGCAACTCTCGTTATGTGCGTGTATGCCAGTGGTTCTTAATGGTTTATTTTCCGCTTCCCTTGGCGTTATAAGTTGTTCTTGGCATTATTATTCCTATAAACGGGCCCATGCGCAAGCAACTCTCGTTATGTGCGTGTATGCCAGTGGCTTTTAATGGTTTATTTTCCGCTTCCCTTGGCGTTATAAGTTGTTCTTGGCATTATTATTCCTATAAACGGGCCCATGCGCAAGCAACTCTCGTTATGTGCGTGTATGCCAGTGGCTTTTAATGGTTTATTTTCCGCTTCCCTTGGCGTTATAAGTTGTTCTTGGCATTATTATTCCTATAAACGGGCCCATGCGCAAGCAACTCTCGTTATGTGCGTGTATGCCAGTGGCTTTTAATGGTTTATTTTCCGCTTCCCTTGGCGTTATAAGTTGTTCTTGGCATTATTATTCCTATAAACGGGCCCATGCGCAAGCAACTCTCGTTATGTGCGTGTATGCCAGTGGCTATTATGGTTTTTTTTCCGCTTCCCTCGGCGTTATAAGTTGTTCTTGGCATTATTATTCCTATAAACGGGCCCATGCGCAAGCAACTCTCGTTATGTGCGTGTATGCCAGTGGCTTTTAATGGTTTATTTTCCGCTTCCCTTGGCGTTATAAGTTGTCCTTGGCATTATTATTCCTATAAACGGGCCCATGCGCAAGCAACTCTCGTTATGTGCGTGTATGCCAGTGGCTTTTTATGGTTTATTTTCCGATTCCCTTGGCGTTATTAGTTGTTCTTGGCATTATTATTCCTATAAACGGGCCCATGCGCAAGCAACTCTCGTTATGTGCGTGTATGCCAGTGGCTTTTAATGGCTTATTTTCCGATTCCCTTGGCGTTATAAGTTGTTCTTGGCATTATTATTCCTATAAACGGGCCCATGCGCAAGCAACTCTCGTTATGTGCGTGTATGCCAGTGGCTTTTAATGGTTTATTTTCCGATTCCCTTGGCGTTATAAGTTGTTCTTGGCATTATTATTCCTATAAACGGGCCCATGCGCAAGCAACTCTCGTTATGTGCGTGTATGCCAGTGGTTTTTAATGGTTTATTTTCCGCTTCCCTTGGCGTTATAAGTTGTTCTTGGCATTATTATTCCTATAAACGGGCCCATGCGCAAGCAACTCTCGTTATGTGCGTGTATGCCAGTGGTTTTTAATGGTTCATTTTCCGCTTCCCTTGGCGTTATAAGTTGTCCTTGGCATTATTATTCCTATAAACGGGCCCATGCGCAAGCAACTCTCGTTATGTGCGTGTATGCCAGTGGCTTTTAATGGTTTTTTTTTCCGATTCCCTTGGCGTTATAAGTTGTTCTTGGCATTATTATTCCTATAAACGGGCCCATGCGCAAGCAACTCTCGTTATGTGCGTGTATGCCAGTGGCTTTTAATGGTTTATTTTCCGCTTCCCTTGGCGTTATAAGTTGTTCTTGGCATTATTATTCCTATAAACGGGCCCATGCGCAAGCAACTCTCGTTATGTGCGTGTATGCCAGTGGTTTTTAATGGTTTATTTTCCGCTTCCCTTGGCGTTATAAGTTGTTCTTGGCATTATTATTCCTATAAACGGGCCCATGAGCAAGCAACTCTCGTTATGTGCGTGTATGCCAGTGGCTAATAATGGTTTATTTTCCGCTTCCCTTGGCGTTATAAGTTGTTCTTGGCATTATTATTCCTATAAACGGGCCCATGCGCAAGCAACTCTCGTTATGTGCGTGTATGCCAGTGGCTTTTAATGGTTTATTTTCCGATTCCCTTGGCGTTATAAGTTGTCCTTGGCATTATTATTCCTATAAACGGGCCCATGCGCAAGCAACTCTCGTTATGTGCGTGTATGCCAGTGGCTTTTAATGGTTTTTTTTTCCGATTCCCTTGGCGTTATAAGTTGTTCTTGGCATTATTATTCCTATAAACGGGCCCATGCGCAAGCAACTCTCGTTATGTGCGTGTATGCCAGTGGCTTTTAATGGTTTATTTTCCGCTTCCCTTGGCGTTATAAGTTGTTCTTGGCATTATTATTCCTATAAACGGGCCCATGCGCAAGCAACTCTCGTTATGTGCGTGTATGCCAGTGGCTATTAATGGTTTTTTTTTCCGCTTCCCTCGGCGTTATAAGTTGTTCTTGGTATTATTATTCCTATAAACGGGCCCATGCGCAAGCAACTCTCGTTATGTGCGTGTATGCCAGTGGCTTTTAATGGTTTATTTTCCGATTCCCTTGGTGTTATAAGTTGTTCTTGGCATTATTATTCCTATAAACGGGCCCATGCGCAAGCAACTCTCGTTATGTGCGTGTATGCCAGTGGTTTTTAATGGTTTATTTTCCGCTTCCCTTGGCGTTATAAGTTGTTCTTGGCATTATTATTCCTATAATCGGGCCCATGCGCAACCAACTCTCGTTATGTGCGTGTATGCCAGTGGTTTTTAATGGTTTATTTTCCGCTTCCCTTGGCGTTATAAGTTGTCCTTGGCATTATTATTCCTATAAACGGGCCCATGCGCAAGCAACTCTCGTTATGTGCGTGTATGCCAGTGGCTTTTAATGGTTTTTTTTCCGATTCCCTTGGCGTTATAAGTTGTTCTTGGCATTATTATTCCTATAAACGGGCCCATGCGCAAGCAACTCTCGTTATGTGCGTGAATGCTAGTGGCTTTTAATGGTTTATTTTCCGATTCCCTTGGCGTTATAAGTTGTTCTTGGCATTATTATTCCAATAAACGGGCCCATGCGCAAGCAACTCTCGTTATGTGCGTGTATGCCAGTGGCTTTTAATGGCTTATTTTCCGATTCCCTTGGCGTTATAAGTTGTTCTTGGCATTATTATTCCTATAAACGGGCCCATGCGCAAGCAACTCTCGTTATGTGCGTGTATGCCAGTGGCTTTTAATGGTTTATTTTCCGATTCCCTTGGCGTTATAAGTTGTTCTTGGCATTATTATTCCTATAAACGGGCCCATGCGCAAGCAACTCTCGTTATGTGCGTGTATGCCAGTGGCTTTTAATGGTTTATTTTCCGATTCCCTTGGCGTTATAAGTTGTTCTTGGCATTATTATTCCTATAAACGGGCCCATGCGCAAGCAACTCTCGTTATGTGCGTGTATGCCAGTGGCTTTTAATGGTTTGTTTTCCGCTTCCCTTGGCGTTATAAGTTGTCCTTGGCATTATTATTCCTATAAACGGGCCCATGCGCAAGCAACTCTCGTTATGTGCGTGTATGCCAGTGGCTTTTAATGGTTTATTTTCCGCTTCCCTTGGCGTTATAAGTTGTTCTTGGCATTATTATTCCTATAAACGGGCCCATGCGCAAGCAACTCTCGTTATGTGCGTGTATGCCAGTGGTTTTTAATGGTTTATTTTCCGCTTCCCTTGGTGTTATAAGTTGTTCTGGGCATTATTATTCCTATAAACGGGCCCATGCGCAAGCAACTCTCGTTATGTGCGTGTATGCCTGTGGCTTTTAATGGTTTATTTTCCGCTTCCCTTGGTGTTATAAGTTGTTCTTGGCATTATTATTCCTATAAACAGGCCCATGCGCAAGCAACTCTTGTTATGTGCGTGTATGCCAGTGGTTTTTAATGGTTTGTTTTCCGCTTCCATTGGCGTTATAAGTTGTCCTTGGCATTATTATTCCTATAAACGGGCCCATGCGCAAGCAACTCTCGTTATGTGCGTGTATGCCAGTGGTTCTTAATGGTTTATTTTCCGCTTCCCTTGGCGTTATAAGTTGTTCTTGGCATTATTATTCCTATAAACGGGCCCATGCGCAAGCAACTCTCGTTATGTGCGTGTATGCCAGTGGCTTTTAATGGTTTATTTTCCGCTTCCCTTGGCGTTATAAGTTGTTCTTGGCATTATTATTCCTATAAACGGGCCCATGCGCAAGCAACTCTCGTTATGTGCGTGTATGCCAGTGGCTTTTAATGGTTTATTTTCCGCTTCCCTTGGCGTTATAAGTTGTTCTTGGCATTATTATTCCTATAAACGGGCCCATGCGCAAGCAACTCTCGTTATGTGCGTGTATGCCAGTGGCTTTTAATGGTTTATTTTCCGCTTCCCTTGGCGTTATAAGTTGTTCTTGGCATTATTATTCCTATAAACGGGCCCATGCGCAAGCAACTCTCGTTATGTGCGTGTATGCCAGTGGCTTTTAATGGTTTATTTTCCGCTTCCCTTGGCGTTATAAGTTGTCCTTGGCATTATTATTCCTATAAACGGGCCCATGCTCTAGCAACTCTCGTTATGTGCGTGTATGCCAGTGGTTTTTAATGGTTTATTTTCCGCTTCCCTTGGCGTTATAAGTTGTTCTTGGAATTATTATTCCTATAAACGGGCCCATGCGCAAGCAACTCTCGTTATGTGCGTGTATGCCAGTGGCGTTTAATGGTTTATTTTCCGCTTCCCTTGGCGTTATAAGTTGTTCTTGACATTATTATTCCTATATACGGGCCCATGCGCAAGCAACTCTCGTTATGTGCGTGTATGCCAGTGGTTTTTAATGGTTTATTTTCCGCTTCCCTTGGCGTTATAAGTTGTTCTTGGCATTATTATTCCTATAAACGGGCCCATGTGCAAGCAACTCTCGGTATGTGCGTGTATGCCAGTGGCTTTTAATGGTTTATTTTCCGCTTCCCTTGGCGTTATAAGTTGTCCTTGGCATTATTATTCCTATAAACGGGCCCATGCGCAAGCAACTCTCGTTATGTGCGTGTATGCCAGTGGTTCTTAATGGTTTATTTTCCGCTTCCCTTGGCGTTATAAGTTGTTCTTGGCATTATTATTCCTATAAACGGGCCCATGCGCAAGCAACTCTTGTTATGTGCGTGTATGCCAGTGGCTTTTAATGGTTTATTTTCCGCTTCCCTTGGCGTTATAAGTTGTTCTTGGCATTATTATTCCTATAAACGGGCCCATGCGCAAGCAACTCTCGTTATGTGCGTGTATGCCAGTGGCTTTTAATGGTTTATTTTCCGCTTCCCTTGGCGTTATAAGTTGTTCTTGGCATTATTATTCCTATAAACGGGCCCATGCGCAAGCAACTCTCGTTATGTGCGTGTATGCCAGTGGTTTTTAATGGTTTATTTTCCGCTTCCCTTGGCGTTATAAGTTGTTCTTGGCATTATTATTCCTATAAACGGGCCCATGCGCAAGCAACTCTCGTTATGTGCGTGTATGCCAGTGGTTTTTAATGGTTTATTTTCCGCTTCCCTTGGCGTTATAAGTTGTCCTTGGCATTATTATTCTTATAAACGGGCCCATGCGCAAGCAACTCTCGTTATGTGCGTGTATGCCAGTGGCTTTTAATGGGTTTTTTTCCGATTCCCTTGGCGTTATAAGTTGTTCTTGGCATTATTATTCCTATAAACGGGCCCATGCGCAAGCAACTCTCGTTATTTGCGTGTATGCCAGTGGCTTTTAATGGTTTATTTTCCGCTTCCCTGGGCGTTATAAGTTGTTCTTGGAATTATTATTCCTATAAACTGGCCCAAGCGCAAGCAACTCTCGTTATGTGCGTGTATGCCAGTGGTTTTTAATGGTTTATTTTCCGCTTCCCCCTATGTGCAGTACCTGGTGTTCCAAGGTATGTCCAGGAAACACATATATACCTTTCCTACCCACGAGATGCAATACAGCAAAATTCCAAGGTGCATAAAACACTTCATGAAACATGCGTTACCAGCTCTCCGACTAAATGGTGACAGTCAGAGGATATAACTATCTCAGACAAAAGAAAACATATGTCAGAATATAATAGATATTAAATTAATAAAAAATTTCATGGAAAATTTAATTACTTATTTATTTATTAAAACACCACAATTCACGTGACTTCCTCTTCTTATAAAAATAATATTTTAATACATTAATTTATCAGCAAAAAAAAAATAGCATACAAAAGTAATATTAATAATAAAATAATGTTTCAAATGTGGTGAAAATTAATTAAGTTATATACATTCATTTGTATGATAATAAACATTTATGTAATTTATTATGTACATTAGGATGTCCCTTAAATGGGTTAAACATTTTTTTTTTAGATACCGAAACGCATACCCTCTAATTCTTTTGAAACTAGTTAGACTTGCTCATATACAAAATTTTAGGTTTCTACGACAACGTTAACACGTGCCGACCGAGCTCTGAAAATATTTAAAATCACTGTTTTTAACCCCTTCCGTTATATAGCAAAATTATATGAAATATTTCTATTTTATAAAAATAATAATAAAAAACAAAGTTAGTAAATAGATACGTATTTATTAAAGGAACATAAAATTACTGATTAGATAGGAAATTTTCTTTTGAGAGTCCCATTTTTACAGTCTGGATACAGATTTCTGTGCTCTTGCACGCTGCCTAGAAAATATTATTTTTGCTCTTTTGTTTTCAGTGATCAAACTATGAAAATCTTGCATAAGATTTACTGATCTTAAGCTGAATCATTGACTGCTCTTAAAGAAAGAACCATCCTTTTTGTCTCTAAATAGAAAACATCCTCTTCCCATACAGAAATGGGGTTCTGAACGAACTTCTCATTAATTTTTAATCGAGAAAATATTTTGTGCTCTTAACAAACTCAAAATCACTTAACGATTTTCCCGAGGCAATAAATAGGGCAATATTATTTTTATATCAGTGAAAACCGTCTAAGAAATAAAACCATGTATTCCCAATTACCACACAAATATTGAGACATACCTTCATTCGATGGTACCTTCGTATCTCTTCCCAGAATCATAGAAACTATCTTTTTGTAAATTCATTACAAGAAGAGAGTTTATTGTTTTTTCATCGACTTTATCATCTAAGAGTAATAAAAGGGCAATTTCTTCTGACAAATACCAAAGGCGTTGAGAAACTTGCTGAGGGCTGCTTTCGAGATCTCTTTGTCAACAGTTTCATATTTTTTAAGAAAATTTAGAAAGCAGAAATCTTGATTTGATGCGTTCACCGACAGACTACATCCAAGCCACGGTATCACATATACAACCACAATGAAAAAACAAACGTCTTGTAGTGATCTTTTATCGTTGGTGTTGATTTTCAAATGGGATTGCAAGAAACATATTTCAATGCGTAAATAGCTCTAGCTCTCCACCTTGCTTGATTCATTGCTCCAGAACTGGGATTGCAAGAAACATATTTCAATGCGCAAATAGCTCTAGCTCTCCACCTTGCTTGATTCATTGCTCCAGAACTGGGATTGCAAGAAACATATTTCAATGCGCAAATAGCTCTAGCTATCCACCTTGCTTGTGTAAGGGACCGATTAGCAAGGATGGGATTTAAAGGAATAGATAGTGGGAAAATATTTTAGAGAAGCGGAAATTCCTTTCAAAACTATAATTTACACTCACGTTACTATTACATACATAAATATCATAAACCATTGCTACGTGAGAGAAAAGGTTGAGTGAGAGAGACAGATAGGTAGAGTTATCAAATATGATCATTTGGGGAGATTATAGAGAATTTGGAACTGGCCTACCTCTGAACAGCATCTGGGCCGAAGTCTCAGGAACGGATGCAAAACTCTGACCGGTCGGAGGTAAGCCAGCTCTATTTAAACTCTTTGTACCCCACTCCTGCTTTTGCAGGTGATTGAACTAGAAACTCTTGTCAGGTCTTAGATCTTCCAGGAATCTTACGAATCAGCCACGTGCAGTGCCAACATCCCAGACGCAACGTTTGCGGATTCGTGGTTCTCACATCTCTAGAGATGGACAGCCAACCTTTTCTCTCATCCTTATTCACTTAACAAGGCCAAAGGGAAAACGGGGCCTTACATCACCCCCCGATTTTTCAAAGTCATGTTTCCCTTGGAACATTACTTTACCTTTAACACTACCCATCCTTATGTTACTAATAATAATAATAATAAACAATATTAGTGCTAATAACAATACAGGTGATGCGCTGTAAAAATTAAAATAAAATAAACATTATTGGCATCTTTACAAGACAAAACCTCTCCCTTAGGAGGTAAAAATCCTTATGTTACCATTATTTTATAACTATACCGAACACTGTCGTCACAATCACTGAACGGCTACTACACTTACGAGCGGTCTATATCCGCTCCGTTATTACAGATACGACACTTTCAGCTGCCGGTCGATGTATTACGAATCCTGCTGCCCCACTTCCTTCCGTTGGCTGCGAGTTTTGATTCGCTCCACGCCGGGATCTGGGTTTTGTAATTAGCAGGCCAGTGGTAAACCCAAGAAGTGCTATTAGAGCAACCGACCCGCCTGCTATCCACAGAAGTTCTCCTTCCTTCCCCTTCTTTTGGGCCGCAAGGATCCGTTCAACATCGCTCCATGTTCCCCATTCAGCCGAAGAGTTATTGGACGCTTCTTCGAGCTCCTTGAGCTCCTTCAAAGTATCCTCCCATACTGCGGGATCATAATCCTCTTTTACTGGCAGGTCCAAGGGTGGTTTGATCGTGACGTTGACCCATTGCAACTGCACCACCTGAGAGGATTCCCCAACGTCGGCTATCGGCAAAAGGCGATAATCAGGTGTCCAAGCTGTGCAACCAGGTGCTATGGTAAGCTGCCCACTTCCATCTAGAACCCGCTCTAGCGATTCTACTCCAGCACTCCCTCTGCATTGAAGATGGAGGCGAGTGGGCTTAGACATGCTATACCACCATAGCTCCTTGTGCTCGTCCCAAATCCATGTGGGTGAAGATCTAGGATTCACCAAAGTCCACGGGCACCATTCCTTCGACGTATTCTCCTGGCGAAACGATGAGACAATACAAGACGGTGTTTGTCCGTGAAAGAACTTGAACTCGGCAGGACAGATCCACGGTATCCCGGGACGACATCTGGCTATATCCTGCTCCTGAAGAATTGAGTAGGCCTTCTCGTTGCGGCTCTCCAAGAAGAACGCCCCCTCCGGCTGAGCTGCAACCATTCTTCCTGTTTTATTCTCCTTAAGAGGCAAGGAGAGAACCTGATAAAGCACCATCTCCTGATCCGGAGTTTTTAAAGGCAATTCCACTACAGCTATTACTCCATCATCGGTTGCAATTGCATGTACTTCAGAAATTTGGTAGTAAATTTGGTCATGATATCGGCTTCCCTCCGAGAGGAGTGTCAGTCCAGTTGGCAGAGCCTCTCTTACCTTCCCCAAAATCAGAGTTAACTCTTTAGGACCTAGCATCTCTCTACTCAACTTTCCACTCATCGATGCACCTACTCCATTAAGAACTCTGCGGAATCTAAATAGGAATTCCGTTACTCCAGTTTCTAGGCTTCTGAGGGACGAGGAAAGGTACAGGGAACGTTGGATGAGGTTAGTAACACGCGATATGTTCGTTTGAAGTTGCGCCTCTTTTTGAAAACCTTCCTTCAAAATTCTACGGACCACCCCAGACAACCCTGAAATAAGATATTCAGGAATCATTTTCAGGCAACTTAGCTCTCCTCCTAAGCGGGTATGGGGACCTACGAGAAAAAGTTAAAGTTTTCCCCCTTGGTGTCCAAGTAGCATCAGGTTTCCCCTTTTGCTGAGCTTGGCTCTCGCTATCTGAACCACTGGAACCTTCCCCGGAAGTCCCACCTGTCTCAATCCGTCCTTCGTTTCCCTCCCCTTGACTATCCTGGGTTATTTCCCTGTTTTCTTCCTCAGGAGAGGATCTAACGCCCAGAGGGCAGGCAGGGTCATCACATTCTGGCGATCTTCCCGCAGCAACCGGACAGTGTCTGTGAATCTCACTCTGCGTTTCAATTTCATCTTGGTCCTCACAAGAGTCGTCTTCTGAGCCATAACAACACCCTGGGTTAATTTCCCATTCCGGCTCCATGACCTCATCTTCCGACCCTTCCACTTCCCGGGTTGCCCCACCTGCCTTCGTCATAACCTTAGGGTGCGAATCCCCTCCTCCCCCCGGGGCCCGTTTTAGCCTATTTATATGAACTACATTCAGAGATCCAGTGGCCAGTCGGATCTCATAGTTCACTCGCGAAAGAACCCTTTCTACTTTGTGTGGGCCTGTCCAGGGACAGTGGAATTTTGGACAATTTCCAGGCTTTACGGCTGGACAATGGAGATAGACCCAATCCCCCACCTCTAGGCGTCGCTCCTTACGCCGGGCATTACAATAATGGGTCCTCATTGCCCAGGCCTTTTCGGCACGACTCAAAGCGTCCTTATAGGCTTCTTTCAGCCGATGCCCTAACTTTTCGACATGGTCCGCTGATTCCGATCCGTCATTGGTTGGACCTACCCAGCAATCAAACGGAGTTACCAATTCTCGCCCAAGCATGAGGTAGTTTGGGGAGTATCCTGTCGACGAATGAGGTATTGCTCGATATGCCATGAGAGCATATGGGACCCACTTATCCCAGTCACGACCGTCTCTTCGCACATATTGGGATATCGAATCGGTAAGAGTTCGATGTAACCTCTCTACCATTCCGTTACATTCCGGATGGTAGGCGGTAGTTTGTAATTTCCTAATCCCCAGAGCTCTACAAACTTGAGTAAACAGTCGAGAAACGAAATTTCTTCCCTGGTCTGTTAACAACCTCCTAGGGACCCCATGTCGAGTGATAATATTCTCGACGAGTGCTACGGCCGTTTCTTCAGCTGTTTGCCCCTTCAGTGGTATTCCCTCCGCATACCGTGTAAAATTGTCAATTACGGTCAAAAGGTAACGATAGCCCCTTTTGGAAGTCGGCAAAGGCCCAAATATGTCTAGCGATACCTGCTCGAAAGGCCCTGTGGCCATATAGGGAGCTTCCAGGGGGACCTTTTGAGATACAGGACTTTTTCTGCTAGCGCACGCGTGACACCGTTCCACAAAGGACTTAACATCCGCCGCCATGCCCGGCCAATAATATGAGCTTTTGATTACCGCGAGAGTACGATCAGCCCCTGGGTGCCCAGCCCATGGTTTCGAGTGATTTTCTTCAACGATTGTTTTTCGTAGACCCTCAGGCACCATAAGCCTCCATTCCGACTCATCCGTTGCCCCATCGGCCCAATATAGCAGGCCATCGGCATCTGTTTGTACATGAACAGTGCCTCTCTTGATGGCTCTTTGACACCACATATCCTCCTTTTGGGCATCCTTCAATTTACCTCGGGTTATTTTCTGCCTATTTCCCGTGACTACAGCTATTGTACGGCTTAAAGCATCAGCGTTAGAATGTTTCTTCCCCGGGCGATGTTCGACTTCATAGTCGAACTCCTCTAACCGAAGGGCCCACCTGGTCAGCCGTGAAGACGGGTCTCGAAGGCTTAGCATCCACCTCAAGGCAGAGTGGTCAGTGACAAGTTTAAACCTTCGCCCTAGTAAATAACAACGGAACAGCTTTGTTGCCCAAACCACCGCTAGCAGTTCTCGTTCTGTTGCCGAGTAGTTGAGTTCTGGACCCTTCAACTGCCTACTAGCGTAGCAAACAGGTCTCTCGCCGCCATCTCTGTACTGGGACAGAATGGCACCCAGAGCTACTCCTGATGCGTCGGTGGACAATATAAATGGCTCGCTGAAATTCGGATAGCACAAGACTGAGTCCGAACTTAGGATTTCTCTTAGCGATTCAAAAGCCTTCCGTTGCTTGTCGCCCCACTGGAATCGTACTCGTGAGCCAGTTAATTCTGTCAGCGGTCTTGAAAGATCCGCAAAGCCTTTTATGAATTTACGGTAATAGCTTGCCAACCCTAGAAAACTTCGCAACTCCTTCACATTTCTGGGGGCTGGAAAAGACTTGATCGCCTCTAATTTTCTAGGATCTGGTTTCACTCCCTCGGCTGTAACTATGTGTCCCAGATAGGTCACTTCCGATGCCGCAAAAGCGCACTTGTTCAAGTTCACTTTTAGATTAGCGCCTCTGAATATGTCGAACAACTCCTCTAACCGGAGCATGTGTTCCCTCAGTGATGAGCTATAAACCACCACATCATCGAGGTAAACGAAACATCCGGTGCCCTTCAGTCGGCCAAGAAGTTGGTCCATGACCCGTTGGAACGTGGCAGGTGCCCCCGCAAGGCCGAAAGCCATTTTTTTGTACTCATAGTGTCCGTTTACAGTCGTGAAGGCCGTTTTTGCCTGATCCTGGGGTGCTATCGGTATTTGGTGGTACCCACTCGAAAGATCAATTGTGGAAAAGATTTGGCTACTCCCCAATTGTTCTAAGGTTTCCTGTATCAACGGAAGCGGGTAAGTATCGACCTTAGTAACTGCATTGAGGCCACGGAAATCTGTGCAGAATCGATACTTTAAGTCACCTGTTGGGGATGTTTTCTTGACTAGAATTACAGGTGCTTGCCAAGGACTTTTAGACGGCGTAATGACGCCTCGTTCAAGCAACGTCTGAACCTGCCGTTCCATTTCCTCCCGTTCACTGAAAGGCACACGATACGGGCGTTTCACCACAGGTCTGGCATCTCCAGTTTCAATATGGTGCTGAACAGGCAGGGAGCAACCTTCGGGACCCGGTTCACAAAAAATGTCTGAATATCTGGACAACAAGGACTCCATATCCCTCCTTTCCCCACCACTTAAATGGCCCAATTTCTCGCCAACGATCGAGGCGAAACCAACAGGAGTTTTAGAGCCATCCTCGCGTTCCCTCTCCGAACAAGATCCACCGTCTTCCGCCCAATCTCTCTCTACCAGACCTACCACTAGAAGCCGTGGCAATGTCACAGCCGAAGCGGTCAAATTGACGAACTGCATCCACGAACGGCCGTCCCGAGGAGTGTTAATGCATCTCCCTCCTACAACCCCATTGGGAAGTGCTCTTGACGGCTCAATTATGACAGCTTTCTGGTCTAGTTTCCCTGGTACGGAAATCTCTAATAGAGATTCACTGAAGGCCGGAAGCGTTTCCTCTCGCGAAAGACGCGCTGAGCTGGTTTTGTTATCCTTCTTCCCCGTGTGTCTTGATTCCTCCTTGACTATCGGCTTAGCTCCTATATTCACGCTAGTTGGAAGGGATAAAATATGACCTGAAAACTTGGCTTCTAGTTCTCTCGCCGTCCTACTCATGAAACGTACCCACTCTCGGTTCGCAGACATTTTTAACTCATCCCTCTTTGTTATCGAACCAACGGAAGGTAGAGATTCAATTTTAGGCGATGCTCCCGTGACTAACAATCCCGAACGTAGGTCTATATGGGCGTCTAATTTCCCTAGTAAGTCTAAGCCTAATAGTCCATCTCCTTCTAAGCAGACGTCAGCCACTATGACGTCGTGGGACAGTCGATGGCCCTTAACTTCGATATTCACCGTTTGAATACCGCGTACCGGGATTACCACACCAGTTACCCCCCTAATCTTACTAGTCGCGGGTCTTAATTTGGACCCTGAGGCAGGAGACCTGATTAGAGTAACTTCAGCACCAGTGTCTACTATCATCCTATGAATCCGCCCATTTATCCAGGTGCTCACCTTTAACCCTTTCTCACCTCCCCCACCTATGCCTAGTATTTCGTAGCGCGATCCCCTAGTCGCCGACTTAGGGCCGGGGCCCTCCCAGTTGTTTGCGTTTGGGGCCTTCTTAGGCGAAGTTCCTTTTACGAGGGGTTTAGAAAAGCATTGGCGATCGATATGCCCAGGACGACCGCACCTATAACATTTCGTACTATTTTTGGGAGAAATATCACTAACCCTCTCTGTTTGTCGACATCCCCTGGCCCAATGATTCGTATCCCCACAGCGATAACAGCCACCAGTATTACCCCTTTCAATGACTATTGGTCCAACTTCCTCGCGACTGGGAATATCGTTATCCTTGGGACTCATCTCCATCGTAAATATTCCCTTTTCGTGTCGCCCTAACTCCGTTTCAACGGCTCTAGCCTTCTCGATCGCGGTTTGTAAATCCTTTGGGAACGCAAGTCTCGTCCACCTCCCAATCTCTCCTCCAAGCCCATTTAAGTACGATGTAAGGACGACTTTATCCAGTTGTTTGCGAGCCCCTATAACTTCATCTTTCGATCCCTCGCCTGAGAAAGCTCTTTCGCCCATCTCCCGACAACGATCTCCGAACATTCTCACATCCTCACCACAGTCTTGTTTCATTGAACTAAGCTGAAGGAGAAACTGCTCCGGTTGCATAGTCGCTTTAAAGCGGTCTAGAAGTGCATCGCGAATGGTGGAATATTTTACATTGGGCCCCTTGAGATCCGATCTGCTGGCTAAAAATTTAGCAGCCATTCCTTTTAGTCTCATCCTTAACACAAGGGATTTATCACGATCTTCCCAGTTTCCACTAGATGCCACTAACTCCAATCCATTGAGATAGTCTTGGATTGGGACCCCAGAATCGTCACCGGACCAAGGACCGACCATTCCCTGAAGAGAAAGATCCCTCTTTCCTTGCTTACTCTCATGCCTTGTCCTCTCGAATTCTTCCCTGAACTGCTCATTTGCAGCCAACGCCTGATCCAGTAACGTTTTCATATCGGCAAACTGCTGTTCCGTTACCACCATCGTATAGCTCTATTTTCAACGATTCCAATGAACCCCAACACGTTACGGTTATGAATAGAAATTACTTTACTCTCTAATAGGGCCTACCATCGAATGTCCAAATTTGGCGGTCATTAAACCAGGAAACGTGATGAAATTGGATGAACAACTACCCAGCGCCGAGATATCAGTTCGAGGAATTATCCTATCAGCGTCAGCACTACAGCCGCCGGCCTATCTCCAGAGCAGGGTTCTTATCTAATGCCCGCTTGCAGCTGGCCATTTAAATAATACCCGGACACCTGACACCAATTGTAAGGGACCGATTAGCAAGGATGGGATTTAAAGGAATAGATAGTGGGAAAATATTTTAGAGAAGCGGAAATTCCTTTCAAAACTATAATTTACACTCACGTTACTATTACATACATAAATATCATAAACCATTGCTACGTGAGAGAAAAGGTTGAGTGAGAGAGACAGATAGGTAGAGTTATCAAATATGATCATTTGGGGAGATTATAGAGAATTTGGAACTGGCCTACCTCTGAACAGCATCTGGGCCGAAGTCTCAGGAACGGATGCAAAACTCTGACCGGTCGGAGGTAAGCCAGCTCTATTTAAACTCTTTGTACCCCACTCCTGCTTTTGCAGGTGATTGAACTAGAAACTCTTGTCAGGTCTTAGATCTTCCAGGAATCTTACGAATCAGCCACGTGCAGTGCCAACATCCCAGACGCAACGTTTGCGGATTCGTGGTTCTCACATCTCTAGAGATGGACAGCCAACCTTTTCTCTCATCCTTATTCACTTAACAAGGCCAAAGGGAAAACGGGGCCCTACACTTGATTCATTGCTCCAGAACTGGGATTGCAAGAAACATATTTCAATGCGTAAATAGCTCTAGCTATCCACCTTGCTTGATTCATTGCTCCAGAACTGGGATTGCAAGAAACATATTTCAATGCGCAAATAGCTCTAGCTCTCCACCTTGCTTGATTCATTGCTCCAGAACTGGGATTGCAAGAAACATATTTCAATGCGTAAATAGCTCTAGCTATCTACCTTGCTTGATTCATTGCTCCAGAACTGGGATTGCAAGAAACATATTTCAATGCGTAAATAGCTCTAGCTATCTACCTTGCTTGATTCATTGCTCCAGAACTGGGATTGCAAGAAACATATTTCAATGCGTAAATAGCTCTAGCTATCCACCTTGCTTGATTCATTGCTCCAGAACTGGGATTGCAAGAAACATATTTCAATGCGTAAATAGCTCTAGCTATCCACCTTGCTTGATTCATTGCTCCAGAACTGGGATTGCAAGAAACATATTTCAATGCGTAAATAGCTCTAGCTATACATCTTGCTTGATTCATTGCTCCAGAACTGGGATTGCAAGAAACATATTTCAATGCGTAAATAGCTCTAGCTATCCACCTTGCTTGATTCATTGCTCCAGAACTGGGATTGCAAGAAACATATTTCAATGCGTAAATAGCTCTAGCTATCCACCTTGCTTGATTCATTGCTCCAGAACTGGGATTGCAAGAAACATATTTCAATGCGTAAATAGCTCTAGCTCTCCACCTTGCTTGATTCATTGCTCCAGAACTGGGATTGCAAGAAACATATTTCAATGCGTAAATAGCTCTAGCTATCCACCTTGCTTGATTCATTGCTCCAGAACTGGGATTGCAAGAAACATATTTCAATGCGTAAATAGCTCTAGCTATCCACCTTGCTTGATTCATTGCTCCAGAACTGGGATTGCAAGAAACATATTTCAATGCGTAAATAGCTCTAGCTATCCACCTTGCTTGATTCATTGCTCCAGAACTGGGATTGCAAGAAACATATTTCAATGCGTAAATAGCTCTAGCTATCTACCTTGCTTGATTCATTGCTCCAGAACTGGGATTGCAAGAAACATATTTCAATGCGTAAATAGCTCTAGCTCTCCACCTTGCTTGATTCATTGCTCCAGAACTGGGATTGCAAGAAACATATTTCAATGAGTAAATAGCTCTAGCTATCCACCTTGCTTGATTCATTGCTCCAGAACTGGGATTGCAAGAAACATATTTCAATGCGTAAATAGCTCTTGCTATCTACCTTGCTTGATTCATTGCTCCAAAACTGGGATTGCAAGAAACATATTTCAATGCGTAAATAGCTCTAGCTCTCCACCTTGCTTGATTCATTGCTCCAGAACTGGGATTGCAAGAAACATATTTCAATGCGTAAATAGCTCTAGCTATCCACCTTGCTTGATTCATTGCTCCAGAACTGGGATTGCAAGAAACATATTTCAATGCGTAAATAGCTCTAGCTATCTACCTTGCTTGATTCATTGCTCCAGAACTGGGATTGCAAGAAACATATTTCAATGCGTAAATAGCTCTAGCTATCCACCTTACTTGATTCATTGCTCCAGAACTGGGATTGCAAGAAACATATTTCAATGCGTAAATAGCTCTAGCTATCTACCTTGCTTGATTCATTGCTCCAGAACTGGGATTGCAAGAAACATATTTCAATGCGTAAATAGCTCTAGCTATCCACCTTCCTTGATTCATTGCTCCAGAACTGGGATTGCAAGAAACATATTTCAATGCGTAAATAGCTCTAGCTATCCACCTTGCTTGATTCATTGCTCCAGAACTGGGATTGCAAGAAACATATTTCAATGCGTAAATAGCTCTAGCTATCTACCTTGCTTGATTCATTGCTCCAGAACTGGGATTGCAAGAAACATATTTCAATGCGTAAATAGCTCTAGCTCTCCACCTTGCTTGATTCATTGCTCCAGAACTGGGATTGCAAGAAACATATTTCAATGCGTAAATAGCTCTAGCTCTCCACCTTGCTTGATTCATTGCTCCAGAACTGGAATTGCAAGAAACATATTTCAATGCGTAAATAGCTCTAGCTATCCACCTTGCTTGATTCATTGCTCCAGAACTGGGATTGCAAGAAACATATTTCAATGCGTAAATAGCTCTAGCTCTCCACCTTGCTTGATTCATTGCTCCAGAACTGGGATTGCAAGAAACATATTTCAATGCGTAAATAGCTCTAGCTATCCACCTTGCTTGATTCATTGCTCCAGAACTGGGATTGCCAGAAACATATTTCAATGCGTAAATAGCTCTAGCTATCCACCTTGCTTGATTCATTGCTCCAGAACTGGGATTGCAGGAAACATATTTTAATGCGTAAATAGCTCTAGCGCTCCACCTTGCTTGATTCATTGCTCCAGAACTGGGATTGCAAGAAACATATTTCAATGCGTAAATAGCTCTAGCTATCCACCTTGCTTGATTCATTGCTCCAGAACTGGGATTGCAAGAAACATATTTCAATGCGTAAATAGCTCTAGCTACCCACCTTGCTTGATTCATTGCTCCAGAATTGGGATTGCAAGAAACATATTTCAATGCGTAAATAGCTCTAGCTACCCACCTTGCTTGATTCATTGCTCCAGAACTGGGATTGCCAGAAACATATTTCAATGCGTAAATAGCTCTAGCTATCCACCTTGCTTGATTCATTGCTCCAGAACTGGGATTGCAAGAAACATATTTCAATGCGTAAATAGCTCTAGCTATCCACCTTGCTTGATTCATTGCTCCAGAACTGGGATTGCAAGAAACATATTTCAATGCGTAAATAGCTCTAGCTATCCACCTTGCTTGATTCATTGCTCCAGAACTGGGATTGCAAGAAACATATTTCAATGCGTAAATAGCTCTAGCTCTCCACCTTGCTTGATTCATTGCTCCAGAACTGGGATTGCAAGAAACATATTTCAATGCGTAAATAGCTCTAGCTATCCACCTTGCTTGATTCATTGCTCCAGAACTGGGATTGCAAGAAACATATTTCAATGCGTAAATAGCTCTAGCTATCCACCTTGCTTGATTCATTTCTCCAGAACTGGGATTGCAAGAAACATATTTCAATGCGTAAATAGCTCTAGCTATCCACCTTGCTTGATTCATTGCTCCAGAACTGGGATTGCCAGAAACATATTTCAATGCGTAAATAGCTCTAGCTATCCACCTTGCTTGATTCATTGCTCCAGAACTGGGATAGCAAGAAACATATTTCAATGCGTAAATAGCTCTAGCTATCTACCTTGCTTGATTCATTGCTCCAGAACTGGGATTGCAGGAAACATATTTTAATGCGTAAATAGCTCTAGCTCTCCACCTTGCTTGATTCATTGCTCCAGAACTGGGATTGCAAGAAACATATTTCAATGCGTAAATAGCTCTAGCTATCCACCTTGCTTGATTCATTGCTCCAGAACTGGGATTGCAAGAAAGATATTTCAATGCGTAAATAGCTCTAGCTACCCACCTTGCTTGATTCATTTCTCCAGAACTGGGATTGCAAGAAACATATTTCAATGAGTAAATAGCTCTAGCTCTCCACCTTGCTTGATTCATTGCTCCAGAACTGGAATTGCAAGAAACATATTTCAATGCGTAAATAGCTCTAGCTATCCACCTTGCTTGATTCATTGCTCCAGAACTGGAATTGCAAGAAACATATTTCAATGCGTAAATAGCTCTAGCTACCCACCTTGCTTGATTCATTTCTCCAGAACTGGGATTGCAAGAAACATATTTCAATGCGTAAATAGCACTAGCTATCCACCTTGCTTGATTCATTGCTCCAGAACTGGGATTGCAAGAAACCTATTTCAATGCGTAAATAGCTCTAGCTATCCACCTTGCTTGATTCATTGCTCCAGAACTGGGATTGCAAGAAACATATTTCAATGCGTAAATAGCTCTAGCTACCCACCTTGCTTGATTCATTTCTCCAGAACTGGGATTGCAAGAAACATATTTCAATGCGTAAATAGCTCTAGCTCTCCACGTTGCTTGATTCATTGCTCCAGAACTGGAATTGCAAGAAACATATTTCAATGCGTAAATAGCTCTAGCTATCCACCTTGCTTGATTCATTGCTCCAGAACTGGGATTGCAAGAAACATATTGCAAAGCGTAAATAGCTCTAGCTATCCACCTTGCTTGATTCATTGCTCCAGAACTGGGATTGCAAGAAACATATTTCAATGCGTAAATAGCTCTAGCTATCCACCTTGCTTGATTCATTGCTCCAGAACTGGGATTGCAAGAAACATATTTCAATGCGTAAATAGCTCTAGCTCTCCTCCTTGCTTGATTCATTGCTCCAGAACTGGGATTGCAAGAAACATATTTCAATGCGTAAATAGCTCTAGCTCTCTACCTTGCTTGATTCATTGCTCCAGAACTGGGATTGCAAGAAACATATTTCAATGCGTAAATAGCTCTAGCTATCCACCTTGCTTGATTCATTGCTCCAGAACTGGAATTGCAAGAAACATATTTCAATGCGTAAATAGCTCTAGCTATCCACCTTGCTTGATTCATTGCTCCAGAACTGGGATTGCAAGAAACATATTTCAATGCGTAAATAGCTCTAGCTCTCCACCTTGCTTGATTCATTGCTCCAGAACTGGGATTGCAAGAAACATATTTCAATGCGTAAATAGCTCTAGCTATCCACCTTGCTTGATTCATTGCTCCAGAACTGGGATTGCCAGAAACATATTTCAATGCGTAAATAGCTCTAGCTATCCACCTTGCTTGATTCATTGCTCCAGAACTGGGATTGCAGGAAACATATTTTAATGCGTAAATAGCTCTAGCTCTCCACCTTGCTTGATTCATTGCTCCAGAACTGGGATTGCAAGAAACATATTTCAATGCGTAAATAGCTCTAGCTATCCACCTTGCTTGATTCATTGCTCCAGAACTGGGATTGCAAGAAACATATTTCAATGCGTAAATAGCTCTAGCTACCCACCTTGCTTGATTCATTGCTCCAGAATTGGGATTGCAAGAAACATATTTCAATGCGTAAATAGCTCTAGCTATCCACCTTGCTTGATTCATTGCTCCAGAACTGGGATAGCAAGAAACATATTTCAATGCGTAAATAGCTCTAGCTATCTACCTTGCTTGATTCATTGCTCCAGAACTGGGATTGCAGGAAACATATTTTAATGCGTAAATAGCTCTAGCTCTCCACCTTGCTTGATTCATTTCTCCAGAACTGGGATTGCCAGAAACATATTTCAATGCGTAAATAGCTCTAGCTATCCACCTTGCTTGATTCATTGCTCCAGAACTGGGATTGCAAGAAACATATTTCAATGCGTAAATAGCTCTAGCTATCCACCTTGCTTGATTCATTGCTCCAGAACTGGGATTGCAAGAAACATATTTCAATGCGTAAATAGCTCTAGCTATCCACCTTGCTTGATTCATTGCTCCAGAACTGGGATTGCAAGAAACATATTTCAATGCGTAAATAGCTCTAGCTCTCCACCTTGCTTGATTCATTGCTCCAGAACTGGGATTGCAAGAAACATATTTCAATGCGTAAATAGCTCTAGCTATCCACCTTGCTTGATTCATTGCTCCAGAACTGGGATTGCAAGAAACATATTTCAATGCGTAAATAGCTCTAGCTATCCACCTTGCTTGATTCATTTCTCCAGAACTGGGATTGCAAGAAACATATTTCAATGCGTAAATAGCTCTAGCTATCCACCTTGCTTGATTCATTGCTCCAGAACTGGGATTGCCAGAAACATATTTCAATGCGTAAATAGCTCTAGCTATCCACCTTGCTTGATTCATTGCTCCAGAACTGGGATAGCAAGAAACATATTTCAATGCGTAAATAGCTCTAGCTATCTACCTTGCTTGATTCATTGCTCCAGAACTGGGATTGCAGGAAACATATTTTAATGCGTAAATAGCTCTAGCTCTCCACCTTGCTTGATTCATTGCTCCAGAACTGGGATTGCAAGAAACATATTTCAATGCGTAAATAGCTCTAGCTATCCACCTTGCTTGATTCATTGCTCCAGAACTGGGATTGCAAGAAAGATATTTCAATGCGTAAATAGCTCTAGCTACCCACCTTGCTTGATTCATTTCTCCAGAACTGGGATTGCAAGAAACATATTTCAATGAGTAAATAGCTCTAGCTCTCCACCTTGCTTGATTCATTGCTCCAGAACTGGAATTGCAAGAAACATATTTCAATGCGTAAATAGCTCTAGCTATCCACCTTGCTTGATTCATTGCTCCAGAACTGGAATTGCAAGAAACATATTTCAATGCGTAAATAGCTCTAGCTACCCACCTTGCTTGATTCATTTCTCCAGAACTGGGATTGCAAGAAACATATTTCAATGCGTAAATAGCACTAGCTATCCACCTTGCTTGATTCATTGCTCCAGAACTGGGATTGCAAGAAACATATTTCAATGCGTAAATAGCTCTAGCTATCCACCTTGCTTGATTCATTGCTCCAGAACTGGGATTGCAAGAAACATATTTCAATGCGTAAATAGCTCTAGCTACCCACCTTGCTTGATTCATTTCTCCAGAACTGGGATTGCAAGAAACATATTTCAATGCGTAAATAGCTCTAGCTCTCCACGTTGCTTGATTCATTGCTCCAGAACTGGAATTGCAAGAAACATATTTCAATGCGTAAATAGCTCTAGCTATCCACCTTGCTTGATTCATTGCTCCAGAACTGGGATTGCAAGAAACATATTGCAAAGCGTAAATAGCTCTAGCTATCCACCTTGCTTGATTCATTGCTCCAGAACTGGGATTGCAAGAAACATATTTCAATGCGTAAATAGCTCTAGCTATCCACCTTGCTTGATTCATTGCTCCAGAACTGGGATTGCAAGAAACATATTTCAATGCGTAAATAGCTCTAGCTCTCCTCCTTGCTTGATTCATTGCTCCAGAACTGGGATTGCAAGAAACATATTTCAATGCGTAAATAGCTCTAGCTCTCTACCTTGCTTGATTCATTGCTCCAGAACTGGGATTGCAAGAAACATATTTCAATGCGTAAATAGCTCTAGCTATCCACCTTGCTTGATTCATTGCTCCAGAACTGGGATTGCAAGAAACATATTTCAATGCGTAAATAGCACTAGCTATCCACCTTGCTTGATTCATTGCTCTAGAACTGGGATTGCAAGAAACATATTTCAATGCGTAAATAGCTCTAGCTATCCACCTTGCTTGATTCATTGCTCCAGAACTGGGATTGCAAGAAACATATTTCAATGCGTAAATAGCTCTTGCTATCTACCTTGCTTGATTCATTGCTCCAGAACTGGGATTGCAAGAAACATATTTCAATGCGTAAATAGCTCTAGCTCTCCACCTTGCTTGATTCATTGCTCCAGAACTGGGATTGCAAGAAACATATTTCAATGCGTAAATAGCTCTAGCTATCCACCTTGCTTGATTCATTGCTCCAGAACTGGGATTGCAAGAAACATATTTCAATGCGTAAATAGCTCTAGCTATCCACCTTGCTTGATTCATTGCTCCAGAACTGGGATTGCAAGAAACATATTTCAATGCGTAAATAGCTCTAGCTATCCACCTTGCTTGATTCATTGCTCCAGAACTGGGATTGCAAGAAACATATTTCAATGCGTAAATAGCTCTAGCTATCCACCTTGCTTGATTCATTGCTCCAGAACTGGGATTGCAAGAAACATATTTCAATGCGTAAATAGCTCTAGCTCTCCACCTTGCTTGATTCATTGCTCCAAAACTGGGATTGCAAGAAACATATTTCAATGCGTAAATAGCTCTAGCTCTCCACCTTGCTTGATTCATTGCTCCAGAACTGGGATTGCAAGAAACATATTTCAATGCGTAAATAGCTCTAGCTATCCACCTTGCTTGATTCATTGCTCCAGAACTGGGATTGCAAGAAACATATTTCAATGCGTAAATAGCTCTAGCTATCCACCTTGCTTGATTCATTGCTCCAGAACTGGGATTGCAAGAAACATATTTCAATGCGTAAATAGCTCTTGCTATCTACCTTGCTTGATTCATTGCTCCAAAACTGGGATTGCAAGAAACATATTTCAATGCGTAAATAGCTCTAGCTCTCCACCTTGCTTGATTCATTGCTCCAGAACTGGGATTGCAAGAAACATATTTCAATGCGTAAATAGCTCTAGCTATCCACCTTGCTTGATTCATTGCTCCAGAACTGGGATTGCAAGAAACATATTTCAATGCGTAAATAGCTCTAGCTATCCACCTTGCTTGATTCATTGCTCCAGAACTGGGATTGCAAGAAACATATTTCAATGCGTAAATAGCTCTAGCTATCCACCTTGCTTGATTCATTGCTCCAGAACTGGGATTGCAAGAAACATATTTCAATGCGTAAATAGCTCTAGCTATCCACCTTGCTTGATTCATTGCTCCAGAACTGGGATTGCAAGAAACATATTTCAATGCGTAAATAGCTCTAGCTCTCCACCTTGCTTGATTCATTGCTCCAGAACTGGGATTGCAAGAAACATATTTCAATGCGTAAATAGCTCTAGCTCTCCACCTTGCTTGATTCATTGCTCCAGAACTGGGATTGCAAGAAACATATTTCAATGCGTAAATAGCTCTAGCTATCCACCGTGCTTGATTCATTGCTCCAGAACTGGGATTGCAAGAAACATATTTCAATGCGTAAATAGCTCTAGCTATCCACCTTGCTTGATTCATTGCTCCAGAACTGGGATTGCAAGAAACATATTTCAATGCGTAAATAGCTCTAGCTCTCCACCTTGCTTGATTCATTGCTCCAGAACTGGGATTGCAAGAAACATATTTCAATGCGTAAATAGCTCTAGCTCTCCACCTTGCTTGATTCATTGCTCCAGAACTGGGATTGCAAGAAACATATTTCAATGCGTAAATAGCTCTAGCTATCCACCTTGCTTGATTCATTGCTCCAGAACTGGGATTGCAAGAAACATATTTCAATGCGTAAATAGCTCTAGGTATCCACCTTGCTTGATTCATTGCTCCAGAACTGGGATTGCAAGAAACATATTTCAATGCGTAAATAGCTCTAGCTATCCACCTTGCTTGATTCATTGCTCCAGAACTGGGATTGCAAGAAACATATTTCAATGCGTAAATAGCTCTAGCTCTCCACATTGCTTGATTCATTGCTCCAGAACTGGGATTGCAAGAAACATATTTCAATGCGTAAATAGCTCTAGCTATCCACCTTGCTTGATTCATTGCTCCAGAACTGGGATTGCAAGAAACATATTTCAATGCGTAAATAGCTCTAGCTATCCACCTTGCTTGATTCATTGCTCCAGAACTGGGATTGCAAGAAACATATTTCAATGCGTAAATAGCTCTAGCTATCCACCTTGCTTGATTCATTGCTCCAGAACTGGGATTGCAAGAAACATATTTCAATGCGTAAATAGGTCTAGCTATCTACCTTGCTTGATTCATTGCTCCAGAACTGGGATTGCAAGAAACATATTTCAATGCGTAAATAGCTCTAGCTCTCCACCTTGCTTGATTCATTGCTCCAGAACTGGGATTGCAAGAAACATATTTCAATGAGTAAATAGGTCTAGCTATCCACCTTGCTTGATTCATTGCTCCAGAACTGGGATTGCAACAAACATATTTCAATGCGTAAATAGCTCTAGCTATCCACCTTGCTTGATTCATTGCTCCAGAACTGGGATTGCAAGAAACATATTTCAATGCGTAAATAGCTCTAGCTATCCACCTTGCTTGATTCATTGCTCCAGAACTGGGATTGTAAGAAACATATTTCAATGCGTAAATAGCTCTAGCTATCGACCTTGCTTGATTCATTGCTCCAGAACTGGGATTGCAGGAAACATATTTTAATGCGTAAATAGCTCTAGCTCTCCACCTTGCTTGATTCATTGCTCCAGAACTGGGATTGTAAGAAACATATTTCAATGCGTAAATAGCTCTAGCTATCCACCTTGCTTGATTCATTGCTCCAGAACTGGGATTGCAAGAAACATATTTCAATGCGTAAATAGCTCTAGCTACCCACCTTGCTTGATTCATTTCTCCAGAACTGGGATTGCAAGAAACATATTTCAATGCGTAAATAGCTCTAGCTATCCACCTTGCTTGATTCATTGCTCCAGAACTGGGATTGCAAGAAACATATTTCAATGCGTAAATAGCTCTAGCTCTCCACCTTGCTTGATTCATTGCTCCAGAATTGGGATTGCAAGAAACATATTTCAATGCGTAAATAGCTCTAGCTATCCACCTTGCTTGATTCATTTCTCCAGAACTGGGATTGCAAGAAACATATTTCAATGCGTAAATAGCTCTAGCTATCCACCTTGCTTGATTCATTGCTCCAGAACTGGGATTGCAAGAAACATATTTCAATGCGTAAATAGCTCTAGCTCTCCACCTTGCTTGATTCATTGCTCCAGAACTGGAATTGCAAGAAACATATTTCAATGCGTAAATAGCTCTAGCTATCCACCTTGCTTGATTCATTGCTCCAGAACTGGGATTGCAAGAAACATATTTCAATGCGTAAATAGCTCTAGCTATCCACCTTGCTTGATTCATTGCTCCAGAACTGGGATTGCAAGAAACATATTTCAATGCGTAAATAGCTCTAGCTATCCACCTTGCTTGATTCATTGCTCCAGAATTGGGATTGCAAGAAACATATTTCAATGCGTAAATAGCTCTAGCTCTCCACCTTGCTTGATTCATTGCTCCAGAACTGGGATTGCAAGAAACATATTTCAATGCGTAAATAGCTCTAGCTCTCCACCTTGCTTGATTCATTGCTCCAGAACTGGGATTGCAAGAAACATATTTCAATGCGTAAATAGCTCTAGCTCTCCACCTTGCTTGATTCATTGCTCCAGAACTGGGATTGCAAGAAACATATTTCAATGCGTAAATAGCTCTAGCTATCTACCTTGCTTGATTCATTGCTGCACATCGATTTTTGAACTATTCACGCGGAATTATAAATAGTTTTGAACTAGCTAATTCTTCAGAACAAGAAATTCTTTCTGAGCTTTCAGAACAAGGAGTCGTCAAAGTTAAAAGAATTATGAAAAATATCAGAGGAAGTAAAAAGCCAACTAACTCATTTATATTGACCTTTGAAAAGTGCACTTTACCCGAGTATATCACTCTCGATTTTCTCAGAGTCAAAGTTCTGCCTTTCGAATCATCGCCTATTAAATGCTTAAATTGTTATAAGTATCGTCACTTTGCCAGTAGATGTGAAATATGTGGAAAATGTGGAAATCCATCACACGATAAAAATTATGTCTGTGAAACTTTGAAATGTATAAACTGTGGGGATACAAGCCACCCCGCTTGGTCAAGAAATTGTCCAGTTTACAAAAAAGTCCGACTCGCAGGAACTGCATCATCTTAGCGCGGCTACGTACATCTCGAAGAAATGGAATAGATTAGCATCACAAATCACAGGAAACTGACAGTAGCCAACTTACACAGAAGCGAATAATTCTTAATCTGTATAAGTCAATACAATTATGTACTGAAAACGTACTTACTCTTCGGCTACAGCTGAGAAGGCTCTATTCGTCGGCTAAAAATTCGTTGTCATTTTAAGTATCTTGTTTTACTAGCAAATTCGTTTTACTGTTATAATCAACTGTAAATGTGTACTTCATGGCGAATAAAATTCCATTCTGTCATGGGTTAAATCTTTCTATAAAATAAGAAATAACGATAACTTCAGTTGGAGGCTATGAGGAAGGTTATATAGTGTGATGATGTTGATCATCACATGCTGCTGCCGACATGCTGCCACCAAATGTGTTGGAGATTCGGGGGCTCTGAATGAAAGGCAGCTTGTAAGTAGTAGAGTATATTGGTAGGACAACTGGCCTGGACGGGATGATAGAGAAGAGTGGAGAGTCGAGGTGTGGAGTCTGGCAGAGACTGAGACTGAGCTAGGATTTAGCCCAGCCTAAATAAGCAGGTAGGATTGGAGCATCGTGGGAATTATAGAGCAATGAAGGTATCTAACTGCTGATGGTCAATTCTGCTGACTAGTGTCTGGGTCCCTTCCTTTCCCATGCTTTTCCTCACAATAGATAGGAGAATTCAAAACAAACAACGTCATCATGATTAGCCACTGCCATCATGATTACCACAGCCACTCCAAACTTATTATCAATACCTTTCACCGTTTCTTAGCATATTTTACTACAATACTAAATTTACTGATAAATGCAATTTAAAACAAGAAACAACCAATTAAAAAGTGAAATAAACAAAAAGAAAACCCCCTTCAAAACAACCAAACAAACACTTTTTAAGGTTTAAGCGCTTATATTTCTGATTGACGTTGACCCATCGAATATTGCATCAGAACCTTTTTTGTAGAGAATTTAGTAAGCATTCCAATGGTCACCATCCACTTACCACGATTTCCCAACCGTTATCGAGATATTTACGAAAAATGTATGAAGATCCGAAAACTTTTCATGTCTATTAATAAAATAATTATTGTCGCATACTTCCTTAACTCAAAATATAACCAAAATTTAAACATCTTATTTGGGATTAATTTCCAAGATGTAGAAAATATTTCAATTGAATCCCGCGATTTTAAGTACACACAAAAAAATAATAACTTACAAAAACATTGATTCCACTTTTCTCAGAAACGGTTACAGATATCGCCTTAAAAATGGTCTCATTCGTTTTCTTATGTTAAGGAACGTATAAAACAAGTACCTGCAAGCATATAAACTCAAAAACGTAAGCGTTACGATTTTTTTGCACGAATTTCGCCCCAAACACTACCTTCCCGTGGACGGATTCTGCTGGTTAACGAACTTGACCTTTCAAGTTAGAAGACAGATTTTTGTACCACATTTGATCAAAATCGGGCCATTTTTGAGCTTGCTAAAGCGTTAACAGACAAGCATATATATATATATATATATATATATATATATATATATATATATATATATATATATATATATATATATATATATATATGTAAAGTTGGATTGGTTCCAACTTGAGATAGCTACATAATAATAGACTAAGAATGTGTTTCATCTCCCGACGACAGTGCAATGCCTGTCTCCTTCCCTTACCTCTTCCTGTCCCTGTTTCCTTTAATCAGTAGACGTTTGACTCCTCACCTAGATGGATCTATATTATCAGATTCCTACTCCAATGATCATGTAATTTTGATTTCTTCTTTACAGGTATGTTCAGTTATTGTTATTGCTCTTGTACATACTGTAATGCTATATTGTCATTACTCTGTAATCATCTTATATCCTTTATAAAAATAAATCTTCTTTACAGATGCAATCATTGTGATTTCTATTCCGAGTACGAATCTTACATATATATATATATATATATATATATATATATATATATATATATATATATATATATACAAAGTTGGCCCACCTATATTTTCGTGATCTGTAGGGTCTGAAACGTGAAAGTTTCTAGTCGGCACTTCCGGATTGCGTCGTGAGGTCAACCTCATAAGCGGGTTCTCCCTATGGAGACAGGGAGTAAAAAAAGAAAAATATATCGAAAAAATTAGAAATGAAGACCGAGTAACCTATAAACAAGCCGAACAAATACTAAATAATAGACGTATTCCTAATAACAGTCCACCAAATATAACCTACTCTCACGCGACTACAAGTAAAAATCAGTTCGGATTTCTCTCAGAACAAGTTAAAAAAGTCCGTCACGCAGGAGCTGCATAACTAAGCACTTTCCTCAGAATTTGGGTAGTGTAGACTGCTTTCCAGAACAATTTGCTTAAAATATCCTACATAAATAAAATAAAAACATGAATAGTTCTCTTTTAAATTTGTAATGAGTAACTGATCAATTATTAATTTGCTTCCAGAGTTATGTTTACACATGGTACCTATTACACTACGTAATAAATACAAAAAACCTCATATTATCGTATTTTGATCTAACGCAGGAACAGGATACAGTCACTCTAGTGGTAGGAAGCGCTCCTTGCGGCGGCTTTGTGAACCTACGTCTGGCGGGCTTTTCTATTGAAATAAATTACAAATTAAACCCTCGCTTTCCGATTGACCGATTCAGCTCATTTTTACAACACTTCTTTCTCATGTGTTACCCACGACGTATACCGCGTTTCGTTACAAAACAGCAGAAATTACGACCGGTATGAGTATATTAGGAATTTGGGTCCGGAGTAAACCCTCCCTTCTAATGAACCGATTTAGTTTAATTTACAACATATATTTACCGGTAGATTACCACTACGAATACCGAGTTTCGTCGAAATATACCAAAAATCACGGCTGGTAGTGGCGAATTGGTATTGTGGGTCCGGAGTAAACCCCCCTCCCCTCCTAATGAACCGATTTAGTTTATTTTTACAACACATATTTACCTGTGGATTACCACTACGAATACCGAGTTTCGTCGAAATATACAAAAAATCACGGCTGGTAGTGGCGAATTGGTATTGTGGGTCGGGAGCAAACCACCCCTTCTAATGAACCGATTTAGTTCATTTTTATATCTCACTTTTCTCTCTATATTACCACTACGAATACCAAGTTTCGTTGAATATAACAAATATTACGGCTGACATAGTCAAATTAGTGTTTTGGGTTCGGGGTAAACCCCCCCTTCCGGTGGACCGACTTTGGTGGTTAACGAACTCGTTCAATCGTTTGCTAATTGAATGCTATATACCAAGTTTCGTGACGAAAAAACAAAAACTCTGGCCGCTATCGTGGTAACAGACATATATATATATATATATTCCCTTGATAACCACCGAGGACGACACATAACAGCCTGAAGAAGTCGGAGATGAACCCGACGAAATATTGCGATGGAGAGAGGAGCGACACCGCTGGAGAAAGAAGCCGTTCCATACATACATATATATATATATATATATATATATATATATATATATATATATATATATATATATATATTTATAGATATATATAAATTTTAACGGGGGTCATTTTCGGTGTCTACGAGGTAGGATCGATAAAGATTTGAAGAATTTTTCAAAAATTGCGTCATGAGTCCAACCTCAATAGCTATTTTCCTTCGGAGGAAAGTGCTAAAACTAACGGATGTAGTTGATGCACTGTTTTACAAAATTAGTACTCTTGAGTTAAACCAAACTGTATCTAATAGCGATAAATGAGTCAAGCGAACAGAACATTTAAAAAAAGTCCGAATCGCAGGAACTGCATCATCTTAGCGCGGTTCTGTTCTTATCCCTAGTCTAATTTGGAAAGATTAAAATAGAAGCTGTTATTATTTTGGTTCTACCAGTATTCAAAGGTCTTGATTTACGATCTTACCTGGAAGGGTCGGCTAACACTAGAAACGGTCCCGCTAGTTACAAGGTCTTGGAATCTTGGAAATCTATATTTCTAACAATAAATTGTTTTTGTTATTTTACTTAACCTGTTTCTTGTCAAATACATTATCCAACTATAAGCAATTAAAAAATTACAAGGAATAAAACTGACAAAAAGAACCGTTCGAATAAACGAAATCAATTACTTTAAAGTTTTAAGCACTTATTTCTCCGATTGACATCGCCTAATTAAAACTTTCGTCACAACCTTTTTAGCGCGTTTCAGAACCCCTAGAGACCGAAAATGATAGTGGTTAAAATTTGTATATATATATTTATATATATATGTATATATATATATATATATATATATATATATATATGTGTGTGTGTGTGTGTATATATATATATATATATATATATATATATATATATATATATATATATTCGCTCTGTAGCTCCCAGAAGAATGGTCCGATTTTGATGAAATTTGGTACAAAAACATGTCGTTTAATTTGAAAGGTCAAGTTCGTAAACCAGCAAAATCCGCCCTCTGGAAGATGGCGTTTGTGGCGAAATTTGCGCAAAAAAAATTGTAACGCTTACGTTTTTGAGTTCATAAGCTTGTAAGTACTCGTTTTATATGCTTCTTGGGCCAGGAAAACGAATGATAGCTTTAACCGTTTTCGAGAAAATTGGAAAAATAGTTTTTTAATGCCGTTTTTGGTTTGGGTACTTAGAATCATAGGATTCAGTTGAAACATTTTCTACATGTTCTACTTTCATTAAAACTAATATGTTGAAATTTTGGTTACGTTTGGAGTTAAGGAAGGATTAAAATAAAATATTTTATTAACAGACATGAAAAGTTTTGGGAACTTCGTATACTTTCCCTAATATTTCGAAAACTGTTTGAAATATTAGCAAACGGAGGGTTACCATGCGGAAGGTTACTTAATGTTCTACAAAAAAGATTCTGAAACAATTTTTGATTAGGCGCTGTCAATCGGAGAAATAAGTGCTTAAACTTTGAAGTAATTGATGTCGTATATTTGAACGGCTCTTCTTGTTTGTTTTTACTCCTTGTTATTTTTTCATTGCTTATAGTAGGATAATGTATTTGACAATAAAACAGATTAATTAGAATAAGAAAAACAATTCATTGCTAGAAATATATCAGGCTGTACCGTATGAAATGTCAGTTTTGGATTTGCCGATTTCCTTCAAATGTCTTGAAACTGTCGAGGCTCCTACTCCTAGTTCTTTGGCATGTTCCCTAGTGTTTGTAATTGCTTATAGTAGTCAAATGTATTTGTCAATAAAACAGGATACGTATAATTAGAATCAATATTCAACTTCACACCGGTTAGATACTATGAGGGAATAGAGAGTCCGTTCACTGCCTGTGGGTCCACAAAAAATGTACCTGCTAGGAGTTTATCCTTAAGAGTTGTAAATATACCCCAGGTATCTGCCGACACAAATACAAAGCCTAGTTTGGTTTTGGTACTTACAATCATGGGATTCAGTTGAAACATTTTTTGCATGTTTGAATTTCATCAAAACTAACATGTTAAACTTTTGGTTACGTTTGGAGTTAAGGAAGGGTTAGAATAAAATATTTTATGAAGACATGAAAAGTTTTGGGAACTTTTGTTAGTTGGGAACCAATTTCCCCCCAACCTCATAAAATCCCTTGTTAAAAAAGTAAAATCCCAACTTTCCAACACTGTCTCTCCCCATTCTTCCCTAACTCCCCGTTCCCAAATGTTCCGATCTCTACCATTTACACCTGGACTGACTGATAAACTTACAAAGACAATAAAAAAATCCTACCCTTCCCTAAATTTTGGGTTGAAAACTACCAACAAACTCAAACCCTCTATACCAAACTCAAAGATCCCATCCCTTTTGACCAAACCACCCGTTGTGTTTACCAAGTCCCTTGCCAAACCCCTTTCTTTAATGGTGTATACATAGGAGAAACCATAAATGGCATTCTCTCACGTCTTACACAACATAAACGAACCATCACTAATAAAGAAATAGATAAATCTGCACTTGCTAAACACGCCATTACGCAAAAACACACTTTTAACTTTGACGACACGAATATTCTTTCTACACAACGAAACAAAAAAAGAGTACAGATCTCGGAATGTGTACACATAAACTTAAACAAAAACAATATAAACTACAAACCTGACCAACAAGGCATTTCTCCTATGTACGCTAATATTTTCCAAAAACTCTCCCGACCTCCCACCTAGATTTTTCCCATGCCCCTTGGGTATCGTTCCATTAACACCTTTTTCTCCTTTCCTGTCATAAAATGTCATAAACATGCCTTTTGATCCCCTTACCGACCACCTTCTCCCACCACCTGCTGTTTTCAGTTACATATACCCCAGTAGATTCTTTTTTCCTTAGACACTTTCACAATGGTTACTTAATTGCCAAGCTTTGGTCTTCCTCTGCCGCTCGGCATTTCCATTGGTATGTATTATCTTATTTCTTTGTAAAATTTTTTGATGTTACTATTAGCTACTATATTTGTCATTGGTACGTAGTTTCTTATTTCTTTGTAAAATCAATTAATGTTACTAATTACTATTAAAATCAATTATTGTACCTAATTATTTTTTCATTCTAAGAATTTAAGACGATATGTTCTTTTATAAGTTAATTGTATTTACAGTTCTGTTACCTATCACAATTATAAACTTTTTTTTGTTTCTGTATTAATTTATTTTTTTGTCATTTTAGCTGACGAAGGCTACCAATGAGTAGCCGAAACGTCCGAAATATAGATTTCTTAAAAACAAAATCATATTGAGGTTTATTTAGCCGAATCCCAACCATTCCATCTTTACTTATCACCTCGACGGCTAACTATCTATTCATCATGATGATTTCGCTTATTCGAACTGTTCTTTTTGTCTGTTTTTATTCCTTGTTTGTTTTTAATCGCTTATAGTTGGATAATGTATTTGAAAATAAAACAGGCTAAGAAAAATAATTTAATCTTAGAGATATGGATTTCCAAGATATAGCTTTTCAACTGCCTAGCGGGGTCCTTCCTAGTAGTCCGTCGGGTCGGCCAACCCTATAGTCCGTCGGCCCGTGTACAGTTCATGCAACGATTTTTATGATTCTTCATTTTTTCACTATTGATTGTACTCGTCATAACTAGAACAGTGCCACTTGTCAGCTGGCTAGGTAGCGGTGGGTTTGGCTGCAGGGGCGTTGCAAACATAGGAAAAATATGATGATGTGAAACGATTTTAAGATTCATGAAATTTTTTGGAGAAACACCTTTCATTATACAATGATCATTGGCACTTGTCAGGTGGCCGGCCAGCGGTGGACTGCTTGTCATTTTAAGATCGCTGAAATTTTGGTGGTTACTAGTATATGTAGTGAGATTAACGAAAAACATTGTCAGCTGCTCATATCTTAATGGAAAACTTGTCAGCTGGGGGGGGGGGGGGGGTATAAGCGCTGAGCGTATGGCGCCCCCCGCTTTATACCGCCAGCTGACAACTTTTCCACCCATTTGGGAACTCTTGGGAAAATCATTTTCCATCCCTTTAAGTATATCAGAACTCTTTTGGAATAATCAGAACTCCTTCTAATAGACCGTGGTAGCAATTTCAAATTTACCACATGCAGTTTTCAAGTATAATAATTGTTTAAAAATACTTCTGGTAAGTTCTCGTATCAGAACTCTTGGAAAAATCATTTTCCATCCCATTAAGTATATCAGAACTCTTTTGGAATAATCAGAACTCCTTCTAATAGACCGTGGTAGCAATTTCAAATTTAACACATGCAGTTTTCAAGTATAATAATTGTTTAAAAATACTTCTGGTAAGTTCTCGTATCAGAACTCTTGGGAAAATCATTTTCCATCTCTTTTACTATATCAGAACTCTTTTAGAATAATCAGAACTCTTAAATTTCGACCGGCGTCGAATTTTTATTTTTACAAATATGTACGTATTTTTCAGGACTAATAGGGGGCGAGGTTAGCTCAGTGGTAGAGCACTGGACTAATAGGGGGCGAGGTTAGCTCAGTGGTAGAGCACTGGACTAATAGTGGGCGAGGTTAGCTCAGTGGTAGAGCACTGGACTAATAGGGGGCGAGGTTAGCTCAGTGGTAGAGCACTGGACTAATAGGGGGCGAGGTTAGCTCAGTGGTAGAGCACTGGACTAATAGGGGGCGAGGTTAGCTCAGTGGTAGAGCACTGGACTAATAGGGGGCGAGGTTAGCTCAGTGGTAGAGCACTGGACTAATAGGGGGCGAGGTTAGCTCAGTGGTAGAGCACTGGACTAATAGGGGGCGAGGTTAGCTCAGTGGTAGAGCACTGGACTAATAGGGGGCGAGGTTAGCTCAGTGGTAGAGCACTGGACTAATAGGGGGCGAGGTTAGCTCAGTGGTAGAGCACTGGACTAATAGGGGGCGAGGTTAGCTCAGTGGTAGAGCACTGGACTAATAGGGGGCGAGGTTAGCTCAGTGGTAGAGCACTGGACTAATATATAGGGGGCGAGGTTAGCTCAGTGGTAGAGCACTGGACTAATAGGGGGCGAGGTTAGCTCAGTGGTAGAGCACTGGACAAATAGGGGGCAAGGTTAGCTCAGTGGTAGAGCACTGGACTAATAGGGGGCGAGGTTAGCTCAGTGGTAGAACACTGGACTAATAAGGGGGCGAGGTTAGCTCAGTGGTAGAGCACTGGACTAATAAGGGGGCGAGATTAGCTCAGTGGTAGAGCACTGGACTAATAGGGGGCGAGGTTAGCTCAGTGGTAGAGCACTGGACTAATAGGGGGCGAGGTTAGCTCAGTGGTAGAGCACTGGACTAATAGGGGGCGAGGTTAGCTCAGTGGTAGAGCACTGGACTAATAGGGGGCGAGGTTAGCTCAGTGGTAGAGCACTGGACTAATAGGGGGCGAGGTTAGCTCAGTGGTAGAGCACTGGACTAATAGGGGGCGAGGTTAGCTCAGTGGTAGAGCACTGGACTAATATATAGGGGGCGAGGTTAGCTCAGTGGTAGAGCACTGGACTAATATATAGGGGGCGAGGTTAGCTCAGTGGTAGAGCACTGGACTAATAGGGGGCGAGGTTAGCTCAGTGGTAGAGCACTGGACAAATAGGGGGCGAGGTTAGCTCAGTGGTAGAGCACTGGACTAATAGGGGGCGAGGTTAGCTCAGTGGTAGAACACTGGACTAATAAGGGGGCGAGGTTAGCTCAGTGGTAGAGCACTGGACTATTAGGGGGCGAGGTTAGCTCAGTGGTAGAGCACTGGACTAATAGGGGGCGAGGTTAGCTCAGTGGTAGAGCACTGGACTAATAGGGGGCGAGGTTAGCTCGGTGGTAGAGCACTGGACTAATAGGGGGCGAGGTTAGCTCAGTGGTAGAGCACTGGACTAATAGGGGGCGAGGTTAGCTCAGTGGTAGAGCACTGGACTAATAGGGGGCGAGGTTAGCTCAGTGGTAGAGCACTGGACTAATAGGGGGCGAGGTTAGCTCAGTGGTAGAGCACTGGACTAATATATAGGGGGCGAGGTTAGCTCAGTGGTAGAGCACTGGACTAATAGGGGGCGAGGTTAGCTCAGTGGTAGAGCACTGGACTAATAGGGGGCGAGGTTAGCTCAGAGGTAGAGCACTGGACTAATAAACTAGAGCACCTGAGATCGAATCTCGAGCAAACAATAAAGATTTTTTCTTCTAATGTCTTCGTTCTTGGGTTGAATTTGGCCTCACTGGCAGTCCCTAGGCCAACCCAGCCTTCAATAAATTTACCAATGGATACCCTGGGTGCTAATGGCTTGAGGTGTCGAAGCAGCCTAGGGGAAAATCAGGCGGCTGGAGCATAGTACTGACCACAATATCTCCCTAGTGTGCTATACAGTCATGAATCAGATTCCTCTATAGTATCTGCCACTTAGAGTCCTCGTGGCCTTTTTTTTTATTTTGATTTTGCAACAATATTGTGCTCAAATTGCAAGCGTATTTAAATAATGGAGTAGTCAGAGGATATAAATATCTTAGACAAAAGAAAGCAGATATAAACAACAACTCCCCTACTTGGACGATCTACTTATCAGACAGACTGCCGGCACTATCATCACAAACTGGTATACTAAACCTACTTATTCTGGACGTTTACTCAACTTCCACTCTTCCCATCCTTACCACATGAAAATCAATGTAGCACGGAACCTTCTTCGCCGCGCCCTCTCCTTATCCCATGAGTCCTTCCACAATGAAAACTTGAATAGAGCTACCGAAATATTAACACTGAACCAATTCCCCCCCCCAACCTCATAAACCGGCTTATAAAAGAAATAAAATCCCAATCCTTCAATGCCACCTCCCCCAATACCTCCCTTGACTCCTCATCCCAGATATTTCGTTCCCTGACATACACACCAGGACTGACTGAAAAACTCACAAATACTTTAAAAAAAGCCCTCCCGTCACTAAACTTTGGGTTAAAAACCACTAACAAACTTTCTACAGTATCAGCTTAGACTCGGAGCAGAGCAGACCTTGTACCTCTCCCGGGGATTAGCAGTGCTTACTTCAACCCGTCTACTCTCACAGGGAGTACCTTAGCATTAAGTCTTTTATTTTTACTTATTTATTATTATTATTATTAATATTATTTGTTTCTTCTTTGTCTCTCTGAAAAGAAGATTTTTCGTTGGGGCGTTTATTTACAGACCCTTATTATTATTTTAGAAATCGTATAATTTTCAACAACTAAAATTTCTAGAAATGGCGGAGAGTAATCCACCTGATCCTAAACCCCCAGACCCTCCATTTAATTTTGAGGTTCCAAAGGGTAAATGGAGTAAAAAGTTTCTTATTATGAGCCTAGTGAAAAATAAGGACAATAAAACATTTCGGGACTTTAGCCCATTTAAAATTTCACGTTTCATCAAGAGCTATGCTCCTCAAGCAAATATTAAATTTCTAAGATCGGGCATAATTCTTCTTGAAATAAATCTCGAAAAAGATTACATTAACTTAAAAAACATAAAAAGTTATGAAAATTACTTGATTGTTTTTTCCCTTCATAGAACTTTAAATTATTCAAAAGGATTAATAACTTGCGAAGAGTTCATAAATTGTTCGGAGACGGAATTGCGTGAGGAATTGGCTCCGCAAAATGTCGTAAATGTCAAACGTATTTTCAAAACCGTTAATAAACAAAAAGTTTGCACCTCCAGTCTCATCTTAACTTTCGATAAAGCCGAGCTTCCAGAAAGGTTGTACCTTGATTTTATTAGTGTAAGGGTAATACCTTACATAAAACCACTTGTCTGTTTCAAGTGTTATGATTATAGACACGGAATTAGAAGCTGTCGAAGTGAAGTTGACATATGTGGGAAATGTAGCCAACACCATGAAACAGCTGAGGAGAAAATCAGTTGCAATATCTTCAAATGCAAACATTGTAACGGTCCGCACCCTGTCTGGTCAACTTCATGTCCAGTTTTCAAAAAGGAGAAAAAGATCGAAGAAATAAGAATTTCTCAGAAACTTTCATATTCTCAGGCTGAAAAAGTACTAATGCCAAGTCCCTCTCCTCCAGATAATTCCACTGTCACTTATTCAGAGATGGCGTCATCTCCGTCCGTAAAAAACACTCTCATAGAGCAGTTACAAAAACTCACTTCCATGGTAGATTTGTTAGCAAATAAGATTAACAAAATTGAATCCCAAATGAATATGAATAGCACACAAAATAGTCATAAAGATAAACAAAATAAGCCGGTTACACCTATAGTAAAACAGAGTAACCAAGTTAGCCCAAAAATAAATATAGACAAAAAAAGCCCTTCGGTACTTCCTATCTCCGAGACTGAGGTAACACCCATTACCCCCTCTCCTAGCAACAGTAATAAAAGCCCTTCGGTACTTCCTATCTCCGAGACTGAGATAACACCCATTACCCCCTCTCCTAGCACCAGTAATAAATCTATTGCCGTGAATCGAGTAGAGAAACGACCTTTATCTCGTTCTTCTAACTCGTCACAGTCCGATCTAGCTCCGTCTCATCATGGAGGGACTATACCTAAAGGACAAAGGCCACAAACTAAAAACCCAAGGAAAAATGTCTAGAATTAAGCAAGGTATAATAATTTACAAATACAAACAGAAAAATCATAACAATGAAATATCATTACAAACACACTCATTAGATAATTATTACTCTTTCGTTCCATCATCAGTATCATATTATAATATTATAAGAATTACAAACGAAAACCATTTGATTAATTACTTTCTATCAGGGATAAAATATTATTTTTTTACATTTACTAGTATAATTATTATAATGTTTTCACATAGTTTATATAATGTTTTACTTTTACTTATTATGTATATTATTTTCTACGTATATACGTCAGTAGGCTGTCAATATAAAAATTCTTGCAATAGGGCATCATTATTTATTTGAATTTTTCTTTTTAATGGACAACTTTACAATTATTCAGTGGAACAGTAGTGGTATACTCTTCCATAAACCTGACCTTATGACGTTATTACAGAATACCAATGCTCATGTCATTTGCATCCAAGAAAGTAGGCTAAAGGAAACTGATAATTTTTATGTCAATGGTTTCCAGTTATTTCGAAGAGATCACCTTGAGGGGCGCATAGCCAGCGGGGGCGTGTGTATACTCGTACGGAAAGATATTCCTGTGGATAGTATTAATCTTAATACCGAATTACAAGCCATAGCTGTCCGCATACTTAGCCCAATAGAACTCTCAATATGCTCTATTTACTTGCCACCAAACAAACCCTTCTCAGAACAGCAACTCCTTCACCTTACTTCTCAGCTATCATCTCCACTAATGCTGTTAGGGGATTATAACAGCCATAATCCCCTTTGGTTTTCTACTAAAACTGACTCTAGAGGTAGGATTGTGGAAGCGTTTCTTGATGCCGCTCAACTTAGCGTATTAAATGAAAATTTTCCCACCCATGTATCGAATAGGTTGGAAAATTTCTCTCACATCGACCTCTCAATAGCCAGCCCAACCATTCTTCACCGTATAACATGGCAAACAGCTGAAGATCTGTATGGTTCCGACCATTTTCCTATAATAATTAATTTTATTGACAGGCTACCCTTTCAATCCCCCTCCCCTAGGTGGAAAATAAAAGAAGCTGACTGGGACAAATTCCGTAATCTTGCCGTTCTTACAGATATTGACCTTAGTGACCCAGATATTAACAATATAAATAGAAATATAATCAACATTTTATTATCAGCAGCCGAGCAATCAGTACCTAAAACTAATCCTCACCGGAAAAGAATTGTTGTTCCGTGGTGGAATGAGGAGTGTGCTCAAGCTGTTAAAGGTAGGAAAAGAGCACTCCGAAGATTTCTACGACATCCCTGCACTGAGCATGAAAATAATTACATTGAAGCTCGACGGGAATGTAAAAGGGTACTTAATAATGCTAAGAGAACTTCTTGGAGGGAGTTCGTATCCCAAATAAATAGCTTTACTCCGCCAACCCAAGTCTGGAATACAGTAAGGAAAATCACTGGTCGAAACAAATGTAATTCCACAATCACACACATAAAAACTCCAAGCACAATTCTAACCGATCAGTAAGATATAGCCCGAGCACATAGGCCAGTATTTTCAAACAATATACTCTGATTCAAGTTACTCCCCGCAATTCTTAGAAATTAAAAGAAGGAAAGAATTAGAATCTCTATCGGTGGTAACCGATCCTCTAGACCCTTTGAATCACCCGTTCTCAGTTTCTGAATTCAACGAAGCATTATCTTCTCGTAAGGATACCAGTCCAGGACCGGATAACATATGCTTCAGTTTTATCAAAAACCTCACGGTCGATAACAAAAATGTAATTTTAAATTTCTTTCGAATCATATATCGATCCGGCAAATTTCCTGATTCCTGGAGGCTATCGATCGGTATTCCAATCCTTAAAAAAGGAAAGCCTTCTAACGAAGCCGCCAGTTATCGGGTAATATTTCTAACCTGCTCGCTATTTAAGCTTATGGAGAAACTATTAGCTATCAGAATAATGTGGTTTTTGGAAAGAAATGGAAAACTTACTGAGTGGCAAAGTGGATTTAGAAGAGGAAGGAGCACAAGAGATAACTTAGTAAGGTTAGAAAGTGATATCTGTGAGGCCTTTTCACGAAAGGAAAAGATATTAGCGGTCTTTGTAGACATCAAAAATGCTTTTGACTGTGTTTGGAACTAACTCCTAACTCTTAAAGAAATGAGGATACAGGGATATTTCTTCTTATTTATCAAAAACCTCCTCAGTAACAGAACATTTCGAATTAGAAACGGCCAATCTTTTTTTAGTGATCAAGTACAAGTAAACGGTGTTCCCCAAGGTGGAGTACTCAGCCCTCTACGTTTCTGTCTAGCGATTAATAAAGTTCTCCATAAATTACCAGTAGGAGTACAAGGGGATTTATATGTAGACGACCTGAAGTTTTATTATACCCATAAATCATTGACCTTCCTTCAGGAAATAATGCAAGAGGCCTTGACCGTTTTAAATACCTGGCTAATGCAACATGGATTCACCATTTCACCCACAAAAACTGAATGCATTTTGTTTTCTCTAAGGAAAGTGCCTGCCCCTCCTCCCTTAATGTTAAATGGGACCCCTTTGATATACAAAGAGACGGTAAGGTACTTGGGAGTAATATTCGACAGGAACATGAATTGGTGTCCTCACATAAAGCATCAAAAAACAAAATGCCAACAGACCTTAAACATCCTCAAGATGCTCTCTAATACGGCATGGGGAGGAGATCGTGTTAGCATGCTGATGCTGTATAGAAGCCTAATAAGATCAAGGCTGGACTATGGTTGTGTGGCGTACAGCTCAGCATCTGACAGGACACTTCAAATGCTCGATTCAATTCATCACACAGGTCTAAGGATCGCAACGGGTGCCTTCAGATCGAGTCCTGTCTTGAGCCTATGCGCGGAGAGTGGCGAGCCGCCTCTGAGATATAGAAGGGAAACTCTCATTATCAACTACTTCTCCAGTATAATGTCATCTCCTAATCACCCTCTGTATGAAGTATACGATAGAGATCGGCTTTCACGCAACCACTACAGAAGACGAATACCATTCAAGCAGCGAGCCCAAAATATACTGAATAGCTTAGATGTAACATTTCCACAACTCCTTCATAGAACTTACTCTGCTAGAGCTCCCTGGACTCTACAGCGACCAATAGTTAATCTCACACTAACAAGATATATTAAAAAAGACACTAGCCCACTTATTTTCAAAACTGAATTTAATAAAATAAACATGAACCATAGACATGCGATGAAAGTTTTCACCGATGGATCCAAAACAGGAAATGGAGTTGGAGCAGCTTTCGTATGCAACAATAGGGCGCATAAATTCAGATTAAACCCCGTTAGCTCAATATACACGGCAGAAATGTTAGCTATAAACAAATCTCTTCTTATATTGGCTCCAAACACAAACACCATCGCCATATTTACTGATTCACTCTCTGCTCTATTATCCATCTTAAAGTCTCAACCAAGCAACCCACTAACAATCGAAATTCAAGAAACTCTGTCCTATCTTGCGAGTAGCAATGTAATGGTTCATTTTGTTTGGGTACCCGGACATTGCGGTATCCCTGGGAATGAGGAGGCTGATAGAGCAGCCATGGACGCAGTAACAACCGGGATTCCCTACAATAAAGTACACTATCAGGATTTAGCAAAGCATACCAAGGGAAAAATTCTGAATTCATGGAACTCCTTATGGCTGGACACTACTCAAAATAAGCTTAGAGAAATAAAGAACAGCACCAAACAATGGCTAACATCCACTAGTGAAAATAGGAGGACAGAAAAGTGAAAATAGCTAGTGAAAATAGCTAGACTCCGCATTGGTCACACCCGTCTCACCCATTCCTACCATATGTCCAAAGACGATCCCCCAATCTGTGACACTTGTGGGACACAAGTAACCGTCAAGCATATACTAACGGAATGTCGATTTTATGAAAATATGAGGGCTAAACATAAAATAGATGGAACCCTTGATGAAACCCTGGGCAATACATTTGTCTCTGTAAACAACTTGATGAATTTTCTTAGGGAGTCGAAATTAATCAACAGCATATAGACTTAGGTATATCGGTGGCCTCACCGGGTTCCTGCTCGGGTCTTGGCCGATGGGCGGCGCCGGCTGGCACTCTGGGTCGTGTTAGACCCCGGACTCCGAGGGACTGTGGACGGTAGAGGCACGTGCACACTCCCCAGGAGAATCTGCAGCTCTGAAGATGACTAGTCTTCCAGAGGAGAGCAGTCCGTCGGCGTTCGCCCGTCGGAATGGATTCGGGTGGGTCGCCCGGGGGGGGGGGGGCATCGATACCTAGCACTTAGAAAATACTCAAAGTAGTAGTTTTTATTTTACCCTTCTCAATTTCACCAATTTTTGAATTCAAATAAACAATATCACCTGTTTATATATAAAATAAAAAATAGTAATAGAAAAAAAAATTGATACATATTCCCATCTTCACTGGCGTTAATAGCTAAAAAGCTGACACGCCAAAAAAAAAAAACTACATTGTACACCAAACTCAAAGATCCCCTTCCCTATGACTGCGCCACCCACTGTGTTTACCAAATACCCTGCTAAACCCCCTCCTGTAATGCTGTATACATAGGTGAAACCAAAAATTATATTCACTCCCGCATAACACAACACAAACGGACAATAAAAAACAAAGAAATCCACAAATCCGCCCTCGCAAAACACGCCATAACTAAAAAACACACTTTCAACTTTGACGACACTAAAATACTTTCCACTCAACGAAACACCAAAAAACGACAGATTTCCGAATGCGTCCACATTAACTTAAACCCCAATAACATTAATTACAAAACCGACAAACAAAACATCTCCCCTGCTTACTCCTCCGTCTTCCATAAATTGTCCTGACCTCCTTCTTTATCTTTGTTCCCAGGCTCCAGACAATTTCTCTACTTGTGTGTCCCAAAACTCTTAACACCTTTTACAACCTCCTTTACAACCCGCTTTTACAACCCAGCAATTGTTCCTTTTCATCTTCACCGACTTACCGCCTCATCCCCACCCCCTTTCATAACTATAAAGACCCCCTGTGTAGTTGCTGTCCCTCATACTTCCAACCATGGTTACCTAAGTTTCCCTCCAGGTCTTCCTCCCTCCCCCCTAGGCATTCTCTAGTGGTATTTATCTATATATTAATTGTTATAAATTGCATTCACTTATAAAATAGTTTTTGTTTTTCACTACATAAAAAATGTTCGTTGTTTTTACTGTTTAATTTTTTTTTGTACTGTTTTACTAACACTTTCTACATGCTGTTTACTTTCCAACTACCGTATTTTCATTGTTTTAAAAATAAGATTGGTTAAAATTTATTGTATTGATATATATACTCCGCTCATTTCTGCCGGTCTTTTACTTACTAGTTGTACATATATATTTTTTTACTTATAAGTTGTATATATTTTTTAGCTGAAGAAGGCTGCCATTGTGCAGTCGAAACGTCCAAATACAGATTTCTTTTTGAAAGTCTGACGTTTTTCTCCTAGCCGAATCCCAACTATACCTGTCTTCGTAATATTATTTCTAGCTTCTCATCTCAGCCTGCTATAGTGATTCTTTATCCGACTGTTCACTTTATGTTTCATGGAATGATTTTTCAAAAAAATATCTTTCCTCTTCATCCGAATCAATAGACTAATTATATTTTAAATTTTTGTTACGAAAGTAGGGAGGTGGGGTGCTGTGAGCACCCCAAGCCAATAAAATGCCCGAAAGACCGACAAATAAGGTTTTTTTCTGATGCAAATTCAACCTCAATGTGAACATAAGTACTGTTTAGTAAGGTACCAAGGAGATGAAAACGATTGAAAATCTCTATATTGAAAATATAGAGATAATTAAGTCATGGGGTGCTGTGAACACCCCGTCTACCTACTGAAAGGTTAATAAAGAATTTTACTAATTTTTCAGGCATTTAATTTATTTCATATTCCTAAGTTTGTGGAGAATAACAGTCAACAGCCCACTACAGAGTCTAGTCCAGGAACCTGAAGAGAACAGACGTGTCAGCTCTGAGGGATTACGGCCAAGACACGCTCTACCCAGCTCGGTGTTAGAGCAGTTGAAAGTTTAGACAGCCTCTAGTCTGTCTCCCAGCTAAGTTTAGCATAAGTTCTAAACTATCTTATTATATTTTTATTTTACCTTATTATATCTATTCCTCAATGCAATAGACTAAAGGTGGCAGATGCACCATTAAAGAGAAATTTCATATTATTTTACATTATTTAATCATAATTATTATTATATTTATTTCCCACTTTCTTCAGCATTAAAAGAAACCGAGTATTAGTACTTATTTTAATTTTAAATTTACTCAGTATCATATTAATAAAGGTTATAATAGGCTTAATTTTGCAATTTGGGAAAAACAGAATATAGTTTAATATGAATAAACCCCCAGACCCTCCCCTTAATTCCCCCGAAAGGAAAAAAGTCAAAAGAGTCTGGAATCAGATTCAAGAAAAAAAAATAAGCCCAAAAGATGTTATATCTGTTAATACAAATAAATTTTTAATAGTTGAGTATGCAGGAGATGGGGATCTTTCAAAAGTCTCTCCCTTCTTGATAGCCAAAACTATTAGAAACCACTGTGGGGAGCCAAAAAACATAAAAAAATTAAGAAATGGGACACTTCTGATTGAAACCCTAAATAAAGAACAATCAGAGAAATTAATAGAGTTGACAAATTTAGGATCTTCTATCACAGTCACTGTTAAACCACATGAAAAATCAAATATAAGTAAAGGAGTCATCTACTGTCCTGATTTGGATAATTTGAATGAAAATGAAATTTTAGAAGAATTGAAAGAAGAAAAAGTAATTGAAATTAAAAGAATTATCTCCAAAAAATCCGGGATAGAAAGGAAAACACACTTGTATGTTTTAACATTCTCACTGCCAATCCTCCCAGAAATAATAAACATAGGCTTTTACAAAATCAGAATAAAATTATATGTACCAAACCCCGTTAGATGCAGAAAATGTTTAAAATTCGGCCATTTTTCAGACGGCTGTCAAAAAGAAGCTATCTGTGGCTTCTGTACTAAGCCCATTCATCCCGAAACTCCCTGTTCCACATTCGTTCCTAAGTGTATCAACTGTAATGATAGGCATCACAGCCTTGACCAAAAATGCCCTAAATTTATAGATGAAAAAGGAATCAAACTGATTCAATTTAGAGACAAAGTCACTTATACCTTGGCAAAAAAACAATATTTTCAGACTCTAGGAACATCGATGAGTTACGCAGCCGCTGCTAAAAATAAAAAGGAAGTTTCTAATGTAGGCACACAAACTGACACATTTATTCAAACAACTAATGAAGATAAGGTTATGAAACCTCCCATCTTTGATAAGCCTAGAACAGGTGGCTCTATTATCACTGACCATGTGCTTACTCTCCCTCCCGCGCTAGCCTCTCTCCCCTCCCCTTCCGAGGCTAACCTGCCTTCCCCTCCTGCCCTAGCCTCGCTCCCCTCTATCTCCGGGGCCAGCATTTCTTCCCCTCCCGTCCTAGCATCTCTCCCCTCTATCACCCCTCCTCCTCTTACCCCTCCGGCGCCTCCTCCACTGCCTAGCGCGCCGGTGGGAAATCCAAAACCTCCAAGGCCTGGAGATAAAACCTCCAAGAAAACAAAATTATCTAGGAAACAAAAATCCCAGGAAGAACCTGCTATGGATATATCTTAGCTTACATCAACTTTATGACTAGTAAAACAACGCAAATCCATTCTCTCAATAATATATTTTTGTTTATTTTAGTATTAAGCACATTTGTGTTCCTATTAATTTTAAATTATTTATTAAGGTCTCCCAACTATCAAATAATGTTTAGAAGTAGATATTTTCTATTTTATAATTTTCTCAACTTTATGTTTAAGAAATATGTTCTTAACTTTTTTAGAAATATTTCTTGTTTAGAAATACTCTCCTCATTTATTGTACTGCAGCTGGTAAATTTATCTAATCAAAATGTCAATAATATCATGGAATTGTAATGGCTTACGTACACAATTTGAAGAATTTAAAATTCTTTTCCATAATCAAAACCCAGCTGTAGTATGTCTACAAGAAACCCATTTGAAAACAAATAATAATTTTAATATTAAAAATTGTACAATCTTTCGTAAAGACAAAGAGACACTAGGCAGAGCCTCCGGAGGAGTCCTTATTGCAGTTAAATCCCAATTCTACTCGGAACTTGTAGACATTGACACACCCCTACAGGCCATAGCGATAAGAGCTCACCTCGCTTTCCCAATCACCATCTGCAATATATACTTACCTCCAACTGAGCCAATACACGAAACAGCCTTAACTCATCTTATTAATAGTTTACCATCTCCATACATCGTGACCGGTGACTTCAACGCCTCTCACCATTCCTAGTCACCATCTCCTACAAACTCCCGTGGCAACACTATGCATAGGATAATAGACACTGTTGACTCTATCTTACTAAATAATGGCAATGCTACATATATCAGCCCGGCCTATGGCTCTTCCTCGGCTATTGATCTAACCTTTTCTTCACCAAGTATCGCTAACCTCTTCGTATGGGACACTTGCGAGGATCAACATGGTAGTGACCACTTCCCCATAGTCCTCCTTCCAACTAGATCTCTACCATCTCTAGAGACAGTACCAAAGTGGATCATCGATAAAGCTGATTGGATTCAATTCTTGGAACAGCTCACACTATCTCAGGATGACTTACCTTCTGACATCCCTGGTATGGTAGAAGTCCTGTCTAAACATATTATCGAATCAGCCAGAGAAACGATCCCTAAAACAAAGGGCCGGCCTTCTAATAATCACGTACCCTGGTTCGACAACGAGTGTCGACAAATCATAAAAGAAAAAAATAGAACTCTCAAAAAGTTTCAAAAGTTTCCTACCACCGAAAACCTTATTAGTTATAAAAAAATGAAATCTAAAGCAAGGCAACTTATGAAGCAGAAGAAAAGAATATCCTGGGCCAATTTTGTAGAATCCATCAACATTAACACTCCAATAAGAAAAGTCTGGGAAAAAGTCCGCTGCATGTCAGGATCTAAATATTTGGAATTTCCTATTGTTAAATTAAATAATTCAATAATATCTGATCCACAGGAACTTTGTGAGATATTTGCAGATCATTTTTCGCAAATATCAAACTCCAATATAGAAGAAGACGCACCACCACAAACTCCAGAGCCCTCTGAAGAAGCAAACAGCACACACTCCGAAATAGATTACAATAGACCTATATCTTATCAAGAACTCAACTCGGCCATAAATGAACTAAACAATTCTGCCCCAGGAAACGACGATATCCACAATGCCATGATTAAACATCTCACCCCACAAACGAAAACAGTACTCCTTCACATCTTCAATAAAATATGGGACAAAGCCATTCTTCCGTCACAATGGCTAGAGACAATAGTTGTACCCATCCTAAAGCCTGGTAAAAATAAATTACTTGTTGATAGCTACCGGCCAATATCTCTCTCAAGTTGCCTTTGCAAACTGCTTGAGAGAATAATCAACAAGCGCCTCGTATGGACACTTGAAAAATTTAAACTTCTCTCGGATGTACAGTGTGGTTTCCGAAAAAGCCGATCTACAATGGACCACCTTATTGCATTGGAAGCTGAAGTCCTGAATACTTTTGTGGAAGGAAAAGAGGCAATAGGCGTATTCTTCGACCTCGAAAAAGCCTACGACACAGTAAGAAGAATTAGTGTCCTGAATCAGTTACAGAAGTGGGGATTTCGTGGTAGACTTCCTAATTTCATTAATTCATTCCTCTCAAATAGGTCATTAAAAGTGAGAATAGGCAATAAATTATCAAGCAGCAGAAGAATACTTAATGGGATTCCACAAGGAAGTGTTTTAAGTTGTGCCTTATTTGCCATTGCCATTAATTCCATTACTGATCAGATTCCAGCTTTAGTCCGTAAATCATTATTTGTTGACGATCTGAAAATCTTCCTTAAATTTCAAGATATCCACTGGGCATCTAGAGTCCTGCAGAACACCATCAACAAACTGAATTCCTGGGCCAGAAAAAATAATCTAAATTTCTCTACAAGCAAAACTAAATGCATTTTATTTACAAGAAAAAGACGACCAAGCCTAACTCCTGATCTATTTTTAAGTGACCACCGAATTTCATTCACAAACGAAGTCCGCTTTCTGGGAATGACATTTGACTCTAAGCTTAACTGGACTAGTCACATCAAACACCTCAAGGAAGACTGCTTTAAAAAGCTTAATTTATTGAAGGTTCTAGGCAAAACCACATGGGGTGCCGACCGGAAATCACTGCTCATGATTTATAAAAGCCTTGTGTTGTCAAAACTGGACTATGGCAGCTTAGTGTACGCCTCAGCTAAAAGCAGTGTACTCTCATGCCTAGACTCTATCCATCACGCAGGAATCCGACTATCCACAGGAGCCTTTAGGACAAGTCCGATCACAAGCCTCTGTGCAGAGGCAAGTGTGCCGCCACTTTTCATCCGGAGGCAACAACTAATTTCCTCCTATCTCGCTAAAATAGTTTTCCAACCCTCAAATCCTGCATATAACTATTTAGTTCACCCCAAAAACCTCGAACGGTACAGTCAAAAAATGAATTATTGGCTCAATCCCGGAAATTAATCTTCAATATCTCGACGTTAATGAGCCACCATGGACGTACATAACCCCGAATATTGACATGCGCCTTAGTTCAGCAAAGAAGGACACTCCAATAATTGCACTCAGGTACAAAGCGGAAGAGTTAATAAACTCATACCCAAAGGGGCTGGTCATGTACACTGACGGCTCAAAATACGAAGATAACGTTGGTGCAGCAATAGTCTGGGACAACAATGTCTTAAAACAGAAGCTCTCTTCTCTAGCCTCCATCTACACCGCAGAAATGCTAGCAATTTCCACTGCCCTGTATAATGCAATTTCATCCCCAGAAAAAAATGTTGTAATATGTACAGATTCGCTGTCGTCCCTAAGAAGCATTGCAAACTATGATAAAACAGGCCCTCTAACCTCAAAAGTATTTCATTTTATTAACATCCTAAACTCTCAGTGCAAATCAGTAAACTTTATTTGGACCCCTTCACACATAGGTATTGCAGGCAACGAAAAAGCTGACAAAGCAGCCAAGGAAGCAGCTGTTATGTCTGTACCCCCTGTAACAGCTCTCGATCCAAACGATATTAAAAGCTGGTTGAGAAGCAAGGCATATCAAGCTTGGGAAAATGCTTGGAGGTCCGAGCCAGCTGTAAACAAACTGCGGCGGATAAAGGATACCACCAAGGAATGGGCCACCTCGATCCGCGGAAATAGAAGAGAGGAAGTAGCTTTGGCTCGAATGCGAATCGGTCACACAAAGCTTACCCACGTGTACCTAATCAACAAGGACCCACCCCCAAACTGCAGTACATGTCAAGTCCAACTAACTGTCCAGCACATAATAGAGGAATGCCCTAAATACCGGCACCAATTTGCTGCTGAAGGTATTAACAGAAACCTCGCAGTGTGCCTTGGAAACAATCCTTCAGACGTTGCCAAACTGTTAAATTTTCTTAAAACTGCCAGTCTCCTGAAAAACTTATGAATTGTTATCATTATATTTATTTATTTATTTTTTTTTTTTTTTTTTTTTTTTTTTTTTTTTTTTTTTTTTTACGTATATAAATGAAACCTTTTGTGAATAAATATGTGAGCGAATGTATTTTTCCTTGTTATAATACTGAATTTTATTTGCTAGCTGAAAACTGAAATTTTGTCTATTGAACTGTACCAAATTCAGAACTATATCTTTGTCATATAAAGAAAGAAAAAGAAAAGAAAAGAAGAGGGGGGAAAAAAAAAGAAAAAAAGAAAAAAAAAAAAAAGGAGAGGAAAAAATATATATCTAAAAAAAAAAAAAAATTAAAAAAAAAAAAAAAAAAAAAAAAAAAAAAAAAAAATTCAAAAGGTAGAGAAAGAATAAAAAAAAAAATAAATAAAAAAAATAATAATAAAAGAGAAAAAATATATATATAAAAGAAAAAGAAATGGGAATAAGAAAAAAAAAAAAAAAGGAAAAAAAAAAAAAAAAAAATGTACCTCTCTGTTAATCCTACCCACTAATATTATTATTACTATTATTATTATAATTGTACAGGTCTTCCCTTGTCCTTTTTAATCTGTATGAAACAATACCACCTAAGAGAATGGATATGCTAGTCATATAAAACAATGTAGGTTCTGGTGTAAAAACATGATAAAATGTTAATCGCCACTAAATCCTGATCCTGATCCTAGCCCACTACATACTGCATTAAAGAGCTGCAATGTTTACTAAATTGAATTTCATTCCTCTAAATAAACCCCGACCAAATCATATTCAGTCCTTGTTTAGCCTCAGCTAATATCGGGATATGGATTGTAATAGCTTACGGCCTCAATATCATTAACATTTAATTTACATTTTTCACTTTTATCCCTTTTAATGTCGTTTTTGAAAATCATATTTTTTAATTTTTCTAAATATACTGGCGGATCTGGTATTGTATGATACTGATTCCCCCTGAAAAATAGCTTCAGTGGGCCTGCTGTCGTGGCGTATTTGACACATAATTAAATAGTAATTATTAGTCATGTCTCAGCCTTCGTGTAGTACGGACGTGTAATAAGAACTCTCTCTCCTCTGTGATAAGAGCCGCTAGCAGGTATAAAGTTCTTTCCTTCAGCCTTCGTGGAGTACGGACGTGTAATAAGAACTCTCTCTCCTCTGTGATAAGAGCCGCTACCAGGTATAAAGTTCTTTCCTTCAGCCTTCGTGGAGTACGGACGTGTAATAAGAACTCTCTCTCCTCTGTGATAAGAGCCGCTACCAGGTATAAAGTTCTTTCCTTCAGCCTTCGTGTAGTACGGACGTGTAATAAGAGCTCTCTCTCCTCTGTGATAAGAGCCGCTAGCAGGTATAAAGTTCTTTCCTTCAGCCTTCGTGGAGTACGGACGTGTAATAAGAGCTCTCTCTCCTCTGTGATAAGAGCCGCTAGCAGGTATAAAGTTCTTTCCTTCAGCCTTCGTGGAGTACGGACGTGTAATAAGAACTCTCTCTCCTCTGTGATAAGAGCCGCTAGCAGGTATAAAGTTCTTTCCTTCAGCCTTCGTGGAGTACGGACGTGTAATAAGAACTCTCTCTCCTCTGTGATAAGAGCCGCTACCAGGTATAAAGTTCTTTCCTTCAGCCTTCGTGGAGTACGGACGTGTAATAAGAACTCTCTCTCCTCTGTGATAAGAGCCGCTAGCAGGTATAAAGTTCTTTCCTTCAGCCTTCGTGGAGTACGGACGTGTAATAAGAACTCTCTCTCCTCTGTGATAAGAGCCGCTAGCAGGTATAAAGTTCTTTCCTTCAGCCTTCGTGGAGTACGGACGTGTAATAAGAACTCTCTCTCCTCTGTGATAAGAGCCGCTAGCAGGTATAAAGTTCTTTCCTTCAGCCTTCGTGGAGTACGGACGTGTAATAAGAACTCTCTCTCCTCTGTGATAAGAGCCGCTAGCAGGTATAAAGTTCTTTCCTTCAGCCTTCGTGGAGTACGGACGTGTAATAAGAACTCTCTCTCCTCTGTGATAAGAGCCGCTAGCAGGTATAAAGTTCTTTCCTTCAGCCTTCGTGTAGTACGGACGTGTAATAAGAACTCTCTCTCCTCTGTGATAAGAGCCGCTAGCAGGTATAAAGTTCATTCCTTCAGCCTTCGTGGAGTACGGACGTGTAATAAGAACTCTCTCTCCTCTGTGATAAGAGCCGCTAGCAGGTATAAAGTTCTTTCCTTCAGCCTTCGTGGAGTACGGACGTGTAATAAGAACTCTCTCTCCTCTGTGATAAGAGCCGCTAGCAGGTATAAAGTTCTTTCCTTCAGCCTTCGTGGAGTACGGACGTGTAATAAGAACTCTCTCTCCTCTGTGATAAGAGCCGCTAGCAGGTATAAAGTTCTTTCCTTCAGCCTTCGTGGAGTACGGACGTGTAATAAGAACTCTCTCTCCTCTGTGATAAGAGCCGCTAGCAGGTATAAAGTTCTTTCCTTCAGCCTTCGTGGAGTACGGACGTGTAATAAGAACTCTCTCTCCTCTGTGATAAGAGCCGCTAGCAGGTATAAAGTTCTTTCCTTCAGCCTTCGTGGAGTACGGACGTGTAATAAGAACTCTCTCTCCTCTGTGATAAGAGCCGCTAGCAGGTATAAAGTTCTTTCCTTCAGCCTTCGTGGAGTACGGACGTGTAATAAGAACTCTCTCTCCTCTGTGATAAGAGCCGCTAGCTGGTATAAAGTTCTTTCCTTCAGCCTTCGTGTAGTACGGACGTGTAATAAGAACTCTCTCTCCTCTGTGATAAGAGCCGCTAGCAGGTATAAAGTTCTTTCCTTCAGCCTTCGTGGAGTACGGACGTGTAATAAGAACTCTCTCTCCTCTGTGATAAGAGCCGCTAGCAGGTATAAAGTTCTTTCCTTCAGCCTTCGTGGAGTACGGACGTGTAATAAGAACTCTCTCTCCTCTGTGATAAGAGCCGCTAGCAGGTATAAAGTTCTTTCCTTCAGCCTTCGTGTAGTACGGACGTGTAATAAGAACTCTCTCTCCTCTGTGATAAGAGCCGCTAGCAGGTATAAAGTTCTTTCCTTCAGCCTTCGTGGAGTACGGACGTGTAATAAGAACTCTCTCTCCTCTGTGATAAGAGCCGCTAGCAGGTATAAAGTTCTTTCCTTCAGCCTTCGTGTAGTACGGACGTGTAATAAGAGCTCTCTCTCCTCTGTGATAAGAGCCGCTAGCAGGTATAAAGTTCTTTCCTTCAGCCTTCGTGGAGTACGGACGAGTAATAAGAACTCTCTCTCCTCTGTGATAAGAGCCGCTAGCAGGTATAAAGTTCTTTCCTTCAGCCTTCGTGGAGTACGGACGTGTAATAAGAACTCTCTCTCCTCTGTGATAAGAGCCGCTAGCAGGTATAAAGTTCTTTCCTTCAGCCTTCGTGGAGTACGGACGTGTAATAAGAACTCTCTCTCCTCTGTGATAAGAGCCGCTAGCAGGTATAAAGTTCTTTCCTTCAGCCTTCGTGGAGTACGGACGTGTAATAAGAACTCTCTCTCCTCTCTGATAAGAGCCGCTAGCAGGTATAAAGTTCTTTCCTTCAGCCTTCGTGGAGTACGGACGTGTAATAAGAACTCTCTCTCCTCTGTGATAAGAGCCGCTAGCAGGTATAAAGTTCTCTCCTTCAGCCTTCGTGGAGTACGGACGTGTAATAAGAACTCTCTCTCCTCTGTGATAAGAGCCGCTAGCAGGTATAAAGTTCTTTCCTTCAGCCTTCGTGTAGTACGGACGTGTAATAAGAGCTCTCTCTCCTCTGTGATAAGAGCCGCTAGCAGGTATAAAGTTCTTTCCTTCAGCCTTCGTGGAGTACGGACGTGTAATAAGAACTCTCTCTCCTCTGTGATAAGAGCCGCTAGCAGGTATAAAGTTCTTTCCTTCAGCCTTCGTGGAGTACGGACGTGTAATAAGAACTCTCTCTCCTCTGTGATAAGAGCCGCTAGCAGGTATAAAGTTCTTTCCTTCAGCCTTCGTGGAGTACGGACGTGTAATAAGAACTCTCTCTCCTCTGTGATAAGAGCCGCTAGCAGGTATAAAGTTCTTTCCTTCAGCCTTCGTGGAGTACGGACGTGTAATAAGAACTCTCTCTCCTCTATGATAAGAGCCGCTAGCAGGTATAAAGTTCTTTCCTTCAGCCTTCGTGGAGTACGGACGTGTAATAAGAACTCTCTCTCCTCTGTGATAAGAGCCGCTAGCAGGTATAAAGTTCTTTCCTTCAGCCTTCGTGGAGTACGGACGTGTAATAAGAACTCTCTCTCCTCTGTGATAAGAGCCGCTAGCAGGTATAAAGTTCTTTCCTTCAGCCTTCGTGGAGTACGGACGTGTAATAAGAACTCTCTCTCCTCTGTGATAAGAGCCGCTAGCAGGTATAAAGTTCTTTCCTTCAGCCTTCGTGGAGTAAGGACGTGTAATAAGAACTCTCTCTCCTCTGTGATATGAGCCGCTAGCAGGTATAAAGTTCTTTCCTTCAGCCTTCGTGTAGTACGGACGTGTAATAAGAACTCTCTCTCCTCTGTGATAAGAGCCGCTAGCAGGTATAAAGTTCATTCCTTCAGCCTTCGTGGAGTACGGACGTGTAATAAGAACTCTCTCTCCTCTGTGATAAGAGCCGCTAGCAGGTATAAAGTTCTTTCCTTCAGCCTTCGTGGAGTACGGACGTGTAATAAGAACTCTCTCTCCTCTGTGATAAGAGCCGCTAGCAGGTATAAAGTTCTTTCCTTCAGCCTTCGTGGAGTACGGACGTGTAATAAGAACTCTCTCTCCTCTGTGATAAGAGCCGCTAGCAGGTATAAAGTTCTTTCCTTCAGCCTTCGTGGAGTACGGACGTGTAATAAGAACTCTCTCTCCTCTGTGATAAGAGCCGCTAGCAGGTATAAAGTTCTTTCCTTCAGCCTTCGTGGAGTACGGACGTGTAATAAGAACTCTCTCTCCTCTGTGATAAGAGCCGCTAGCAGGTATAAAGTTCTTTCCTTCAGCCTTCGTGGAGTACGGACGTGTAATAAGAACTCTCTCTCCTCTGTGATAAGAGCCGCTAGCAGGTATAAAGTTCTTTCCTTCAGCCTTCGTGGAGTACGGACGTGTAATAAGAACTCTCTCTCCTCTGTGATAAGAGCCGCTAGCTGGTATAAAGTTCTTTCCTTCAGCCTTCGTGTAGTACGGACGTGTAATAAGAACTCTCTCTCCTCTGTGATAAGAGCCGCTAGCAGGTATAAAGTTCTTTCCTTCAGCCTTCGTGGAGTACGGACGTGTAATAAGAACTCTCTCTCCTCTGTGATAAGAGCCGCTAGCAGGCATAAAGTTCTTTCCTTCAGCCTTCGTGGAGTACGGACGTGTAATAAGAACTCTCTCTCCTCTGTGATAAGAGCCGCTAGCAGGTATAAAGTTCTTTCCTTCAGCCTTCGTGTAGTACGGACGTGTAATAAGAACTCTCTCTCCTCTGTGATAAGAGCCGCTAGCAGGTATAAAGTTCTTTCCTTCAGCCTTCGTGGAGTACGGACGTGTAATAAGAACTCTCTCTCCTCTGTGATAAGAGCCGCTAGCAGGTATAAAGTTCTTTCCTTCAGCCTTCGTGTAGTACGGACGTGTAATAAGAACTCTCTCTCCTCTGTGATAAGAGCCGCTAGCAGGTATAAAGTTCTTTCCTTCAGCCTTCGTGGAGTACGGACGTGTAATAAGAACTCTCTCTCCTCTGTGATAAGAGCCGCTAGCAGGTATAAAGTTCTTTCCTTCAGCCTTCGTGTAGTACGGACGTGTAATAAGAGCTCTCTCTCCTCTGTGATAAGAGCCGCTAGCAGGTATAAAGTTCTTTCCTTCAGCCTTCGTGGAGTACGGACGAGTAATAAGAACTCTCTCTCCTCTGTGATAAGAGCCGCTAGCAGGTATAAAGTTCTTTCCTTCAGCCTTCGTGGAGTACGGACGTGTAATAAGAACTCTCTCTCCTCTGTGATAAGAGCCGCTAGCAGGTATAAAGTTCTTTCCTTCAGCCTTCGTGGAGTACGGACGTGTAATAAGAACTCTCTCTCCTCTGTGATAAGAGCCGCTAGCAGGTATAAAGTTCTTTCCTTCAGCCTTCGTGGAGTACGGACGTGTAATAAGAACTCTCTCTCCTCTCTGATAAGAGCCGCTAGCAGGTATAAAGTTCTTTCCTTCAGCCTTCGTGGAGTACGGACGTGTAATAAGAACTCTCTCTCCTCTGTGATAAGAGCCGCTAGCAGGTATAAAGTTCTCTCCTTCAGCCTTCGTGTAGTACGGACGTGTAATAAGAGCTCTCTCTCCTCTGTGATAAGAGCCGCTAGCAGGTATAAAGTTCTTTCCTTCAGCCTTCGTGGAGTACGGACGTGTAATAAGAACTCTCTCTCCTCTGTGATAAGAGCCGCTAGCAGGTATAAAGTTCTTTCCTTCAGCCTTCGTGGAGTACGGACGTGTAATAAGAACTCTCTCCCCTCTGTGATAAGAGCCGCTAGCAGGTATAAAGTTCTTTCCTTCAGCCTTCGTGGAGTACGGACGTGTAATAAGAACTCTCTCTCCTCTGTGATAAGAGCCGCTAGCAGGTATAAAGTTCTTTCCTTCAGCCTTCGTGGAGTACGGACGTGTAATAAGAACTCTCTCTCCTCTGTGATAAGAGCCGCTAGCAGGTATAAAGTTCTTTCCTTCAGCCTTCGTGGAGTACGGACGTGTAATAAGAACTCTCTCTCCTCTGTGATAAGAGCCGCTAGCAGGTATAAAGTTCTTTCCTTCAGCCTTCGTGGAGTACGGACGTGTAATAAGAACTCTCTCTCCTCTGTGATAAGAGCCGCTAGCAGGTATAAAGTTCTTTCCTTCAGCCTTCGTGGAGTACGGACGTGTAATAAGAACTCTCTCTCCTCTGTGATAAGAGCCGCTAGCAGGTATAAAGTTCTTTCCTTCAGCCTTCGTGGAGTACGGACGTGTAATAAGAACTCTCTCTCCTCTGTGATAAGAGCCGCTAGCAGGTATAAAGTTCTTTCCTTCAGCCTTCGTGGAGTACGGACGTGTAATAAGAACTCTCTCTCCTCTGTGATAAGAGCCGCTAGCAGGTATAAAGTTCTTTCCTTCAGCCTTCGTGGAGTACGGACGTGTAATAAGAACTCTCTCTCCTCTGTGATAAGAGCCGCTAGCAGGTATAAAGTTCTTTCCTTCAGCCTTCGTGGAGTACGGACGTGTAATAAGAACTCTCTCTCCTCTGTGATAAGAGCCGCTAGCAGGTATAAAGTTCTTTCCTTCAGCCTTCGTGGAGTACGGACGTGTAATAAGAACTCTCTCTCCTCTGTGATAAGAGCCGCTAGCAGGTATAAAGTTCTTTCCTTCAGCCTTCGTGGAGTACGGACGTGTAATAAGAACTCTCTCTCCTCTGTGATAAGAGCCGCTAGCTGGTATAAAGTTCTTTCCTTCAGCCTTCGTGTAGTACGGACGTGTAATAAGAACTCTCTCTCCTCTGTGATAAGAGCCGCTAGCAGGTATAAAGTTCTTTCCTTCAGCCTTCGTGGAGTACGGACGTGTAATAAGAACTCTCTCTCCTCTGTGATAAGAGCCGCTAGCAGGTATAAAGTTCTTTCCTTCAGCCTTCGTGGAGTACGGACGTGTAATAAGAACTCTCTCTCCTCTGTGATAAGAGCCGCTAGCAGGTATAAAGTTCTTTCCTTCAGCCTTCGTGTAGTACGGACGTGTAATAAGAACTCTCTCTCCTCTGTGATAAGAGCCGCTAGCAGGTATAAAGTTCTTTCCTTCAGCCTTCGTGTAGTACGGACGTGTAATAAGAACTCTCTCTCCTCTGTGATAAGAGCCGCTAGCAGGTATAAAGTTCTTTCCTTCAGCCTTCGTGGAGTACGGACGTGTAATAAGAACTCTCTCTCCTCTGTGATAAGAGCCGCTAGCAGGTATAAAGTTCTTTCCTTCAGCCTTCGTGTAGTACGGACGTGTAATAAGAGCTCTCTCTCCTCTGTGATAAGAGCCGCTAGCAGGTATAAAGTTCTTTCCTTCAGCCTTCGTGGAGTACGGACGTGTAATAAGAACTCTCTCTCCTCTGTGATAAGAGCCGCTAGCAGGTATAAAGTTCTTTCCTTCAGCCTTCGTGGAGTACGGACGTGTAATAAGAACTCTCTCTCCTCTGTGATAAGAGCCGCTAGCAGGTATAAAGTTCTTTCCTTCAGCCTTCGTGGAGTACGGACGTGTAATAAGAACTCTCTCTCCTCTGTGATAAGAGCCGCTAGCAGGTATAAAGTTCTTTCCTTCAGCCTTCGTGGAGTACGGACGTGTAATAAGAACTCTCTCTCCTCTGTGATAAGAGCCGCTAGCAGGTATAAAGTTCTTTCCTTCAGCCTTCGTGTAGTACGGACGTGTAATAAGAACTCTCTCTCCTCTGTGATAAGAGCCGCTAGCAGGTATAAAGTTCTTTCCTTCAGCCTTCGTGGAGTACGGACGTGTAATAAGAACTCTCTCTCCTCTGTGATAAGAGCCGCTAGCAGGTATAAAGTTCTTTCCTTCAGCCTTCGTGGAGTACGGATGTGTAATAAGAACTCTCTCTCCTCTGTGATAAGAGCCGCTAGCAGGTATAAAGTTCTTTCCTTCAGCCTTCGTGTAGTACGGACGTGTAATAAGAACTCTCTCTCCTCTGTGATAAGAGCCGCTAGCAGGTATAAAGTTCTTTCCTTCAGCCTTCGTGGAGTACGGACGTGTAATAAGAACTCTCTCTCCTCTGTGATAAGAGCCGCTAGCAGGTATAAAGTTCTTTCCTTCAGCCTTCGTGTAGTACGGACGTGTAATAAGAGCTCTCTCTCCTCTGTGATAAGAGCCGCTAGCAGGTATAAAGTTCTTTCCTTCAGCCTTCGTGGAGTACGGACGTGTAATAAGAACTCTCTCTCCTCTGTGATAAGAGCCGCTAGCAGGTATAAAGTTCTTTCCTTCAGCCTTCGTGGAGTACGGACGTGTAATAAGAACTCTCTCTCCTCTGTGATAAGAGCCGCTAGCAGGTATAAAGTTCTTTCCTTCAGCCTTCGTGGAGTACGGACGTGTAATAAGAACTCTCTCTCCTCTGTGATAAGAGCCGCTAGCAGGTATAAAGTTCTTTCCTTCAGCCTTCGTGGAGTACGGACGTGTAATAAGAACTCTCTCTCCTCTGTGATAAGAGCCGCTAGCAGGTATAAAGTTCTTTCCTTCAGCCTTCGTGGAGTACGGACGTGTAATAAGAACTCTCTCTCCTCTGTGATAAGAGCCGCTAGCAGGTATAAAGTTCTTTCCTTCAGCCTTCGTGGAGTACGGACGTGTAATAAGAACTCTGTCTCCTCTGTGATAAGAGCCGCTAGCAGGTATAAAGTTCTTTCCTTCAGCCTTCGTGGAGTACGGACGCGTAATAAGAGCTCTCTCTCCTCTGTGATAAGAGCCGCTAGCAGGTATAAAGTTCTTTCCTTCAGCCTTCGTGGAGTACGGACGTGTAATAAGAACTCTCTCTCCTCTGTGATAAGAGCCACTAGCAGGTATAAAGTTCTTTCCTTCAGCCTTCGTGTAGTACGGACGTGTAATAAGAGCTCTCTCTCCTCTGTGATAAGAGCCGCTAGCAGGTATAAAGTTCTTTCCTTCAGCCTTCGTGGAGTACGGACGTGTAATAAGAACTCTCTCTCCTCTGTGATAAGAGCCGCTAGCAGGTAAAAAGTTCTTTCCTTCAGCCTTCGTGTAGTACGGACGCGTAATAAGAGCTCTCTCTCCTCTGTGATAAGAGCCGCTAGCAGGTATAAAGTTCTTTCCTTCAGCCTTCGTGGAGTACGGACGTGTAATAAGAACTCTCTCTCCTCTGTGATAAGAGCCGCTAGCAGGTATAAAGTTCTTTCCTTCAGCCTTCGTGGAGTTCGGACGTGTAATAAGAGCTCTCTCTCCTCTGTGATAAGAGCCGCTAGCAGGTATAAAGTTCTTTCCTTCAGCCTTCGTGGAGTACGGACGTGTAATAAGAACTCTCTCTCCTCTGTGATAAGAGCCGCTAGCAGGTATAAAGTTCTTTCCTTCAGCCTTCGTGGAGTACGGACGTGTAATAAGAACTCTCTCTCCTCTGTGATAAGAGCCGCTAGGAGGTATAAAGTTCTTTCCTTCAGCCTTCGTGGAGTTCGGACGTGTAATAAGAGCTCTCTCTCCTCTGTGATAAGAGCCGCTAGCAGGTATAAAGTTCTTTCCTTCAGCCTTCGTGGAGTACGGACGTGTAATAAGAACTCTCTCTCCTCTGTGATAAGAGCCGCTAGCAGGTATAAAGTTCTTTCCTTCAGCCTTCGTGGAGTACGGACGTGTAATAAGAACTCTCTCTCCTCTGTGATAAGAGCCGCTAGCAGGTATAAAGTTCTTTCCTTCAGCCTTCGTGGAGTACGGACGTGTAATAAGAACTCTCTCTCCTCTGTGATAAGAGCCGCTAGCAGGTATAAAGTTCTTTCCTTCAGCCTTCGTGGAGTACGGACGTGTAATAAGAACTCTCTCTCCTCTGTGATAAGAGCCGCTAGCAGGTATAAAGTTCTTTCCTTCAGCCTTCGTGTAGTACGGACGCGTAATAAGAGCTCTCTCTCCTCTGTGATAAGAGCCGCTAGCAGGTATAAAGTTCTTTCCTTCAGCCTTCGTGGAGTACGGACGTGTAATAAGAACTCTCTCTCCTCTGTGATAAGAGCCGCTAGCAGGTATAAAGTTCTTTCCTTCAGCCTTCGTGGAGTACGGACGTGTAATAAGAACTCTCTCTCCTCTGTGATAAGAGCCGCTAGCAGGTATAAAGTTCTTTCCTTCAGCCTTCGTGGAGTTCGGACGTGTAATAAGAGCTCTCTCTCCTCTGTGATAAGAGCCGCTAGCAGGTATAAAGTTCTTTCCTTCAGCCTTCGTGTAGTACGGACGTGTAATAAGAGCTCTCTCTCCTCTGTGATAAGAGCCGCTAGCAGGTATAAAGTTCTTTCCTTCAGCCTTCGTGGAGTACGGACGTGTAATAAGAACTCTCTCTCCTCTGTGATAAGAGCCGCTAGCAGGTATAAAGTTCTTTCCTTCAGCCTTCGTTTAGTACGGACGCGTAATAAGAGCTCTCTCTCCTCTGTGATAAGAGCCGCTAGCAGGTATAAAGTTCTTTCCTTCAGCCTTCGTGGAGTACGGACGTGTAATAAGAACTCTCTCTCCTCTGTGATAAGAGCCGCTAGCAGGTATAAAGTTCTTTCCTTCAGCCTTCGTGGAGTACGGACGTGTAATAAGAACTCTCTCTCCTCTGTGTTAAGAGCCGCTAGCAGGTATAAAGTTCTTTCCTTCAGCCTTCGTGGAGTACGGACGTGTAATAAGAACTCTCTCTCCTCTGTGATAAGAGCCGCTAGCAGGTATAAAGTTCTTTCCTTCAGCCTTCGTGTAGTACGGACGTGTAATAAGAACTCTCTCTCCTCTGTGATAAGAGCCGCTAGCAGGTATAAAGTTCTTTCCTTCAGCCTTCGTGGAGTACGGACGTGTAATAAGAACTCTCTCTCCTCTGTCATAAGAGCCGCTAGCAGGTATAAAGTTCTTTCCTTCAGCCTTCGTGGAGTACGGACGTGTAATAAGAACTCTCTCTCCTCTGTGATAAGAGCCGCTAGCAGGTATAAAGTTCTTTCCTTCAGCCTTCGTGGAGTACGGACGTGTAATAAGAGCTCTCTCTCCTCTGTGATAAGAGCCGCTAGCAGGTATAAAGTTCTTTCCTTCTGGAGTTTTTTTTTTTTGTTTTGGTGTGCTTTCAGTGTTTCGGTGTGTGGTCAAAAGAAGCCAAGTCCATCTCAAAACAAAAATAATTGAATAAACTTACCTATAGATTTGTTATTTCTGAATACCGAGAATAAAAGAGTGATTCACGAAAGAGAAGAAAGGAATAGTCAAGAAAGAAAACCACAATGAACCAGGATTCTTCATACACTACTAACAAGAATTGCGATGCACCCACGAATAAGAATCAAACGCCTGATTATAAAAATGGACTCAAGAGAAAGTTCATTCAACATAGTTAGTCCATTTCTGGTGGAAAGACGGTGATGTTTCCATGTAAATCAGAAGTCCAAGTGTAGTCCGAGACAGGGAACTGTATAAGAAGAGGGTAATGGGACGTCGTTGAAGTGTACTGGTGGACAGGAACTGCGCCGGAGGGTGAAGGTGATGTGATGGCATTTTTCCTCATTCACCTTGATTCTCCATTTTTTACACCACTCTTGCATTTTATTCAAGTGGGATTGAAGATTCTGCGACGCATTGTTAGGATTTGGATGGGATGCGAGAATAGCTGTATCGTCTGCATAGGTTGCTAGAAGGGTGTCAGGACTTGTTGGAACATCGGCTGTATACAGGGTGTAGAGCACAGGACCCAGAACACTGCCCTGAGGAACTCCCGCTTCCACAGGATAATATTCTGAGTACTCTGATCTTTGTCGGACCCGAAAATGCCTATTTGATAAGTAGGATCGTAGGATGAGGGATAGGGTGCTGGGAAGAAATGTTTTGAGCTAGTAGAGGAGGCCTTCATGCCATACCTTATCGAAAGCTTGAGCAACGTCCAGGAACGCTGAAGTGCAATATTCTTTTTTCTCTAGGGATGAAGATATGTGATCTACAACACGAAGACCCTGCTGTACTGTGGAGTGTTGAGAACGGAAGCCAAACTGGTGGGAGGGCAGGATGTTTTGGCTATGAAGGATAGGTAGGATTCGCTTGAGGAGTAACTTTTTGAATATTTTAGATAAGATGATTTGTGCGTTATTTTTGATGGTATTTAATGATAATTAGTATTAATTATTGTATGGTTTCATTATCATTAAAATTTACTACTATTAAGTTTAATTATTGTTAGAATTACAATCTATTGTGAGAGACATTCAAATATTTTTATGTTTCAAAGACAAGGTATGGTTGGAATTCGGCTAGGAAAAAAAAGTCCGACCCGCAGGAACAGAAGCGGATAATTCTTAATTTTAGTACATTATTGTATAAGTCAATACAATTATGTACTGAAAACATACTCACTCTTCGACTACTGCTGAGAAGGCTCTATTCTAAACAACCAAAAATTCCTTGTCATTTTAAGTATCTTGTTTTACTAGCAAATTCGTTTTACTGTTATAATCAACTGTAAATATGTGCTTCATGGCAAATAACATTCCATTCTGTCTTAGGTTAAATCGTTCTATAAAATAAGAAATAACGATAACTTCAGTTGGAGGCTATGAGGAAGGTTATATGTACAGATAGGAGAATTCAAAACAAACTACGTCATCATGATTAGCCACTGCCATCTTGATTACCACAGCCACTCCAAATTTATTACCAATACCTTTCACCGTTTCTTAGCTTATTTTACTACAATTCTAATTTTACTGATGAATGCAATTTAAAACAAGAAACAACCAATTAAAAAAGTCCGACTCGCAGGAACTGCCTCATCTTAGCGCGGTTCCGTTCTTATCCCTAGTCTAATTTCGAATGATTAAAATAGAAGCAGTTATTATTTTGTTGACAGGAGATCGTTGACCGTTGATGATGCAAGGTAGGGATTGTCCGGGTTCGGTCACTGCTACTTAATAATACATACCCCATATGTGTATGTATGTGGGCATATATATATGTACATATGTGTATGTGTATATGCTTATATATAAATATATAATATATATTATATATATATATATATATATATATATATATATATATATATATATATATATATATATGTTTGGTATATTTACATAGATATGTGCATATATTAGTGTTAAATATGTCCTACTTGTATTTACAGCCCTGATGAAGGGTGACCGAAGTAGCAGTGACCGAACCCCGACAGCTATTATTTTGGTTCCACCAGTCTTGAAAGGTAGGATTTACAATCTTACCTGGAAAGGTCGGCAACACTAGAAACCGTCCCGCTAGTTACAAGGTCTTGGAATCTTGGAACCTGTTTTATTTTCGAATACATTATCCAACTATAAGCAATTAAAAAATAACAAGGAATTAAAAACAGACAAAAAGAACAGTTGGAATAAGCGAAATCAATTACTTTAAAGCTTTAAGCTCTCATTTCTCCGATTGTCATTGCCTAATCAAAACTTTCATTGGAACCTTTTATGTAGAGCATTTAATAAGCTTTCTAATGGTATTCTTCCGTTTACCAAGATTTTCAACCGTTTTCGAAATATTAATGAAAGTTCCCAAAATTTACATTATTTCTAGCAACAGAAAATTGGTCTCATTTTTCATATTCTGTTTTACACACAAAATTTTCCCAACATAAGAAATTACAAAAATAAAAAGCAATAAAAAACGAAGGGAAGGAGACAAAAATTACAAAAAGAACGACAAAAACCCGTTCATAAGAACAAAACAGACGTATTTGAAGTTTTAAGCACTTATTTCTCCGATTGACATAACCTAATCAAAAATAGTTTTAGAATCTTTTTTGTAGAGAATTTAGTAAGCTTTCAAATAGTTTCTATCCACTTACCACGATATCCCAGCCGTGTTCGAGATATTAATGAAATTATACGAAGTTCCCAAAACTTTTCATGTCTGTTCATAAAATATTTTATTCTAACCCTTCCTTAACTCCAAACGTAACAAAACTTTCAACATATTAGTTTTAATGAAAGTAGAACATGCAGATAATGTTTCAACTGAATCCCGTAATTCTAAGTACCCAAACCAAAAACGGTATTCAAAAAATATTTTTCCAATTTTCTCGAAAACGGTTAAAGCTATCGCCTTGAAAATGGTTCCATTCGTTTTCTCAGCCCAAGAAGCCTATAAAAGAGTACTTACAAGCTTATGAACTCAAAAACGTAAGCGTTACGATTTTTTTTGCGCGAATTTCGCCCCAAATGCCATCTTCCAGTGGGCGGATTTTGCTGGTTAACGAACTTGACCTTTTAAATTGGACGACGGATTTTTGTACGAAATTTCATCAAAATCGGACCATTCGTCTTCTACTTAGAGAGCGAACAGACAAATATATATATATATATATATATATATATATATATATATATATATATAAATAAATATATACATATATATATATACAAATTTGAACCACCGTTATTTTCGGTCTCTAGGGGTTCTGAAACGCGAAATTTTCTAGTCGGCACTTCCGGATTGTTTCATTGTATCAACCTTATAAGCGGGGTTCCTCCCTATGGGGGGAGGGAGGAACCGCGCTAAAAGGGAGATAAACAAAGAGAAAAGCCCTTTCAAAACAACAAAACAAACACTTTTTAAGTTTTAAGCGCTTATATCTCTGATTGACGTTGCCCTATCGAATATTGCTTCAGAACCTTTTTTGTAGATAATTTAGTAAGCATTCGAATGGTCATCTTCCACTTACCACGATTTTCCAACCGTTATCTAGATATTTACGAAAAGTGTATGAAGATCCGAAAACTTTTCATGTCTATTAATAAAATTTTTTCGGATACTTCCTTAACTCCAAATATAACCAACATTTAAACATAGTAGTTGGGATTAATTTCCAAGATGTAGAAAATATTTCAATTGAATCCCGCGAATCTAAGTACTTACAAAAAAATAATGACTTACAAAAATATTGATTCCACTTTTCTAAGAAACAGTTACAGATATCGCCTTAAAAATGGTTTCATTCGTTTTCTTATGTTAAGAAACCTATAAAACAAGTACCTGCAAGCATATAAACTCAAAAACGTGAGCGTTACGATTTTTGTTGCGCGAATTTCGCCCTAAACACTATCTTCTAGTGGGCGGATTCTGCTGGTTAACGAACATGACCTTTCAAATTTGACGACTGATTTTTGTACCTAATTTCGTTAAAATTGGACCATTTTTGAGCTTGCTAGAGAGCGAACAGACAAGCATATATATAAATATATATATATATATATATATATATATATATATATATATATGTATACAAATTTGGGCCACCTGTATTTTCGTGATCTATAGGGTCTGAAACGTGAAAGTTTCTAGTCGGCACTTCCGGATTGCGTCGTGAGGTCAACCTCATAAGCGGGTTCTCCCTATGGTGATAGGGGTTGAAGTTATAAGCACTTATTTCTTCGATCGACATCACCTAATCAAAAATTGTTTCAGAATTTTTTTTGAAGAGAATTTAGAAAGCTTCGAAATAGTTTCTATCCACTTATCAAAATTTCCCCAACCATGTTCAAGATATGAATGAAAGTATACGAAGTTCCCAAAACTTTTAATCTCTGTTCATAAAATATTTTATTCTAACCCTTCCCTAACTCCAAACGTAATAACTCCAAACGTAACTCCAAAAGTTACATTTGGAGTGCCCGTTATCAAGGGGCAGTGTACCCTTATACCTGGAATGGCACCCACCACAGGTTGGCCAGCCCAACTGCTACAAACAATTTTTTTTTTTGTTTTACGGCGCATCGACGAATCGTGGCCATTAGCGCCGACTTCCAGGGTGCAGCCAGGAATTTTCTCAGCGAGCCCTGAGATGAGAAATTTCTGGCGCCGGTGGGAATCGAACCCACCATCTCCCGCTTATGAATCCAGCGCGCTAGCCACTAGACCACGGGAGACCCCGCTACAAATAGTTATTTTAAATATCAAAACAAATATCAAAATATTTCTATTTTTTTTTATTTCTTCTACAGTAATACTAATTCTATAAATAAATTCAATTAAAAAAAAACAACAACATTAAACATGTGAGCTAAACAACTACGAAAAGGGCATGCAGGATTTGGTTCCAGGTAAAGTCATATACTTTTACTGCCCTTTTCCGTTAATCATTTTTTTTTAATTCATTTATTTATGAGCACCCGCAACTAAGGTGATGTGCTCGAAACAATTATACAGATTCATTTCTTGTTGTAATTTAAAAAAAATAATATAAATAAAGAAATACATTGTGAATTCTTAATAATAACAGATAAAATACATTAGAACAATGTTCATGTGGTTACAAATAAGGTCTGTTTCCAATTACTTCGAGATAGAAGGTGTAAAATAAGAAGTTGTTTAGCACTGTTGTTGATACTGTGAATAAGGTATATACAAAATTTGCTAATGAACAAAATTATTGAACAACGTAAGAATCGGGAAAACGAGAAAGGCAGTAACTCTTAGGAGGGGAAAATGTATTAGTAACAGAAAAGATGAAAATAAGAAGAGAAGGAAAAAAAAAATAATAAAAAAAATAAAATAAATAAATAAATAAATAAAATAGAAAAAAAGGAATAAAGTAAATATAGAAATTAATATTAGTAAATTAAACATAAATAAATAAAGGAAAATATTAATAATAATAAATATAAATAGCCGAAGTCAAAAAAAAAAAAAAACCGTTGAGCGTTATGGTGTTAAATTGATGCCGATATACGAGTATATTCGTATTATAAACACAAGAATATTAATGTATAATGTCTAGAAATGAGGATCCTTTAAAGTAACGAAGAGTTATATTATATATATATTTTTTTTCCTTTTTAATACAGTATACTTGTTAGATTTTATGGTGTATGTTTATGTTATGAAAATGTAATATGGTTTTAATATGTGGGCTGTTTTCCGTTAATAGTTCTTGAATGTCATAAGGTATGTTTAGTAGATTTCTCTGTCTGCATTCTGTAAGTATATGTTTTATAGTAAGAGTCCTGTTTCAGTACTGGCAAATAGGTCTATCGTTTCTATTCATTAAGTACGAGTGAGTGAGGAATGAGTGTCCAATGCGTAGTCTGGTCAATATAACTTGGTCTCTCCTTGTTAGGGGCCATTTATGTTTAGACCAAGGTTCTAGAGTTGGCTTTATTTCAAGGAGTTTGTTGTCTGTTAGTGTCCAGTATCTTTGCCAGTAAGTTAGAACCTGTCTTTGAACTGTCGAACACAAATCTTCAGAAGTCAGTTTGTCAATATCGAGTGATCTCCTTTTAGTTGCTAATTTTGCTTGTTTGTCAATCTCGTTGCTTTCTGGGATTCCTGTATGTCCGGGTAGCCAAGTCATTGTTATGTTTTTATTTTGTAGGTTTAGTAATTGTGTAAGTATTTGTGTTATTACTGGGTGTGTAATGTAGATATTTCCCAAGGAGAGCAATGAACTTAGCGAGTCAGAGCAAAGAATGATTTCTCGTCTCGTAGTGTGTTGTAAGTTGGAAAGAGCTGTATGTATGGCTGTCAGTTCGGCAGTGTATATACTAGAGTCGTCGTGTAGTTTTATTTGGTAGGTCATGTTATCAACTATAGCTGCAGCGCCTGTTCCTAAATCACTTTTGGAACCATCGGTAAAGATAAATAGTGCTTCAGGATGCCTCGTTTTAAAAGATTTAAAGACATTTTGGTATTACGTAGAAGAAGTGGGTTCCTTCTTTTTGTATTGTGTTAGCGTGAGATTAATTTTGAAGTTTTAAACTCTCCATGGGGGTTGTGAAAGGACTGCGTTGGTATGTATAGGTGTATTTAAAAATGTTGAGCTGTTTGCGTCTAATAGATGTCTTATTAATAACGGATTTATTCGTGGATTATTTGTAAATATTCATTATGAAATTGGTTATTTAGAAATGTATCTACGCAAGGTTTCTTTAATGCCTTTGACTTTAAAATAAATTTTAAGTTTAAAATCTGCCGTCTATACTCCAAAGGAAGTTCTCCTGCTTCAACACATAGGCTATCGGTGGGGCTCGATCTAAAAGCTCCTGTTGCAATTCTTAGGCCTGTATGATGAATAGAGTCAAGGAGTTTGAGTGATTTTTTACTGGCAGATGAATAAGCAATACAACCATAATCTATTAAGGACCTGGTAAAAGATCGATAGAAAGTAAGCATTAAACATCTGTCAGCTCCCCACTTTGAGTTGGCAAGGATTCTCAGTAGATTCAAGGATTTCTTGCATTTGTTGAGAATACTCTTCAAGTGCGGAATCCATGTAAGCCGTCTGTCTAGAATAAGTCCCAAGAATGTCAGTGTGGTAGTGGTATTGACTGTCACATTGTTCAGTGTAAGATTGTATACAAAGTTGGTCCTTTTTCTAGTAAGTATCATTTGTTTAGTTTTTTCACTGGAGAATTAAAGCCTGTTTTGGAACACCATGTTTCTAGGGTATGTAGTGTGTTTTGTATGAGTCCTTGTGCTGTAGTAATATCTGAAAATGTATTGTAGATAAGCAAGTCGTCAGCGAACAAACAGTAAGATACTTCATTGGGGATACAGTTCATGATGGAGTTTATGGCAATGTTGAATAGCGTTGTGCTGAGTACACCTCCTTGAGGCACTCCATTTTCCTGGGGAAACGCATCTGACAAAGTTGCACCTACCCTAACTCGGAATGTTCTCTGGGAAAGATAATTTATCAGGAAATTAATAATATTCCCTTCAACACCCCAATTTTTAAGTTGCGAGATAATTAGTCTTCTCCAGACCGTATCGTACGCCTTTTCTAGATCAAGTGATACTGCCAGTACAGACTTCTTCTGAAGGAATGCATTTAAAATGTCACTTTCCACTTTTGCTAGGTGATGCATTGTAGAATGCTTTGGTCTGAAGCCACACTGAAAGGGAGACAGTAAGTTTCTGCTTTCGAGAAACCAGAGCAGCCTGTTATTAATCATTTTCTCTACGGTCTTGCAGATGCAACTTGTTAACGAAATTGGTCTAAAACTAGAGGGGTGTTTTTTATCTTTCCCAGGTTAGTGTACTGGAATAACGATAGCTTCATTCCAAGATATAGGATAGGTACCTCTCATGAACATATCATTAAACAGGTTAAGGAGGACTGATAGGCCATGTTTGGGTAGATTTTGTATCATGTCATAGGTAATTTGGTCTGGTCCAGGAGCAGTTAGCCTTACTTTGGCTAAGACTTGTTCCAGTTCTTGTAAGGTGAATATGTCGTTCAAAGGGTGATCTTGGGGAACTGTAGAAATAGTGGTGTGGTCAGTACGTCTCTTATGGTCTAAGAATATTTGAGTATAATGATCGTCGCTGGATATTTTACTGAAGTGTCTTCCTAGAATATTAGTGATAGTCAGTTGGTTGGTTATGATTTTGTCGTTGTGTTCAAGTCCCGTAATTGGAGCACGATATTTTTTATGATTAATTTGGTTGATTTTATTCCAAATTTCAGATGCGGAAGTGTGTCTGGTAATGTTCGATACGTAATCTACCCAACATTTTTTCTTACTCTGCTTTATAGTCCACTGCGCCTTAGCCTTCTTTTGTTTGTAAGCCTGTAAGTTAATGAATGATGGTTCCCTTCGGAATAAACGAAGTGCATCTCTTCGGTCTCTTACAGCTGTTTTACAGTCATCATTCCACCAAGGGACGGGGGATCTTTTGTATGTTTGTGAAGTCTTGGGAATACTAACTTCAGCAGATTGAAGCATAATAGAGGTAAATTCGTCTAAAGAATGTACGTTTGAGGCGTTAAGTGAGTTAGTAATGAACTTTTGGTAAGAGAACCAGTCTGCTTTTTTGGTGTTAAAACGTGGAGTTGTTCTGAAGAGAGGTGTTTGGTCATTGATTGAAATATGAATTGGAAAATGATCGCTGCCATGAGAGTCCTCATTGACCTGCCAGGAAAGGCGAGTTAGTAAGCTAGGGGTACATAGAGAAACGTCAATGTTTGTAAATGTTCCTGTCCTTGTGCAGAGGTGTGTTGGAGTGTTAGTGTTTAGTGCGATCAGGTCAAAAAATTCAAAGATATTTTGGAGCTGGGCTCCTTTACTGTTTGTCGATGGTGAATTCCACATTGTGCTTAAAGCGTTAACGTCACCTAGGAAAAGAATTGGTGGTGGTAGTTGGGTCAGTAGGTCTTAAATTTCGTGTATGTCTAGTGGTTCACTTGGTGGAAGATAAATGGAACATATTGTGACTCTGAAAGGCAGGTGTACTGACACTGCTACTGCTTGGAGTGTTGTTCGTAGCGGGATAGGCTCACTGTATATGGCATTATTGACATACACAGCTACGCCTCCACAGGTTTTACCTCCCAATAAGTAATCTAGTCTATGATCTGTAAAACTGTTTAGGCTGACGTTCTTATCAGGTGTTAAGTGTGTTTCCTGAAGAACTACAACAAGAGGCTTTTTTTCATTTAACAAATATTTAAGATTAGCGATGTGTGTTTGAACACCATTTATGTTCCATTGGAGTATAGTCATTGCTGGTTCAGAGGGCATTGAGAAAAATAAAAATAAAATAAATAAATAAACGGTAAGGTTCTAAATAAATTAAAGTAAATTAATAGATAAAATAAGATAATAAATAAATAAAGATAGTAATAATATGAAGAAACAAAGAGAGAAAATAAAAAATTGAACTTATGTCTGCTTTCCTCGTTTCTTATTTTTGTTGGTTCCTCTAGTCTTGATATCGGAGTCCTCATCTTCTACTTCAACTGGCTTTTTGAGATCTTCGTTCTTCTTAGGACGGATCGTTTTTTTCTCAACTTTCTCTTCAATAATTTCTGTTGAGATCGAAGAATTGCCGGTGATGTCTTTTACTTCTTCTGTTCGAGTTTTTTGTGCAGCCGTTTCTTTTAACTCGGGGGAATGTTTAATAAGGAGGTTTTCAAGAACTTGCATCCTCTTGTCCATCCTTTCAATCAGCTGTAATAATTTCAACGAAGTGCCACTATCTTCTACTCTAGTAACGGCTTTTGAGGCGTAGGAGGGCTGCTTGGATTTCGTCAACACTCGCTTAGCTTCACTGTAGCTTACTTTCTTACTTGCCATATATTTTTTAATCTCATACTTTTCAGAGTAAATACGGCACGTTTTTAATGATGTAGTATGGTTTTCTTCACATTCCGTTAATCAGAAAGCTCTTTATGTTTACAAACAAAGGACTCGGTATAGACCACCCGTATTAACCCAAAAGTGATTATATCAAGCTTGATAAACTTCCTCAATTAAATTGATGAATTTATGAGTGCTTAAAATAGGTTCTTAATCTAGTCAAAAAAATCAAGGAGAATTAGATCATGAATAGAAAATCTCGGCCAAACAGAAGGAAAATAACAATAACAAGGATCGTGGCCAACGGCCATAGCCACGTTGAATACACCGGTTCTTGTAGATCACCGAAGTTAAGCAACGTCGGGCGTGGTCAGTACCTGAATGGGTGACCGACCACGTGCTGTTGGCATTAGAAAAGGGTGGCAACCTGTAGATAGCCCGGCGCTAATAGCCAAATAGTTGATGCGCCGTAAAAAAAAAAAAAAAAAAAAAAACAAAAAAAAAACAAGGATCGTGAAACTTCGTTTTCAAAGATTGTTAGTGGTAACACAAAAACGGTCACTCATGATTCTAATAAATTAACGGTGAAGGTTGATTACACAAATATTCCTGTTGAGGCTTTTAAGCTTCAATTTAAAAAACATATTAATCCGCAGGAATTATAGATAGGCCTAAAAACATAAAATCATTGAAAAAAGTATTTCTTATTATTGAAACAAACAAAAACGATATAGAGGTTATATCAACAGAGTTTTTAAATGTATGCAAAGACCTGTTGATCAAGAAAACTAAAATAAAAAATAGAGTTCTCTGTAAAAGGTTTAATGAGTTCTATTAATTACATATTTCCCAATTTAGTTATAATTTTAACTATTGGAATTATTATCCAAAGATTCATATAATTACTCAATAATAGATTCTAATTTGAAGCACAGCTATTTTCGATATCTACCTGTTCTAAAACGTGAAATCATTTATTAGGCACTTCGGATTACGCCATTGGGTCGGCGTCAGAAGCGTGTTTCCCATCTGTGGAGTGAAGCAGGAAACGAGTTAAAAACAGCAACCAATTAAAATGTGAGGTAAATAGAGGAAAAACGCCGTTCTTGGTGGTAGACAATCTTACAAGGCATTTCGCTCAGAAATCTCCGAAATATTGTTACTAATTTTACGTATCCTGTTTTATGGACAAATAGAATTATATTCTATAATCAATAAGAAAAAACTACTAGCAATAAAAAACTATGGGTAACAGATGAAAATAGGGAATACCAAGAACAATTCTAAAGAACGAAATCAACACCAGTACTGTAATCTAGATATTCATAAAGCGTCTTCGAATTCTAACAAACAAAATATTGCTTCTAATTATACGTATCCTGTTTACTGACAAATACATTTGACTTCTATAAACAAGTACAAAAATAACAAGCAGTGAAAAAAAAAACTGCGGGAAACACACAAATAGATCCGTTTAAATAAACGAAACTAACTAACTAAGTTTTAAGCACTTATTTCTCTTAATGTGACGACCCCATCAAACATTTCTTCAAAACATTTTTTGTAGAGAATTTAGTAAGCTTTCGAACTGTTCAATTTCACTTGCCACGATTTCCTAACCCTTTTTGAGATTTTTTTTTTTTTTTTTTTTTTTTTTTTTTTTTTTTTTTTTTTTTTTTTTTTTTTTACGGCGCATCAACAAATCTTGGCCATTAGCGCCGACATCCAGGGTGCAACCAGGAATTTTCTCAGCGAGCCCTGGGATGAGAAAATTTCTGGCGCCGGTGGGGATCGAACCCACCATCTCCCGCTTATGAATCCAGCGCGCTAGCCACTAGACCACGGGAGACCCCCCTTTTTGAGATATTTAGAAAAATATACAAATGGGGCCTAACAGATATTCATACGGCATCTGAGAATCCCAGGATTCCGCAAAAATAAAATATTGTTTCTAATTACACTTATCCTGTTTTATTGGCAAATACATTTGACTACTATAAGCAATTGCAAACACTAGGGAACACGCCAAAGAACTCGGAGTAGGAGCCTCGACGGTTTCAAGACATTTGAACGAAATCGGCAAATCCAAAACTGACATTTCATACGGTACAGCCTGATATATTTCTAGCAATGAATTGTTTTTGTTTTTTTTTTTTTTTTTTTAATTAATCTGTTTTATTGCCAAATACATTATCCAACTTTAAGCAATTAAAAAATAACAAGGAATAAAAACAGACAAAAAGAACCGTTCGAATAAACGAAATCAATTACTTCAAAATTTAAGCACTTATTTCTCCGATTGACATCGCTTATTCAAAATTGTGTTTGGAACCTTTTTTGTAAACCATTTAGTAAGCTTTCGAATGGTAACCTTTCGCTTCCTAAGATTTTCAACCGTTTTCGAGATATTCATGAAAATATATGAAGTTACCAAAACTTTTCATTATTTCTAGCAACAGAAAATTGGTCTCATTTTACCTATACTGTTTTACACACAAATACATTTTCGTTATAAACCAAAAACGTTATTCAGCAACTATTTTTCCAATTTTCTCGAAAACGGTTAAAGCTATCGCCTTAAAAATGGTGTCATTCCTTTTCCTAGGCCAAGAAGCTTATAAAACAAGTACTTACAAGCATATGAACTCAAAAACTTAGGCGTTACGATTTTTTTGCGCGAATTTCGCCCCAAACGCCATCTTCCAGTGGGCGGATTTCGCTGGTTAACGAATTTGAGCTTTAAAATTGGACGACGGATTTTTGTACCAAATTTCATCAATATCGGACCATCAGGGAAGCCAGAAATCCGCTAACAGACAAATATATATGTATATGTATATGTATAAGACAGTCTTGGTATGGGTGGCGAGCTAATCACACATGGGGATTTAGTGGCCCCTGAGGAGGTGGCATAAAGGCCACGAAACATGTAGGGCGTGCCAAAAATAAAATAGTACATAAAATGGAGTACTATTATTTCGACCTGTGCCATATTTATAAAAAAATAAATAAATATACATAAATAAAGGTCAGAAATCGTGGAAATAAATATATATATACAAATTTGAACCACCGTTATTTTCGGTCTCTAGGGATTCTGAAACGCGAAATTTTCTAGTCGGCACTTCCGGATTGTTTCATGAGATCAACCTTATAAGCGGGGTTCCTCCCTATGAAGGGAGGGAGGAACCGCGCAAAAACCAAAAACAAGGAATAAAACAGACAAAAAGAACCGTTAGAATGAACGAAGTCAAGTACTTTAAAGTTTTAAGCACTTATTTCTCCGATTGACATTGCCTAATCAAAACTTTCATCAGAACCATTTTTGTAGAGCATTTAGTAAGCTTTCTAATGGTACTTATGTTTTGCAAGATTCTCAACCATTTTCGAGATATTAAGGAAAGTATACAAAAATACCAAACCTTTTTATGTCTGTTAATAAAATATTTTATTCTAACCCTTCCTTAACTCCAAACGTAACAAGAATTTCAACATATTAGTAACATGTTAGTTTTGATGAAAGTAGAACATGCAGAAAATGTTTCAACTGAATCCCATAATTCTAAGTACCCAAACCAAAAACGGTATTTTTGTCTAATTTAGACAAATCAGGGAGGCGATTGAAATCCAGAAGTATCCGGCCAATTTCAATAGAGAAGATGGACTCATCCTTTCCAACACATGGCGGCCCATCATGAAGAGGATAGAAGTCAAGCCACCCACGCAAGACCATCAGCGCCCCGAACGGACAACTGAAGAAGCGGACGGAGACAGCCGACTCCCCATTGGCCCACAGCCCCCCAAGCTTATTGGCTCGCACAATCTCCGCCCAAGGCGTATAAAGCGAGCCCAGACCAAGGACGGACTCATTCCCTTACCAACCAGCAAGGATGAGTGAAGGCCAGAAGAAGCCGGAGAGGAATCCGGCGAAATATTGCGATGATAGGAGGAGCAAGACCGCTGGAGACAGATGCCGAATGAACAACACATTTAATTCCCAGCGAAGTAGCTTAAAAAACAACATATATATATATATATATATATATATATATATATATATATATATATATATATATATATATATTAGTCTGTTCGCTCATTTCTGGCTTCCCTAATGGTCCGTATGTGACGAAATTTGGTACAAAAATCTGTCGTCTAATTTGAAAGGTCAAGTTTGTTAACCAGCAAAATCCGCCTACTGGAAGATGGAGTTTGGGGGGAAATTCGCGCAAAAAAAATCGAAACGGTTGCGGTTTTGAGTTCATAAGCTTGTAAGTACTCGTTTCATAGGCTTCTTGGGCTAGGAAAACGAATGAAACCATTTTCAAGAGGATAGCTTTAACCGTTTTCGAGAAGATTGGAAAAAATAGTTTTTGAATACCGTTTTTGGTTTGGGTACTTAGAATCATGGGATTCAGTTCAAACATTTTTTGCATGTTTGAATTTCATCAAAACTAACATGTTAAACTTTTGGTTACGTTTGGAGTTAAGGAAGGGTTAGAACAAAATATTTCATTAACAGTCTTGAAACGTTTTGGGAACTTAGTATATTTTCATTAATATCTCGAACACGGTTGGGAAATCTTGGTATGTGGATAGAAACTATTTGAAAGCTTACTAAATTCTCTACAAAAAAGATTCTAAAACTATTTTTGATTAGGTTATGTCAATCGGAGAAATAAGTGCTTAAAACTTCAAATACGTCTGTTTTGTTCTTATGAACGGGTTTTTGTCGTTCCTTATATAATTTTAGTCTCTTCCCCTTAGTTTTTTATTGCTTTTTGTGTCTCGGTTAACTTCAGTTATTAACTTTTATTTATGTTGTACGCCTTATTTTTTAATTGGGTGATGTTATTTTGATTGCATTTTTTTTCAATAAAACAAAGCTAGTAAATGAGAAGGATGTTCACGCTTATATAGAAAATAATTTTGGAGGGGACTGGGAGAATTTCGGGGGGGGGGGGGCTGTAAGGATTTTGGGGGGGATGGGATAATAAAAATTTAGAACATGGAATAGTTAGACAATTAAAACGCTATTACGCCCAAAAGAAATTATTTTTTTCTGAACTAAGTGATCTTATTATTATTTTTAAGTTTTTTACGATACATTTTTACCGATTGCGGGGGGCGGGGGGAGCAGGCTTTTCAGCCCCCCCTTATATACGCCCATGCACGTTTTTGTTTTGTTTTATTTATGTATAGAGCTTTACTTTAGAATGAGAGCTAGATTGTGTAATTTCCGCTTTTGTGTAAGTTACTACTGCTGGTTTTCCTGACGCCTTAATATCACATTTATTCAAGATGTTCGAGAGGATGTTGACAATTTTCACGATATATATATATATATATATATATATATATATATATATATATAAATGACATTAGGGTTAAGAACGGAACCGCGCTAAGATTATGCAGTTCCTGCGAGTCGGACTTTTTTGGTGTTTCGTTCTGTGGAAAGTATTTTAGTAGGAGGAGAATGCAAATTCATTTGGGCGAGACACTATGAGGTTTTAACTCCCTGGAATTTATTTATGTCTGTTTTACATTTGGGCGAGACACTATGAGGTTTTAACTCCCTGGAATTTATTTATGTCTGTTTTACATTTGGGCGAGACACTATGAGGTTTTAACTCCCTGGAATTTATTTATGTCTGTTTTACATTTGGGCGAGACACTATGAGGTTTTAACTCCCTGGAATTTATTTATGTCTGTTTTACATTTGGGCGAGACACTATGAGGTTTTAACTCCCTGGAATTTAGTTATGTCTGTTTTACATTTGGGCGAGACACTATGAGGTTTTAACTCCCTGGAATTTATTTATGTCTGTTTTACATTTGTCGACAACAAGGAGAGCCTATATTATTGGTTTATTTTTTTTATTACTTTTTATATTTCAGAGATGAGCATAATTTTATTTATAAATAAAAATACGAATTTATTCGTTCTTCATATATTTGTGAATACGAATATAAATAAATTCGTACTTCATATATTTGTGAATACGAATATAAATAAATTCTGATAACCTAGATGTTAAACGCCTTAAAAAAAAAAAAAAAAAAAAAAAAAAAAAAAAAAAAAAAAAAAAAAAAAAAAAAAAATCACCTTCAATAACTTTCGTAATATCATCTTAATACCAGTAAATTCATGATTTATTTGCGAATTTTATTGTGAATAAATTTTTATTCACAATTTATAATGTGAATAAATTTTTATTCGTATATTTTCAATATTATCAAAAAATGCGAAAGGCAAAAAAGAAAACACCATTTCATAAAGTGAAAGAAATCAGCTTCTGTCAGTTTATTGATTTTAAATATTTCAGAAGTGAACTCGGGGAAAACGTCTCCTTCTACACGAACAACAAAACCGTACCCTTTCATAAACTCAAAATAACTCATGATAACCACTTTACTTTCAAGTACAATACATCTTATCGATATGATCAATTCAAAGAGGTAGAAATATTCCAGTCGAAAACAAAAATAAAAAACAAACGAGAATCGAGGATTAATTTAACTACCGGAGAAAACATTCAAAAACTGAAGAATTATAGTTCCCGTTTGCCCCAAACAAGAAGAAAATATGTAATGTTCTTAGTAAATAACAATTAAATTATACACATTTCGACTTCTACAATTCATTGTGAAATTTCTTTTAAAAATCACTTCATTGTGCCCAGAAGGTCTAGGCGCACAGTAGTGCGCCAGGCCAAGTTCCGGCCTAAGCATACTGTGTGTATATTACAGGAGGTCTTAGAGCCGATTTTTACCCTCTCATAACTTTCAACCAGGTGAAGATAAAGTTATGAAATTTTACACAGGTATTATACTACTAGATGTGAGTAAAACTGGAAATTTTCATAATTCTACATCGAATAGTTTCTGAGATATAAGCGATCGAAAATCGGGATTTATAGGACTCACTCACTCACTGACTCGTCAAAATTATTAGGCACTTCCCATGATGCTAGAGACTTGAAATTTTGCATGAAGATAGATATGAAGGCGTTATTAAAGGAAAAAAACACGAAAAATCGCGAAAAGTTGTGTTTGACTCCGCTTCCAGGGCGGGGGCGTGCCAGTTTTGCACTTCCTTCGGAAACCCATCATTCCGTCCGAAACCCATGATGTGGGGTATCAAATGAATTGTCTCGGTATGAAGAACCTATATTTGATGTTTTAAGAAACAATTAGACGCATATAGGCACGGTAAAAATCTTATACCAGCTGTCTGTCTGTATGTTTGTTCCTCTTACAAATCCGTACCGTTTGACCGATTTTGATCAAACTTGGGACACAGATGGGTCTTAATACGGGGAGAATCATAGGCTAGGTAAAAAAGGTCTTTCAGCTGTCTGTCTGTATGTTTGTTCCTTATACAAATTCACACCGTTTGACCGATTTTGACAAAATTTGACACACATGTCGGTCTTCATCCTGGAAGTCTCGTAGGCTAGGTGCAAAAAGTCCATCAGCTGTCTGTCTGCATGTTTGTTCCTTACACAAATTCACTCCATCTGACCGATTTTGACCAAACTTGGCACACAGGTAGGCCTTGGTCCGGGGAATGCACTAGGCTAGGTAAAAAAGTCTTTCAGCTGTCTGTCTGTATGTTTGTTCCTTATACAAATTCACACCGTTTGGCCTATTTTGACCAAACTTGGCACGCAGGTAGGTCTTGATACGGGAGTGTCATATTACCTATGACGTTTTCTACTTTTTGTTCCATCGAAATGCCATCATTCCTTCTGAAACCCATCATGTGGGGTATCAAATAAATCGTCTTGGTAAGGAGAACCTATATTTGATGTTTTAAAAACATTTCGACGCATCTTAACAAAAACAGTTGTGACTTCTTTCTTAAATGTAGTAAATAAGGTCGTAGGGGTTCACTGCATAATATACTTCAAAGCAGATACTAAGTTCTTCAAAGTCGAGCCATTTAAATTATAATGTTTAGGATCACAAACCCAAAATGTATCGTCTTTGTTCTTATATTTTTCTTGAAGGCCTTCTGCACTTTCCCTATTGTGATCTTTATC